>CM055403.1:33991184-34068556 GCA_029228625.1 Pseudolycoriella hygida | reverse complement strand
CCCTTAACTGCCTCTACAACATATCAGAAGTTTTTTTTGAGTCCCCGCCTATTTTCCGCCATTTTGGCGGTCACCCTGATACACTACACACCCAACCCAACAACTTTCCCTTTGACACCAAATCTCTATCTCGAACACACAACCATTGCCTCATACAAAATGTGCTTTCATACACACTACACACACAAACACATACGTATGGGCCTTATATGGCGCCTTCTAAGAGCCCTGGCGCCCAAACGAGGCCGGTACCCCTCCCCCCCACCCTTTTTAAAATCTCATATGGCGTAGAATGCCCACCCGAAGGTCCCTGCAAAATTTCAAGAACAGTTATCGAGCCGTTTTCGAGCAGAAGCCAAAAAAGTCGGTTTTCATACAAATGGCTCTGGAACTAACTAACTAACCAAGGAACTAACGTAGGATGTTTCCATTAACTTGGGCTTATATGAAGCAGCACATTTTGTGTGGAAAATGACGATTTTCTAAAGGTCATATCTTCGGATCCACTGGACCGATTTTAATGAGTAAAATTTCGATTTCAATCAAAATTTTACAAGAAATCCAATGAACTAGGTCTCAGGGGGTACGGCGCAAGGGAAAAAAGTCAAAAACTAGCTGTATATATGGTTCCGAAGTCTACGAAAAAAAAAATTCTGAATTTTTTGTTCGTATGGGGACTTGCGTCACGGGCTCATCGCTACCACGCACACATGATAAAGACGAAAAACGGTTTTCGTATATAGCCAAGAAACTCAATTTCGTCCATTCCATTGGTCCCAGGGCCTAGACCCCTGACCCGATTCACACAAAAAATTTTTCCCAGTTTTGTGACATCAAATGCTTTTATTTGACACCAAAATGAAGAATTTCCGTGCTATACTTGCTGAGACATTTGCGAAAAAGTTTCATCGACCCTCGAAAATTTCATGTGCGACCTCCATTTCTTCGACCATATCTCCGGAACTACTTGGTCGATTTTGTTCATCTTCGAACTTGAATCATGGGAGGCATGTACCTTTCAGGGAAAAAGTTTAGACTGATCAGTTGAGCCGTTTGAAAAAAATGTGGAGACAGACGGACAGACAGACGGCCTTTTTTTTGTTGATTCGTCATCTCTAGGCGATAATAGATGCATTCCCCCAACTTCCACCTCGATCTACCCCATGTTACAATAAAATTTTTGTAGTAAACGCATAGGACCTTTGTACTTCATACGGGTCCAAAAATTAAGTCCACTGTAAATTTTTTACTTTTTTTTTAATTCTTTCAAAATTTATTTAAAAGATAAAATTTTACTTTAGGGTGTTGGTGGCGGAAGGGGTGGGAGGAAGTGTGGGTGTTAGGGTAACCTTCCCAAAAATAATATGTTGTAAATAGGTGGAAATTACGTCGACATTAAACTATATTGGAAATTGCCGAAAGGACAACATTAGAAAACCGTCCGAAGAAACTGCGTAAAACACCCTTCCAAATTCCCACAATTTTCAAAAAGATAAATTTTTAAATGGTAAAATTTTACTTTAGGGGGTTGATGGCGGAAGGGGTAGGGGGAAGTGTGGATGTTAGGGGTCAACCCCCCAAACAATAATATGTTGTTAATAGGTGGCGCTCACATCAGGTTTAGTAGTGGGAGCCGTTTGAAGTTAAGAATTAGTAGTATTAGTACATGACAAAAAATGCAGTATTGGGGGGTTGAAGAGCACAAATACATCCCTGCGATTGGTTTTTAGCGCTTTAACTGTGGTAATGTTAAGCAACAATGGAATTCGAAATTAAATTTTAGCGCTGTGATTACGAAGTAATGATGGAAACTTGTAATTAGACATTGAATTTTAGCGTTCTAATTATGCAAATATGAAGTAAGAATGAAATAATTTCGAGTTTGAGCGCTTTAATTTTGTAAGCATCTGGACTTTCCCAGGATACGCCACGATGAGGCTGCTTACGTGTATCCCATTGACCCTGAAAAGGGCCATTCAGCATCCCGAGCGGGGACCCCTCGGTTCGTCGCTCCCGAAGTATTTATTGACTCCAAACTCCGTATGGTGCATTGTACATTCAATGGCTATTACTGTGTTTTAATACGTCCATCAATAATCCAATGTCTAATACAAGTTTCCATCATAAGTTCGCAATCACAGCGCTAAAATTGAATTTCAAATTCCGTTGTTACTTAACATTTCCACAGTTAAAGCGCTAAAATCCACTTTTAACCAATTGCAGGAATGTATTTGAGCAACTCGATAGCGCAGTGGTTAACACGTCTGCTTGCTACTACGAGATTGAGTTGCCAGTGCGTTGGTTCGAAACTCAGCCGCAGACGGATTTGTACCGATTGTTGGATTTGTAAACAAAACAAAACTGATTGAAACGTTCAATTCAAGTGAAGTTGAGTGTAGTGTCATCGTACGGCTTACCGGAAAAGGCATTGTTGGGAGAACCGGTATTCTACTCCTACTATTTTCGCTCCTAGTTACATCTCACAGATGGCACTGGGTTTGTCGCACAGCTTACCACTGGCATAGTAAAACTTTCCGGTAATGAAAGGATCTCAAAAAAAAGTAGAACCACAAACAGCGAAAACTAGTAAATAATGATCTAGCCTCTAACCCTTCATGGGTTGTAAGGCAGATTATTGTCATACACTAATACCACTAATTCATAACTTCAAACGGTTCCCACAACTAAACCTGATGTGAGCGCCACCTATTAACAACATATTATTGTTTGGGGGGTTGACCCCTAACATCCACACTTCCCCCTACCCCTTCCGCCATCAACCCCCTAAAGTAAAATTTTACCATTTAAAAATTTATCTTTTTGAAAATTGTGGGGATTTGGAAGGGTGTTTTACGCAGTTTCTTCGGACGGTTTTCTAATGTTGTCCTTTCGGCCATTTCCAATATAGTTTAATGTCGACGTAATTTCGTATACTCAAGGGCCAAACAATATTTATTAAGATTTAGTTCGAATCTTGTCGCAACATCTGTTCTGTTTGCCACATATATTCTCACGATGACGGTGACGGGTCAACCCTGTATTTCTGTTACGACGCTCCAAGCATAAATTTTAATTAAAATTTTTATTTTTAGATTGGGAACGCCCTGCCGAATTTCGGGTTTTTAAGTTCGATGTCACAAGTATCGGGAGAGATCGATATCCCGAATGCTTTGAAAGTCCTTAAGGACAACTTAATTGCTGTATTTGACGCAAGCAAGGCACATGTACTAACTGGTTATACGAATTCCACAAACAGTAACTCAAGTGGTGGTATTTAAAGAATTGAATTTTTTTCAAACATTATTCGCCTAACCAGAACTCTCGTAGGAGATGACATGGAAATTATCACATTCGGATGTCCCGCTAAATGCTTGTCAATGCCATCGTTTCAATCAGCCACGTTGTTATGCGGTGGAATGTCGACGCTGCTGTTCCTTTTTGCGAAGGTTTGTTCAATTCGAAAGAATTTGTTGAAGGTAAATGTTTATAAGCTTCCGTTACACTTTAGGTGGTTGAGCTCTCCAAGTCCGAATTCATTCAATCGTTGGCTCTGACATTTTTTCTGAAAATCGCTCACTCAAATTCGAATCTTTACACGGAATTCGTACGCAAAGACTTCAATAGTTTGATTGGACCAATTGTTCGATCGGAACGATGCATCAAAGGAATTAATTTGCTCAATAGTGTTTTAGAAACGGCCTGTGATAGACCAGTTTTGACGAGAAGATCGGATGGTTTTCATGTGGTGACTACCACAAATGCCAACGTTGTTCATCCCAATTTGTTAATGTCGATAATACAGCGCTACTCCGATTGGCGTGTTCCGAATGTCAATGACTCAAGTATATTAGCGACGCTTCTTGAAACGTTTCAGGCCCTCGTTCGAGATAAGCATCCTAGACAACTACAAAATATTCAGAGTCTCAACAGAGCTGGAATGATACCTACGTTACTCAATTTTTGTAAAATGTATTTAGTCGGCGTCCCAGAACCTGTATATCTTTCTCGCAAAGCAGCCGAATCGATAGTTAACTTGATTGGCATTTTTGCCGGATCGCCTCCTAGTTCTCTCTTATTGGATGACATCATCAAAGTACTTCTGTTACTACATCGACCCAGTGAAAGTTTCATCACACACGATCGATCGAAATTTTATTTCTTAACGACGTCGATGGCGAAGCAAAAGAAAACAATTCTTCCAATATCGACACGCAAATTGAGTCTCAGCATCCGGCGGGAACGTATAAACATTTTGCCAATTCGTAATTTTAGATCTTCGAGCGCCCAGGCGTCAAGATCTGTCTCACTGGACAATTCCATTGGAAGCCCTGCGCACGTTTCTCATTCGAACGATCCGATTCTGGGAAAAGAAGGTGAAACGGCCGACGAAGATTCATCTGTAACATTACGTCCCAAATATTCAAAGTCGGGTGGATTGGACACCATCGTCAATTATTCAGGCAATGACAATCGGATAAAAAAACTACTAAATCCAAGTATAACACCGAATTCGTTGTTGAACTTGCAGCTGAAGAGACGAGGGATAAGTAAAAGGAGAATAGCAAAAAAATCTCAATCGAATGCGAGTTCTCGAACAACAACAACTGATAGCGACAATGATAGAGACGCAATGTCGAGTTGTGCAAAATCTTCCGCTAAACTTTTAGGATCTTCAGGATCAACTCCGGAGAGCGGTATTGAAGAAGATTTGCAGCTGGTTAGAGATTATGAAATCATTGCAATTGAAGATGTTAGGAAACTGGAAGAAAAGAAAAGCTTTAGCATACAACGACCAGATGTACCATTTGAAAGCACACAGTACGGAATTACTCAGCTACAAAATGGATTCTTTAATTTGTTGAAAGATTTCATTCTCATTTTACCGGACACGGCAATACAGGAGGTAAAAAATTTACTGAAACGTCATTGCTTTAACAGACACGCGATTTGGTTTTAGGTTCTATCACATTACGTAACTGTGGACATCATTTTGGTTATGGCCAATCACCATGATCCTGGAGTTCGAACATCAATTGTTAAATTATTGACGGTCGTTTGTAGTCGGCTCAAGGAAACCGCTTACAATAATTGTAAAAAATCTTATCATTGGTACCATTTAGGCAATCAAATCGCTTTGCATAAAGCCGATTTGAATTTGGTCACAGCTATTGTTCAGTGGGTTACGTCACGAGGCTTCAGTCTTTCGCTGGACCAATTGGTGAGATAATAAATGAAAACATTTCATTCGGTTTTACAATTTCCCCATAAATTTCGGTTTGTTAGACTTGCGACAATGGCGTTCAAATCATTGAAAAATGTGGTCTTCACTCATTGATAGCCGTTCTGCCACAATGCATTCACGATTTGAATCTGACGAGAAGCACGTTTGCATTCATGGACAAATTGTATCTAAACGCAACGCCAGATATGAGACGATTTTTGATCGAAATTGGCATTTTACCGTCGGTGCTGAAAGCGTTAACTAAATTTTTCACAACATGGGGATTGGCGAATAGTCGTGTGTTAAAGACTATTGTTGATTTCATGACTACCATAAGTTTTCAATCGCTGTCGTCTAATGGAAATATAAGTGTAAGTCAAGTATTAGAATATGTTCACCTAGCACACACAATTAGAAATACACATGCAGTCAGTGTATCCATCCGTCACCCCTTTGCTGGACGGTGATTCGTTTTTGCATGTCTGCACAAGGCTAGCTTGGCTTATATCTACTAGTCTCAGAAGAAAATAATCTTGTGGATGGAAGATTGACTAAAGTGTGTGTTATCTAGAGGGAAGGTCTCAAGTACAAAGATCCTGTACTTTTATTTATTGTAACATGGGGTAGATCGAGGTGGGAGTTGGAAGAATACATTTATTATCGCCTAGAGATGACGAATCAGCAATCAGCAACAATGTCCGTCTGTCCGTCCGTTTCCATTTTTTTCCAAACGGCTCGACCTTAACCTTTTTTCCCTGAAAGGTACATATGTCCCATGATTCAAGTTCGGAAATGAGCAAAATCGGTCAAGTCGTTTTGGAGATGTGGTCGAAGAAGTGTCCAAAAACATTGGTTTTCGAGGGAGTGAAACTCTATCAAGCAAGTATAGCAGAGAAATTGTTCATTTTGACGTCAAACGAAATCATTTGATCTCAGAAAGCTGGGAATTTTTTTTGCAAATCGGGTCAGTTGTCTGGTGGCCGTCAAAAATTCCCAAAGTTAAAATCCCGAATGCAAAAATCCTGAAAATCCAAAATCCCGAAAATCAATAATCCCGAATGTACAAATATCCCGAATAACAAAAATCCCGAATGTGTAGGTTTAAGGAGAAGGAAGTATATTGAGTTGCGCATCAGCGAAGGTGAATTTAAAAAGAAGAAAAAAATCGGGCCCGAGGGGCTGCAGCCCCCGCTGTGAGGGGTCAAGGGGGGTACAGCCCCCCTTGCGGGGTCTAAGGAGCAGAGCCCCTAGCGGGGTTTGGGGCAGAGCCCCATGCACGTTAGGCCGTCTGCAAGACGTAAAAAAAGCAAGCCACAGGCGTACAAAATAAGCCCGCATCAGCGCGATGAGGGGGCAGAGCCCCAAAACTCAAATTCACTCGTATCAATCAGAATTTTTAATATTTCACAATTTTTGTTTTCATTTTTCGGAATATTTGTACATTCGGGATTTTTGTTAGTCGGGATATTGGATTTTCGGGATTTTTGCATTCTGGATTTGTGCATTCCGGATTTTAATTTTCGGGATTTTTGATGGTAGCCCAGTTGTCTAAGCACTGGGAGCAATCGAATGGACGAAATCGAGTTTCCTCGTCATATACGAAAGCCGATGGTTTTTCGTCTATATTTGCTCAATTATGCAATATGGAGATTTACTTTCAAAGACAAAGTTGTAGAGAATAAAATTTTAGGGAGTACGTGTTTCATGGTTTTAGGTGAAAATGGCCCAATTCTGGGATACGACCACTTCCAAAATTGGGAGGGATAACTCATATCTCTAGAACTATGGCAGTTAGAAAGTTCCTTCCAAAGGCAAAGTTGTAGAGAGTAAAATTTTAGAGAGCGCGTGTTTCAGGGTTTCAAGGAAAAATGGCCCAATCCTGGGATATGACCACTTCAAGAATTGGGAGGGATGACTCGTATCACAACAAAAACCCTTTTTTAAAAGGGAAACGTGACGCAAGTCCTTTTGTGATGCATTTGTGACGCATTTTTTTAATCAAAAGTGAAAATATTTCAAAAGAATTTTGTGCGTTCCGAAGCTGCAATCGTCACCCAAATTGATACCAGTTGTTTTGGAAGAAGGGACGAGGACATGCGTCACGTTTCTCTTTTAAAAAGGGTGTTTTCGTTGTGATTGTAATGTTTTGCATTTTTTTGAGCCGCCGCCGCCGCCGCCAAACCGAAGCGCGGTGGCTTCTACTTCCATGGGCAAAAATGATTCCCTCAAGTTCCTCTACAACATATCAAAAGTTTTTTTTGAGTCCCCGCCTATTTTCCGCCATTTTGGCGGTCACCCTGATACACTACACACCCAAACCAACAACTTTCCCTTTGACACCAAACCTCTATCTCGAACACACAACCATTGCCTCATACAAAATGTGCTTTCATACACACTACACACACAAACACATACGTATGGGCCTTATATGGCGCCTTCTAAGAGCCCTGGCGCCCAAACGAGGCCGGTACGCCCCTTTTTTTAAATCTCATATGACGTAGAATGCCCACCCGAAGGTCCCTGCAAAATTTCAAGAAAAGTTATCGAGCCGTTTTCGAGCAAGAGCCAAAAAAGTGGTTTTTCACGGTTTTTCATGGTTTTTCATACAAATGGCCCTGGAAATAACCCACTAACTAACTACCGTAGGATGTTTGCATTAACTTTGGCTTCTATGAAACAGCACTTTTTGTATAGGAAATGATCATTTTCTAAAGGTCGTATCTTCGGATCCACCGAACCGATTTTAATGAGTGAAAAGAATTTAGAATTTTTAGAATTTTTCGTAGAACCCAGGAAAAATATTTTCCGGGGGGTACGTCGCAAGGGGGGAAGTCAAAACTTAGCTGTATATATGGTTCCGAAGTCTACGAAAAAATTTTTTCCGAATTTTTTGTTCGTATGGGGACTTGCGTCACGGGCGCATCGCTACCGCGCGCATATGATCTCCAGAACCATGAGAGTTGAACGGTTGCTTCTAAAGACAAAGTTGCAGAGAATAAAATTTTAGAGTAAACTTGTTTCAGGGTTTTAGGGAAAAATGGCCCAATTCTGGGATATAACCACTTCTAGAATTGGGAGGGATGACTCATATCTCCAAAACTATGCCTGTTAGAAAGTTGCTTCCAAAGGCAAAGTTGTAGAGAATAAAATTTTAGAGAACACTTGTCTCAGGGCTTTGGGTAAAAATGCCACAATCCTGGGATATGACCACTTCTAGAATTGGGAGGGATGACTCATATCTCTAACTGCCGTAGAGAAAATTGCTTCTAAAGGCAAAGTTGTAGATAATAAAATTTTAAGGAACAGCTGAAACACTTGACCTAATCCCGGAATATATCCACTTCTACAATTGCCGTACTTCGGGAGGGCTTTCGATATGGATCAAGTCATGCCTCACGTCTGATCAGGAAACACTACATAAGTTTTAAGTGTTTCGTCGGGAACAAAACATTAAATTTGTATGGGGAAACATCGTTTTCTGCGAATTAATCATTTTCTGTATTTAATTAAGCGGACCAGATGAATTACGATGGAAGTTCATTAACGTTACTTTAAAATAACTCACTTAGTCCGCTTTATGCAAAACACAAAATGAATAAATCACAAAAAACGAATTTCTTCCATACAAATTCAATGTTTTGTCACCGACGGAACAGATGAAACTCGAGGCGCCCTCAGCTGTTTTGTGGCCAATATGTGAAATAGGCGCTTAATCCATTACCGTGGTTAACTTCTGTGGGTCGTTCAAATTCTGATAGCTTTAAAAACTTTGCTATAATTTGCAATTCCGATGCGTTCGCACCTATTTGCAAAATCTGTTCGACAGCCACGTCTATTCTCTTCGCCACATTTATTCTGATACGTGCGGGTCTTTAGTTATGTTTTTTATATTTTTAATTTTTTTTTGGGAAAAAGTATTTTCATTTTTTCCAAAACATTTTTGCATTTTTTGAAAGTCCTAGTTTTACAATCATTTTTAGTTTCCAGTTTTACTTTAAAAGTTGATTTCATAATCAATGTGAAATTTGTTTTAATATTGCAGTTCACAAGCGCCCACAGCTTTTGGTATGTTGTAGAGCTTGTGGAAGGGAATCCATCTTAGAATTTTAAGATTCGTCTGGATGAGAATATTAGGAGCCGATCGTAAAGTACGTTCGCAAAAACCTCTCCCCCTCTGTGCGCCATTGTATGTTTTCATGAAGCCCGCCAGCCCCTTCTTCTAACTGTGTAATCCCATTCACAGTTGCATGTGCTACACAATTTTAAAACGATATGACGGAGAAGACGTCGAGTAGGTGCACGTCGCTGATTTAGATTACAAATGAAATTCGCGAGTTGGTTAAGATGCTAGCTCAAATATGTGAAGAAGCCAAAGGCAACTACTAAGAAAGCCACTATTGAGCGGAAGAAATTCTTGCCCCAGTAAAAAAAAACATGCGATTTGAGACTGAAATTGAGACTGTTTTTTTGTATGGCACTGAGTACTGTATTTTCGAACGTTTTAGACTGTTTTGAGACCATCACCATCATCAAAAATGATGAGTATGCTCACTTTTGCCTCAATTAATAGACATTTTTCTAGTGTTTGAGACTGTTGAGACTGATGCTAAATTTGAGACTGTTGAGTATACTCTTTTGAGACTATTTTTGACTGTTGAGTATGCTCATTTTGATGCCATTTAAGATTCTTGAGTATGCTAATTTTGAATTGCAGTTTGAGACGCTTTTTTGCCGCCACTGATATTGAAACTTTTTCATTTTGTTCGTCGATCCTGCCACACACTATTTTCTTCACAATTCGCGATTAATCTGAAATTATATCAGAAAGTTGTTATTTTTACTTACTTTTTCTGGTCACCCATCTAAGTACTAACCGCGCCGACAAAAATATTTTTCACAATTTTATTGAGGCTTTTGAGAAAAATATTTTTTTTTAGCCAATGAGACTGTTGAGTGTATTAATTTTTGACAGAAATGTTTTTCACAATCGCATTGAGGCTTTTGAGACTGTTGAGCATGCTCAATTGCGAAAAATTGGTTTTGCTGAATTATGAAATACATACTTTGCTCCCAGCGTCAACAGTCTCAAAAGCCTCGAATTGTAAAAAAATATTTTTGTCGAAAATGAGAACACTCAACAGTCTCCTTGGTTGAAAAAATATTTTTCACATATGAGCATGCTCAACAGCCTAAAAAAGTATCGAAATAAGCATACTAAGCGATCTCAAATGGTCAAGTGAGCGAGTTCAATGACCTCAGTCAGTCTAAATCTATAAAAAGATTGAGGCTGTGAGTACACTCAATTTTAGTACTCACTGAGACTGCCATTTTCATTCGGGTTTTCACACCTTAAGCATATAACATTTTATGTGCAACTTGGGACAAAAACTTAGACTATCGAAAACTGTACGTACGATTTTGTGATACCCGCACTCCTCCCTGTGCTTAAAATACGCCTTCGAGTAACGCCATCTCCCCTAATTTTCGTATTTATGGATAGATAAGATAGTGCGCTAACTAACATTCATTTCACTTGCTGTGTTCGTTCTACTTTGAACGGTTCTAAGGGCTGTAATGACTCTTGTTATATTTTTTTTTGACACGAACTGTCGATTAGTGAAAACAAAAAATTCTTTATTTTCTTGATAACGAGAAATCAGAAAAACTCATAGAAAAATAAGGAATTTACTAAAGTCATGAATTCCATAGGATCGTCACAACTTGAGACTTAAGAAATTCAATAAAAATCATTTTTACTTCCTGTAGATCGTCTGGGATTTGTTAAACGGCCTTTCATTTATGGAAGACAACAGAGCGATAAACATACAACGATCTCTTCGATCGACGCAGGCCGTAATTCTAATGAAATTGTTAAACTCGTTTTTCCCTCCGGATCGTACACCATCTTCAACGACATTTAGATTCAATGGTTAGTGCGCTACTAAACCGAACGTGTAACTGAGTAAAACATGTTTTCATTTCTAGCATCCGATGTCAATTTATCTGGTTGCTTGCTGTCACTTAGTGAGAAAAAAATTCGATTTGAGTTGCTCATAAATCGAATCGTTCAATTTCTCACACACATGGAGTCATCTTATAGTCAAACTGACGAAGAGATAAAGTTGATTGAGGCAATTGTCTTGTTGTCGGTGAATGGCTGTCCGCATGGAAATAGCATAATTGGCTGGGGATTATGTCCGTCTCGACCGTTACCTTTAAAAATATTTATTACGAGAACTTTGTACACAAGAGTTAACGTTTTGCCAACGTTAGTCTGCAATGGGAAGATCATTAAGACCATGGCTTTTAAATTTATGCAAACCGACAGAGACATTCTATCGGCAGACGATTACAACGCCATAAGTGGCATATGCAGTGCGATGGGAATAACTTCGTCAACCGCTTCGAATTTATCAAGTGTTTTGGAACAAATTGAGTTCATGCGAAACGCTAGCATCAAAGATCAGGCTCCATCGATAGAAAGGACTGTGTACAAGTTTGAGCTGATCGCGAAGCATTGCATTGAATCGGCGATGAAAATGACGAGAGACGTTGTTGAAATTCAAAACATGGAACGCCGTATACTAATGAATAAAATGAGAAGTCAGGATGAAAGTGGCTTGAGTAGAGAATGGAACACACTTATCGATCGAATGACTCATGAAGGTGCTCCATGGCATAACGAAGAAACATATCCATCGTTAGTGCAGAGTAAGTTCTGTTTGGGAACTGAATTTACACGAAATTCGTTTTTCAGGTCTTGGGAAATGGATCAGACAGAGGGACCGAACCGAACTCGTATTCGCCTTAAACGATGTCATCTGAATATCGACAAAAGATATGTGGTTTCTGCGCATCCAAGTGAGTTACCTTTTAGCGATTACACAGCAAGTTCACTATTAAAATTATATTTGTAAGCATCGAAATTCCCATCACGACGTAAATCCGCGCCTTTTGTACGTGAACGGCTTATGTCAAAGTATAGCGATTATCATGCTTAGGCTGTCTAACTTTAATATCACGTTTGACATCGCGTCATGAAAATCTCAATACTTTGACATAAGCAGTTGATTAACTAAAGGCGTTTGTGGATATTATTGAAAAAGATGCCAGCTCTGTAAAAAAAACTGGCCATGTGAATGTATCGAGCTCGAAGATGAGCAAAATCATAAGATTTCGTTAAATATACAAGAACTTTTGAGAAAATGGAAAAAATATTACGTTAGTACGTTTGTGACACATTTCTATGAGTACAAATCGTTTTTGCTGAAAGTGCCATATAAAGTGGAGAAGAAACAAGGACTTGCGTCGAGTCTCCCTTTTTAAAGGGTTTTTTTGTCCAGTTCTCCGCTGCTACATTCAGCCACGGCAGAAGTCACTTCTATTTATCAGAATAATCCCCACAAATTCCTCTACAGCATATCGAAAGTTTTTTTAGCCGCCACCACCACCAAACTTTCCATAAGTCGATTTAAATCACAACGTTCCATAGAATTCGAAAAATACAAATTCCTGAATTCATTAGGTTGTGTACTTTTGTCACATTGCTACAACCGCGGGTGCAATTAATGTTTTCTTACTTGTATCCAAATCGAGCTTCCTAATATTTTCTGGTATACTTTAAAATTTCCTTGGGACAAAATCATTTGCTACTTTCCAGTCATTTGCTGCTTTTCGGTCATTTGCTTCTTTTCAGTCATTTGCTTCTTTCCGGTCATCTTCTTCTTTCCAGTCATTTTATTCTTTCTAGTCATTTCCTCCTTTCAAGACATTTTTTCTTTCCGGTAATTTCGTTCTTTCCAGATACTTCCTTCTTTCCAGCCATTTTCTACTTTCCAGTCATTTCCTTATTTCCAATCATTTCCTTCCGTCCAGCCATTCTTTTCTTTTGAGACATTTTTTCTTCCCAATTAATTTGCTACTTTCGACTCATTTTTTTCTTTCGAGTCATTTCCTTTTTTCCAGTCATTTGCTTCATTCCAGTCAATTTCTTCTTTCCAGTCATTTTCTTCTTTCCAGTAATTTCCTTCTTTCCACTCATTTGCTTCTTTCCAGCCATTCTCTTTTTTCCAGCCATTTCCTTCTCTCCACTCATTTGCTTCTTTCCAGCCATTTTCTTATTTCCAGGCATCTCTTTTTTCCCAGTCATTCATTCTTTCTACTCATTTGCTTCTTTCCAGTCATTACCTTCTTTCCAGACATTTTCTTTTTTCCAGTCATTTCCTTCTTTCAGTCATTTCATTCTTTCTACTCATTTGCTTCTTTCCAGTCATTTGCTTCTTTCCGGTCATTTTCTTCTTTCCAGTCATTTTCTTCTTTCTGGTCATTTTCTTCTTTCCGGTCATTTTATTCTTTCTAGTCATTTCATTCTTTCAAGTCATTTCCTCCTTTCAAGACATTTTTTTCTTTCCGGTAAATTCGTTCTTTCCAGATACTTCCTTCTTTCCAGTCATTTCCTTACGTCCAGCCATTCTTTTCTTTTGAGACTTTTTTCTTCCCAGTCATTTCATTCTTTCTACTCATTTGCTTTTTTCCAGTCATTTCCTTCTTTCCAGTCATTTTTTTCTTCCGAGTCATTTCCTTCTTTCCAGTCATTTGCTTCATTCCAGTCAATTTCTTCTTTCCAGTCATTTTGTTCTTTCCAGTCATTTCCTTCTTTCCAGTCATTTGCTTCTTTCCAGCCTTGTTCTTCTTTCCAGGCATCTCCTTTTTCCCAGTCATTCATTCTTTCTACTCATTTGCCTCTTTCCAGTCATTTACTCCTTTCGAGTCATTTCCTTCTTTCCAGTCATTTTTTTCTTCCGAGTCATTTCCTTCTTTCCAGTCATTTGCTTCATTCCAGTCAATTTCTTCTTTCCAGTCATTTTGTTCTTTCCAGTCATTTCCTTCTTTCCAGTCATTTGCTTCTTTCCAGCCTTGTTCTTCTTTCCAGGCATCTCCTTTTTCCCAGTCATTCATTCTTTCTACTCATTTGCCTCTTTCCAGTCATTTACTCCTTTCGAGTCATTTCCTTCTTTCCAGTCATTTTTTTCTTCCGAGTCATTTCCTTCTTTCCAGTCATTTGCTTCATTCCAGTCAATTTCTTCTTTCCAGTCATTTTGTTCTTTCCAGTCATTTCCTTCTTTCCACTCATTTGCTTCTTTCCAGCCATTCTCTTTTTTCCAGCCATTTCCTTCTTTCCACTCATTTGCTTCTTTCCAGCCATCTCCTTTTTCCCAGTCATTCATTTTTCTACTCATTTGCTTCTTTCCAGTCATTATCTTCTTTCCAGACATTTTCTTCTTTCCAGTCATTTCTTTTTTTCCAGTCATTTCATTCTTTCTAGTCATTTGCTTCTTTCAAGACATTTTTTTCTTTCCGGTAATTTCGTTCTTTCCAGAAACTTCCTTCTTTCCAGCCATTTTCGTCTTTCCAGTCATTTCCTTATTTCCAGTCGTTTCCTTCCGTCCAGCCATTCTTTCCTTTTCATACATTTTTTCTTCCCAGTCATTTCATTCTTTCTACTCATTTCCTTCTTTCCAGTCATTTTCTTCTTTGCCGTCATTTTCTTCTGTCCAGACATTTCCTTTTTACCAAGCATTTCCTGCTGCTCCTTTTTTCCTCTCAAGTTGATTTGTTTCTGAGTTCGAGAAAATTTCTGTTTTTTTCCTCGAGTCGATTTCCTTGTGGACCCGAGCCGATTTGCTGGTCCCAAAACTGCCTGGATACACACATTTTGCACCTGCGGCTACAGCCTATGATTCACTAAAATTCATCAATTTTATTAGAATCTTAAGTGTCATAAAGACGATGACGCTTTTGCGAAATCGAATAAAATCGTTCGTAGTCTTATGTTTAAAAGTGATTTCAATTTCAGAAGAGATATCCAGCAAAAGCGCTCCATTGTCATATTTACGAAAATGTTTGGTACAACGGCCTAACTATCCGTTGAGCGATCAAGTCATATTCGCGTTTTGCTGCAAACATCTGCCAGTCGATACTGAAGTAGACGGTGAAATTATTGTCACAGAAAGTAACATAATTTTCCTTTCATCCAATCGGGAGGAAGATCCAATTATAATCGAAGTGTCACAAGTATCTGAAATCTGGTTGCGTCGCTACCAACACAAAGAGATTGGAATGGAATTTTTTCTGGAAACGAACATTTCGAAGTTCTTTATTTTCAACGACAGTAACGATCGCGATCGGATTTCAAATCATTTTGCCGATAGTGTCGTTCAATGGTAAAGAAAATCGTATTCCCATTTTGTCAAGATGACAAATGATTCAAATTGAATTCTTTTAGTCCGGGTGCATCGAAACTTGTTGTTTTAACGCAACAGTGGAAGGAAAGGCAACTCACCAATTGGGAATATTTAATTGCCTTGAATCAAGTATCTGGAAGGACATTTCAAGATCTCATGCAATATCCCGTGTTCCCATGGATTTTAGCGAAATACGATTTACCAACACTTGATTTGAAAGATCCGAAATCGTTTCGCGATTTGGAAAAACCAATTGCCGTACAGCATGAAGAAAGAAAAGCGCACTTCGTCCACAACTACAATGTAAGTTGAAACTATCGCAAGCCGTTCGATTTAATGAGCGTCCCATTGCATTTACAGAACTTGCCAGACTCTGGTGGTATTAAATTGCCTCCGTACCACTACGGCTCACATTACTCGAACTCTGGAGTGGTTTTACATTTCATGGTGCGTGTTCCTCCATTTACACAATTTTTCCTGCGCTACCAAGGTAAAGAGTCACTTTCAAATTCCATTTAATTTCCATAAAATAAATTCAATTGCAGACAATAATTTCGATTTACCTGATCGGACATTTCATTCTGTGAACACAACGTGGGATCTGGCCAGCAATCGATCGTTCACGGATGTAAAGGAATTGATTCCAGAATTTTTTTGCTTTCCTGAAATGTTTGAGAATTTCGAACGTTTGAATTTCGGCAGTCGTCAATCGGGCGAATTCGTTTATGATGTCATTTTACCTCCTTGGGCTAATAATTCCAGCCGCCTGTTTGTTCTTATTCATCGGCAAGCGTTAGAGAGTGACCTAGTTCGTCAAAATTTGCACAAGTGGATTGACTTGATCTTTGGATACAAGCAAATGGGTAGGGACGCAATCGATGCCATCAACGTTTTTCATCCAGCGGTAAGAATTATTCAAATTGTCCAGTCGGTATAGCTGTCATTCGTCAGCATGAGTAAAGGGCCGTTCATTAAGATTGTCACGCAAAAATCGATATTTTTGGACCCTCTTCCCTCTGTCACACCTGCCTCAAACAAGCGTCAAAACCCATTCCCCTCGATTTTGACGTACCGGGAAAAAATATTTAAAATCAGCGGATAATCAAAACAAAAATTCCAAAAAATGCCAAAGGTCGGGCGCCCAAAGGTTGAACGGCTTTCGAGAATTGTAAGAATGACATTCCTTTGTAAATATTTTGTGAAAGATGTTAGACTACCGAGTTTTCAAAAATTTCGTGTAACGTCCAGACCTCCGCTTCCCCCTTGTCACAGACCATCATGCTAGGCTCGAGCCCCCCTTGGCGCCTTCGGAGCGTGACATACTTAATGAACGGCCGCTCAGCTAATAATACAACAATTAAACTCAGGTGTGCCATAATGACCCGTTCCCCGGAAAAACTTTACCGCTGCGTCGGTCAAAATTGTTTTCTACGGAGGCAATGCACCTCTTCTTGCTTTTTTAAACTGAGAAAAAATGAAAAAAAAATATTTTTCGCTCTTAAACATTAGCGTATCCACGCTTTTAGTTCGACGTCGGCTTATGTCATGTATAGTTTGCCCGGGGTGTTATTATCGTCCGCACTCCGGGTGCTAATAACGCCCGGGGTGTTATTATCGCCCGCACTCCGGGTGCTAATAACGCCCGCACTCCGGGTGTTAATAACGCCCAGCTATATAATTCGGTAGACGGTCACTATTGAGCTTCAAGAATGAATTGGAAGTTATTTAAATTCAGAAGCTTAGGACATTTCAATGTACACATCTCGTCTTGTATTGTTTTTATTCATCCCTAATTTTTTGATTTCTTATTGACAACTTTTTTAAAAATAAAAGAGCACAGAGAAAAATTCTTCCATCTAGTGGAATTCTGTATGATTCTCCTAATCAATCCCTTCCAGTGACGTTCTGTTCTTTCCCCTTAGTCAACTCTTTCTAGTGACATTCTGTATAAGGAAAATGTTCCTCTTACTCAACTCCTTCTAGTGACATTCTGTATAAGGAAGATTTTCCTGTAGTCAACTCCTTCTAGTTACATTCTGTACAAGGAAAATTTTCCCCTTGGTCAACTCTTTCTAGTGACATTCTGTATAAGGAAGATTTTCCTCTAGTCAACTCCTTCTATTGACGTCCTGTATAAAGAAAATTTTCCCCTTAGTCAACTTCTTCTAGTTACATGATCTATAAGTAAAGTTATTTATTAAAGTGCCATTTTGTAGCGTTTATCCAATTATTCAGCTGGGCGTTATTAACGCCCGGCGTGCGGGCGTTAATAACACCCCGGGCGTTATTAGCGCCCGGAGTGCGGGCGTTAATAACACCCCGGGCGTTATTAGCGCCCGGAGTGCTGGCGTTAATAACACCCCGGGCGTTATTAGCGCCCGGAGTGCGGGCGTTATTAACACCCCGGGCGTTATTAGCGCCCGGAGTGCGGGCGTTAATAACACCCCGGGCATTATTAACGCCCGGGTGTTATTAACGCCCCGGGCGTTATTTGCGACGGAGAAATGTCCTGCCACCCTTCCTACTTCATTCTACACATTGATTGGCGATATCTCAGCTCCTTTTAAACCGATTTTGATGATCCAAAGTGCGTTGGAACCAGTATAGGAAGTAGTTTTTTTTAAATACTTTGGATTGGAGGTGGGCAGGGGGGAAAACTCCAAAGTTCGCCTATACATCGTGTCTCGTTCCAAAGGTTTTTGTATGGAGTTTTTTGGGTTTGTGGACGTTTCATTTTGGGGTTGGGGGACTGCGTCACGATCTCCGCTACCGCTCCGAGCATGATGTTGTGCTTGTCAGCTGTCATGAAATTTCGTATAATTTGAGATAAGCCGACACCGCACTAAAAGCGTGGATTGTTTCACAATTTTTCTGACGCAGCTGCCGCCGCCACATCTCTTAAATGTTCTGATTTGACGATCGGCTAGTATTTTGCAGCTAAAGAACTGTTTCTATAATTTTTAAATGCGAACATTGTCACCATTCCAGACGTATATTCAATTTTCAACGTTAGAAGTAAAAGATCCGGTGGAGAAACTTGCCTTTGAAACAATGGTTCGTACGTACGGGCAGATGCCACGGCAGCTTTTTACATTTCCGCATCCGCCTTCATCTTTATCGAAAATGTTACATGGATCTAAACTGCACAAATTTCCGGTCAAAGGGCTTCGCTGGGGGACATATACTGGCTCACCGGCTCTTAGTGAACCGACACTGGTGCACTTCTATGAACAATACGATTTTGTTTTTGCTAGTTTAGTTGCTCTTGTTGACACGAATGTGTTGTACGGCCTACCGGAGCAATCGAACATCATGCAAGGTAACGAATCGGACACTTTTAACATGATTTCGTGGGGTGACAATGAACAAATTATTGGGATACGTTCACTATGTGATGAACATAAGGCGACGAAGCCTTTGATACGCGTGTGCAATATCGATCGAGTGAGTTGTTGTGGAACGGATCCTCAATCGAACCAGCTGTGGCTAGGTCACACTTCTGGGCGAATTTGCGTTTACCAATGCTTGGGAACATTGGATAGAATTGAAAGATTGAATAGAAGTCGCTTGCTCAATTCGTCTGTCAGTCGTTTGTCGTATAATTCGGCTTTCCGAAAAATGTCATCTAAAGGTAACTCTAGAATTCTTTTTTTACTAAAATCAAACGCTACAAACACTTTGTATTATTTACGAAGATAATGACAATCTACCGGAGGATCAGAGCAAATGGAAGGATGTCGTTGTCTTGATCAAACATACCAAAGAAGTGACTCAAATCTGCATATCAAATAATTTCAAGATTGTTGTTTCAGTGTCAAAGGACGGATTGGCGGCTATATGGGATCTAAATAAGTATGGCGACTCTCTGCTCTAAAACACAAGTTTTTCAAAACAAATTTTTACAATTTAGATTACAATTCATCCGCTCGATTGACCGTTCGACGGTTTGCAAAGCGCCAATTGTTTTGGCTGCAGTAAGTCCAACATTAGGCGACATCGTTACTATTCACACAATAGACTCGGAAGATCCACATGATTCCGCTGAAGATCTTTACGCTGCGGACGAGTGTCTGGAAGTAACCGAAGATGGCGATGACGACTTCGTAAATGTTCCAATGGAAACGAATGGAAAATCGTTCATGCGGCTTCACACAATTAATGCCAAATACGTGACTCACATATCAATAAAAGAGCGAGTCAAATGCGTCAGCTACTCATTTATCAAAGAAGGGACGGGAATTAATGTAATTGCAACAGGATTCGATGAAGGAATTGTTCGGCTGTGGTCTAGTTGGGATTTAATGTTAGTAAAGGAAATAAATATTGGCAACGCAGATGTCGTTAGGTGAGTTCTGAACCTTTGTTCAAAATATGTATGTACTGTACATCAGGGGCCTATTTTCGGAAACCAAAATTCCCTAAAATTTACCTGAGGCGGGTAATTTTGTTCATGGGTACAAGGGCTCGTTCATAATGTTCGTCACCTGAGTGAGGAGAGAGAAAGTTTCTGCAGCATGTCACACTTGTTTCTTATAAACAAAGTTTTGCAATGTTTTTTTGTTACATCACCAGCTGTCACCAGGATAGCTCATTCCTCAAATGAGAATGTATATTTTTCAAATCGACACCAATTTTAACGTAATCAATGCGATTGTTCTCAAATTTTAAAACGACTAACTAAACTAAATGGCTAACTTTATTGTGAATAAACCATTGAAATAGGTATAGGAAAGTAGCGATAGAGTACTCAAATTCCAATCATCTATGACCGGATCATGAGTGATTCCTCGGTGAATCATCGGTGATTTCACGGTGAATCATTGGTGATTTCACGGTGAATCATTGGTGATTTCACGGTGAATCATGAGTTATTTCCCGGTGAAGCATCAGTGATTTCACGGTAAATCATCAATTATTCACCGGTGAATGATCGGTGATTCATTTGTACATTATCACCTATGATTTGCCGGCGAATCACCGATGATTTACCGGTGAATCATCGATGATTTACCGATGGTTCATCGATAATTTACGAGTGAATCACCTACTATTCACGGTAAATCATCGGTGATTCGCCGGTAAATCATAGGTTATTTCTCGGTGAATCATCGATGATTTCCCGGTGAATCATCGGTGATTTCCTAGTGAATCGTATGTGATTTCCCGGTGAATCATTGGTGATTTCATCGTGAATCGCTGGTGACTCCACTGTGAATCATATGTGATTCGCTTGTGAATTACTTGTTATTCCCTTGTGAATCATCGGTGATAACCCTGTGAATAATAGGTGATCTTACTGTGAATCATCGGTGGTAACACTGTGAATAATTGGTGATCTTACTGTGAATCATTGGTGATTCTGCTGTGTGTCATCGCTGATTACACTGTGAATCATTTGTGATTCCGCAGTGAATCATCTGTGATCCCCTTGTGAATTACTGGTTATTCCCTTGTGATTTCCCGGGGAATCATCGATGATTCCCTAGTGAATCATTGGTGAATTTCCTGTGAATCATAGCTCATTCCACTGTGAATCATCTGCGATTCACCTGTGAATCATCTGTGATTCCCTAGTGAATCATCGCTGATTCCACTGTAAATCATCGCTGATTCTACTGTGAATCGTCGTTGATTCTACTGTGAATCATAGCTGATTCCACTGTGAATCATCACTGATTCTACTGTGAATCATCGCCGATTCCACTGTGAATCATCTGTGAATTATCTGTGATTCTACTGTGAATCATCCACGAGCGTGGCAGTCTCTCGCTCCGGTCTTGCAAGTAGTATTCAACGTGAAGTTAGCTGCAGTTGTGAGCGAAGCTAACTTCATTGCAAACGAAGTCAGCTGATTGAAAAGTTTAAAAATCAGCTGATTTTTTTGCAATGAAGTTAGCTTCGGTCGCAACTGCAGCTAACTTGACGTCAAATATTACTTGCAAATATTAAAACAAAAGGCTGTCACGCCCCTGGAATCATCTGTGATTCTTCTGTGAATCATCGGTGATTCACCAAGAAATCACCGATGATTCATAGATGAATCACCGATGATTTCCCGGTGAACCATTGGTGATTCCTCTGTGAATAATGGGTGATTCCTCTGTGAATCATCAATGATTACCTTGTAAATTACTGGTTATTTCCTTGTGAATCGTCTGTGATTCTACTGTGAATCGTCTGTGATTCTACTGTGAATCATCTGTAACTCACCAGTGAATCATCTGTGACTTCACTGTGAATCATCGGTGATTCCTCAGTGAATTATCGGTTATTTCACTGTGAATCATTGGTGATTTTCCTGTGAATCATTGGTTATTTTCCTGTGAATAATTGGTTATTCCCTTGTGAATGATCGGCGACTCCCCCGTGAATCATAGGTGATTCTCCCTTGAATTATCGGTGATTTCACTGTGAATCATAAGTGATTCCCCTGTGAATCATTGGTAATTCCCCTGTGAATCATTGGTGATTCCCGGTGAATCATCGGTGATTCCTCGGTGAGTCATCGGTGATTGCCCGGTGAAGGGTGAACTGAAGGACGTGCAGACTTAATAAGGGAATTTCAGATAGCGATTTCGGACCACACTTTAACACAATTTATATCAGGTCTTGCTGTCAAAATTAGAGAAAGGAAAAGAGAATATAAACGTCATTTAAAAATGAGAAATTAAAACTACTCCCTTCTCTCTCAGTTAGCATTTGTACAAAAGTAATTTTCAGATCTGAAAAGTGGCTATTCACTTTTCAACAATCAATCGTCACCCGGGTATTTAATGAACGACCCCTAGTCGGATTTACCTCAAATCACCTCTTACACGCTTGTAGTGGGTAATTTACATTATACATTATACATTACCTATCACAGGCAATCTTTTGATTTGTTGTCGTATGCAGAAAGTCTTGTAGTTTCTAACGTTGAATTTTCTTTCCAGCTTGTGCTATTCTACTCATCATCACTTGGTAGTTCTGACGTCAGACAATATAATTCAGGTGTGGGAATCAAATGGACTTCCAGGGAAATTGCCGAAATTCCCTCAATTAATTTATCACAAGCGAAGTTAGAATAATATTTTTTTGTAATGATGAATGAAGAACTGTGTACTTAAATGACGTTTTAACATTGACATTGCATTTTTCTTGACAATACAACATTCGAAGCTTCCAATCTGATTCCTTAGATATCATTTTCTAACAAATATGGGAAAGTTAAACATATAACTGTTCACCGAAGTGATGGAAAATCGAATTTTGTTCAACTTTCACGAGAAGTTTTTATATTTTGGAAAAATTGTCAGCAATGGTATACTTTAGATTATTGTTCTATCTGATGTTGACCGAGAAGGTAACGTTTCGTATTTTGGGGACAACTCCGTAACTTTGGTGGTTTCTCTGCATTGAGATGTAATAACTTTCCCGTGTTGCATTGTTCTCCGTTCATAGCCGTGGCTTCAGGTGAATTCAGGACATTGCATTACCGGCATTCTTATCATCTGTAAACAGCATTTTTCCATTAATGAGTATCATATCACAATCACCCACGCTCGATACAATGGACATAGCTGATTACGCAGAAGGCTTAACCACTTGGAATTCCATAAATCCTCATTCGAACCTACCAACCACGCCATCATCACAAAAAGATTGGGATGAAATAAACATACAAAGGTAGGTGCAGAGCCTACAAAGTGACGATGATTCAGCCGCCGAGAAATATGCAAACCCGAATTCGGAACTGATATTTGCAGACCACACACTTGTGTTCGTGGAACCAGCGCGGATAAAAAAGGTCGACATGGCTTACATTGCCGTTATAGTGCTGGTCGGTGGTCTAAACAAAAAGAGCTGATTCAAATAATATTAAGAGCTCTAGTGCCGGTGGGTTTAATTAGCACCGATGAAAAAAGAGTAGATGGGATTAGCTGAATTCCGTGGTCGAAAGGAAAATCTCTCATATTGTATGGGACACTACATTCGCTGACACATTTGCGCCAAGCATCTTGAGACGCACCTACAAAGAAGCTGGACAAGCAGCATTGAACATGGTTAGAGTAAAAGAATTAAATACGCGCAATTACTCAGCCTAAACTACCACTTTGTTCCATTAGCGGTTGAGACAATGGGCCCCTGGAGCAAACACGCCAAACATTTCATCAATGAACTAGCTGAACAAATCTCGTTGAAAACGCATGAACCGAGATCAAAGTCATTTTTAAACCAGAGAATCAGTATGGCTATACAAAGAGGCAACGCTGGGTACATTTTTACTAGATTTATAAGTTTGGGTCGGACCTTGATAAGTCCATGAAACACAGATCCAGCGATCCTTTGTTTCGTTACTTAATCATCATGTAAATCTCGGAAACCTTCCAGTCCCAGTTATGAACCTATCCAGAGCGGCAGGTCTCAAGTTGGTCACTGTTGCGGGTTGAATCACATGACCTTCTAGAGTCCTGAGCCTCAATGAGGAAAACTTTGGGCATTCACATATAACATGAACGCCCGTCTCCTCACCAAGGCTGCAGGTGTAGTTGGGATCATTAGAGTCCCATTTTAGCCAGGTGCTTGCTCAATCCACAGTGCCCAGTGATCGCACCCACCACCCTCTTGATGCGTCCAATGTCCATGTTTAGCAATCCTCTTGTATCTTCCGAGGCTGCCTCCCCAACTCCAATAAGTGCGGCAAAAGTCTCACCTTGAAAGACATCGGCGAATCTCCCAAAGCAAAACCATTTGTCCATCGATAGTTCCCTAGAGAATATTCCGGCTCCCGCGCCCTCTGCAGTTTTGGGTACATTGCAAGAGTCAGAGAAAATGGAGGAGATTTTTTATTTTGTGTTTTTGTCGGAATAATTTTTGTTTGTAATTTTGTCCGTATATGCTAATGCTGAAATAAATTTTATAGAATTCTCTACAACTTTGCCTTTTCAAGCAACCTTCTAACACTTACAGTTTTAGAGTTGTTGCGTTATCCTGACTAAGTCTGGAAGCGACTAAATTCCAGAAATCCCAGGAATAGTCAATGCAATTCAATTCAATTTATTATTACTTTAAAAATTTCACATTCAATCATTACCTCACACCTCAGTGTGCATAGCACCTTAAAGAAGCAAGTGAATTACAAATAATGAATCAAAAATAATCAAAGTTAGTTCAAACTAGATATATTTCAAGAAATTACAATTTTGAATAAAAGGAATAAGATACGAATACTCTTGGTTTTTTTTCAAGATTTTTTTTAGTCAAGAGCACTCAAAGAGACACTCATTATAAAAAACATATACACAGCCACATGATCCAGATGACGAAATATTTCATATGATCCTGTGAGTCCTTTATATTAAATTATGCCACTAATATGGTATTATATATATAAGTCGTAGAAGGTTGTACTGAAATCAAGCTGATGAAGCAAATAATTAATATGTAAGTAAAGCAAGAGCATAAATTTCAACTCAAAAGAAGAAAGACAAGTAGCAGTGTGAATGGGACAGTTCCCAAGCACACAGCATGCCCCCACCCGAGGCCAACACATATCCCCCCACATTTCTCTCTCACACATAACTCAGAAGCTATCAAACCAATTAGAAGGTAAATTGAATTTCAAAAGAGAAAAGATAAAAAGAAAGAAAGAGCACAATGAGCGAAAAGGAAACACACGAACAGGACTAACCCGGGTATTGTTGGGCTAGGAGCCATTCCTTCTATTTACTAGGAAAGACACATGGCTTCGAAGAAGCAACATACACAGGGAGTAAGTTATAAAGACAGCTACCAGCTGATGTAGTCGCTTTCATATCTCTCGAAGTTCTTACTAGTTGGTCTAACCCTCATCTTTTTCCTAGTGTCGTACCCATGATTCGGCACTTCAAAGGATATATCATTATGCGAACTTCCGCTCAGGGCATCATGAACGAATCTGCAGACATTTGCCTTGAAAATACTAGTGACGTTCAAAATGCCTTCGCAGAGCACATTGAATAGTTCAGCAGTCGGGGTCCTGGCAGGGAGTCTACAAATATGTTTAGGGCACCTATTTTGCAGAATCTGCAGTTGCTTAATATTTCTCTTGGTTGCAGTGCCCCAGACACTCGGCAAATAATTAAGGTGGGAGTGCCCTAAGGGTAATAAATAAAGGTAAAAATTGAGAAAATTCTCGTTTTGGTACAATTGCACCCATAGAAGTAATATTTTACTATGGCTGCTGTGCCTTCGGCAGATTAAAGTCCACCCGCTTGAATCAACATTTAAAAGCCACTCACAATCCTTCATCCTACTTCCAATTGTTAAACAAAAATCCAAAAAAACAGTGCTGGTTTCGTCGTTTACGACTCATCAGTACACCTTGTCTTAAGACCATGTGCATATCAGCAACGATGGCCATAGAATGATACTCAGACTATGTCAACTCGCCTTTTATACAATCCAGATCCTTTGATTGGATGCATGTCATTTCGTTTGAACAATTTGGAAGTAAAAGAATTGTGAGTTTGTTTCGGTTATTTATTAATTTGGATTATTCTGCTAAGCAGATTACCACAATTCAACGACTATCGAAGATAGTATTTACGTTGAATATTCCGGCTTCAATGGGCTAACCATACCCTCTGTGTAAAGAAGTACACAAACTTGCAATCAAGGTAAAAATTGAGAAAATTCTCGTTTTGGTACAATTGCACCCATAGAAGTAATATTTTACTATGGGTGCTGTACCTTCGGCAGATTAAAGTCCACCCGCTTGAATCAACATTTAAAAGCCACTCACAATTCTTCATCCTACTTCCAATTGTTAAACAAAAATCGAAAAACTAACAGTGCTGATTTCGTCGTTTACGACTCATCAGTACCTTGTCTTAAGACCATGTGTATATCAGCAAACGATGGCCATAGAATGATACTCAGACTATGTCAACTTGATTGCAAGTTTGTGTACTTCTTTACACAGAGGGTATGGTTAGTCCATTGGAGCCGGAATATTCAACGTAAATACTATCTTCGATAGTCGTTGAATTGTGGTAATCTGCTTAGCAGAATAATCCAAATTAATAAATAACCGAAACAAACTCACAATTCTTTTACTTCCAAATTGTTCAAACGAAATGACATGCATCCAATCGAAGGATCTGGATTGTATAAAAGGCGAGTTGGCATTGTCTGAGTATCATTCTATGGCCATCGTTGCTGATATACACATGGTCTTAAGATGAGTCGTAAACGACGAAATCAGCACTGTTAGTTTTACGATTTTTGTTTAACAATTGGAAGTAGGATGAAGAATTGTGAGTGGCTTTTAAATGGTAATAAATAAGCCGGAGAACAGAATTCGGCACAAATTTCTTCAATTTACACAATACTCCACTCAAAGCAGTCAGCTTTCCGCACAAGTGTGAAATATGTTGAGCCCAGATGAGTCTTGCATCAATGTGCTGTGACAAATCGTAGTCGTCGGATTCGGATTTTTATTTTCATTACCAAAAACAATTGTCCTCAATTTGTACTTTGCGTCCGAGCTTCTAAAAAATTTGTCCTAGCCCCAGGCACCCGCCACGGGTGTGCACTAAAACCCCAAAAAACTCAAAACCGTTATTTCCCATAATACATTTTACATTTAAAATCTGATGCTACTAAAAATTTGTCCTCAATTCCTGACCACTTGTTTTTAGTGTAGTAGCATCAGATTTTAAATGTATAATGTATTATGGGAAATAACGGTTTTGAGCTTTTTGGGGTTTTAGTACACACCCGTGGCGGGTGCCTGGGGCTAGGACAATTTTTTTTTAGAAGTTCGGACGCAAAGGACAAATTAAGGACAATTGTTTTAGGTAATGAAAATAAAAATCCGAGTCCGACCCTACGATTTGTCCCAGCACCAGGTATTTGAACTTCTCCACAGAGCTTATCGTCACACCATCGAAGATGAGATCACCAATCTCTGGCATGTTATTAGACTTCCTAAGGTGCATGACCTTGATTTTATCCAAATTAATGGCTAATCTATTGAGTATAAGGAATTCGCTTATGATTTTCGGGTCATGGAGAAGGTCCTGTTCATTAGTGCGTAATGATACGTTGGAGCAGAACACACCGGAATCGTCTGCGAAGAGGCTTACAGTTCCTTTTAGCAGCAGACCATGCATATCATTAATGAACACAAGAAATAACAACGGTCCCAGCACGCTACCTTGTGGGACACCAAGTTCAATCTCATTTTCTCTAGAGTCATTTCCTATCTAAACACACTGTTTTATGCGACTAAGATAGTCCTTAACCAAATCACGTGCGACCCCCTTATACCGGCAGACTCCAATTATCAGTCAGTTTTCTTAAGGAAAAAAAATCGATCGAGCCGTTTCTGGGATCCCAACAAAGTAAGAAAGTAGCTAAGGTTGACTACATCGACCAGTTAAAAATGTTCAACGGAAAATGTTTTGTATGGAAAAATGAAAACTTCAAAAATTCGTATCTCCGGATAGATCAATATTTTGGTTATGTATTCGCCTGCGTAAGCACAGATGGCGCCATCGTTTATGGGGTTATTAGTTCGATATTGATCTGTAGATAGTTCAACTATGAAAAAAAAAACAAATACCAGCACCGATCATTAGGGATTTTTGAGATGAATTGAAATCCATTTTCCAACTGGCATTTGTGACTACACTGGCAACTGTCAAATGATATAAATATTGAACATTGAAGAAAAATTACTTCACCGGTTTTAGTATTTATTTATCTTCCTTTCTATGATATTATGTCATCACACACATTTTACTTTTTTGCAAAGCATCATCTTCATCCTCCGTCGGTTATTCAACCCACCAAATGAACCGACTACCTGTGATCCACTTCCACGCTTATCACTTTGTGTATTCGTGCAAGAAGAGTAAATTTTTTGTAATTATACCGATGTATTTAGATATATGAAAAGAAAGCGAATGTTATGTGAATTTTTTATAATTTTGATTTATTTACGATTTGTTACATGACAAGATCCACCGGTTATATCATTGGAACGATAATGAAATGATTTAATAAATAATTCATGACATAAAATGAAATAATTTTTTATACAATAGATTTGTTTCGGTTGTTCATCGATTTATTAAGCATGAATCAAAAACTTCTGAACTTCTTCTTCTTTTTTCTTTGGGAAGTACGGGTTATGTTCTGGATCGAGATTCAGGCTGTTAACAAAAAGACACATTTAACTCTAAATTGTTAGGAAATTCAGATTTATCTCACCGGTAATATTCTAAAGCAGAGTGACAATCGACGTTGTACCACCAATCGCAAGTAAACTCTTTTTGATTGAAAATTGTACCGTTTGTGCATAAAAATGAAGCACCTTGTTCGCCTTCTCTTCCATCGTAGCACACGTGATAGGCTTGACATCCAGTCTCTACATTTGCGTACATACCAGGAGTAGCAGGTACGTTTCCACAATGGAAACTAGTGTGTGGAACCGTGTGATATACTGGATAATCAACACCTACGAAAGAGATGTTTTTCACATGTTGTCGTCAAAAACTTTTTTGATTTATCTTACCCGGAGTTCCGGGGATTTTATGTAGATCCTGTTCCTTTTCCTTCTTAGCTTTCTTATGCTCACTTTGACGATACTGCAAGTTTTGTGCGTAGCTCTAGATACAAACGAATAATTAATTCAATTATCAGTTTCCATTCGAGTTTGCGTTCTAAAGAAATAACCCAGAAAATTTTACAGAACCCCGAAAATTGTTCTTTTAATCAAAAATCAGTTTTAAAAACTTGTGATGTGATTTTAAAAAATCATTTCATTAAAAATCATCATAGTTTTGATGTGATTTCGACTAATGACGAGACTAATGAAAATTTAAAGTTTCGCGAAAAATCAATTTTTTGAAAAATCATGATTGATCAACAAATTGATTTGATTTCAGAGAATTTGATTTGATTTTTGAACCCTGCAAGGAACATTTTTCAGGAAAAAAATCGAAAGTCGTTTTGTACTTTCAGTCACCGGGACATTGACTTCACATCTCTGATTTATAAGGAGATAGTCTAGTTGTTATGACGAGGTTTCTACCTCCAATAAAAATCGCCTAAAAACCTCCAAACGTCAAATCACCGAAAACATTTTCCTTGTACGGAAGTTTTTCCATGACATTTCGTAAAAGGAAATTTGTTTTTCTATGGATAAAGAGATGTGCAATAGTATATTACAGTGAACCCTTCGAAAATAATTCATTACACGAGGACACAATTTTGTTATATGAGCCAAACCCACGAGTGTTTTTTGACCAACAAGCTTTGAAAACGTTATTTTGACGAGTGTAGAGCTTGCATATCTAAGCTGAAGGTATGCAACTTCATGAGTCATAATATCAGTTTTCAAAGCGTGTTGCTCAAAGTAACACGAGTGAGTTTCTGAGTCCTCAAAATTGTGTCCGAAGTGATGAGCTATGTAGCAGGGTCCACTGTATAATGTTTATTGCCCATCCATACGAAAGCTGAGCATTACATGTATGTTTTTGTCTACCTCCTACATTAAACAAAAGTTTTACATCACTAGTGAGGTAAAACTACTGAAAACAAAAGTTTTACCTCACTAGTGAGGTAAAAAAGACCCGTGGAGTCAGGGAAAGTCTCTTTTCTGAGATGTGACTATTCGAGACACGTTAGCTCGATCATACGTCACTGAATAATCTAGGAAAGCGCGTTCAATAGCCGACAACGCGGAGAGACATAAGCATAGCCATAAAAGAAAATCATTTATTCAGTTCTATTGCTTTTGAAACTTTAAGTTGCATGGGTCCAGAAACGAAGAAATTTATAGGCAAATTAGGGTCATTAATGAGAGCAGCTTCAGGAGAATCACGCTCGAAAGACTTCTTATTACAGAAGATTTCAATCGCTATTCAGAGAGACAATGCGGCTTGTATCCTAGCAACATTAGGAAATAGTAGAGTACATGAATTTTATTTATTGTAATTTGTTGTTAGAAGTCTGCGTCAATGTGAGCAGTCTTTTTTTTCGCTTTAAATAAATAATTAAAGAAAACCCTACATGTAATGCATGGTTTTCATAGGGGGTAAACATACATGCAATGCTCAACTTTCGGATGGGATAGCCAATAAAATAATTTTACTTTTGAAATGTCATGCAAAGCTTCCGCAAAAGGAAAATGTTTTCGGAGGTTTTCCTCGGCGGTACTTCTAGGAGATACAACATCGTCATGTCAACTAGACTATGCCGAAAAATTCAGCGCTTTTTTTCCGCGATTCTTCTTAAAGAGAGGGAATTTTCCCTGAAAATTTTCCTTTGAACATGCTCCGGAAAAATACTTATCATCCCTAGTCGAGAAAAATTACAAAACCTTCGGCGCGCCGCGTATGAAGAAATCAACTAAGATGTTAGAAAATTAGAACACTGACAGCTGGGTGCGATTACCGTACACTGCGGATTGAGCAGGCACCTGGCAAAAATGGGAGTCTATAACGATCCCAACTGTACCTGAGGAAACGGGCTTTCACGTTATATGCGAGTGCCCGAAGTTTTCTTCAATGAAGCTTAGGACTCTAAGAGGTCATGTGGACCAAAGTGCAATAGTATCCAAGATCGGACCTGCCGCTCTAGACAGGTTCCTGGTCGGGACTGGTAGGTTTTTAAGATTTACATGATTAGCCGGTTACGAAACAAAGGACCATCAGATCTGTGTTTCAAGGACCAAGAATGGCCTGACCCAAAAAGATAAATCTAAAATGATTTTTTCTCCCTTTTACAAAATACAAGTTTCTCACCTCAATTTTTATTACATTGGGTACATAATCGGCCAAAATTACTTAGAACGCCGAAGATGCCGATTATAGTCTTGTTTCATACTGCGACACAGTATGTACCACAATAACCTAATTACAGTAGACTCGACTATAATCAGAGTTATTATAGTCGAGTGAAAATGTATAAATTGAGCAATTTTTGAATGAAACTGAAGGAAATTATTAGTCTAAATGATTTTATTACCACTGAAAATAGAGAATCGATTATTGTCGAGTTCTATACACCGAAACATTACCATAATAGCGTTATTATGGTAGACTCGACTATAATCAGCGTTATTATGGTGGAGTTGCATAAATTATAGTGGAGCTAAATAAATGATGATTTGATAAAATGATAAAATTCTAAGAAAACATCAACTAAAGTTCGTTTTGAGTGATTAGGATTGAAATTGCATGAAGTTTGACGGTGTTTTATACAGCTATACTTTTTCGCAGTTGGGTTGCGTTTCGTACTGTGGATATTGTATTTTTCAATGTATTTTTTCTATGGCAGACCTTGAAAACAGCTGAAACTTGATAACAAGTAAGTTTATAAGCACACGACCGTATATTCAAATGCAAAGATAGAGATGCAACGCATAACACTTTTTAGCCGTTTTCTTTGGTAATGTATGGCAGAGCTATCGGTTGATAAATCGTCAGGTATATCTTCGTTGTTAAATCCATAGTTTCGTGCATAATTGGCCATTATAGGCACCCGCAATAAACTATCGTATAACACCAGTACTAAATCGCTTGATCATGTCTCGATACGTGAAGTGACCTCGGGGCGATGTGCAAGATCTATTCACACACCTCGATACGTTAATAGACCTCGAACTAACGAAATTTAAATTCCCGAAAATTCCCAAAAATTACTGAAAATTCCCGAAAATAATTTTTGAAAATTTTCGGAAATTCTCGAAAATAGGCCCTGCTGTGCACCTCGCTGCGTGAAAAGACCTCCGGGGTCAGTAACTTCATCTCGGTGCGTCGGCACTACATCTCTTGAATCATTCAATCACGCAATTATAGTATTTGTGTTATGATATACTACTAAACACCACGGGGACGACAATTTGAAATTTTCTAATAAATTTTTTCCATTTCGTCCCTTAGCATCCCTTTCGCATTTCAAACCGTCCGAAAAAGTAGTAACACCCCTCTGAGAGTATGCCTAATGTATGAAAAAACGTTTCTCCTAATAGGTAATGTATATAAATGAACTGAAGGGGATTGAAACACTGTGAAATATTTAACTAACTATGCAGGAAAAGTCAAATTTTCGCGTGAAATATATGGCGGATATGAAATTAATAACACGAAAGAAAAGGCTCTTTTCAGTTTTCCCTCGAACACAACTTCCATGTTTCATTGTTAGTCGAATATTCAAAGTCTATGAAAATCACTAGCTGATTAAAAGTTTTAAAGTTATTTTCTCTGGTTAGTACAGACAAAATTAAACCAAAGTTCTTCTTAGCCTTTCATAAACATTTTCCTTGAACTACTTTTCGGATTGTTACGTTTTAACATTGTCCATTGGTAACAACGAAAAAATATCGCGGTTAATCGAATTAATTGAACCAAAAAGTACAAACGATTCAATTCAAATGACTCGTTAAGTACACCGTGTGCTGTTAGCCGTGATATTATTATAGGCCTTTAACATTTTACAAAATTATTACTTTAATAATCTGAAAGTAAAATTGCATAATTAATTATGTTGCTAGGTAAATATCGAGCCGCACGTTTTATGTAACAAATGTTAAAAATTAAACTATTTTGAAACATCAGCAAATTGCTTTATAACCTCAAGTAGCTTTCACAAACCTCTACTTCCTCGTATTCCTGAGGGATATGAACGTGGATACATGCAACAAATGTAAGAAAAAATACACCGAAAACGATTAATTCCTTCATTTTGAATAGTCTGAATGGAACGGTTTAACTTCAACAACTTCGACACACCAACTGCTAATGAAATATTTTCAAAAGATGCTTGATGCTCATTACAGTGGGGTGGGATATGTTATAGTGGGACAAAACTGCACATGTTTCACGATGTTAATGTTGAGAAGTAAAGAAAAACAACTTTCACTCTCAATGCGTTTTAGGTGAATGCTGTACCTAAGGTTTGATCACTTATTTTGCAAAAAAAAAACTGTATGATATGATCAATAAGTTCGACAAAGTTGAAGTGATAAAGATATATTGCTTTTCCATATGTTATTGAGATTTTTCATAAGAAATGGATTTGCGCTAGATCCATCTAGAAACTTTCAGCCAATATTTGTTACAATCTTATTCTCGAATTGAAACCTAGTTTAATGTCGAGGTACGACAACAAAAGTCGTGAGATGGACTCTCTTTACATAACATAAAGATACACTTACGGAAAAATATTTTTGCATAAAATAGAATTTTGTACTTCTGCGCAAGTTTTTGCAGTGTTAAAAAGCTGCGCAGAAATACAAAATTCTCTTTGATGCAAAAATATATTTCCGTGAGTGTATACATATTTCTGAAAGAACGTGTTTTGCTAGTGGAAACGATTTAATTCTATTGTTCAAGTCTAGACTAAAGCATTTTGAATTCTGACTGCAGATTGTTCATTAGGTCAGTTTCTCAATTCATCACAATGATGACGCTTGTAAATAATTACTAGCGCTTCCATCAACGCTTTTTTAAATAAGGATATATGTATTATTTATTTATTTATTTAAAGATCAAATAAACAGGATTGCTCCCAATAACATACTTAATCTAATCAAATAGACAATAATAATTTTCATAATAAGAATTAAAATTAATAGTTAAATTTCAAGGTTTTTCCTACTTCGTAATTATGCTCAATTTACCAATCTATAATACCCGACATAACCGAGAACATTACAAATGTCTAGAATTCAAATTTATTTTTTACAGCAGCCTTAAGTGAGTGTAGTGAATAAATTTACACAAAGAGAAATGTTTGTCGTGATTCAGCTGCATTCGATGTAGAGGCTCATTTTCCTCGATATTCGATCAAACTGTGGGTAGGTAGAAAACACGCGGGTGGAGCTGCCGTAATGGACGCCTTCGCCTCAAATATGATAATGAGTGAACCAAGGATGTATCTATCATGTTGTGCATAATTTCAGTTTCATTTGCTTCAGCCGATCAGGGTATTCCACGCGGTTGATCTTAAATTTGTAGAAGTACTTTCTGGTAAATTTACGTTGAACCTTTTCAATGATCATGTTGTATTTATCATAGTAAGGATTCCAGACCGTTGAACAGTACTCCAAACGACTCCGTACTAATGACACATATACAATTTCCATACTACGAGGATTTTTAAAAAAATTGCCAACACGGAAGACAAAATCCAGCATTTGGTAGGCTTTTCGCGTGATCAGATCTTGGTATTGGTACTCAATTTTATTTGCAACATTTTTATGATTGAATGACATTATAGCACATTTCTTAATATTTAAATCCAGCTTGTTATTGACACACCAATGTTGTACCTGGTTGATATCCTGCTGTAACACAAAACAATCCACTTTCGTTACAATTTTACGTGTCAATTTCAGATCATTTGCGAAGTCAAAAGGAGATTGTAACATTTGTAACAAATCATTTACGAATATAGTAAACAAGAATGGACCAAGAATGGATCCCTGGGGGACTCCAGATGTCACTCTAATCCTTTCCGATCTTGCACCTCCAATGACAGCATATTGAGAGCGACCTGACTTGAACCATTGAACTAGTTGGGCATCGAATCCAAAACTTCGCAATTTGTTTAGGAGTAAGTTATGATCGACTCGATCAAACGCTTTAGAAAAATCAGTGTACAGGGCATATACTTGTCTAGCCTTAGCCATTGATTTTGATATTGATGTCGATCTCTTCGAAAAGAATCCATGTTGCGATTTATGGATTTTGTGCTTAAAGGCAATAAACAATTTGTCAAAGACTAGTCTTTCAAAAATCTTAGATATGGCACAGAGAATTTATACTGGTCGGTAATTCGTAACATCTTGCTTATCGCTATCCTTAAAAATAGGTGACACGAAACTTGTTTTCGATGCTTCCGGGAATGATCTTTCCACCAATGATTTATTAAAAAGAATGCTTTTAAAGGTTTAGCTAACGAAGTAGCTAGTTTCATATAGAACATTATCGGAATGGCGTCGGGACTGGAAACTTTGTGTTCATCGAAACCCTTGAGACCTTTTTTAATTTCCTCAATTGTAAATAACGTTGTTTATTCTGTTGCTCCTAAATCTGATTCCTCAATCATATCATTCTGATCAGTGAAGTCTTTTTCATCAACAGGATAAACAGAAGCGAAAAGATTACATATCATTACCTGACCGAGTTCCATCGTCCAGAGATGATGAATTAGCAAAAAAAAAATTGTCCGTCCGTCTTCAGTTTTTTTTTCAAACGGCTGGACCGATCTAAACTTTTTGTCTCATGTCTCATGATATCTCAGCAATTATACGGAAATTGTTCATTTTGATGTCAAATGAAAGCATTTGATTTCACAAAACTGGGAAAGTTTCTTTTGTAAAAATATGGTCAGTGGTCTGGGCACTGGGCCAATGTTATGGACGAAATTGCTGCCAAAGGGAAAGTTGTAGGCAATAAAATTTTAGAGAACACTTTCCGAAACGTTTCCCAATCCTTGGGATTAAGCCACTTCTAAAATCGGGAGAGATGATTCCTATCTTTGTCAGACTATTGCTAATAGCTAATCATATGCCCAACTGATATAAACTATCGTATTAACCAAGGGGTAACTCGATAGCCTAGTGGTTAACATGTATGCTTGCTATACTATGAGATAAAGTTGCCAGTGCGTTGGTTCGAAAGTTAACCGCTGATGGATTTGTTCCGATTTTTATATTTGCGATTGAGCTCTCAACGGATAAGAGGAACATTTTTCAACTATACCCTTATTAACGCATACGAACCCACGGAAGAATAAGACAACGAAGCGAAGGAGCTATTTTATGAGAAGCTGGTGGAGAAATATGATGGAGCACCGAAACGTGACATTAAGATTCTGCTTGGAGATCTGAACGCCAAGATAGGTCGCGAAGTCTTCTATCGTCACACAATTGGTAAATACGGCCTCCATGAAAACTTTAACGACAACGGTACGCGGGCAGTTCATTTCGTAGCATCAAGAAACATGGTTGTGAGCAGTACGTACTTCGAACATAAAAACATCCACAAAGTGACATGGGTATCACCTGATGGACAAACCAAAAACCATATTGATCACGTTTTGATAGATGGACACCACTGTTCAAATGTATTGGATGTCAGGAGCTGTAGAGGACCAAATGTTGATTCTGACCACTACTTGGTTAAAGTGGTTGTTAGGTCTCGCATATCGGCTCAACACAGCCGACAACAGGCCTTGAAAAAGTTGGACGTTGATAAACTGCAGAACGAAGACATTAAACACAAATACGTGAATAGTTTGGAGAGAAAAATTATTGAAGAAATGGTCAGTGAACAATACAGCATAGACGATGCGTGGAATCAAATTAGGCGGAATGTAGAGATCGCCGCAGCAGAGACTTTGGGAACGAGAACGAAAAATAATAGTATATTATAACACAAGGGGTATAATCGCGTAATTATAGTCGAGGTTGGTAAAAGTTCGAGGGGCGTCTATACGATATTTTATCACATCGGGGCCTATAACTGCCAATTTTGCACAAAACATGAAAATACACTGTACATTGAAATCGTTGCAAAGGCAATCGTTTCAATCTAGTAAACAGTTGTCATGAAGTACGATTTCAATCGATTCCTCCAAAAAAAAGTAAACAAAACTCGTTTTGATTAAAATTTTGTTTTAATTCGTGTTCAAATCCTAATTCAACACAATAAAATGTTTTAAACAACAAATAAACGTTTGTGAAGTTGAGCATGCTTTGAAAAAAGGCGATGTGAGTTTGATTTGCTATTTTCCATCGACATAAGAAACATTTGATTTGCATGTAATGCTTACGTTATAGTCCTTATTCAACATATGAAACTCGACTATAATATGCCGATTATAGTCCTGCTTTCAGGGCTATAATGGGCATGTTATAGGCCCCGATGTGATAAAAGAAATAACTGGTTCGACGATCAATGCCAGCGACCTCTGTAGAACAAAAACGCAGATCGACTAAAAACTCCGAGTCGATACACTCGAGCAGGCCAGACAGAGTACCGTTCGAAGAGAAATTTCGCTCGAAAACTGCTCCGAAATAAAAAACGGCTGCAGGATAGGAACGTTTTGATCGAAATTGAAAAGTTTGGCAATAGGAAGGAAACTCGGAACTTCTATCGGAAAGTAAACGAATCCAAAAATGGTTACAGTCAACAACTTTTGCTGTGTAAGGACAAGAATGGATTGGTCTTAGCAGATGAGGAAAAGTGCATTGCGAGATGGGCTGAGTACTTTAAAGAAATGCTTAATCCGAACACACCGCTCAACCGAAACGAAGAAAACAACGAATTGCCATTTCATACTGCGCAACCATACATAGAAGAACCAACGATGCAAGAAGTTGAAGCTGAAATTTCGAGGCTCAGAAATTTCAAAGCCCCGGGGACGGATAATCTACCCGGCGAACTTTTTAAGAACGGAGGCAACGCGCTATGTATGGAAATGCACAAGGTTATCACGCGTATATGGAATGTCGAGGAGTTACCGGAAGAGTGGAAGACCAGCATACTTTGTCCCATATGCAAAAAAGGTGACTAAATGGAGTTTGGCAATTTTCGAGGAATCACTCTGCTGAATATTGCTTATAAGATATTTGCAAAAATTCTTTACCAGCGCCTTCATCAATACATGGAAAACTCTGTAGGGGAATACCAAGGTGGTTTTCGTGTAGATCGTTCAACATCGGACCAGCTGTTTAATAACAGGCAGATCTTGGAGAAGTGCAAAGAGTACAACATTGAAACACACCATTTGTTCGTTGACTTCAAGGCAGCCTATGACAATGTTAGAAGAAGTAAGCTATGGAGAGTAATGGAGGAATTTGGAATCCCCAACAAACTGATCTCGCTAACGAAGATAACACTGAACGGAGCTAATAGGCGAGTAAGGATGCGTAACCAACCTTCAGAGATTTTCGACATAGAGGAAGTTCTACGTCAGGGAGATCCTCTCGCGACGTTGCTTTTTAACCTGACCTTTGAAGCAAATGTGTGCACCATGGACATAGACTTGGAAGGAGGCGGTATTCTACTCCTACTAGTTTCGCTGCCAGCACATCTCATAGATAGATTTGTTTTGAATTAAGTTTTCGGAATGAGTCGTTTGCCGCAAACCATCTTTAAGGTTTGTTATTCGACTTCTAGAAATATAGAAGAAAACAAAAGAAATTGCCTTGCAATCAGATTTTGAGCCGTTTTTCTCGAAAAAATTTCCAAAATTCAAAATTTTTCCGGGCTTTAAGCAATGTTAGTTTGTGTGATAAAATGAATGTAGTTTGGATAAGGGACATTGTTAAAGTCTGACGTAGTCTTGCAATCGGTCGTTTTGGATCTAGTTTGGACTGTTCCTGTATATTCTTACAACTCCGTTGCAATTAAGAACGCAACACACTCAAGTATTAATTATCCAAACAACATTTCGCAACTCTCACCTTCGCCAAAAACTCTCAGTAAATACATCGAAAAAATTTAAAACTCACGTGGTAGTCAATAGAGAAAACTATTTACATTATATCTCTCCCAAAGTAAACATTTACACATTGATGATCTAATGATCACAAAAAGTGTTATGCCGTCGATCGTGATTTAAGTGAACCCACTAAATAACAACATATACGCGTCGAGGTCGAGACACATGTGTTTTTTGTGTATTTCATTTATTTTTAAAAAAGTTTTATTTCATTGACATCGCCAATTTGCTCATTTTTACGAAAAATTTTAATTTTTTCCGAATAAAATGGCATTGTGTCTGCTGATTATTGTCCTCATTGTTGTAGCAAGTAGACAATGTGATTCTGCAAATATTTTACTTCTTGAAGAATTGCCTTCACCTAGTCATCATTTATGGTAACGAAACTGTTGAATGAAATGTTTGTCTTCAAAGCACAGTCGTACTTCGTAGGTTTCGCTATGTTACGTCGGCACTCATAAGCAGAGGACATAACATAACCGTTGTATCATCGGAAGTAGACACAATAAACGTGAGCAACTTACATCAGATACACATGGAAAAAGTGCGTAACAATGTTTTCAACCGATCGGAAGTGCAATTGGATTTGATCGGAATGGGTGAGATGCATCCGTTCCTTCAAATTATTGGAAACGTAATTTATGCGACCAAGACATGTGAAGGCTTTACAATATCCAAGGGATGGCAACATTTACAAAACTATCCGGACAGTTTTCAGGTTTGGATATAACAAATTTTTTCATCTACGGAATGCCAAAAATTATGTAACTGCCATTCAGTTCCATTTAGTTATTCATGACTTTCCAGCCAGCTCATGTCTTCTAGCATTTTTATCGAAATTCAACTATCCACCAATGATTGGAATGACAGCGTTTTCCGACTTCTCCGTTGTTCCTTCGACCATAACATCGGCGCTGGTTCCTTCGCTATCAACACATTTCCTGTTCAAGGAACAGATGACATCGACATTTTTCGGTCGCTTACAAAATTTTCTACTCAACGCAATTGTTCGACTATTACAAACTGTTTATGTTGATCCAACGATGAACGAAATGGTGCGAAAAGCAGTTGATGGCAAATATAAAGTTTTACCCGTTGAACAGCTTCGACAGAGAGCGTCTTTGGTACTCATAAATTATAATGAATTGATTGATGGCATGGTACAATTACCACCTAACGTTATTGGTGTTGGTGGATTGCAAATTGAAGAACCGAGGCAACTATCGATGGTAAGAAGCTTATTTTTAATACAAAAATGTGCTGCTTATAGTTAGACCCGTACGAAGTTCTTCGAAAATGGGTCTTATGCATTTACCACGAAAAATCTTCAATGGGATTGAATCTGGGCACAGTCGGTGTATCGGTCCAAGGGACCAAGAACCGTTTTTTAATTTTGAGCTTTTGGACTCAGCCAGGGCCCTAAAACTGAATCTCTACTAGGGCCCAACGTGTTTTTTCTCTACATAAATTGAGTAAATCTCATCCGATTTTCAAAAACTTTTTTTTCCTGAAAGATAATCAAAAAATTGATTGCGGGATTGAATTTGGGCAAAATCGGTCAAAATCTTTCGAAGTTCCCTCATTCAAAAACCTTAGATCCGAGGCAAAAAAATTTGGGGCTTTGGCCAATTGCATGACAAATTGCTATACTGTAAAATAGGTAAAAAGCCCAGGGCAGCAATCTATGTCTCACCAAACATAAATGGAATGCTACTATACCAATACACATCGGATGATGTTGTAACGATGAAAGTATGTAGGTATGTAAGTGAAGAAAATGGAACAGATTTCATAGTTGTCTCGGCGTACCTTCCGTATGCCTCGAAAAAACCACCACCAGGTACTTTTCTAATAGAATCGGAACTGACTCAAACTCGCACCACGTTATCTGGAATAGTACAAACATAAACCTAAGGGGTGAACAATTAGTACAGTTTTTGATGTCAACGGATCTTTTGGTGATAAACTCAGGTAGGAAACCAACTTTCCTAAATTCCTCAAGAAAAGAATGTCTTGATGTAACAATTGCATCATGTGAACTCATGGAAAGTGACGGGTGAAGAGACGTTCTCGGATCATTAGTTAATCAAGTTCCGCCTCAGAGGTCTTTTCCCAAAAAAGAACCCTATAGAAATGGTAGAAAGACGAACTGGAACTTATATAGAGCCTAGCTAAAATCAAAACTAGATAAGGTAAACCACCAGGACAAATATCTGTCAATAGAGGATCTGGAAAAGGCCAATAGAGAAGTAACTTCTGCCATTGTTGAAGCTTACAAAATCTCTTGTCCTCTCACCAATCCCAAACCTCTAGGCAAAAGTCCTGTGTAGAGTAATGACCTTGATAAAAAGAACTGCGTAAAGGCTGGAACAAGGCAGGGAAGGAAGGCAAAGATCAGGTTAACAACAAAGAAATATATAGAACACTCCTGAAGAAATATAACAAAGCTCAAGCTGAACTGAGAGAAAAATGCAAAAGGAAATTCTTTGAAGTAGCCAGTTCAATTGCTGCTTTTGCGCGGATCCATAAGATCTCGGCTAAAGATCCAACCGTCCAGGTTGGCTCTCTCCAAAAGTAGAATGGAAACTATACAGAAAATAGCAAGGAAACGGTTGAGCATCTCTTAGAAACACATTTCCCAGGCTGTAGAAAACCAACGGAAGTACCTCCAGGACAACCCACAGACACACCAAATCGTAAAGATTGGAAGTTTGCGGAGAGAATTGTCAAGAGAGGAAAAGTCAAATTTGCTATCCATAAGTTTTACTCTTTTAAATCAGCGGGTTTCGATGAAATATTCCCAGCTCTACTGAGTAGTATCTTTAAGAGCTCCATTGCGCTAAATCACATCCCCAGCCTTTTGAAAAGGTAAAAGTAGTTTTCATCCCCAAGCCAGGCAGAACGATCCACAGCGCGGCTAAAGATTTTAGGCCTATCAGTCTCACGTCCTTTCTCCTCAAGACAGTTGAAAGACTTCTAGAATTCTATGTAAGAGGTGAGGTTCTTAAAACTTTTCCACTGCACGAAAACCAACATGCCTATCAGCTGGGTAAATCCACCGATACTGCACTGCATCAGTTGACTCACAAAATTGAAAGCACGCTTAAAAATGTTGAAGTGGCTTCGGGCTGCTTTATGGACATTGAAGGTGCTTTCGATAACACAGATTTGAAGTCATTACTGATGCTATCAGACAAAGGCAAATGGATAATGCAACAGTAAAGTGGATAATCAAGTGGGCTTCTTTACTCAAGCGTACTCTGATGATGTATCTGCGATTATAGGTGATATCTCTGTGAACACCATTGGTGACCTTATGAGAACAGCGCTCAAAATCGTAGCGACATGGTGTCGAGAAAGAAACCTAAAAGTAAACTCAGATAAAACCAAGATAATTCTGTTCAGAAGGACTAAATCTGTAGAATCTGAATTAGGGGACTTCGTACTTTTCGGTACGATCCTCACGATGAGAGCTTCAGTCAAGTATCTGGGGATTTTATTTGATAACAGAATAACTTGGATCTTACACATTGAAGAGAAGGTGAATAAAGCCATAGGGATCTTCTGGATGTGCAGAAATGCTTTTGGCAGAATTTGGGACCTGTCGCCTAAAGCCATATGGTGGATTTATACAGCCGTAGTTAGACCAATTCTCTGTCATGGGTGTATTGTATGGTGGCCCAGAACTAAAATTGGAACAGCCAAAAAGAGGTTACGTAAACTGCAAAGACTGGCTGGTCTATGCATCACTGGTGTGAAAAACACCACTGCTACGAACTCGCTAGAAGCCCCACTATTCCTTCCACCACTGGATCTATACATAAAAACCATGGCTTTCAACACAGCCTGCAATGTGAGATATAACGGCTGTTGGTCCTCTAAATCGGAGGTGGGCCACGCCTACATCTGCAGGCTCATCAAAGATGAGATCCTTCAAATGCAAAGCGATCAATGCAGACCAGAATTCTGGTTTGATAGCAGGTTCACATGTATTATTCCGAAAAAAAAGGGAATGGTTGGGGGAAAACAGGGTCTACCCACCTTTAGGAGTATGCTCAAAAACGGTACGAGAATGCAAAAAAAATTCTCAACGAAATTATTGACTGGAATAAAGTCACTGTCCTTTGGGTTCGTGCCCATGAAGGAATTTCAGAATTTCAGAAGGAAAAAGCAGATATTCTAGTAGGAAATCCGACCGGAGCCTCACTTCGGCATATCCAGAGCTACAAGGAAAAGTATCATTAACAAATGGCTGGTAAAGCAACACGAAAATTCCTGGCGGAATTATGATGGTGCAAGGCACACGAAAATATTCTGTCCGGTCCCGTTCAAAGACTTTAGTCAGAGACTTTTATCCTTGATAGACCAAATATCAAAAGAACGATTGAAGTCAGCACAAACCATTGTGGACTCAATAAGTATCTTTATGATATAGGTATCAAGGACAACCCGAAGTGTCTTTGTGCTCGTGGGGAAGAAACGGGTGCGCACATAATTTTCGATTGCATCAGGTATCGACATATCAGATCCTTACTTCTGGGAAAACCGGGATTGACGCCCTCAGACATGAAGTTGAATGAACTCAACTTGGAAAAATTCACCACATTTCTTAAATGGACAAATCGATTCGAATAACAAATAACTTTCCAGGTTCCTGGGCTTATTTTAAAGGTTTGTAGAAGTTTTTAGCGCCATTGCTTCGAACGAGGTTTTCAATATTACCCTTTCGGCAATTTCCAGTCCAATTTAATGTGGACGTAATTGCATATACATAAGAGTTAGGGCAATATTTACTTAGGTATGTTCGAGTCTTTTCGTAGCATCAACTCTGTCTACCACATCTATTCTGATGCGTACGGGTCGCTTGCATATGTTTTTAAATTAAGATGGGCCCATGCATTAGCGACATAGCTGATGCCGAGAAAATCATGAAAAACTGCGCCATCGCGCCGTAAAATTCAATGAAGCGGTCGAACAAGCCCAAAAAAGTATTCCGCTGACAAAAAATATCTCAAAATATCAGCTGTGGCAGGCAATTTGTTTTCAGATTTTTACAAAATTACCTGGAGACAAATTACCTGCCACAGTTGAATCTTTTTTGTCACCAAATTTTTTTCGAAGCATCAATCACTCTCAAAAAAGAGAAAGTGCCACCACTGCCGAAAATTATCTCGAACGAAGCTTGTCCGTCGCTCTGGTCTGATTCGGATGGTCACTCTTTAACTGTTAGAAGTAGACCTTTGGTCTGTCCATTAGAAGCTTGTGACGTCATCTTTGTGATCTCATTTTTGTCGCGGTCGCCATGGTGACAGTGCACAGATGGACGGACGGACAGGAAGAGTGAAAACATAAAGTAGCTATCGCTACTTAACAAAGACGAGAATCAACCATCAACTGGGCTTATCAGCGGCTCTCCAGCTTGCGAAGGCTAATCTAAATTGTGATTTTCTTGTGATACTTTGTGATTTTTTTATATGTCGTTTAGTGTATAGTAGACAATAAAACTGAATTGATTGATTGAACTACTTATTTCGTTAAATACTGTTTTAAAAATGTTACAGGACTTCGCTACCATAGCAAATAATGCAACTAATGGGCTAATACTATTTTCGTTGGGTACGAACGTGAAAACTGAAACATTGGGAGAAGATAGAATTTTGGAAGTACTCAATGCATTCGGAAGACTTCATCACTACACATTTTTATGGAAAATAAATCTGCTGAATGTTACGATTCATGTACCAAGTAACGTTTACATCAGAAAATGGATTCCCCAAAATGATATCTTAGGTAAATTCATGGGTAAAGTGGAAGATTGGAGCATAATTAGTTCTTTGTAAAGGTCACAGAAATACAAGACTCTTCATTACACACGGTGGGTTGTTGAGTACACAAGAGGCAATATACAATGGTGTACCAATGTTAGGTATTCCTATCATGGTGGATCAGTTTATGGTAAGCAAGAAATTTGATGCTCCAATTTAATTAAACAGCAAACTTCCAGAATATCGATCGATCTGTAGAAAAAGGAATTGCTAGCCGAATGAATGTGAGAGATTTAACTTCAGACACTTTATATGAAAAGCTGAATGAAATGTTAACAAATCCAATGTACAAGGAAAATATGAAAATTATATCAAAATGTTACAAAGATCAGAAGGAGCTGCCTCTAGGTAAGTCTTTTAAATACACTAAAAACGTTCGTTGTATTCTTTACTCAAAATTTTCCACTAGATCGAGCGATATGGTGGATTGAGTGGGTTCTACGGAATCCAAATCCATTCGGGCTGAATCTCGGAAAAGGATTGAATTTCCTGCAAATACAGTCAATTGATGTTATCAGTTTTTTTACGATGGCGTTTTTAGCTTTAGCGTACTTTTCATTTCTGTTGTTGAGGAAATTTTTCATCTTGATTTTTCGACGAATGAAAACTAATGCAAATAAAGATAAAAACGACTGAATTCTTCTGATTTTTTGTTAAGGTTTTATGGCCTTAACGCCGAATTACAAAGGAGAAAATGACTTATTGTTGAGTAGACGCCGTTTTTTTGCCTAAGGGAATCAAAAAAGTTGAATTTTTTTTATTGACCCATTGAAAGGACAAATAGATGGCGCTGTTGAGCATTTGAGAACCGTCATTTAGCCGGTACTTGTACAATTTATACATACCATAATGCCCGCTGCGGTAGTGGAGGGCGTGACGCAGTCCACCCACTTACTTACTTACTTACTTACTTTACCGGTACTACAACCCATTAAGGGTCTTGGCCTTCTCCAACATGCTTCTCCAACCGGGCCTATCTGCAGCTAACGTCTCCCAGCTGGTTACTCCCACAGTTCTTAAGTTGGCAAAAGCAGCGTCGCTCCACCTGGACGTGGGTCGCCCTGCACTCCTTTTGCCTTCAGGTTTGGACTTCAGAATTTTTTTTGGAATACGATGTTCATTCATTCGTTGTACGTGACCGAGCCAACGTAGTCTATTTATTTTTGTTGTTCTGACTATGTCGGGCTCTCCAAAAAGCTCTATGAGCTCGTGATTATATCGTCTGCGCCATCGGTTCAGTTTTCGGTCAAATACTGGTCCAAATATTGTACGCAGTACCTTTCGCTCGAACGTATGCAGAGATTGTTCATTTTTCTGTGTCAAGCACCACGACTCCGAACCGTACGTAACTACCGGTCTGATCACAATTTTATAAAGTGCGCATTTTGAATTTCGGCTTACTGACTTGGACTTTAGAATTTTCAGCAGGCTGTAATAACTCCGGTTGCCCAAAGTTACTCGCCTTTTTATTTCGTCCGCAATGTCGTTGTTTATGTTCAGCTCTGATCCAAGGTATACGAACTTATTGACCATTTTGAATGTGTGTGTGTCGATCGTTACGTTATCTTCCCGATATCGATTCGTAGGTGGGATGATCATGTATTCCGTTTTTCCGTCATTGACCTTCAACCCAAGGTCGGTACCTTTCCTCTCCAAGGCCATAAACTTATCTTTAACAACATCCATAGTTCGGCCAATAATGTCCAGGTCATCTGCAAAACCAAGCAACTGACTGGACTTGGAGAAAATGGTGCCGCTGGAGTCTATGTCCATGGTTTGAACAGCTGCTTCGAGTGTTAAATTGAAAAGCAGCGTTGCAAGAGGATCTCCTTGACGTAGGCCTTCCTCAATGTCGAAAGTCTCTGACATTTGATTGCGGATCCTTACTCGGCTGTTAGCTCCGTTTAGTGTTAGCTTCGTTAGCGAGATCAGTTTGTTGGGAATTCCGAACTCCTCCATGACTCTCCATAGCTTACTTCTTCTAACACTGTCATAGGCTGCCTTGAAGTCAACGAACAAATGGTGTGTTTCAATGTTGTACTCCTTGCACTTCTCCAAGATCTGTCTGATATTAAACAGCTGGTCCGATGTTGAACGACCTACACGAAAACCACTTTGGTATTCACCTATCGTAGATTCCGTGTATGGATGAAGGCGCTGATATAGAATATTTGCAAATATCTTGTAAGCAATATTCAGCAGAGCGATTCCTCGAAAATTGCCACACTCCAATTTGTCACCTTTTTTGTATATGGGACAAAGTATGCTGGTCTTCCACTCTTCCGGTAACTCCTCGTCATTCCAGATGCGTATGATGAGCTCGTGCATCTCCATACATAGCGCGTTGCCGCCGTTCTTGAAAAGTTCACCGGGTAGGTTGTCAGTCCCCGGGGCTTTGAAATTTTTGAGCTTTAAAATTTCAGCTTCAACTTCTTGCATCGTTGGTTCTTCTATGTATGGTTGCGCAGTCTGAAATGGCAATTCGTCGTTTTCGTCGTCTCGGTTGAGCGGTCTGTTCGGGTTAAGCAGTTCCTTAAAGTACTCAGCCCATCTCGCGATACACCTTTCCTCATCTGCTAAGACCAATCCATGCTTGTCCTTACACAGCAAAGGTTGTTGACTGTAACCGTTTCTGGATTCGTTCACTTTCCGGTAAAAGTTCCGAGTCTCCTTCCGATTGCCAAACTTCTCAATTTCGATCAAAACTTCCTTGTCACGCTGTCGCTTTTTCCGTCGGAAGAGTTTTCTCTCGAAATTTCTTTTAGAACGGTACTCTTCCTGGCCAGCTCGAGTGAATCTACTTAGAGTTTTCAGGCGAGCTGCGTTTTTGTCGTCCATGGCCTTCTGGCATTCATCGTCAAACCAGATATTTCTTTTATTTCCCGTTCTCGTTCCCACTGCCAGTCCCCCCACCCCAAAAAAGAAGTTCACAAACCCAAAAAAAACCATACAAAACCTTTGGGGACCAGGAACTTATATAGGCGAACTTTTGAAATTTTCTCTCCTGCCGCCCTCCCCTTCTAAAATTATTTATTATAAAAAACTACGTCGCAGCATCTTTCAAACGAGCCCTCACTCACCAAAATTGGCTGAGATATCGAGGTTTGAAAATTACATTTTTCTATGGGATTTCGATTTTTCTATTATTCTCATCATTATGAAAACTTTTTTTCTGATCTGTCGGTTTCTATCTATCTATGTTCTATCTATCAATGAATAATTTTCGATCTCGAGAATTAGACAGCCGATCTTCCTGATTTTTTGCTAAATTCGGAATAAGAATACCTAGACAGTTGGTATAGTTGGGACAGGAAAGTTATATGAATCACTGAGAAGAATTGGTGGCACGAAGTGTTTCGAAGGTGGCCGAAGGTGGCCGAAGGTGACACGAAGAGTTGCGAAGGTAGCCGAAGGTGACACGAAGTGTTTCGAAGGTAGCCGAAGGTGACACGAAGTATTCCGAAGGTAGCCGACGGTGATACGAAGTGTTCCGAAGAAAATTTTTTTCGGAGACAAATTTTTTTGGAGAAAAATTTTTTTAGAGAAAAAAATATTTTTCGGAGAAAATTTTTTCTGAGAAAAGAAAATTTTTTGAGGGGGAAAATTTTTTTCGGAGAACATTTTTTTTGGAGAAGGAAAATTTTTTTCGGAGAATTTTTTTTAGAAGATAAATTTTTTTTGGAGTAGTTAAATTTTTTCGAGAAAAATTTTTTTGGAGAAAACTTTTTAGGAGAAAAATTTCTTGGAGAAAATTTTTAAAGGAAAAATTTGTTGGCAAGAAAAATTGTTGGGAAAAACTTTATTTGTGAGAACAATTATTTGGAGAACATTTGTTTGGAGCAAACCATTTTTTTCAAGAAACAATATAAAACGAGAAAATATTTTTTTGGAGGAAAATATTTTTTTGGAGAAAAAGCTTTTTTTTTGTATATGATTTTTTTTCGGAGAAATTTTTTTCAAAAAAAATTGTCTTTTATGAGGAAATTTACTTTCGGAGAAATTTTTTTTCAAAAAATAGAAATTTTTTCAACTACTGAAAACTTCTAAAACGCAGTCCGCAGTGACGCAGTCCGTGAGTCTGCTTCCAAAATTAATGATATCGCTTGAGGTGACGCTATCGCTGATAATTCGCAGAAGTTTGTTTGAATGGAACCTTGTGTTCAAAGTTTTGATTTTCTGAAAAAATTACAGCGCTTTTTTTAAAACAAAATTACGTTTTGTTAAAAAAATTGCGTCACAAATGCCAGACTAATTTTTAAACACTTTCAGTTTTTACACGGAAATTTTAAATTTACCTTAAACAATCTACGCAATAAGAAACAAAAGTCAAATTTTTGCAGTGTCATTTTGTTGACATTCATTTTTAATAGACTGACAACGACATCCTTATACTCTAGTTCTGCTGTTTCAGCCTGTATGCTAGCAATTCATAGGTATTTGCGTTAGGCTAACAACTACAACTGAACTTCATTTGTTGAAGTTGACATCAATGGTTTTAAGAACATTAACTGAATCTGTTACAGCAATTACTTTTTTGCTATAAAAGGAGAAAAAATTGTATACTAAAACTATTCTCCTGTCAGCCTTCTGTGATCTGGATCATTCTATTTTGACAAGAACGGGGCCTTCATGTATGGGGTTATCTATGACTTTGTAGACTTACGACATTTTGAACTAAAGTTGCTCGAAATGATAATAATTGTGGTGCTTTTGTTTTGATTTTTTGGCAACATGATGTGTTTTTTCAACTTACATGTATTTGACTTCCGGTTCCAACCTGTTTGATTTAGCCGTTTTGACGACAGTCTTTAAATGCGATAGTAATATTCATCCATCATGTCAATTACATAAAAAAAACACGATTTCTTGTCACAATTTTAAATGAATTTTTATTTTCGTAAGCTATAGGAAGAATAATCTCAATCACTTGAAAGTCTTTGAACTTAAACATAACAATTTTGTCATAAATAAAAAAATATCATCTCCGATGAATTTTGCTTAAAACTTAACAACTTCTTAATAATAAAAATAAAATATAATTTCAATTTAAGTAGCTAAAAGTCTTTTTGGAAATGGCACTAGGGTTTCTCCTAAATTATTTATTCACCAGTTAGCACTCCCAATACGTATTGAACAACGCGGGAATCACTTAAAATTCCCATGTGATCAACACCAGGAACTCTTAGGGTGGAAATATTTTTACCCAACTGATCTTTCATTCCAATCCAGTGAGAACACGCTTCTAACGAACGAGCATTGACAGTTCCATCACCGTCTCCGTTTATTAGAGTTGGATTTCCAGTCAAGTCAGCTGATTTTGCGTAATATAATCTACAGAAGAGAAGCGATATGTTAAATTTGGCGTATTTTTTATGTACTCACTATTTACTTCTCGACTGTGGGAATATTGGAACCGTACAAGCAATGAATCTGAACACCAGGTGGGGTAAAGTCCGTGTATTTTATTGTATCCTTTCGCATTTCCCATCCATTGATATAATTGAGATCTCTGTAATTGGAAAGAAATTTATGAAATACGTACCAATTAAGCCCGCTTTTCACGGAGATTTGCATGAAGGAGAATAGTTTTGGTAAAAAGAGCGCCTAATCTCCAAAGTCTATTTCCAAAAATTATGCTCGCTCCCCTCGCGTACTTTTTAGTTTCGTAGTTTATAAAGGGATCGTTATATTAGAACGAGATGCAAAGTTTTTGGTGCTTTTTGAGTACTTGAAGTCTGTAAAAGCTGGATCGCTACGCTAGGCATCTTTAAGGAATAATTAAAAAACGAGAGTAGGTGAAAGGGTTCTCAACAGGGCCTAACATTTGAGAAAGAATTCTATAATTTCCCTAAATTTCTCAAAACTTTTCGGTCGTGGTTCTCAACCACTAAGAACTTGAATTCCCTAGGTTTGATCAGTTGAGAGAAAAATTGTTTAGTCGAATAGTTGGAGGTGAAATCAACGAGTAAAAGTATCAGACTTCCCACATGTATTGAAACAAATCTCAAAATTTTCGGACTGATTTCCCAAAATTACAAAAATTGCGTCACGTGATAACACATTGTTGTGGACAAGCTTCAGAAAAGCTTCGGAAATATCAGATTGCTCGTTTGAAAGATTTCTCTCACTCTGAGAGACAATTTCTCACATGTGGGAAGTCTATTAATAATAAAAGTTTGTGTCAATCACTGAAATGTTTTTGCACGTACTCGAAAAAGTCTTCTAATTGTGGTAGCGTGTAGGTCCGACTTTGTGTTTGAACCAAAACTTCATCGGGCTTCCAGAATAACGGTGAAGGTAGTAACCAAGCTAAAGATGGACTTGTTATTTGCTCAGCTCTCATAACTTTCCCACTTAACGCATATGAGCCAAGATCGTCCCCTAAAATCGCAAGTTTTACCAACTGCAAATGTAAGTAAATGCCATTTTTCAAACCTATTGCAAAAACTTTAATAGCTTTAACACTTCCGGCCCATGCTCCAGCCAATGAAATGATTTGGGACACGTACTTGGTCTTCCAAGACTTACTTTGTTGTTGTAGAAATACCAAAGTCATTGGAGCACCCATGCTGTGTACAATGAAAGTCACTGGGACTTTGTCATTCGCTTCATACGTTTCTTCAACCAACACTTTGAGATCCAAGAACCACTGTTTGTTTTCGTCTACAAAAAAACACAGTTCGACTTCACCCAGTTCAATGTGACAGAGACAAAAATTACTTACTAGGCGCTTTCCTGGAATTCATGAAAAAAAAAGTTTTCTTTTAGATTTTCTGTTCTAGTCTTTCATTTAAGCAAATTACCTAAAATCATATGGAGCACCGCGAATCGATATGTTCCTCACATATCCGTTGGCAACCAATGCATTTCCGATGTCTTTGAAATACGCTCCTGAGCCGGCATGCGTTGGATCTATCCATTCAACTGACTCGGGATGTCCCCAACCTGGAATTCGTGTCTCGACTCCCGGTGAATTTCTCGTTGTTCTTGTAGTGTTGTCGTAAATTAACAAAACATTATCGATCCAACAATCGATTACAAGTGGAATAAGGAGTTCGAGATTCAGCCAGATGTTGAACCAGTCGTCAGTCTTTTTGTTGCAAATGTAATGCACAACTTCTGGTTTGTCTAGTTTAGCATCAATTTGACTGCCTCCATCACCAGGAACTGTAAGAAATCAGGGAGGCATTTACTTTCTTTCCCTTTTTTACTCTTCTATCAGGGTAAACCTAAACCGTTTGAAATGTTTGCTTGTGACTGTGTGCTAACACGAACAATAACGAGGTAACTTACAAATACCTTTTGAACTTTCATTTTCCTAATTGCAAGGTCACAAGCACGAAAGGACACAATACAGACTCATTCTCTTTCGAGGGACTACCCAATGAGGAATTAATAAACAGAATAACGACCATGGGCTATAAAGTCTTTCTTGCCACTTACACCCCCAGGACCTGATGACACATTTCCTGCTATGCTTCAACAAGCCACAAAGGATGTTTGGGCGATCAGATCACAAGTAGGCTTTTTAGGACATCTCTTAGGTTAAAATACGTACCAAAAAGGTGGAGAAATGGGAAAGTGATTCTCGACAGGTATCTCAGAGACCAATCATTAAAGCTTACGAAAATTCACACTAAACAACACGTGTATTAGAAGTGAGCGGGCATGCCCGTGCCCGTTTGATTTTGAAAACGGGAAGTTCGTCCTCACCAGTTTTCTTAATAAAGGTGCCCGTTCCCGGCAAAGGGGGGGGGGCGGGCGGACTTGTGAGCGGGCTGAGAAATCGGGCGTGCCTGCACACCTCTAATGCACACATCAACGCTCTCTTTCGGGGCTATCCTACTTAGAGATAAATTTTTAAATGTTCTCTGAGAGTTACTCCAAAAGGCACTGAACATGGTTAGTTGCTGGTGCGAAGAGAACGAACTTTCGATAAATCCCACCAAGCAAAGATGATTTTATTCACAAGAAAACAAAAAATTGATGGCATGAGAATTCCATTGATTGACGGGACACCAATTTTACGTGTCGAAACGGTAAAACACCTTGGGATTATTCTAGACAGCAAGATGCTTTGGATTGTTAATCTAGACGAGAGATTGCAAAAGCAACTATTGCTCTATGGCAATGCAAGAGAGCTTACGGAAAATCTTGGGGTCTGTCATCGAAAGTAATGCACTGGATCTACACGACAGTCATCAGACCGATCCCAACATACGCATGCTTCCTTTGGAATCACACACATGTTAAAACCAGCGAGTTCAAACCAAGCTAGGAAAATTCCAGATAATGGCTTGCAGGGGCATAACAGGTTCGTGGAAGTCGGCCCGAACAGCAGCAATAAAGGCAATTTTGAACTCAGCTCTACTGCACATCTTCATAGAAACGGAAGCTATAAATACCTTCAGCAGAATAACTAAGCAGCAGAGTATCAGGGAAACTGACCAATCAAGTATTTGGCTTTCGGCACTAAAGAAGGAGCCATAACTAGCAATGCCATCAGACAGGTTAATAACGAAACACAAATTCCACAAATTTAAACTAAAAATTCCTTCTGGAGAAGAATGGCGACAGGATAACATAATACTGGAGGGTATAGCATTACTCACAGATGGTTCGATAATCAACACTTTAGCAGAGGCAGGGGTATATTCCAACAACCATAAAATCAGAAAATCTATCTCACTGGGTAAATGCTAATCCATTTTCTTGGCGGAGGTTAGACCAATTATAGAAGGGTGCCGCTCTATCTTAGACGAAGAAATAGATGAACAAAGATATCCATCTACACGTACAGTCTTGAAGCGGTCAAAGCCTTGTCATCACATAGCGCTAACATTGGAGTGTTGGGAAACAATGAATCACATGGCCTCTTCTAAAGAAACTGAACTCATTTGGGTACCGGAGCATAATGACATCGAGGGGAACGTAAAGGCAGACGAATTAGCTAAACTAGGAGCGACGAACATTCCGATTGGGGTAGAACCAACGATGGGGACACGACATTCTTACTCAAAAAGAATAGTTAGCACAATTAGGGAGGCCAGATTCTAAGATCACTGGCACAATATTCCTTCCTGCCGTCAAGCTAAGAGCTGCATCAGAATTAGCAGGAAAAATTCTATGTTCTCACTAAACGTCAGTCATACAAGGCTAAGAATCGTAACCGGGGTGAAAACTGGGCACTACGAATTTAACAAGCATTTAACTACAATTGGAAGACGAACGGATTCGGCGGAACATTATTTGTGCAGTTGCCCAGCCTTCATTAATGAAAGGAAAATACATCTAGGCGGTTACACAATGAAATATGAGCAGATAGAATACATACATCCAAAGCATATCCTGAACTAGATAGCTAGAACAGGAAGGTAACGGCTAACTGACACGACAACTGGCAGCACAATGGGCCCAAACGGAGGCAGCATGCGTGTTTTACCACCGTAAAACGGCTACTTCTCATAAAAACTGTGTGCTTTAGTGAAAATTGAGAAGTTACGTCCAGCAGGTCTTCCACAGAGAATAGGGAAGGGAACAGTTAGCACATTGCTGATCGGAAAACTCAAAATAATTGTGAATTCGGAGTTGTGGGAGGAAACCCGAGAGGATAACTAGAACCCTTGAGCACTCGTTCAAAAGTACTCCAAAGTCCTTCTCCGAAAGCAGAATCCGGATTAAAGAGAGGAAAATCAATGGGAACTTTTCTCCAAGCGAAGTACTACAAGGCTTTTCCCCTGTCTGTGGTGACGTCGTTTTAAACGGAAACCCTCTCTTGCTCGAGTGTAAACTAAAATCGGATACAGGAGAGGTCAGACTGGACCAGAGGATCACCCACGCACTATTTTTGAGAAATTTAGAGAAACTTTTTAGAAATATTTGAAAAATTTTGAGGAACTTAAGAGAAATTTGAAAATCGATTTCTCAAAATAGTCGCTGGATGTGGGAAGTTTGATGATGTAACACGGATGGAAAAAAAACCGTTGGCACTAAACACCACATTTGGTCAGAATTATTTGCGATATGTGAAGGTGCATGTGAACTGAAAATGTAAATTTACGATTTTTCTATGAGATCGTACGAGGCTGACGTAGTTTAGCACTGTGTGAATAAAACTCTTATTATCACCACATCTGTGTGCCATAATATTTACGTCGTCATTAATGATTCAAACAACAAAACAGAACACTCAAAAATGCCAATTAAAGATAAGGTAATGAACTTTCACCCCAATCGAGTGATGTTTATTTCAACGAATGCGAATTTTTAATTTACGCAGAAAAATGTTTTTAGAGGCCAAACTTCTATGTGAACAGCTTCAAATCAACGAAAACAGAAGTTTATTTTTTCAAATATCTAACTGGTGATAAGTTAGGGAACGTCAGTTTTTTAGACGATTTTGCAATTACCAACATAAACAATAATGTTTTGCGAAATAAAATCGAAAATTGTGATCTTATCTTAATGTATTAATGATATGAACCGGAAAACAGGAAGTACGTAAAATTGCAAAAAGTTTCCGGTGAAAAAAAAAACCAGGAAAATAAAACATACCCGATGTAGGTAAGTTTCTTCTAGTCATACTTTCGGTATGTATGCGGGAAAAAAGTGGCATGTATAACAATGCATATCACATGTTTCCTTACTTGCGGCATGTATTATGTATAATTTAAACACTCAACAAGTTAGTATACGAGATACACAATATATACAATATATCTGTCTTGCTCTAACTAACCTGTTTTTGTATATAAACTGAACAAATTCGTCTTTCCGGACCATCTAAGGTATTAACAAGCGCAATATGTTACATTCATTTAAAGAATAGTAGATTTCATGCTTGATAAGAAAACGAGTCATTACCGTGTTACGAATAGTTGCATGACGAGCCGCCAGGCGAGTCAACGCAATTCGTAACACGGTAATGAACGAGTTAGCGTGGGCGTAGCCCAAGCAAAAGTACACATCGAGTGTGTATTGGGATATAATGGTGACGGGTATTATCCACCAGACTGAAAAAATGGGAATTATCGCCCAGGAATTATCACTCAGACAAATGGGAATTACCACCCAAGGAATTATCGCCCAGACAAATGGGAATTACCACCCAGGGAATTATCGCCCAGGAATTATCACTCGGAAGGGCATTTTCCTTATACGCATCTTGTGTTTTAGATACAATCCAAGAAGTATTTTCCTTGTACAAATTACCCGCTTCCCATTTGTCTGGGGGATAATTCCCTGGGTGAAAATTCCCATTTGTCTGGGCGATACTTCCCTGGGTGATAATTCCCATTTGTCTGGGGGATAATTCCTGGGCGATAATTCCCACTTTTTTCAGTCTGGGAGATAATTCCTGTCGCCGGGTATAATTGAAAGATATTTTGCTGTCTGTGCGAGAATGTGTTGGTGCACATGCCGCGAAAGTAAGCTTTCGCTACCTAGTAATACAAATACACACACTAATATACTCTCGCTTATATAGCAAAAGAAACTTACGTATGCCGTTTTTGTACATGCCAGATGTAATTTTTTTTTCAGTGTAACTTTCTATCTGACATTTACTGCCGTATTTTTTTGCGTAAGGGTTTTTTTTGTAGATTGTGGCAGCGATTTTGAAGCAAGTGTGACGTCTTTACACATGGCAGGTTTAAGCACGTATTGTCGGATAGTTTGTATATGCAACACACGCTTAAACCTGCAATGCGAACATTTCACACTTAAATCGTAACATGTTAGTCCAACCCCAATATTTGGGCCATTCTAGCTGTATGTAATATGAGAGCGGTCTACACTGCCTTAATCTTACAAAATTGTGAGTTTGGTTCTATGAAGCTTCATAAACATATTCTTAAGCTTCGTTTCATAGAACCGAACTCACACTTTTCTAAGATTAAGGCTGTGCAGGCCGCTCTCATATTACATTTTCCACTTTTTCGTAGAACTGTCCATTTACCAAATAAATCGAAGATTCACATTCACAATGGCCGATTTTATATTGTGAAGACATTATCCTTTGTGTAACATCATTTACGTTGAAAATTTGTCATTCGTACAAAAAACTCACGTTCTCCAATAAAACTAAAAATCATTGTGACTGTTATGACGTCGTTGATTTAGAATTAACAACAAAGTTCAACGCATACAAGTTTTATGATTCGATTTATTGCGAGGTAAACAAAAATTCATTGAAATTTTAAATCAATTACCGAAAATAACAGGAGACAGTGGCTTCGCACTTTTTTCAAACAACCAAAAGCAATCGCTTTTATTGCAAATAATGAACAAAACTAAACTAAACACTATATTGCTATTCATGGTAACACTTTATTCGTTATTGATTTTTGATATTCAAAGCAAGGTCTCAGGTTTCCAAAACTTCAAGTTAAATTTTATGTTCTCTTCACTTTATTCAATTCTGCACGATACAACACACTCAAAGGGACAAACACGAATGACGCTTATGTATATTTTAATTGATATTTTGTTTGCAATGAATAAAAATAAAGCATGTCTCACGACTTTTGGTGTTACAATGCGAATATGATGTAAACAAAAGGTCATGTCAATTTTGTCATTCATCATTTTCATAATATTTTGACAGTGTAGAACAGCGAGATGGCGTGAGCATAGTGTCCCAGTAAATCATTCATTTTAGTCAAGTTGCGAAGAGAATATTTGTGATTTTATTTTTAGCTACTATCGCTGCCTAGTTCAACTATTCGGACCGTTTCCATTCTTAAAAATGGAAATATTGAAAAGTGTAAATAATTTCGAAAAGACTCATGATTTTTCTTGAAATTATTTCAGCGAAAACACATTGCTTTTGTGCATGAATAGCGATTGAATTCAATCTATTGTTACGCATGTATACAATGGCAGTTGTGTTATGAACTGTCCGTGAAGTTCCGAGGTAAATCAGTCAAAGTTGCTCGTGACTGTGTTTGTACGTGGTGATACGGGCTGGCTTGTATTTATTTCGGAACTCAAGACAGTTGCACGACTGAAGCAGTGCTTTGCCTAGCTACCGTCCTACTCAGCTGTTATGTCAAAGCTCTGATACTCTGTTACCTCGTGTTGCCCGCCGGATAATGGTTCAATTCGGTTTGTGGACCAGATGATTTTGCCTTGAATGTGGCTCGATAATTACATTGGGACTAGTTCAATGGGCGAAAGCTTTTGGCGCTGCAGGGAGGCCGAGGTCGACGGGTGGATGAGTGATGGCAGACCGCAGGGTAAGGATGACACGTGGCTTCGTTCCGTCTAAGTCGAGACCCAAACAGGAAGGTCTTACAATTTACTATATAAGGCTAGACCTGGACTGGACTCACCACCCGTCTTCTTGCGGGGACTAGTTAGTTGAATAGGGTAGCATCTGATTGCATATGAATATGAAGTAGGAGCTCGGGTCATATGCCAGATGTGCAACTGTTCAGGTGGTGTCAAACCGATTGCTGGCTCTTGTGCAAGGCCGGCGATGTGGACATGTTTGTCGAGTGGAGAAGAGGTCCTAAGCAGGGCTTCTTAAAGGATTTTAATGATGACTTGGGTAGTACAAAGGATCCGTTAGTGATCTGTGTGCATCGATCAGAAATGGTCGGCCCTAAACTGAAGAAATCTAAAAAAATTCTTAAAAATTCCTGTCCAATTATAAGACTTGTGCTGGGAACATTTTCACAAAATAATTGTTCAGGTGTGTAACAAACGAAAATGAATAGAAATGAATCAGCTGTCAACTAAATGAATTTTACATGCTTCACATCAGAGTCGAAAACAAAAATATCAATTTTGACAGGCGAAAGTAAACTCAAAATTGACTCTATTTGGCTCCATTTGAAGCATGTAAAATACGGCACTCGGAAAAGCACTTCCTTGTGACGTAAATAAGTATTCGAGATAGGAGACAAGCAATAAAATTCGACATTTTGCAACAAAATCGATTTTATTGGCTGGAACTTCCCTTCATAACAAACTGATTCGGTTAAAAAACTGACAAAATATTTTTTCACTCAATTTCGATTTGTTACGATTCATGATATAATAGGGGTAAACCCAAAGCTCACGCGAAATTTTTACGAAATTTGTTTGTAACTTTGTTACACGTTTTTCTGAAAAACATTTAAATTTTCTAATCAATCTAATCATCGTTAATATGAGTCTGTTGCAGTGGCGCCGACTAGTGGGGGCAATGGGGGCGGCCGCCCCCCTTATAAAACCAGGGGGGGCGTAGCCCCCCCCTTTGATTTTCAAATTATTCAAACGGGAAGAATCAACCCTCTTACTAAAGAAATATAAACTCAATTATTTAGAATATCTTGAATTGCGTGGCTCTTAGTTAAAATATTTTCATTACTAAGAAGTGCAAGAACGTTTTATGCGCTTGGACCTTACTCAAAACATCTGTCTTGTCCAGTTTTTTATTACAACAATCAGACTTATACAAATCACCGATATGATTATGGGCATGTTAAGCACGTAAGTCCAGCGCTCTCATTGACTTCCTACTTAGAAAGTACTTAAATTTTTGTGGCTTCTAAAAAAGTTTTTAGCAAAATTTGCTAAGAAATATTTGTTGACCACACGACAGTGTTGCCGAAAAACTGAACGTGAACGTAATGTTCATATAACATTGACGTTTAGTCTTTCGGCGACAGTATCGTGTGTTTAATGAATATATTTCTTAGTAAATTTTGCTAACAAATTTTTTAGATGCCACAAAAATACCAAATACAAAAATTGAAATTAATTTCAGTACTTTCTAAGTTGAAAGAGAGTGTTGTTTCATAACGTTCTAGTATAATTTGTTTGAAAGATACTAATGGAAAAATTATGATCTTTATTATGCTAACAATTTTTTTTAACCAAAAAAATACACTAAGAAACGCTTTCAACTCTTAAAATTTTTGCATGCGGCGCTACAAATTTAATAACTTTAATAATAAAATTGAATTACACTACTCTTCCTAATTTGTATGCTGACCTATTTGAATATTCTTTTTGCCAATATAGCAGGAAAGCAAACTTGATTTCACAGAGCCTAGGAAATAGCATAAGAAACAACAGAGGAAATTCACCAATTTGTAGATTCGCTTGTTTTATCGACAAGAATCAATCACATAGATTGTATAGAAAGTCTATTTCAACTGGCAGTATGACGTTTTAAACGCCAAACAAAAAAAATTCGAGATATCCAAAACCTGTTTATTTTTAATCAATTCTATAATCCTAATAGATTTGAGGAAAAATAAACATTTTTTCGATATTTCGCAATTTTTTTTTGTTTGACGTGTAAAACGTCATTTTGACAGTTGGAATAGACCGGGTTTTGCTCCCAACAAACTCATATGAACATTGATTTATTGAATGAGTACAGAAAATTATTTATTTATTTACACTTCGCATATCAAAGAAATTTGAACTACGAACTTTTACGCAAATTTTTATAAAAAAAACTTGCGTAAAAGTTCGTAAGTCAAAATTCTCTGATATCCAAAGTGTAAATGAATACGAGGATTGTTTTTTATGTTTCTGGCTTAGGGTACTTCCAGCCCGTAAATCGCAAATCTGCCGATCCTATTTTAAAATTGACTGTTTTTTTATGGTAAATTTTCTTAGATCACTTTTATGTAGCGTCAGTGCATGCGTAACTACAGTATTATGAAAATTTCGTCTCCATGAAAAAACAAAATTTACACTCGAAAATTTTCGTATAATTTTTTTTCACAATATTAGACGTAAGTTATCTTCTCTAGGATGGTTGTATTTGATTTGAACTACCACCTCCGCAAGATGGAAATCATTGCAGATCCAACTTGCAAGAACTGTGGACTAGAACCAGAAACGGCTAGGAATTTCATATGCAGTTGTCCGGCTGTGAAGGGTCTCAGAACGAAGTTTTTAGGAGACTTCTATCTGACTCCTGAAGAGCAACTGAAAATTGACCGATGTGCTTTCCTTTATCACGAGGAGCAAGCGGTTTAATGAACCCGAAAGGGGATTTTAAAAGATTTTCTTTTTGGAAAGGGAAGTGCAGCACAATAGGCCCAACAAGGATGGCCTCAGTGCTTTAATTCAGGACGTAAATCAGACGGGTGAATACATTTAATTTAGCTCTTAAGTATTTATATGTATTTTGTTTGTATACAAATCGAATTATATTTTCCAAATAAACCAACCAAATAACCATGGTTGTATGAACTTATTCAATTATGCAATGAGGAAGCACTATTCTTTGCCGTAGTAAAACGTTGGTACAATGACTTCGATTAGGGTCGGTATTCGCCAAGTGACGAGTATTGTAGAGGCTATTCAAAATCAGTCGTTGCTCCAGTAAACCAAAAGAGCTGTGCGTGATATGATAGAAACTGATTGCAAAGTGAGCTACTGTGACATTCAGTCAACCTTGGGCATTGGAACGACTAGCATAGAAACAAACTTTGATGGATATTTGGATATTAAATTAGACTCGTTCTTGCTGGATACCGCTTAATGTGGGCATAGGTCAGTGGGAGGCCTGCGTCGATTGGTGCCCAGAAACACTAGAGAAATTAACAACAGTGCTTCCAATCGTGTGAATAACATCTACACTAGTGACGTTTTATGAATCTGTGCTTATAAGCATGAAACAATGCAGAAACTTCATGTTTAGGTGCTTAGTTTGTTTGTTTAGTTGTTAAAAATAAAATCGTTATGAATGGAATGGACGCAATTTTCCTCAATATTAAAGGAAAAGCGGCCTGAATAGCTTTTGAGGATAGTAAAGTCGTCAATTCTGAATAGTACACAACAATTTGATTATCAAAATTGTTCATCAAAATAAGGGAAATCGGGTCACAACGCCACTAGCGACCTGTACCGCGAAAATGCTAGCTACCACACCACTTGTCCAACAAAGGCTTTTGTAGTTGTTAAATACGTTTGATTGGTCACTTATCTACCGTACAATGAAGATTAGGCATTGAACTATTCATTTTTTCCTTTTACGTGAATACAAACTTCGTGGAGTGTGATTTTAATAGCGAAGAGCAACAGATGACACAGTCAAAAAAACGCGCTTTTGAAGTGTCTGAAACTGAGGTCGATAGCTTCACATCCACTGACGCTATATAAAAGTGATCTGATGAAAATTGACCATAAAAAGTAGTCATTTTTAAAATAGGATCGACAGATTTGCGAGTTTCGGGCTCGAAGTACCCTATGCCAGAAACATAAAAGGTAACCCACGTGATTCATTCGATAAATCAGTGTTACTATTAACAGCAAATTTAAAAATGTAAATATTTTTCAGAAAACAAACAAATTTCAACTTACCGACAAATTTTGTAAAAATTTCGAGTGAGCTTTAGGTTTACCCCTAATAGGAAATTCGAAAATTTAATCTTTTACGTTTTATGAGTAGAAGGTGAGGTGGATAACCTCATTGTCTCTACTCAAAAGTCACGAGATGATGACATATTAGGTGATAACATTATTGTTTTCTCAAGGTCTTTCTCGTCCGTGAGGCATTATTTCTCATCTGAACTGTGACTTATGTTTTTGTTTAAAGAAATGCTTTTGTTTCGATACAGCGATTATTCACACATCGTAAACGTACAAGTGGGGGCAGAGAAATTTCGTCAGTTGGTTCCATTTCCAGCTTGGGGTAATTTTGTCAGGTGAAAGACCTTTACGACGGCTGAAAAGCTCCGGCGGCGGCAGCGGCGTCGGAGTTTTTGTTTTATATTAGCCGGGGCGGTGAAAGTCGATGCGCGTCAAATACACTCGACGACGGCGGGCGTCTCGATGTAGTTTACTTGGGTGAATTGGACGTCATTTGGGAGGGGGGGGGGATTGGGTTATTGACTTGCTTTACTTAGTTTTTCGGCGTTACAGCCACTTGTGGGCCTAGGCCTGCTCGAGGATTCTGATCCAATTGCGTCTGTTCCTTGCCGTATTTTGTCAATTCCTTACTCCGAGCGTCCGAAGATCTTGTTCGACACCATTGGGGGGAAGGGGGGTTAATGAAATAGGATGTAATTGGAAGAGTGGGAGGAGGAGGTCTAAAAATCGGCAAAAGTATAGGACATCATTTATGGACAGCCCCTAACCACACCAGCATGGTTACCCGTGCTTCGCCCGGAATATGATTTTTGTAATTTCCAAAAATTGTTTATCTTGCATTTGTTTTTGATTTTAAATTATGTAAAATGCTTCCGACTCTACTGGAATTATTTTTAGGTCATCGGACGACCGTAGTGCCTTAGATGATTTCTAGTACCAATAGTTTCATGAGGAACAATGTCCCCCTTGACGTCCAGTGGACGAAAACTTACTTCCAGTAACTTCGAAAACTTACCAAATATAGGCATAAACATAACCAAAGACCCGTACGTATCAGAATAGATGTGGCTAAGAGGCTCGAACGTATCTAAATATACAAATAAACAAACAATCCAAGTTTTCTGTTCTTTTATAACTGTAAGAATTTCAAAGATCCATAGAAATTACCCAAGGTAATGTCAAAGGCTCTACCGAAGTACGTCTGAGACCATTCAAATCTAGAAAAGCTAATATCCAAGGACTGGGCCATTTTAGCCATGAGCTATACTTGCTGAGATATTTGCGAAAAAGTTTCATCGACCCTAAAAAATTTCATGTTCGACCTTCACTTCTTCGACCATATCTCCGGAACTACTTGGCGGATTTTGCTCATCTTCGAACTTAAATCATGGGAGGCATGTACCTTTCAGGGAAAAAGTTTAGGCTGATAGGTTGAGCCGTTTGGAAGACATTTTTTTTACGGACATTTTTTTTATTGCTCTAGACGATAATTCCCCCAATTCCAACGTCGATCTACCCCATGTTACAATAAAATTGTTTGAAATAAACGTATAGGACCTTCGTATGGGTCTAAAAGTTACATTTTCAGTGGAGTTCTCCGAGATTTTCAATTTTTGATGGGGAAAAAGCTTTTCCAAAAATTCATTCGTTGCTTTAAATCTACAACATGAAAGCTATCAGTATATGCTTTCTGAAAATAATGTTTTCAGACGTGATAATACAATACGGTGGAATGGGTAGTCAAAAATAAGGAAAAGTTGAAGTTTCCCGAAGGTCGCCGGCTTTTCAAAGTGTTTGTGTCCAACCTGACCCGTGCTCGCGAGGTTTCTTTGAAAAGCTTACACTTTATACCCGTACCCAAACATCTGCCTTCCACTCAAATTAACAATGCTTTCTTTGAGAAGTTTCAGGAATTAATTATTTGTTCCTCGGCTGTTCAAAAACGTTTATCTCGACGTCCCCTTCAACACTTCACAAATTTATTTGTTTGTCTTCAGTAGAACCTAGGATCGACATAGTGGCGTTGTGTGCCGTCTGGGAACCAGAGTTGAATGGGCAAAAATGTTCCATCGTCATCCTCTGTAACGCTTCAAAAATTAATTCGTAGCATTCGCCGTTGAGATAATGGGACCATGGGGCAATCAAGCAATCAAATTGTTCGACGAATTAAGTAAGATAATCTTACGTAAAGCCCATGAGCCCTGATCCACATGCAAAGCAAAGGCTAAGTATGACAATACAACGCGGGAAGCAGCGGCAGTTATGGGCACTTTCAGAGGTTACGAAAACATGAACGAGATTTTCTATTTGCTGTGAAGACAGCTTTATAACGTAATTATTATCATTGTTCATACTAATGCTGACAAATAAAATTATCATTTGATTTATTATACTGGACTAACTCTAGAATCATCCTGGATGCCTTAAATTTGGTCTGGAACCCACAGTGACAAAGGTAAAAATGATACACTCGACATACTCTGCAACACTTCAAAAATTTATTTTTGGTCCTCGGGTCCTTGGCTGAGTTCTGGTACTCGAAGTTCGAGGAGGTGAACCAAGGTGCATCTGTATTAAGGTGAAATAAGGTGCACCTATGTGATTTCAATTGTACCGAGGTGAAGTGCAGTCAGGTACACCAAGATGCAGTCAAGTGAAGTGCACCAGGGTGCAGTCAAGTGAAGTGCACCAAGGTGCAGTCAAGTGAAGTGCACCAAGGTGCAGTCAAGTGAAGTGCAGCAAGATGCAGTCAAGTGAAGTGCACCAAGGTGCAGTCAAGTGAAGTGCACCAAGGTGCTGTCAAGTGAAGTGCACCAAGGTGCAGTGAAGTGCACCAAGGTACAGTCAAGAGCACCAAGGTCAGGTGCAGTCAGGTAATCAGCTGCAGTGAAGTGAATCAAGACTCGGTGAGGTGCACCATGGTGCAGTGAATTTTGAGATTTATATATAGATGACATATTTTGGAAAGTTGACCAGCACAAAAGTTCAATCTCTGTCGCATAAACAATGCAGAAAGTGAGTATCTTCCAGGGCCATCCGACATTCGTTCAATTGCAATTCTACTTGTATGATTAAAAAGAAATCGCAACCAACATGTCTCCTTCAAGTTCATATGCCCCACTCCAGGCCTGACTAAGAAATCATGAATCATTGGTGGATTGAACCTAGCGTTATGAAGACTTTTTATTGGAAACATAGTGCGATATAACAACGAGTATAACAACCATGCTATGACTTAACAAAATTTGCGCTACGTTGTTGATGTCCGGTGATGGGACAAGTCGATTGATATGAACATATGTCTCTAACAACCATCTTCTTTCTTTATTACTCGGCTTTTTGAATGACCATTTTCTTTTTTCTCATTTTTATTTTCGTTCTACCAATCTACAGTTACCATGTGTAATACGACCGACGAACACACATTTTTCACCGAAATTGATGTGTTGCCATAATGATTGGGATGATAGGGATGATAACGATAACAACTTACCTTTTGAGCAGGTGAATGTCACAAATTGCTGGTGTTGTATAGTAAGAACTCCTTTTTGATTTCGGTAACTTTATGTCGGATCTATCCGATGCAATGTTTCATAAAGAACATTTTATAGCACAAAATGACAAAGAGACAAATCTCTTGAAATTACAGACAACATCTTTTGAACAATGAAATGAGAGTACCTGAAAGCCATGAATGGGCTGTTCTCTACCAAGTGGTAAGTTTATTATTTTGAAACCAGGCTCAATACAAACAACACATGGTGAACAGGTGTTTGCGGAAAATATATGAAATATACAAAGATGTATATTTCATATATTTTCTGCAGATCTGCGAAAATGTTTGATTTTGTACAGTTTTTGCTAGACTTTAGCAGCTGATTCACAAATTCTTTGAAAAGGAAACTTCAAACCTTCGCTAAATATATATTCCACCCGCCACGCCACAATGTGCATCAAATAAAAAACAGAGTTGCATTTTTCTTGCAATCGAAGCTTTTCAAACTGTTATCGCCGACAGGTTTCATGAAAACGATATGCGCAGATATTTCACATACGTGAGTTTATGTAAATGGAGACGCTCTTGGTTTAGGTTTGTTCAACATAAATACCTTATTCTCACGCCAAATGAGATAGTAGAACGGTTTTTTCAGTTAACAGTGACTAAAGTGAAAATTCGAGTGTATGAGAGAATACTATATTACATAACAAGGAGGTGATTTAGACCCAGGTAGTGAACAAGTGAGAGAGTAGAGCGCAGTGGACCCTGAGGACTTGTTCATCACCGTGCCGTGGTCTAAATCAGCCGCTTCATCTCCGTGTTACGTATACTATTTTTTGAGCATAAAGCCAGATTCTGAACAAGACACGTTGGGAAATAATTGACATGGGGGAAATAAAGTAGTGAAATGAAGCAGGGAAATAATTGACAGGTGATAAATAAAGTAGGGAAATAATTAACAGGTGGGAAATAAAGTGCAACCGTTGGAAAGGATCCGTCAAGTCACAGTGATACACATGTTTTTTATACCGACAGCACAAAGTACGCAGTCTGGTGTCAAGTTAAGAACTACCACTGTGATGCGTAAATTTTTATTCTTCACTCTGGCTAAAATTACATAATTTCTGCCATGGTAAATTAAAAGATCGTAAGTAGAAAGCTCAAAACTTTCAATTTCAATGCATAGTATGCAATGTATAGAAAACTCGAAAGCTTTCATTTTGACATACGATATTATAAGTTAATCAAGAAAATGAACGAATGATGATCCGCAATCACCCACTTCACTCTAAATTTCATGACATGGAGAGTGTAGCAGGAAATGCTTTACTGTTTCTGGTTCATCGCCGCACCTTCTGCAGTTCGTATCACTGCTGAGTCCCATTTTGTTCAGATGGTATCTCCGTATGTGTTGTGGCCCGTAAGCATTCCCATCACTGTCCACCTCAAGTTCAGCGGCGCCGACTTGTTTACCGTCCATGGGGGGCAAGCAAAATTTTTTAATTTGATGATGTGTATTTGACAAATATGCCAAAGTAAGCAATGAAACGGTAGTTAATGTTTGCTTTTATAGCGAAAGTTATAAGAAAATTTTTGAAGTAATAGATTCCGAATGAAGCTGCGGTATTTGCCGTTTATGTGACAGAAGTAAGTGTGCACGCGAGCAAAACGACCGAAAATTTTTCTATTTTTGTAATTTAATGGAACCCACAGCAATTATAGATTTTACAAGAAATATTCTAAAGTCCTAAGATACCCTACAATTTGAATTTCTCAATTTGTGAAACGAGTTTTTTTTAAATTATTGGAAACTTTCAAAAAACGAGTATTTTCTGGCCGTTAGGATGCAATTCTGAGACATTCTCATGAAAAATTCAGGCCCGTTTCGTTGAAAACTCTACAGATATATGCTGCTTGTTGTGGTTTGCAAGTATAGGTTAAGCACAATAGGGCCAAAGGCGGCCTAGGTGGTGAACCTCGGTTCACCCACGTAACCTTTACATCAAGAAGTGACTTCAAAAATGTATGGGCTAGAAGTTTGGAATAACACTTCATCGATACAAAATTGGGCTAGGTATTCCAAAATATTAAAAAAAATTGGTCGGTCCTTGAAAAAACGTCAAATGTAAAATGGATTGCTAATCCTGTAGGATGTAAAATTTCTGTTCAGTAAGTGATTAAATTTACCATCTGTTTAATTTCATGGGGGGCACTTGCCCTCCCTGCCCCATATACTCGGCGCCGCTGCACAAGTTTTTCCTGTTAAAGTTTAAGAGGTCCTTGGTAGTCTGTGGGTTACATCCATCCAAGAACTCCTTAGCCTGCCTGCAGCTGTTTATCCCTTCCGAAAATATTTGGCGCCTTTCGCGAGTCCGCCCTTTTATGAGTCCCATAACCTGTCGGGTTTTATACCAAGGGCTGCTTCAGGTCCAATGAAAGGTTTTCGTTACCTTTGCTCGCAAGCTCATCGGCCCTCTCGTTACCTAGAATACCTGAATGTCCCAGAACCCATGCCAGAGATACTTTATTGTTTTCTGAGAGCGCGTCCAGTGCCACTCTGGTTTCTATTGTTAATTTTGCCGCAAACTTATAAGATGAAAGCGCCTCTATCATCGACTCTCTACTTGTGCAAATGACAATTCGCTTATTCACCACCTGACTTCCCATCAGGCACCCACAGCTCCTTCCGGCCGCTAAGGCCTCTGCTTCGAATACTGTCGGGTAAACTTCAAGAGGTCAGTCATGTCTCAAACATTGAGCCTTAAGTCCTCACAGAAAATACCCGCCCCCGTTCTTTGGAACAACCAGCTCTGACCGAAAGATCTTTACAGTGTATTTGAAACTTCAAATCATTGTGCTTCTGATCGTATATTAGGTTTTGTTGGCTAGCGCCTTCTACAGCTTTTTCAAAAAGTGCGTTTTTTCAACTTCGAATCACTATATTCGGTCATAGCTCCGGAGCCATTTGGGGTAATGTTTAGGGGAAAAAATATTAACAGGTTTGGGGGTACGAATACTTAGACCTCGAAATGGAAATCACACAAAATTCGGGATTGAAATTCCGAATTTTACAAGCCCACTGAAGGAGTTTAGTTATATTATCGTGCGATGCGAATAAATCGCGTTTGAAAGCTCAGCTTGACTGAAGTAAAATTAATTTTGCTAAGTTGAGCTTTCATACAAACCTAAGCGATTTATTCGCGCCGCACTCTAATATAACAACTACTTAACAAACACACTACACACGTAAACTTTGAATGAACTAAAAATGTGTTTTATTAGATTGAGTTCATACCGTAAAAGTCACACACGAAAAAATGACATCGGGACAACCACAAAATACTCCAAACAATTTTACATTTATTCGATGCAATTTTGCTGCATATAGGGAAAAATATGTCAAGTCAAATGCATGTTACTTAAATTGATGGTTTTATTAGACACATAAAAAGATTGAATTGGTTGCAATATTCAAAATATTATACTCCCCTTTTCGTCTCCCGCTAAATCCAATAATATTTTCTGTGTGGATATCAGTGCCAGTACCAAGAACAGTTTTACATATGTTTATGCCCTTTATTTCATCCCAATACAAATGATCACATATCAACAATATTTTGAAATGCGCTGGATATTCATTGGTAAAAAGTTTTATTTCATACTCATATCCTACAAAAACAACTATAGTTTACCCGACCATAAATGTGCTAAGCATGCATTTGTATGCAGCATTGAAGCTTTATTGGATTCTGAAACAAGTTATGCAAATATTGTATGAGAGCCCAACAAGTTGGATTTTTATTTTTGATGATTTGAATTTCGTTTTTATTTTAAATCAAACTTTATTGTATTAAGATCCATCGAAGTGTGAAGACACTTCAATATTATCTGTTTTGACTATAAATCAGATTTTAGAGGCAAATTTGTGGTCTGGTAGACCCGCAAGGACGCCGAAGCGTTGCAAGTAAGGGGTCATACATAAAAGACGTCCAACGGCGCTAAAAACCTCTCCAAACCCCTAAAATAAATCAAGAATTTAGAACCAATCTAGAGCACTTAGGAGGCCTCTGACCCATCCTTCCATGGACAAAAAAGTTTGCCTCTTTTTTCTTTACAACACTGCACAAATAACCTTATCATTAAAGGAATATTCACGAAAAACCTCCAAATATCATGTGGGGTCGCGTAGCGTGAGTATGGCCCACACTAAGGGTACTATAGCCCGAATCACTCAACATATTTTCACTAATTCCATTTTCGTGATTTTCTGATGTCCACATCTTTCACTCAAAACCTTGAAGAGCGATTTTTGTTCTAATTTCGCAGAGATATAAATGAAACAGTTCCACCAACCTTCAAAAAACCACGTTTTTGACCACTTTTTCGACCGTAACTTCGAAAGTTTTCGACCGATTTTGCCGAAATTCAATCCCGTAATCAATTTTTTGATTATATTTCAGGAAAAGACAAGTTTTCGAAAATCGGATAAGATTTACGCTATTAAACACATCTGGCCCTAGAAGAGATTCAGTTTTAGGGCCCTGGCTGAGTTCAGACCTTTCAGACAAAAAAAAATTGAAAATCGGAAAAGATTTGATCGAGTTATGTACAAAAGACCTAAAACCACTTAAACGGCCCAAGCTCATTGGCCCTTGAGCCGACAGTGCTCTGATTCATTCCTAAAAAAGATTTTTCAATTACCTTTCAGGGAAAAAGCTTTTGAAAATCGTTCAATTTTTATTCAAGTTATCGCGGTGAAGAACGGACGAACGGTCGGACATTTTTTTATTGCTGATTCTTCATCTAAGGACCATGATCGATGCTTCTCCCCTACTCCCAGGTCGAAGTTGGGGTGGTTATAAACGTCGTGGTGGGTGTCAAATGGAGCGATGCGCGAGGGCGAGAGGTGGCGACGACGGCTCTAGGACCGATTCAGTCAAAATATCACCGGACAAAATGTCCCTAGACAAAATATCCCACAAAAAACGGGCAAAATATCCCCAGATGTAATGTCTACTCAGAAATGGTGAATATAGGTAGGTATTATTAATTATATATTATATTGTGTGTTGGGGTTGGCTCTGCCCCCTCACCCATGCGCCTGCGGCGGGCTTTTGTAAGCCTTGCAGGCGGCATTACGTTAATGGGGCGCTGCCTCAAACCCCGCCAGGGGCTCCGCCCCTTAGACCCCGTAAGGGGGGATATTCCCCTCTTAAACCCAGCAAGGGGGATATTCCCCCCTTGGCCCCCCTTTTGGGAGGCTGCCGCCTCTCGACTCCGCTTTTTTGTTTTTGGTTGTTTATTTCAGGCCTGCGGCGCTAAGTACACTTCACATTGATTATTCTTAATTTTTGAGTCAGATATTTTGTCTGAGGGGATATTTTGTCCTTTTTTTTTAATGGAAAAATTGTGGGTATTATGTCCGGTTACTTTGTCCACGAGGATATTTTGGATGGGATATTTTTTTTTTTTGACATTCGGTCCTAACCTCGGCGACGACGATATAACTTTGAATGGGAACGTGATTTAGGCGTGTCGAATATAGTGGCGATGGTAAAAGTCCAAAGGTTGAGGTTGGCATGTCATTTAGCTCGCATGGATCAAAATAGAGCCGCCTCAAAATTATTCCGTAACGATCCAGAAGAGCGAATAGAAGTTGGTCGTCCAACAATTAGATAGATTGATGGCGTCGAACAAGATCTTCGGACGCTCGGAATAAGAAATAGGCAATACGCGGCAAACGACAGGCAGCGTTGGATTGGAATTCTGGAGCAGGCCAAAGCTTACAAGTGGCTGTAGCGCCCAAAAAGTAAAGTAAAAGTAAGTACAAACTTCGTGATAAACGCATAAGACCGTCAAATTGATTCGGGTTCGAGTCGGTTTTTTTTCAAGTTTTGGGCGGCCCGCACACCGCACACCTGGACGGTAAACGACCTGATGGCTTGACCTGCTACCCGTGGAGCAGAGGAAGATCCTTGATATGGGACTCGACAGTAGTGGACACAGTGGCACTATCCTACATTAAACTAACAGCCACTGAATGGGGAGCTGCGGCTGATTTAGCAGAGCGCGACAAGCACAATCATTACACTGCCCTTAAGTGCCGATACCACTTCACGTCTATTGCATTCGAATCATTGGGGTCAGTCGGACCAGAAACCGAATTATTCCTATCAAAATTGGGCAAACTAATGAAACGCAAGACTGGCGAACCGCGAAGCTTGGATTTCCGCAATACTTTTAGTGATAGTAGCGATAAAAACTTTTTCTCGTGATACCTGCCACCATGTTGTGATATTTATACAAATTTCTTCTTCCTTTTTTATATATGTTTTAATTTTGCTTTTTTGTTAGTTAGTTAGTTGAAAAGATCTTGGGTTTACAGGCCGTTAATTCCACCTTTCCCCAAGCTAATTTTGATAATAAATATACACGAATTCAAAAAAAAACCACATTAATAATAAGTTAACTGGTTTTTCGCTCATGGTTAGTTTAAACAATTAGTAGGCGGTTTGAATCTCTTGAAGGATGCACTAGGAATCTTGACACAGTTTTCTCTCGTTTGAAATTCTCATGGAGATGTCCACAGTGATGAGTCTGCATGAATTTGCTAGGATCAAGAGTTGGTATATTCCAACTGTCAAAATGACGTTTCAAACGTCAAACCAATGAACGAACAGGGCGGAAATACACTTACGAATTAATAAAATTACGAAAGCCAAATCCCACTTTTACCAAGTTAAGAACGGCATAAGAATTGATACCCAGCTAGCTAAAACGTTTGTGTCGAAATGTTAATATAAGAGGAAAAAAATCTATTTATTTTTGTAAATATTTGACGTTTAAAATGTCATTGTGACATGACAGTTGGAGTAGACCGACTTTTGATCCCAACAGACGACCGAATGAAGAACTAATAGAACAATCAAACAACTGAAATAAACTCTCAAAATTGATTTTTATTTTTAAAATACGATAAAGATTTTGTGCACAAGAAATGTTTAATTATTTTAACAACTATTAATTTGTAGTAATGACAGAAGTAATTTACAATTTCGTTAAAATTTTGATTTTGGAATGTTCTTTTTTATTAATTTTGTATTTGAAGTGAAGATATGTTTCACTGTAAAAATATTTATTAATTAATATTTTATCATTTCAGCTTTTCGGTAAGTAAAACAAAACTAAATTTCAATATCCTTTACTTGTTCACAAGTTTAAGTTTTTTAAGTAAATAAGAAAGTTTGCATTTAAAACTTGAAGAAAGAACAGGATGCAAATGAATGTTTGAAAAAGACGGTAAGTTTATGAATTTTCAGATTTATTTAGTGAAGTTAGAGTTATATATATAATCTCCTTTGAAGTTATTAGCAACTAGCATACAAACAATTTCAGTAACTTCATGCAAATGTGATTTTATGTTAGGAGATATGCAGGAACCTGAGGAATCTTGAACAATTGAGGAAAGAAAGGCTTTGTTGAGCACAATTGTTTGAATGTTAATTTCTTTATTCTGCATTCATATTTTGTCAGAAAGTTAAAAGCACAGAACAGCATGGGCATTTTCTATGTAAAAGTTGGGCAAGTTGAACAATCGGACAATCTTTGAAAAGGTCAGGCAAGTGGGAGGCTCGTAAAAAAGATTTATACAGAGAATTTATTCTGCTTGAAATTTGGGCTTAATTACATCAGCGAAATAATTCTGTTATAATGGTCCATGGCTATTTTGACAAGTTAATTTTAACAGACGTAAAACGTAGTTGTAAGCAATAAATTATTCTACGGCATACCTTCAAAACGTACCATTTTTTTTTATTTTGTTATTTTTCTTGAAAAAATTTACAAAATCTTAGCCCCATTTGACAGCCTCAAAAGAACTGACGGATGCCGAATGAACTACCGAATAGTATTTACTATGTTATGAGCGGTCTTTACGCTGAAAATCAAAAACCATACAATTTTTAGGGTTATAAAGAGTTACATTGTGATTTGAAATTCAATTGAAGTGTCCGCCATCGCTCATTTTTTTCGATTTCGGCGGCTGTACTAACTGAACTGCTCCTTTCATTTATTACTTTAATTAATTTTATAAAAAAAATTGGTGCATTTTTTAGGCATGCGTTGAACAACTTTTTGTTTAAAATAATATTTTACGTCACTTTTGTCGAAATAGCCATGGTCCATTTTGATTGTAGTGCATATTTTATAACACAATCTTTAGACCCGTACGAAGTAATCCGAACTTATACGTTTGCCATGGCGTTTGTAACCAGTATAATTCGGACCTGGCAATAGGAGATCAACTGTTATGGATCATAGACCGTGGGGTCTAAAATCCGCCTTTTTTAGCGTCCGTATTATTTGAATGGCCCCTAAGGCCTTAAAAATGAGCGTTGTCTACGGCCCTACGTGTTTTTCGATTAAAATCGGGGAAATTTTATCCGATTTTCTTGGTCGTTTATTTGAGAAAACTTATAGAGTTAAAGGCTCTCCGTGGTATGCTAGGTCGATCTTAACACCACAAAACATTTTTGGTAGAAAACAAAACTGAGGGGAAACATTTTTCCCACGGAATTATTGGTGCGGGACGTCTTCTTAGGGCTGCAGATTGATCCTAGGATCACCCTTAGTCCTAAAAAACTGCTTTTTATGTTGTACATAAAATAGAACGGAACATTTTAGGTTAGGTGACGGGTTGGACTAAAAACCATTGCTTCCAAATGGCCTTTCAATATTGCCTTAGGGGCTGTCCATAAATGACGTCACGCTATTTTATGGAACGTTTTACCCTTCCCCCAGTCACTCAAAATTGGTCAAATCTGGTGTGAATCTAAATACAAAAAATCGTTTTCGTCACGTTTGCTTGACCCCCCTCCGCCTAGAGCGTGACGTGATTTTTTAACAGCCGCTTACAATCCATGCGATGAACACATTCTCAGACCTAATAGTGAATCGCCGTCTTATATTTTTTTTTTAGTAGGCAAAGTTCTAAAATCCTAAGTCGTAAGTCCTATTGCTAAACTATAGGTGACTAACATTTGCATAGTAACAGCATTATCATCAAAAAAATTTGTTTTAATTTTTTTTGACGTGGGAGATAGGACATATAGCTGATAGGAAAATGATGACAAACATATGCTGAATGTTGATATCTTTTTTACAATAAATATGCAATTATATTTTGAACAATAAACCGTTCAACTATACTAAGCCCTGTTCATTTAAAATCGGTTAATTCTGTTACCGATTGCAGATTGCCATTCACTAATTCGTTCAAATATTCACCGAAATGATTCGTTTTTATCTTTTTGACACACCTGACACACCAACATCTGAAATTCTGTCGACATGCATTTGGCACTACAGGGTGTTACTTCGCAAATATTTGGCTTAGGCATTCGACGCATATCTCCATTTGAGGTTAAGGTGCCGGCTATGCTCTACTATCTTAGTTAATGGAAACACAATATGCCTTTGATATTAAGTTTATTTATGTTTCTCTTAGAATTGCTAAACTTTAAATTAGGTCTCCACTTGCAGTACTGATGCTCTGCCTTAATTTTCATAAGAAACAAGTCCCACAAATAAAACAAAAGAATTCTTTTGTTCTATTTGTAGGACTAATTTTTTACGAAAATTACGACTGTGCTGTAATGTGCTATAATAACACTTGAGGTCCATAATATGCCCATTACAAACCTCAAACTAAATTTTGTCTGTATCATGTTACAATAGCACATCGAAAAGTACGGCTAAACCTTCATTGGATTTATATCCCCCAAATTAGGGTCAAATGACGTACATGTTTTAGAAGTGGAGGGGGGGGTCCAGAATTTGTACTGTATCGGACAGTGGGGGAGGTCAAAATAGGGTCGTACGTACAAAAAAATGAAATGTTGACGCGTAAGATTTGTGTGAAAGCTCAACTTGATAAAATTGTGCTTTCACACAAACCTACGCGATGCGAATCATATCGCCTCCAAAATCAGAGTTCGGAAATCATAATCACATCATTTTTTGAAACGAATTGACTATTCGCCAGCGCCGGCGAGAAGATATGAAAGTGGGCTATTCGCCCGAAAGCCGAAAGATATGAAAATGGCTGTTCGCCGGCGCACTTCACAAAATGTTTCGATACTCTTAGGTAACGAAACTAGAGAAGTTATCCTTTATTGAAACGTCACAAGAAAAACACTAAAAATGTTGCTAAAATCGTGAAATCGATAAGAAACTTGGTCACAAGTGAGGCCAAAGATCATGTGATTTTGTAACGAAAATATAGGTGAGTCAAGAAGGCCAAGGGAATTTGTCCATTTACGAAATTCAGGAAACCTAGGCGGGTAACGAAATTCTAGACTTTTCGCTTCAAGGAAACATTACGGAAACCTCTAAGACTTTTCCTTTTACGAATTGTCCCGAAAACTAGGTCGCTAAAGAAACTAACAAACTTGCGCTTTAAGGAAACGTCAAACGTCACGAAGGCCTATGAATTTTTCCTTTTACAAAATGCCACGAAACCTAGGTGGTAACGAAACTAGGGACTTTGCGCTTTAAGCAAACCTAGGGAATTCGTCTTTTTACGAATTGTCCCAAAATTTTGGTCGCTAACGAAACTAGTGAACTTGCGCTCTAAGGAAACCTCACGAAGACCTAGGAAATTTTCCTTTTACGAAATGCCTCGAAACCTAGGCGGGTAACAAAACTAGGGACTTTGCGCTTTAAGGAAATATTCACGGAAACCTAGCGAATTTGTCTTTTCGCGAATTGTTCCGAAAACTAGGTCGCTAAGGAAACTAGTGAGCTTTAAGGAAACGTCAGGAAAACCCAGGAATTTTTCCTTTTACGAAATGCCACGAAACCTGGGTGAATAGCGAAATTAGTGACAAAATATATGAAAATGACTATTAGCACTAATAATGAAACAAACGAGTTCAAGCCAGAAAACACGTAATAAACATTTTCATATGTGGTGGCTATTCTCCGGCGTCGGCGCCATCAGATAGTAACTTTCATATATTCCGTATATTCACCGTTGCCGGCGAATAGCCATTTTCATATGTGTTCGCTATTCGCCGGCGCCGGCGAGAAGTCACTTTCATATGTGTTGGCTATTCGCCGTCGCCAGCGAATAGTCATTTCCATATCTTTTCGCTATTCGCAGGCGCCGGCGAATAACATCTACCTTTTTGAAACTCATAATCATAGTGAGCATCACAAACCATAAAATAAGCAGCAATTTTTTTGATGCTCAAAATCATTTTTTGTTGTATGAAATTATGTATGAAAATGATGCTCAATTTGCAAACATGATCACATGATTTAAGTTCGGTGCTCATTTGAAATTGAGCATCAAAATTGAAAATATTTTTATCCAATAAATGACAAATTATTATAATGCTGCACAAATGGTGTCCGAAATTGTGTATTAGAGAATTTATCAGTTAGTAAGACTACATGTCTTAATTAGAGATAAGTTAAGATAAGAGATTAAAAATAAATTATGTACCAACACCATAAAGCGATGGCTCGTGAGCGAGTGGTGGCGCACTTCATTTATTCCATTTATTCTTTCATTCCATTTATTCCCAAATTTTTGTTGTTGTTATTGCGAAATATCTGAACCAAACACATCACAAGTTAGACAAATAAGTTCAAAAAAAGGTTTGCGCAAATTATAAAGCATTTAAACCATCTTGAGATTAAGTTTTTTTTTTTTTTTGGAATAAATGGAATAAATTTATTTATTCCATTTATTCCAATTTTCAACAAAAATTCTT
>CM055403.1:33958051-33987272 GCA_029228625.1 Pseudolycoriella hygida | reverse complement strand
ACAAGATTCTGACGAAAATATGGAAAATATATTTTTTTGAGGTTATGTATGGGGAGAAATCAAACCTGTCACTTTGTCTAACAACTATACGACTATTAATCTGCGGCCTACATGCACAAATATTTTTCCCGACATTTTTGAACATTCTCGAATCACGTTTTAAGAATTCCTACATTTAAATTGTGAATATTTCACGAGATATAGATTTTTGAACATGAATATAACGGATTCGCCTACTACGGAAAAACGGCTATATCTGTGTTCGTAAATCTAGTACCGTTTGTACCGTTAGTACCGTATTTTTGACATAAGCTCTGAAATATCGCTGTAATTACTCTATAGCAGGGGCGTAACAGTCTTTTGTTTTGTTCTTTACAAGTAATACTCAACGTTAAGTTAGCTGCAGTTGCAACCGAAGCTAACTTCATTGCAAACAAAATTTGATTTGATTTGATTCATAAATTTAACAAAGTCAGCTGGAGTCAGATAATAGCTGTCACGCTTTTCGTTGACCAATAGCCTATAGTAATGACAGATTGCAGGAACAGTATAAAAAAAATTTGATGTTTTGAAAATTGAAGAATCGCACTCCAGTTTTGACGAATTTCCCTAAATATTGAACGTCAAAATGTACAGAGACAGAAGAATGAAAACCAGCACATCAAGCATAATTTTAGCTTGATATGCTGGTTTTCACCTTTCTGCAAATGTATCATTATCTCAACTCTTCATACCTTCAGCTCGTACAGATCTTTAGCTCATGAAGATACATTATTGCCTACACAATCATGGTGAGAACGACTTTAGAAATAGGTAGGGAAGGTGAATTTTTACGATTTCGTGGTAATTTCATATATCATTTTTGGCGTCCAATATATAGAGAAATTCGTCAAAACTGGAGCGGGATTCTTCAATTTTCAAAATGTCAAAATTTTTTTATACTTTTCCTGTAATCTGTCATTTCTATATAGCAATTACAGCGAAATTTCAGAACTTATGTCAAAAATGTTTCAACCCCTGTGTCAAAAATGATCTCTCAAGATCCCTCATGATCCCTCCCTTTAAAGACATTATTTATGATGGGGATCAAAAATGTATGGGATTTGACATTGCCTCACATAGAACACAGCGCTACTTTTCTACACATCAAAATAAGTTTGACGGAACGGCACTAGATTTATGAACACGGAGATAGCCGTTTTTCCTACTGTGCGGCGCCAATAATAAGAAATATTGCAATTATTAGGAAGGTTCCTACAAAACGCTAATGATTTTCAAAGATCAACAAGTACATGTCCGCAACGTCGCGTCACATGTCATCCTTTTTCCTTATGAATATTAATTTGCGAATCCTGAACTCTGTGAAACCCTGAATATATTGAAGTCATGTAGGTATGCAATGCATCTTCACCGCAATAAAAAATGCATGAATTTACACAACCTCTTAGATAGACTATCTAGTTGAGGGAGTTTCACCATCTATTTACAGTTGCATCCACTATCAAGTAGCTCAAGTTAGCCTGTAACGCGTTATTTATGAAAAAGAAAAGCATCGAAGTCATATTTCAGTTTAATAGCTTTTCGCCGGTATAGTTTTTACGCTTAGATAACAAACTGCAAGCTTAACGAAATATGAATGTTCGTCCGTCTCGTGGATATTTTATATTTATATTTATTTAGATAAACTTTCGCTTTCGTCTCCGACGCGTGCATTAGTCTTTAAAATTACTAAGGATTACTAAAAATTCTGGGTGTATGTTTGAGCTGAGAGAGTATTGTAACATGAAGAGGCGAAGTTTATTTACCGAGTGAAACAAGGTAAACTATCGCCTCTGAATGTTACAATACTCTCGAGACTCACACATTCACCGAGAATTTTTAACAATCTTTTTCGACACGAGTCATTTAATGGATTTTACATTGGTCTTTCATCGAAACTATGACATTTCATCGATAAATATATATTCGAAAATCGCGAAATCTAAATTCTAAAATCAGATTAAAACACAAAAAAAATGTTTCACATACTTCTAGCGTTTCAGATTAATATAAGCCCCCCATCGACATTATTACATACAATGAGAGTGTATCAGATTATGAATTTATTATACGCCTCACGCACGTCAATCGTTATTTACTATTTGCCTTTATCTACTTTCTCTTTGCGATTGAATTACGAATTAACACGAGTGGGCCGATTGCAATTACTTTGACCGACATTAATTAAATTGACTTCGAGCACGTGCATTCACAATAGTTATTTTCATAACTAGGGGAGTAAAGTTTGTGATCTGAGCAAAAAATGCAAAGAGAGTGAATTTACGCCCAGAGCGCAGCGAGGGGCCGCAATTCACTCGTGTTGCATTTTTTTCGGCGAGGGGGACAAACTTTACTCGAGTTCGAATTTTCTATTCTCCCCGTGTTATGAATTAGCTTTTTCACATTTTGCTCTGAGAAATTAAATATTTTCCACCGAAAAGATATCCTTACTTAATAAAAAATACGAAAAGAAATGCCTACTTAACAAAAAACAAAAATTTTAAATTTAGTGACAACCGCTCGTATAAATAATATGTTGAAGTTTAGATATGATCATAGTCATCTCTTTATTTTTTCTTCAACTGAACACTTCCATTTAACGTATAGGTTCTTGACAAAAAAGTGGGAGACAGCAATATAAGTGATTTTCAACCAATTGACGCTGTTGACGGCAATATGAGTGACTTTCAATCAATTGATATGGTTGGCGAGACGGAAGACATCGATTTGGGCAATCCTGAAGCGGATTATGCATGCGATTTGCCGAAAAGTATTCTGGAGAAATACGAAAAAGCGATAAAGGCATCTCTTCCTGCTAGATCAGGCGAGAAAAGGAAGGGATCAATTTATTTATGGAGCCGATTGTAATCGCGTATTTTATGGATTTGTCAGAAAAATATGCACCAACAACGGTTTATTCGAATTACTCAATGCTGAGACGAGTTCTCATTCGGAACCATAACATCAACATATCAAAATACAGTCAACTGTTGACATTTTTGAAAAATAATATTAATGCCTATGAAAGCAAGAAATCGAAAGTTTTTTCGACAAATGACGGAAGAAAACTATTTTCTCACCTCACTTGCCACTTGACACATGTTGATTGTAAAAACCGATTTTCTCACCTACTTTGAGGTGAGAAAATATTCATTTTCTCAGAGCAAAAGTGAAAATGTTATTTTCATGTGTGCGGTGTGAATAAATTTTTTTCTCCACTAAAATACGATGAGAAGATGGCATTTAATTGACATCTAATGATATTAGGGTGATGAAATCACAGCTCTTGTTCTCTAGTGGGTGAAAAACAGAAATTTTATCCTCTGAACTGTCACACCGAGCACACGTTGTGTGGGAAAAATAGGAAATTCCAACTCAAGCTTTATCCACTCTTGCTGGAGTTCCATATTTTTCGGATAACAAATAACCTTTGTATACATCCTATAACGAACATTTTATGTAGGGACGCGGACAAAATAATTATTTTCTTGTCATACAGTTATAAAAATAATTATTTCCTCAACCGGTCAAAATTATCCAATTTCTTCAACGCATTTGCATGACCTAAAAACGAGTTTTATCACCTCAAACATGAACCTTAACCCTTATTTAGATAGACTAAACCGCCCGTAGCTCGCGCTGAAATGTCGCATTTTTCCCAAGGGCACATTGCTGCGCTGCCCTTCTTTACAAAAAAATATCTCTCTCTCACTTTTTCTTCTGACATTGACCATGATAACATGAGACAAAAGTTCTGTTGCCCTTTATCACATTTTTCTGACCATGTATAACGGTCGGTAGGGTGAAAGGGATAAAAATAATTCACTTGTTGCATGGAATGTCTCTTAGATGTCACGTCAAGTCAGGACTCGCCTACTAATAATTATTTATCGCATCATGACGGGTCAGTTATGTAGTGTCTTTTGCGTTAAAGTATTTGGGGATTAGTTATTGTTAGTGGGTATCTGATATAAAGTTTTATGCTTAGGAGAAAAATTTTAAGTAGAGGTTTTCGTGGCATTTACGCACAGAGACAGAAAACATACAATTGACCGAAAAGGGTACTAGGGACTCTAAGTTCACTCCGAACCTAACAATACCCTCATCGTCCTCATAATGTTGGCCGATGACATCAATCAAACGAATTTTTGTTCATTTTTTAGATGGATCGCATTGTATTGTTTAGTTTGTTCAAGTCGACAATGTTTCTAATTGTAATGGAAAATATGATCTCAATTATAGGGCCACACTAGATTCGGCTAAGCTAATTATCATAATTAAAATTTCATTTAAAATTTAATACGAAAATCAGTCGAATATCTTAAGTTAGAAACCAAACTATATTTACGGTTGCGATGCCATTCGGATCCTGGCTGTTGCTCTGGACTTATTATGAATTTCGGCTGTGCGTAATGTGATACCAAATATGTCTTCATGGTATCGATTTTGATCCTGTAGACGAAATTGAATAACGAAATGTTATAATTGAATTAAAACAAATTCTATAGTCATTGTGATACTACGACACGTTTGTTTAAAGGTCACGCTAAGTGTAACTTTTGTGTTGAATAGAAATGTGTTGCTTCTTGGGTTTAAGAAAAAAAATCAATTTATTGTGAAGAATGTTATTTGAATAATCGCATCATGTGCAGAGTGATTATAAAACGGCTTCAGTCTTCGTTGTAGCTGAACTTTGTGAATTTCAATTTTTTTCATTGATATATTCACGTTTTCTGAATGGCTAGAATAACAAAGCTTGAATGGTGTACTTACTCTCAGTGACAGCAAATATTTCTCAACTTCCGATTCCGTTTTAAATTCTTTAGTAGCGACGATTTTTCTGTAAATGGTAAAAGGATTTTCTTTACTTTTTTGTGCGTCTTATGAAATGTAAATTAATTGAATCGAAAAAATAATACGCGATGAAAACATTTCTACGTAACCCACGACACGGAATTTTAATGTATTTAGGAAGAACGATGAGATTTTCTTGGGTCTTGGGAGGTGTAATTAAAAAAAGGTTCAGGTTTTTTTTAATATTATCTGTATAGGGATATTTAATTCTCTCATACACCGCAAACTTCACACACACGCAACAACCTGTTTACATCATCAACCAAAGTAGTGATTCCAAATGATCATTGACGACTCAAGATTCAAAGCTCTCCGAATATTATGTAAAGTGTAACACAATCACAACGAAAACTTCCTTGTTTTACTCAAACATAGCAAGTGTTGATCATATACATTGTTTTAAAGACTACAGCAAAAGAAAGAGTGACAGAAGAATTTTCCTATTTCGTCACCCACGAAACTACGGCTTCAACTAATTTTATATGAAACTGGATAGCAGGGCCGAGCTGGTAATGAATTCTTAAGTTGATCCTCGTGCTACTTCCCCCCCCCCCCCTCCTCCTTCCTAAGCGGAGGTCCCTTAAACCGATTTCTATGATGGGGTGCTCTAATGAAAGGCAAAAGTCCGAAGTTTTTTTTACAGTACTAAGATTTTCCGAATTTTCCATTTTCCTAACAGTTTTTCCTGTTTTTCCGAAATAAGTATTTGTTTTCCCTGCTTTAAACTCAAAAAACTTTTAAACTTTTATTTTTAGAAGAAAGTTTTCTTCTAGAGATTGTTCTACATTCAATTCTCCACAAAGTTGCAGAAGACGCGGATTTTTGTCTTGTGGAGGGAAGGAGCTAATAAGGAATTTGAACATCTGTTGATGAATGTTTGAACATTATTACAACTAAATGCATTCTTATAACCGAGATACTACATGTTGAGGTGGAAGGAATGAAGAAATTTGTTTCAAAATGCTTGAAGTTGAACTTATGATGCATAAAATGTTTATAGCTCCTTATCCAGTGGGTCCACCACTCAAAACATTGAGATATGATTGTTTTTCTTAAGATTTTTTAGGTTCTCTCCTGGACTTAGACCGTAATTCAGATATTCGCGCCTAGTTCCTGAAGCAGAAGCTTCTCCTCAAGATCCACCTTGTTCTCATCTATAAAACTCTGGAACGGTAGCTTCTTTCAGCAAGTTTTTTTTATGTTGTTCTGGATTTGTGGCGCGTTTGAGATATTTACAAGTCAGTTCTTAAAAGTTGAGGCGAGTAAAAGCCGATTCCGTCATTTTTGCTCAAGTTTTTTGAATTTAAAGAAGGTAAAACAAATACTTATTTCGGAATAACAGGAAAAACTGTTAAGAAAATGGAAAATTCAGAAAATCTTAGTACTGCAAAAAAAACTTCGGACTTTTGCCTTTCATTAGAGCACCACATCATAGATATCGGTTAAAGGGTCTCCGCTCAATAAATAGTCAAATTAATGCCTGCACTGGAAACTTCTGGAAGGAGGAGAGAGGAAGTAGCACGAGGATTAACTTAAGAATTCATTACCAGCTCGGCCCTACTATCCAGTTTCATATAAAATTAGTTCAAGCCGTAGTTTCGTGGGTGACGAAACAGGAAAAATTTTGGACTTTTCTTCCGATACTCTTTATCTATGCAGTCGTACGAACGCTTCTTTTATTTCTCTCATTCTCCATGATAACACGAATGGCTAATTAGATAAACCATTGAAATGAGTATAACAAAGTAGCGATAGAGTGTACTCAAATTCGAATCACCGTTCACACATCACGTATGACCGAATCATAGGTGATTTATTGGTGAATCATCTGTGATTCATTGATGAATCATCGGTGATTCATTGATGAATCATCGGTGATTCATTGATGAATCATCGGTGATTCATTGATGAATCATCGGTGATTCATTGATGAATCATCGGTGATTCATGTTAGACTGAATATTTGATAATAACTTACACTCAAGAAACGTTTTCTGATCTAGTGTGCAAGGAGTACACATTTAAATGAGTCAGTCTAGTAGTCATAGATAAATATATAAATACGAGTCTCCTTCCATATATTAAGTAACTCTCTAATAAGTGTTCAAAGTGTGAACAACACTGTTTTATTGGGGTCCGGATTGGAATCCGTGAAATTCCAATAGGTTATGGGCCCAGACACATTGACACTGTGGCAATTAATATATAGCACTAGTCTGAGACTAGAAGGGGTGTCAATAACACTCGCTATGATTAATTGTAATTGTGGCAATTAATCTGCAGCACCATTTTGCACTGGAAGGGGTGTCAATAACACTCGCTGTATTATTGAATTGAAGTCAGTGTTCTGTGGATGAAGAGAGGTATTGGTGCCGATGGTTGCTTAATGCCAATGGTGGTTGCTGATGATAAAGGTCGCAACAAATGTATTTTCATTGGTGGCAATAGCAAAGAACTGGGTGGCCAGTCAAAGCGAAAACCGGGTGAGCAGTCCAATCTCACAAAGAACTGGGTGGCCAGTCAATACGATACTGGGTGAGCAGTCCAATCTTATAACGAGGCCTGAGGTGGCTTACTTCACTGGGTGAGCAGCAAATCTCACAAAGAGGTCAGAGTGACCCGAAGTCAATAAAAAGAAGAAGCTTTCAGTCTTTGATGGTCGTCTTAAGTCAAGTCGATGGTTGGTTGATAGACAATGGTCAATGTAATTTGGTCTAAAAATCATTGGTCAAGTAAAGTTGATAATTGGTCAAGTAAAGTCGATCGTTGGCTAAACGAAGTCATTGGTTTGTTAAGGAAAGTAAACTTTGTTGGTCAAGTAAAGTCAATTTTTGGTCAAGTAAAATCGATGATTGGTCAAATAAAGTCGATGGTTGTTCAAGTGAAGTCGATGGTTAGTCAAGTCAAGTCGATGGTTCGATGGTGAAGTAGATGCTTTGATAGTCAAGTCGATGGTTCGATGGTGAAGTAGATGCCTTGATAGTCATGTCGATGGTTCGATAATCAAGACGATGGTTCCATGGTCAAGTCGATGGCGATGTGGATGGTCAATATCAATAGTTTGGTCAATGTCGATGGCTGCGTCTAATGCAAAGAGGCTGGCTAAGTGAAATTGTCAATCGATGGTTGGCTCAGTACAATTTTCAACTCAATGGTCAAATTTGAGTGGGAGAAATCTATTTGAGAGGGAGTCGCAAGTAATTATCAATAGTGGGAGTGTTGGAATTAATATTTGATAATAACTTACACTCAAAAAATGTGTTCTGATCCAGTGTGTAAGGACATTTAAATGAGTTAGTCTAGTAGTCATAGATTCTATTATAAATACGAGTCTCTTTCCATATATATTAAGTCACTCTCTAACAAACGTTCAAAGTGTGAACAACACTGTTTTATTGGGGGTCCGGATTGGAATCCGTGAAATTCCTATAATTAATTGGTGAATCATCTGTGATTCATTGGTGAATCATAGGTGATTCATTGATGAATCATCGGTGATTCATAGGTGAATCAACTGTAATTCATTGGTGAATCATCGGTAATTTATTGGTGAATCATCAGTGATTCATTGGTGAATCATCGGTGATTCATTGGTGAATTATCGGTGATTTATTATTGGTGAATACTCGGTGATTCATTGATGATTTATTGGTGATTCATTGGTGAATCATCGGTGATTCATTTGTGAATAATCGGTGATTCATTGGTGAATCATCGGCGATTCATTGGTGAATCATCGCTGATTCATTGGTGAACCATCTGTGATTCATTGGTGATTCATTGTTGAATTATCGCTGATTTATTTGTGATTCCCCAGTGAATGATCGGTGATTCCACGGTGAATCATCAGTGAGTTTCCGGCGAAAGTGAACAGACAGACGGTCGGGCAGAAAGGATGAAAACATAAAATAGCTATCGCTACTTAATAAACCATTGAAATGGGTATAGCACCTAGGTGCAATGAGGTTTAGTGCACAGACGGACGGATAGGAAGAGTAAGCGTATAATAAATAGAGATAGAGCGAAATAAACGCAGAAAACGTTGTACGACTGCAAAGTTAAATATCTTTGGCTGTAAATGGGAGTTATGACGTGACATTCCAAGAAAAGTTCTGTAACGGTTGTGATCTCAAGAAAAGAGTTGTGATAAGTTGTGTTATCACAAGAAAATACAGGGGTAGTGAATAGACAATTTTAAAGTGGTGGCTTGAAATCATTTTTTCAGTTATCAGTGACTGAAGTGAACGAAATTCGAGCATTTAATTTTTGAAGCGAAATTATGAGAGAAATGGTATTTCTGAAATTAAATCTGAAAGAAAATTTTAACTCCACGACTGGGACCCGAACCCAGAATCTTCACCTTTCCGGGGTGCTGCTCTAACCAATTGAGCTACCGTGGACATTTTCAATTCAGATCTAATTTCAAACCGTTGCTTACATACTAACACCGTGGTCTAAATCAGCACCGTCTTAGCTCCGAGTGATGTATACTATTTTTCGCGCAGACGAACAAAACGCCAGATTCCGAACAAAAAAACTCGATAAATTTTGCATGAAATTTCATATAATGATCATAGCAAGTGTACAATTAAATTTTTCTCATTAATCATTTGATTTTTTGTTCACGTAAATGTAAACAAAAATGGATAGTAAATAGAGTGGTCAGCAGTGAGAAGTGGGACGAGAAGTATTTTCATTCCCAGCTCCTAGGACATAAAATACTTTTTGTCCCACGTCAGCAGTGAGAAGTGGGACGAAAAGTATTTTCATTCCCAGCTCCTAGGACATAAAATACTTTTCGTCCCACCTAAAATGCTTCTTCAAATGTAAGTCTAAATAGCTCCTTTTCGTTTAGAAAATCGGTGAGAAAATGTGGCGTTTTTTGTCCGTCTGCGCGAAAAATAAATTTAGCTCGTGTGTCGCATAAATGATAGTGTTCTAAGTCTTCTTTATGAGTAAGAATGGAAAAAATCCAACCAAGAAACTTCTTCGAAATTAAATTTATATAATTACTTCACTAGCGTACTCACTATAGACTTTGAACTGTTGCCAGCGTACTGAGCATTCACTCCAACACGTTTAAGAACATTATTAGTGGTTGCTCGTCTTAAAATATAAATGTGAATGCTTTGTGAAGTACACCAATAGGGCATAAAAACGAAACTTTTCTCGTAAAAAACGCTTAAGTACGACATTACTGGATGTTATTAATTATCGCAGTGAAATAAAAATAAACTTTATGTTCGTTTAATTTTTCATTTTATACTTTCGGTTTCCTTTTTGAATTGTGTAGTCTGGGCATTGAACGTATTTTTAATACTCTGTTGTTTTCCGCACTGGTTACGCTTCCACAAGGACCGAAAATTAAAACTGAGTAGTGAACGGCGACGACGAAAGCTTAGAGCGTGTCCGATAAAAACGATATTTTTCCGGAGAAACTTTTGTTAAAAAAATTGTAAATTCAAAAAAAGGACTCAATCGCTATATATAAAATCATTGTTTTTTCACCTAGTAGTTTAGTTTTTTTAACAAACTTTACGCTAGAAGATAAGTCTGCGCATTTTCAGCCAGGACACTTGGTGCCGAAAATTTGAAAATGCCAAAATTAAGGAAGTAGCTAGTCGCTACATCGAATTAGTTTATAATTTGACACTTGGCTGCGTACTTGAGCCCATAATCTGCGAATAAAGAAGGCAGTCTGGTCCTGAGCATCTCTTTTTACCAAAGAGTAGACGAGAGTTAGATCTTTATGTCATATAGGTTTCAACTCGGCACCAGGCTGCATCCTTGAGCTGTGACACTTTGAGTACAGAGGGCAGCAGCAGCCTGGTGCCGAATTGAAATTTATGTGACGTATAGAACTCACTCCTGCCTCCACTTTAATAAGAACGGTAGGAACAGATGTTCAGCACCATGCTGCCTTCTTTTTGCCCAGCTTCAAGTCCTGGGGTCGACTCCAATGGTGTTACGAACTAATAACCTCACTTGCTCATCCAGTTAGGCGTAGTCAGAATTTCAGCACCAGGCTGCCTTGATTGACAGGGTTTTACCTTTCTTCAGACGCCCTCTTAAGACAAATGTTTTCGACTTTGTTTTAAAGATTTTCGAAAATCATTCCTAAAGAGTTTTAGCAGCATCGTTGCTAAACATTTGAGCACATGTCAGAGAAAAGAGTGCTATACGACTGGACTAACTCTTAATTGTACTTTAGTTCTCGTACGATTTAACATTTTACTTTTTTGTTTCGGTTAAAGATAACGGTTTGATGTCTATTACAAAATTTGTTGCTTGACTGACTATAAACAAATACTTAGTCGCTAAGATGATTTGATCCGATAATTTTAACAACGAAGTGAAAACATAGAAACGTTAAATTTATTACCTTAATGTTTGGTAGACGTGTTCTGCCATAGTAACGTCTCCACACACGTAAACATGACCACCTGGGGAATAGTTTTACAATTAGAACGACATTAATTATTTAAATTTACATTCGTTTTTAAATTTGTGGATTATTTCAAAATTAAAACAGAATTGTAACTTATGGAAATTGAAAATCGAATTCATGAAATTTTTTGAAATCCACAATCAAATTCCATCTCTCCAAATGGACCATTGGTCTCACGGATGAACACCTGTGTTTTGACGGATTTTTCATGAAACATCTGTCAGGAGAAAATTCTTGTGTTGAAGTCGAGGTTAAAGTTTTGTAAAGAAGTCTCTCACTACAGTAATACGAGTATATAATGAGAATCAGAATAGTAGTTTTTGGTACAAGTTACGTATGAAGGTGGCATCCGGACAAAACGACCCCTGGACAAAAAAAAAACCGGACAAAATAACCCGGACAAGATAGCCCCCGAATAGAATAGTATGTAAGGAGAATTAGAAAGTGTAATTGAATTAATATTGATCTGCCAATAAACTCGAAGTATGACGCTATATTATGTTTCCAATAAAAACAGCGCCGCAGGCTGTGAAAAAATTATAAAAAAAAGCGGGGTCGAGAGGCGGCAGCCCCCGCAAAAAGGGGTTCAAGGAGGAAAGATTTCCCCTTTCGGGGTCTAAGGAGTAGAGCCCCTACTGGTGTTTGGGGCAAAGCCCCATGATGATGAGGCAGCCTGCAGGGCGTGAACAGCTCGCCGCAGGCGCGGGGGTTTGGGGGCGGAGCCACCGCTACTTTCAACTTCAATAATTTACTCAATTAATTAAAAAATCAAAGATAATTTTAACATTTCATTACTTCTTGAAACCGGACAAAATAACCCCTTCCGGGTTATTTCGTCGGGGGTTTTTTTGTCTGGGGGTTTTTTGACCTAGAGCCATGAGGTTAGCTTAACGCACTGTAGATTTGAGGCGAGTTCGGCAACACATCCTGTGCGTTAAACTACCAGTATACGTAACGTGTATCAAACAACGTTTTTTTGTCTGTTGGAATCAAAATAGGTCCTTTTCATATGTCAAAGTGACGTTTTAAACGTCAAACGAAAAAAAAGTTGAAATAGTGAGATAATCTTTTATTTTTCTGATGCTAAAAAAGAGAGGAAAAATAAAAGATTATCTAACTATTTAAAAAAAAATCTGACTGATGGAAAAGACCTACTTTTGATTCCAACAGTCTCAAATAATGTCTACGTTTTTCTTAAGTCTTAGATCCCTCCCTTCTATCGCTTTTCATGTTTTTGCAGTCTGTAAACCCCCCTTCCCTTTACCAATGAAAATCCACGTGGTCCTGTAAAGAAATGACTGGAAAGAAAGTATTTTCTCTCTATTGTTCTTTGCACACTATTTCAAGCATGCTTTTAGATCCTCCTCCACATCTTAATTTTATGCATGTTTGCTTTGTCCCAATTTTCGAAATTTGGTACACAGTCCAATTTTTTTTTTCTTGATAGACTCCCCTCCTCCCCCATCGCTTTTCATCCAACTTAGCCGAATCCCCTTCTCCTTATGATGGACATTATTTATGAACAGTCTCATAATAAGAGAATGAATTTTATCTATTTTGGTCTATCCCAGAAGGGAACTTGGCCTGGTACAAATCCTTCGACGGGGTTGGATGGTGAAACAAATACATTAATGTGCACTCGCTGCGTACCAGGCTGCGTACTTAATACGAGATGTCTTATAAAAGGCAGCCTGGTGCCGCAAATTAGCCAAAGTCATTGTAACGGTAGTAAAGAATATTAAACGTCATATAAATTTCAATTTGGCACCTGCCCTCTACATTCACTGTAGAAAAACTTGAGTAAGCAGTCTGGTGCCGAGCGGAAATTTCTATGATGTATAGTATTTGGTACTGACGTTACGATGGCATTAACTTATTTTTGGCACCAGGCTGCGTTCTTTATGGTTAGTTAAAATTCTCAAGTAGGTAGCCTGGTGCCAAATTGGAACCGAGAGCATTGTAATGTGGTCGCTCCCCACTCCAATAGAAACTTTTTCAGCATCAGGATGCCTTACTTGAAATACAGGTATCTGTTTGTTTCAATTTTTCTACATGAAAATGTTCTACCTGACGATGACATTATGAGCTCATGCACTAGACAAAGGACCAGTCTACTGCATGAACTTCTTCGTCAGGAACATTTTCATGGAGTAAATTTGCATCAAACAGAGGTCTCTTTTAACCAGCATACACTTGAGAAATTTACGGAATCTACTGAATCACACAACAACCATATGAAAAATGCTGACAGCCAAAAATTTGCATGACCTACTCTTGCCAAGAGTCTCTTGGGGGTGTTCCACAAGTTGATGGCATACTTTGTTACAGTTTTTCTGAAAATCTCCGAAACATCCAGCAATGAAAGTTCGTTCATGCAGTAGATTGGTTTTTCCTCTACTGCATGGATGCACTGGATTTTGAATCTGAAGTACGCAGCCTTCAGGAAGTTTCAACAAGTGGAAAACTGCATTTTCGGCTATGAAGCCTGGGATCAAAAAATGACGTTAGGAAATGTTAGAGCCAATAGCGAGTACTTTATGGTAAAATAATTGTCAATTTTACACCAGGCTGCGTTTTTTTCCATAATTCAAGGTCAATAAGAAGGCATCCTGGTGTAAAAAATTGAAGCATATTACTACGAATGCTTTACAACGCACCAATTTTCATCTTGACAACAGGCTGCGTTCTTGCGCTATGTTTGTTTAAATGTAGATGACAGTGGCAGCCTGGTGTGAAGTTGAAATACAATGCGTTGTAAAGCGTTCGTCATTACAGTCACGGTGATATGCTTCAATTTTTGACACCAGGCTGCCTTCTTTTTCGTGATTCAAGGTCACATAGATGGCAGCCTGGTGTAAAATTGAAAAATATTGCGTCGTAAAGTGCCGGCTACTAGATTCAATTGACCATACGTCATTTTTTGACACCAGCCTGCCTTCCCGGACTTGACTAATGCAACACCACCTTTAATAATGGGGGCATCGGGGAGTAAAAAATTTAGATATGAAGTAAAAAAAAATTCTCAGTGAGCGGGTGCAGCGGCGGGTTTTTGCGTATCAATTCTTGTTGCACTATCATCCCACACTTGCCCCAATTTACCCTACAAAAATACATTCGAAACGTTTTTATGTTACGCGGACCCTTTTCAAATACTTTTTTTAGTATTAGAGTGTTTTTAGTTGCTGTCGATCCATCTTAATAGTAAGATTTTTAGAAATAAATGCCTATAGATAAGACTTACCTTCTTTCACTAATATTCGGTATATGGATTCCGCCTCATTAGCAGCCAGGTCCTGAACATATGTCTTCAGATAAAGGATTCAAATGAATCATTAGGAGACAAAGATTTTATTTGACACTTCATTTACCTTCGGCGTATTCGGTTCTCGAGACAGAGCTAAATAGACTTTGTCTAAAATGCCTCTGTTCACAAGATCCTGTTTTTCGTCACAATACAAGTCTAGAGATTTCGTTCTACAGCCGAAAAATAGCCAAACCTTTGGTAACTATAGGGAAGGAACAGAATTGTTTAAACAATGAAAATGTCACACAGATTCAGTCATTACAATAGCGTCAGGATCTTCATTTCTTAAGACCTCCCAATGTTGCCAAAACGATCTAAATGGCGCTATTCCTGTACCAGGTCCAATTAGAATTATTGGTTTTGAATTGTCCGATGGTAAATGAAAACTTGATGCGCTAATGGAAGCTTACGTTAAAAAAGGAAATATAAAATTAACAAGAAAGTTGCTTAGTTACTTGCGAACGGATAAATAAATGACATCATCGCGTTCTAGTCCTTGCAAATAATTTGAGCAAACGCCGTAGTGTTCAGCTCCTTCTCCATCTTGGGTTCTGTATTTTACAACTGCAACCGTCAAATTGATTTCATTTCGGGCTTTGCGCGGTGAAGAGGATATGGAGTAGAATCTCGCTTGTAGTGGCATAAGGTGGGCTATTAACAGAGATGCGGGCGGATGACAAGATGGAAACTCTTCTAAAACTTCTAAAAGATGTGGTTGGAAATGATGACGCCAATCTTCGTAGGCCGACGATTCCTGTCATAAAATGAATATTTTAGCCTAAATAATGGATCTAATGGAACAGATCTATTGCGACGATGGTATACGAAAGAACATGCGAAATAATGGCGAACGCCATTTATTTGGAAAATGTCAGTATACGTTGACCGAATAGTTCCTTTCGAACAAACAATATAAAAATTCCTAATATTTTTGGAAAATTCAGAAGAATTTATAACTTTTGACTTGCCATGGGATTATGATTGAGGATACAATGTTAATTTTTTTGATTAAACTTACGTTGGCCAATAGAAGCATTCGGCCTTCATCCTCCTTTTCATCACAAAATGATGCCAGCAGTGTAAGCAATTGCCTTGATGGAGGTGTTGTCAGATCTAAGAATCTCGACAGCAATGTTCTCAGCGAGCATGCAGGTAATCGTTCGTGTGGTTCCCAACTCTTTTCTATTCCTTCATTTAATCAAAGAAAGAGAACATTTGAAATTGACTATTTCCTTGCATTTTCGTTTATAACTAAGAGAGAAAATAGTCAACTATTCTGAAAGTGTGAAGTTGAACTGCAACGAGAGTGACGTTTTCATGTTGCGGTATTCTATATGAAAGGAAATTTTACTTGGTGGTCGTATGTGTACATATGACGACGTCACACTTGGTATAAAAAATTGGTATCCATAAAAGGGTCATTACTCAGTCAGGACAGGAAATTTTGTTTATAGAACTCTGGCTACCCCCCCAAATGGGGGTGTTTTGGGGGGGGGGGGGGTAGGCGGAGTACTATAAACAAAATCTCTGACCAGTTTACAATTATGTACTTTTTGGATTTTATAACAAGTATGAGGTCATACATGCACGACCCCTTGACTCGAGTTTGAGTTTCCTGTTTCCCGTTTCCGCTAAGTTGAGAATTAGAATTATCACAATTCAGATGCGAAAGTTGAGATTTTCCTAAAAACATATGGCAAAAATTCTTTTTGTCTCTAGAGATTTCAAAAATGTTTGTATTTTCTAGGAGATCGAGAAGGGGAGCAACAATTCTCTCCTTTCCTCTTTCTATCTCCTGTGCTGTAATTTACGCAACAATAAACAACAAACAATACATAATTTACAAACAATAAACAGTTTTTCGATCAATGTGAAGTTTGCAATTCGAGCCGCAGTGAGAATGGTGGAGTCTTTTTCCCTAGGCATTACGTTCATGCATTTTATAATGGGATGTTTAGTTATAGACTTAACACAAAATTACCATTCGTTGAATGTGTTTCCTTTAAAATTTGTAATTGTAATATTTCGTCTGGATTGTCAACGCCGCTCAGTCTGTTCAAAACTCCATTCACAATGATGGAGCTATTCGCTGGGTAAATGCCAACATGGTCTCCAGGCTCGTAGTCGACCTGTAAGGCAATGTAAAAGGCAATTCAAATGTTGTCAATTTGTTGCTAGAGTAACATTTACATCGTTCGCATTGATCTCTACAAGTATCGTTGATTTGCCACTACTGTTCATTGTATGTCCATGTAGATTCCTCGGTTTCGATTTTATTCTACAAACAACAGCTTTCTTGTTGTGATATTTGCAAAGTTGTCTCTCCAGCGTTGTGTTATCATTAACTGGAACTAATCGTACGGTGTCCCTAGTTAACGATTCACCTTGGAGCGCTAATGTCGCACTAGAAAATGTGTCATCTGTGTCCAAACAAAATGTTTCACAAGCAATCTGCATATACACTGCCATCAAAAACGGATCCTATTTCGAATTCGTATGTCCCACATACCTTAAAAACTTCGGGAGCCCATTTGCGAAAAGCTTGCTCTTGACCACACATTTCGTCACCATACGCAACTTTGGTAAGCCGTTCTCCTCCCAACTCGCCCAGTACGTTGTCCACATATTTTCCATACGCACAAAAATTTGGATACGCTGAACTACCTAGAGCGAAGACAGCAAATCGAACATTCGACAATGGACCGAAAGTTTCTTCACTGTAGGAGTCTGTCGTGGTAGAACCTCGTAATGATTCAAGTCTGTCAAATTTTCTTGCGTGTTGCATGGACTTCGTGAAGTCACTTTTTGAATTAGCTTTCATAAATGATTTTGATGACACGGCAATGCTGTACAAAAATTGTAAAGTTAGTCGAATCGAATTGTTTCGAACACTGAAAGTCTTTTTTTTTAAGAAAGATGTAACTTTAGAAATTATCAGCCGTCCACCCTTAAGCATGATAACTCGAACAAACGATGAGTTCGGTGATGAACAAAATCGATTTAGTCAGAAATGGCTAAAATTCCTCCCAACCTCCCATCTAGTCACACTCCAACGCTCACCACTCTTCCAATCTTCATTCATTTGTATTCTTTTAATTAGTGTTTGACAGTATTGCAAATATGAAATACGGTCTAATAGTCCACTTTATGGACAGCCCTACCGTGACGTGATAAGGTAAAAAAACTGAGAGAAAATCAGCGAATCTTGCCGAAAAAAAACAAAACAGCGACAAAATTAAACAAAACAATCGCCGAGAATCTTTTTTTTTAATTTTGTCGCTAATTTAATTTTTCTCGGCGAATTTCGTTGAAAATCTGTGCTGATTTTCTCTAAGTTCTTTTTCGTTATGACGGCTGCTGCCCGAACCACGCAAGCGATTTTCGCTAATTTTTTTTGTTAGGTGCCTTGCTTTATCTCCGGAAAGGGCTTACCGATTTTTCTCACCGTGGATATAGGGCGCACGCATACTTTTTAGGGGAAAACATTTTTCAGGCTATTGGAACAAACAAAAATGTTTCACCCAGGGGTCACGGGTCATTCAAATAGTGCGCACGCAAAAAAAAAGGATTTTAAACAACGAAGCACGCAAAAACACATGGAAAAACATATGCAAGGGACCCGTACTCATCAGAGTAAAAGTCGCAGAAAAAACTGATGTAGCAAATACACTCGAACTAAATATAAATAAATATTGCTTTGAAGTAACTGTAAAAAAAAATTATAAAAAAAAAAAAATTGGAAAAAACATTTTAAAAAAAAAATCATATTTCATAAAGGCAAAAAAGTTTTCCTCAATGTACTACATAACTAAGCGAAAGAATTTTTTTGGACTGATGTCAACCTTATGACCTTAGGAGAGGCGTCGGGCTCATACTTTCATGGACAAAAAAGTTTGACTTTTTTTCTCTACAACAATGCACAGAAAATCGCATAATTTGAGGAATATGCATGAAAAAGGCCAAATATCGTTTAGCGTAGTAGCGTGAGTTGGGCCAAAACTAAGGACTCTACAGCCAGATCGCTGAACCAATGTTCACTAATTTGTTTCGTGATTTCTGTTAGTCCATATATTTTGCCTAAATTCCATCCGATAGCCACTTTTCCGATCATGCGGTAGCGGAGGGCGTGACGCAGTCCCCACACCCCAAAAAACGTCCACAAACCCAAAAAACTCCATACAAAAACCTTTGGGACAAGGAGCCATATATGGGCGAACTCTTGAGTTTTTTCCCCTCGTTCCCCTCATAGTTATTTAAAAAAAACTAGGACGCATCAGCTTTCAAACGAGCCCAGAGTCATCAAAATCGGTTGGAAATTGGCTGAGATATCGAGGTTTGAAAATGACATTTTTCTATGGGCCGTCGATTTTTCTATTGTTCTCATTATTGTATAAACTTTTTTCTGATCTGTCGGTTTCTTTCGTTTCTTTCTATCTATCTACCTATCTATTAATAATTTCCGATCTCGAGAACCGCTCCAACGATTTTCATGAAATTTTTAGGGAACGTCAGTCTCGGCCCCAAATGAAAAATTTTATCAGCCGCTTTTCCGGAAACATTCGGAAACATTAGTGGAATCTGGAAAAGTTGTGCTGATATACACATGATGTACTGATGAGTCGTAAACGACGAAATCAGCAACAATTTTGTTCTATTCACTTTTGTTGAACAATTTGGAAGTATTAGGAAAGAATTTTTAAAGGTTGAACGGAAAAGTGGTCAATTTTGAGGGTTTTTCAGGTAATGCTCTGAGTTTTCGAATTTTAGCTCCGGAGTGACAATGGCTAGAGAGTTGATTTCTTCAAGAAAGTTATAGAGTTTGGTAAAGAGAATTTTTTTGTATCTTAAGAAAATGGCTGCCAGCTTTCATAGTGTTGAATCCAGCACAAAGAGTATTTTCACTCTATCAAGTGAAGAAAATCGAAGTGCTCCGAAATGAAAATAGTCAAGTGGCCCTAGACTTAAGTATAAATACAAGGATTTTAAAGCGAATTAAATCAGAATAAATACAAACGTTAAACGGGCAACATGCCCTAAATAAAGTATTTCATTCTCGTCGAATCACTGGCACCTGAGTGTCGGGGAGAATATCCCTCCAGTGAAATAGAAAGTGACCAGCGGAAGGTCACATAAAATTCGAATTAATCCTACAGCTGGTAGTTGTAGGCTCTGGATTCAACACATAGCGGTGCCATTTTGGATTTATGTTTATGCTTCTTCGGTTTTCGAATTTTTGCTCCGGAATGACACTACTTAGAGAGATGGGTTCTTCTAGAAAGTTATAGAGTTTGGTCAGTAGAACTTTTTAGCATTTTAAGAAAATGGCCGCCAACTGTCAAAGTGACGCCATCTTGGATTTTTTGCTAAATTCTGATTAAGAATACCTAGACAGTTGGTTTCTTCAGAAAAGTTATATGAATCAGTGAGAAGAATTGGTAACACGAAGTGTTCCGAAGGTTGCCGAAGGTGACACGGAGTGTTTCGAAGGTGACACGAAGTGTTGCGAAGGTAGCCGAAGGTGACACGAAGTGTTGCGAAGGTAGCCGAAGGTGACACGAAGTGTTATGAAGGCAGGCGAAGGTGACACAAAGTGATACGAAGTGTTCCGATGGTAGCCGAAGGTGTTGGAGAACAATTTTTTTCGGAGTTGGGTCTGGCATTTGTGACGCAACTTTTTCAACACAACGTAATATTGTTTTAAAAAAGCGCTGTAATTTTTTCAGGAAATCACAACTTTGAACACAAGGTTCCATTCAAACAAACTTCTGCGTATTATCAGCGATAGCGTCACCTCAAGCGATATCGTTAATTTTGGAAGCAGACTTACAGACTGCGTCACGCTCTACCTTTAAAGAGGTTTTTGTTGTGATTATCTTTCAAGAAAAAAAAGATTTTGAAAATCGGATAATATTTGCTCGATTTATGTAGAAAAAACACGTAAGGCGCTAGTAGAGACTCAGTTTCAGGGTCGTAAACAAAAAAAATTTATTGAAATCGGAAAAGATTTACTCGAGTTATGTACACAAAACCAAAAACCACTTAAACGGCCGTAGCTCGGCGGCCTTGGGCCGACAGTGCCCACATTCAGTCCCATTAAAGATATTTCGATTACCTTTAAGGGAAAAAAAGGTTTTGAAAATCGGTTGAATTTTACTCGAGTTATCGTACTGGCATACAGGCGGTCGGGCGGGCGGACGGACATTGTTTTATTGTTGATTCGTCATCTAAGGACCATTATAGGTGCTCCTCCCCTACTCCCGGATCGAAATTCGACTGGTCACAAACGTAGTGGTAAACGCATAAGCTCCGTTTTCGAAGAACTTCGTATTTTCGTACGGGTCTGAAAGCGCGCGCTTTTCTCAACCCCTTTCCCTAGGGATTGCAATTACCGACGTTTTTTTGAAAACCGGTTTTCGGTAATACCGTTTTTTTAGAAAATTTACCAGTAAAAAACCGGTAAATTTCGATATGATTAATTGAATGTGTTTTGGTTTAGAAAAATACGATTTGGGTACTTGAACTAATAAATGTAAATGTATTTTAGTGTTTTATAAGCTTCAATTTCTACAGCCTTATATTTTTGAAAAAAATTACGCAAGAAAAAAGCTAGTGTGTTGTCAGACATTTTTCACCTAAACTTCGGACACAGAAAAGCACAAGACGAGAAAGCTTTTTCGAACTCTATACTAGTTGGTTCCTGATGTAATACTGACGGGGAACGTTGATTATTTTTCCTTTTTTAGTGACATCCATTGATGAAAGTGGCTCTGGCTATATATCAAACATCAAGAGGGGATGTTTGTAATTTGTGAAGTTTTACCTGTTCTTCGACATCATTTTCCTGTTTATCCAAACGCGTCAGCGGATTTCTTATGACATATTCTACTGTTTTCCGATTTGGTATCAGAGAGAATTTCAAAACTTCAGCGGAAATATTGGTGTGCTTTTCTTCTCGTTGGGCGATAGTGAGCCCAAAAATAAAAAGTTTCCCTGGCGTAAATGGCTAAATCCATTCGATTTTAGAAAAATGAAACGTGGACAGCTACGCAAACTCGGTTCCTGTTACAGATAGAGCTTTACTATCTTCTAGAAAGTTGTAGGCATGTGAGAATTATAAGGAAACTCTGTATTTATCATTTTCGTAGGTTTTATGCTTCGTAAGATATCTTAAATTATGTAAAAAGAATGAAACGTGGACAGCATGGAATTAGCCATATATACTTCAGAACACTACACAGATTTGTACGCCTTTCTAATATACGCCTTCCCAAAGCATCGACTATAGCTTCGCTGACAGATTAATATTTCGATTTTGTAGTTATATGCCTATGTAAACGATACAATGGCAGCAGCGGTGAGAAGACTGGTCTCACGTCGACGTAGCGCCTCCTACTTTCCGCTTTTTTCATTATTTGTATAAAAAAGTCAATATAGTCAATCAAGTACGGCGCAAAACGTCAATGCGGAAACATTATTTCAATTTAAAAATACGAAAAGACTTCTTGCACATTGTGCAAATAGTCTCTTCTATATATTGTTGGCTATTTGCACATGGAAAGACGTGACATTCAACCAAAACTCTTACACAGAGAAGAAAGTTTTCAATGTAATTTTTCATCAATTTTATAATATGTACGTGATATGTATATGTATTTGTACATGTATTTATGGTGGCTAACGAAAGTAGGGAACTTTTCTTTTCACGAAATGTCACGAAAACTAGGCCTACGAAACTAGGGCATTTGCGCTTTAATGAAACGTCACGAAAAGCTAGTTGGCTAAGGAAGCTAGGGAACTTTTACTTTTACAAAATATCAAAAAAAACTAGGTGGCTAACAAAGTTGGGAAACTTTTCCTTTGACGAAATGTCACGAAAACTAGGTGGCTAACAAACCTAGGAACTGAATCCTTTTACGGAAAGTCACAAAACTTAGGTGGCACTTCTACGTACTTCTTATTACTTTATTTCACACGGTGGCAATAGTCTCTACATATATACTGCGGCTATTCGCACATTGTGCGGATAGTATCTTTATAATACGGTGGCTATTCCCACCATGTGCGAATAGCCGTAGTATAATAGAGTGACTATTTGCACAATGTGCGAATAGCCGCAGTATAATAAAGATGCTATTAGCTATTAGCGAATAGCATCTACCTTAAAAATATTGATGGAAAAACCGGTATCGCAAATTTTCAATCACTGCGGTTTTTTATCAGTTTTTAAAACCGGTTGCAATCCCTACCCCCTACCCACAAATATTTCTGAGCAATTTTGCTGCGTAATCTTTGGAACAATACGATACATAACTCATTTTATCAGAAGTCAATGTAATCGAAAAGATATAAATCATAAGTATTTTTTGGGTGAGTGAAAGTTTAAGAAATGACAAAAAAAATATTTCTACAAATAATTTTTAAACTGAATTCATTCAATTCACGAAGATGTGTTAAAGTTTCTACATGCAGGCAAATAAGAATCGTGTTCAAATAACTGCCAGTACGATAAAATACTTGGTCTTTGGAATGAAAATCAGTTTAGTTGTTGTTTTCTTTCTATTAGAAAAGTTTTCGAAGAAAATAGAACAAAAAATAATTTAAATTGTGTAGTTGTGGCTCACTTCAGTTCAAAAGCTTTTATATGTTTACATCACCATTGCCTCTGAGTGGTTTGCAATAAATTAGACTTTACGTTCCATAAAGAAAAAAGCGCTTAATGACCATACTCTAACATTTAGTGGGGAGCAACGATTTAACTTTAAAAGAATTTCCTTGTACACGAGGAAAATTAACAAACAAAGAGAACAATTGGCTAGTAAATGGAGATGTTGAACACAATAATTATGATGGAATGCTGGTTTTATTTATTTATGAATATGAGTTTCGTTTGGAAAAATGTAAACATAAAAGTGATTTACTCAAAGCGACAACATCGTTGTACTGTTCCCGAGAATGTAATTCTTGATAAAATCATAATTCGTATTCATATCTCGAAAAAACATAAACACAACATACCACACACTTACAATCACATTGTTCATGTCGCAGCACATACATTTTGCATCACATTCATTTTATTCATTTCAAAAAACATACGCATTTATGTACAACGCAATCCCCCAACCATAAAGTATTTTTAAAAAAATTCACAAATATATTTTACCTTTTGTGATTATCTGTTGTACTTTCTTCATTTTCCCGCAATTTCATGGCGTACAAACCCTGTGCGAATTCCTGTTAAAAAAAAGCAACAAAATAAAAAACAAACAAGAAAAGCATAGTATTAAATCAAATGTTCCTAGTTGAGTTCATAAAAAAGAACACAACACATCTCAAGCGATGAAATATATGTTTCTACATCAGAATAGACTAACAAAGAAGCAAAAAACATCTCTCTTGGTTAAAACGAATGAACCAATGAAATTTATTGCATCATAAGTTTACATGGGGTGTTTAGAGCTTAGTGTTGGATGTAAATAAAAAATCGATGGTCTTGAGCGGCGAAAGTGTAATTGATTTTGTCATTTAGCTTATTGTAATTGACTGCTACGAAAATCGACGAAGATTAATTTATTGCCGTTGCCATCAATAACGAGGATGCAGATCATAATAAGACACGTGAGTAGGGTTCCCATATAACAAAATTGGCGAAAAAATCTAATTCGTATAAAGCACAATTTTTCTTCCTTTTGATGGAATTATGACAGTTACTAAATATTTACTTCATCCGGTAAAGTAAGTGACTTTCTCTCATATATTTTTCGTTGGTGTCGATTTCTGAAAACCAACAAGTATTTGTTAGTCTAGCAACTAACAAATAACTATTCGTCAGCGAAGCTTTTTACCTCTTTTAGCTGAACTTAAATAATGAATTACCTTAAGGGTGCGTGAAAGAGGAACTTAGACGATGCCAATGACGAGAACGACCCTCCACTGCCCGAATTTTTTTCTTGACTCATGTTTGAAGCTATCATCATTCCCACAGCGGCAGCGGAGGGCGTGACGCAGTCCCAACATCCCAAAATGTTTGCATTGTTCTCATTATTGCATAAACTTTTTTCCTGATCTGTTGGTTTCTATCTACAGTTCGTTCATTTAACGCTTAAACAAAATTTGTACTGTTAAAGATTTAAATTTCATTAATGTCAGACTCCATAGCTTTCTATACAAAGATACATACATCAGACGCACGTTGCGATCTCTTTCTAGCGCATACATCTTATGTAATGTGACGTTAATGACATTTAAATCTCTGACAAACCAAAAATATCTCAAATTTGTTTAAGCGTAAAATGAACGAACTGTATCTATCTATCTATCTATCTATGCAGAGTCCAGAGCCGGAATGGTGAAAAATGTTTGGCGGCGACGGCTGAATTCGGCTAGCCGAAAAAAATATTAAGCGGCGGCTCAGCCTGTCAAAAAGCTGGCTGGCGGCGGCTGACAGCAATAATTTTAATTTTCACTACGTTCTACTTTAAAGTTATATTTTAACTTATAAGCGGGTTTTCAAATCATTTGAACAAAGCCAACAAGCGTGCGCGTGTTGGACATACCACCGTGTATGAAAGCACCCGCGGTGGTTCGTTTATTTGCTTCGAAACAAATCGAAAACGAAATTTTACAAAAAATATTTCTTCCTTCGTACAAATTTTCTTTTTTAACTAAAAAATTTCACTTTATTTTTCAAACTATTTACGAAAATGCGGCTACCCGTTCGAAAATCGTTGGCGGCGGCGGCGGCGCTAGTTTTAGCCGCCAGCCGCCATTTTTGGCGACTCTGTACCTATGTCTTGTGTTATATCTAAAAATTTTCGATCTCGACAGCCGATCTTTCTCAAATTTTCACTGAACGTCAGTCTCGGCCCTAAATGAAAAATTTCATTGACCGCTTCTCCGGATAAACCCTGGAAAAGTCATGGCATGTGGAGAAATGGTCAATTTTGTGAGTTTTTACGGTAATGCTCGGAGTTTTCGAATTTTATCTCCCGAGTGACAATAGCTAGAGAGTTGGCCTCTTCGTTAAAGTTATAAAGATCGATAAGCAGGGCCTGTTTTTCAGAATTAATTCCAAAAAATTCCATAAAATTCTTAAAAAATTCCTAAAATCTTAAATTTGAGAATTTAGGAATGTCTTAAGAATTTTATGGAATTTTTAAGAATTAAATTCCCGAAAATAGGCCCTGTCGAAGAGTAGCCGAAAGTAGCCGAAGCTGACGCGAAGGGGACAACTCAGTGGGGAAATAGTATATTTTGTAACGAGTGACGAAAAGTTGAATTTTTTGGGACTAGTCGTAAGCTTGTCCTAACGAGGCGAAGCCAAGTAGGATAAGCTTACGAACGTGTCCCAAAAAATTCCACTTTCATCACGAGTTACAAACAACGTTTTTTGCTCCGTTATTATCATAATCATAATCATAACGAACATACTGAAATCACCCTATCCGAAAGTTGAGCGATACTTGTATGTTTACTAAAATGTTGTTTTCACTGGTGATGTAAAACTCTTCTTTCCAGTATTAGCTGTTATTTTGACTCGTGCAGTTGCGTACTTCGCCTTCGGCTCGGATATGTAGTCTCTACACTCGTCAAAATAACATTTTGAAAGCTTGTTGCTCAAAAAAACACCCGTGAGTTTGGTTCGTATCGCAAAATTGTGCCCTCATGTAATCAGAGTCCAACGTAATGTACAATTACATGAAATGCTCAAACGACTCATGAACTGACTATCACTTGACAAAATATCTATGTGTAAAGTAATATTTTCGTTTCCTAGACCTTCCAAGTCAGCAACATTTTTATTACTCACTTACGATTCGTTAGTTGACAAATTATTATATTTCATTTTGCAGGATTGGCCGTTGCTTTCTTACCCAGCGACACGAAAAATTATATTCAGACTAATGAAAAGAATGATGGTGTGAACGGTTTCCGAATCTCTCTTTTCTTCCAAACACTATCGCCAACTAAATTCAAATGTGACATTTTACTGAGATATTCGGGTCGAATATCTAAGTGAAACTTAACCGATGACGTTATGCAAAAACGGACTTCGAAAGTATCTACCGCTAGAAAGAAGCTTTTACCGCTAACCAGGCCAACTACTGTCTCTGCAGTTGTAAAGCATTGATTGAATCTTTGCTTCATCGACTTAGAAAAGGCATTTGATCGGGTACCGAGGCAAAAGCTGTTCGGGGTGCTTAGCGAATGCGGAATTAACGGAAGTTTGTTGGGTCAGGGAGCAAGGCTGCAGTAAGAATAAATGGTGAAATTAGTTAAGCTTTCGAGGTTAATGAGGGCGTTGGTCAGGGTTGTCGCCTCTCTCCTCTTCTGTTCATAATTTTCATGGACAAGATCATCAGGCATGCCAATTTGCAAGGAAATGGGGAAGTTATTATGAAAATCCTGGCCTATGCGGATGACTTAACTCTATTAGCAGTACTATCTGCAGATATTTTAACGTCTAGACTGACCACAATCTTTCAAGCCAGCCTAGCTCTCGGATATATCCCAAAAACCTGGCAAGAAGTAAAAGTTATCTTTATCCCGAAACCGGCCAAACCCACGTACTGTGTGGCTGATGCATATAGACCTATCGGTCTAACATCTATACTTCTGAAAATCATGGAAAGAATGGTTGACAGATACATTAGAGACGGACCACTGAAAAACAGGCCATTGCATCACAAACGCTTATATGGCTGATAAATCAGTTGAATCAGCAACTCATGAAATAGTAAGGAAAATTGAAAAAGCCTTAAGAGCATGCTCTTGGAGCATTCCTGGACATAGTTGGGGCCTTCAATCTGATAAGTCACGAATCCATCAAAAAAGCAGCAAAGCATTTTAATGTATGGATCGAATTCATGCTGAATTCAGTAGAAAAATAACGCTAACTTATGCAAGACAGGAGTAGTCAATAAAGGAGCTCCGCAAGGAGGAGTTCTTTCACCGATTCTATGGAATATGGTGATAGATAGCCTTTTAACGAAGCTCAATAACGCAAGATACAACGCTGAAGGCTTCGTCGACGACGTAGTAATTCAACTCATCGGTAAATTTGAAGAAACCTTATGCTCACTCATGAATTCTGCAATGAAAATTGTAGAAAAATGGTGTGTAGAAAATGGCTTAACAGTCAACTCAGACAAAACCAAACTCGTACTATTTACCAATTCACGTAAAACAAAGGAATTAAAGCTCCCAAAACTTAACGGAAACAAACTAAATCTTTCAGATACGCTAAAATTTTTAGGAATCATATTAGACAAAAAGTTGAACTGGAACCCTCATATTGAGGAAAGAATTAAGGAAGCAACGAGAATATACTGGCAATGTAGAGTAGCCTTTGGTTAAACTTGGGGTTTAAGAGCCAAAGTCATATTCTGGCTATACGATGCATATGCAATCATAAGACCAATTTTATGCTATGGTAACCTTGTATGGTACCAAAGAGCAAAAAACAAAAAGTTGATCCGATGAGCACGTACAAAGAATGGTTATGTTGGGAATCACGGGAGTGATGAAATCCACACCAACAAAGTCCCTACAGACTCTTCTCTCGACTCTGCCTATTGACCTTTACATAGAGCAGGAAGCAATGGCAACCGCCATCAGACTCAGAAATGTCAGATGTTGGAAAGACGCTACCTTTGGCCACTCCAGCATTTTACTATCGAACGAAGCAAATTTCCCTGAGCTCGCAATGCCAACTGACAAATGTGCTCCACAATACTTCTTGAAGAAAAACTACTAAGTTCAAATTTTGAACAAATCAGTATGGAATGATGGAAATCTTCCAAATTTGGACGATACAAATATTTTCACAGATGGCTCGAAAACGGAAACAAGCACTGGCCTGGGAGTCTACGCTGAAAAACCATTGATAAGCTTATCCAAGCCCTTGGACATGGCGACACCATCACGCAAGTGGAAATTTGCGCCATCACTGAGACATGCAATGTACTTGTAGAGAAAAAAATCTCCAACCAATGCATCAATACATGGGCCATTCCATTGAAAAGTTGGAAAATGTGTTACGAGGGAACCGTCTTCTGGCTAAGAATGCAAAAGTTGGACTTCTTTCGCATGAAGGAGTTGTACATTGAACCTATAGAGAAATTTTCTTCATACAACACAAATATCGTATGTACACGGTTTAGCAAGAACACATGGTTCCCTCGCAACCTACCAATGGAATCGCCCATATGCACTGACAGCCAATCAGCACTAAACACCCTAAACAGGATTTAATTTTTTTTGTACAATTAAAATGACAATTATACACAAAAAATTGGAAATTGTACACAAAAATGGGAAATTGTACACAAAAAATAGGAAATTGTACACAAAAAAAAAGGAAATTGTACATGTGAAATTGTACACAAAAATTGGGAAATTGTACACAAAAATAAGAAATTATACACAAAAATGGGAAATTTCACACAAAAAATTGAAAATTGTACAAAAAAGTCGCAATTTGCATGCCAGAGCTAATTTTCCTTTTGCAGGTGACAATCTCAATTTACAATTCGAAATGAAAAACAAGAACTTATTATTTTCATCGAATAAACAAA
>CM055403.1:33863495-33957551 GCA_029228625.1 Pseudolycoriella hygida | reverse complement strand
ACACAAAAATTGGGAAATTGTACACAAAAATAAGAAATTATACACAAAAATGGGAAATTGTACACAAAAAATTGGAAATTGTACATGGGAAATTGTACACAAAAATTGGGAAATTGTACACAAAAAAAAAGGAAATTGTACACAAAAATGAGAAATTTCACACAAAAAATTGAAAATTGTACAAAAAAGTCGCAATTTGCATGCCAGAGCTAATTTTCCTTTTGCAGGTGACAATCTCAATTTACAATTCGAAATGAAAAACAAGAACTTATTATTTTCATCGAATAAACAAATTTATTTTATTGTAACGAATATAAAAAAAGTTAGTCGAATAGTAATGCCTTTGTAGCATGTTTTGGTCTACCACGCTTTGAAACAAAGAGTGGTTCATCATCGTAATCATCCTCTTCGAGTGTTTCGTCAATAATTTCGAGTTGGTATGCGATGCTTACTATGTGCTTACACATGTATTCAGTGTCGAAAGCGGGACAAGTGCAGATGGCTTCCTTCCACCGAGAAATTTCTTTGGGGAAAGTAATTTTCCATATATCGAAAGCTTTTTTGGCGAACTCGTCAAATGATTTGTAAGTCGCATTTTCGAAGCGAGACACAGCATGGAGGGTGATTTTTCTTTTAATGTCGGAACGAAAAGTATAGAAATGAGTTGCTCCAGTTGCTTTCACCTCTTCATAAACGAATGCTTGGTTTAGGCGTTTACCTTTCTCCATAACTTCATTGGAAATTGTCGTTTCGCTTGCAAATGGACTTTTGTCCTTCCAATACTCTTTAGAACGTTGCCGAACAATGACAAGAGCGGTTTGAATGAATTGTTTCAATGGTTGACGTCGGTGCTCAGTTTGACAGCGTTTGAGACTGGAATTAAAGGTTTCCGTGTTGTTGTTGTGCTTGGGAGTACGATAGCGGCACCCAATGTACCAATTTTTGTTTTTTTTGAAAAAAGATTTACGCAAAACCCTTGTTGGCTCCGGTTCAACTTCTTGCCATTTCCGTACGAACAATTCACAGCCCATATCGAACTTACTCTCAGAATCACATAAATGTAAAATAGATACGTCGGATTTGAAGTCGGCCTTGTTTCTGTTGCTATTGGCAAACTTGTACTTTGTTTGAATGTTCAGTAATACATGAAAGTAGCACATGATTATCGTGTATTGAGGCTGTTTTTGTTGTTCATCAGAATCGCCCACATTTTCTTCCTTCTTATCACCATCTGTATCGCTTGCAGTAGCGTCTGCAACATTATGGCCACTTCCAAATGCTAATGCGAAACCGTTATGTATTGATGGGTCTGCATCACAAATTAACACTTCTGGCTGCATTTGTTTACCGGTAACAATGCGAACACCTTTTTTCATTGCGTTGAAAGTTAAAGCATAATCTTGTGTTGACTCGTGCTCAGCAATAGTAATGGTTAAGCCAGATAAGTGGAATTTTCGATTTTGGTCAGTTACCCCAGCTACAATTAACGGTAACTTTTCGGTCGTTACTTTATATGTTGTGTCAGCATTGACAATTGTTCCTTTAGCTGTCTCAGCTAACAATCGACGAGTGGTGATAAAAAACCGGCAAAATTTATCATGTTTTACGTTGCGAGGTGATTTTTCAAAACTGAGAATGAACGATTTATCAACATCTTCAGGAACATCTGTGTATTTCGAAATAAACTCAGTTAGTTTACGCATTGTGATTGGTTCTGCACCAAAATCCGATTTCTTATAAGCATTGATGACTTTCACAACTTGATTGTATGACGGCTTATCCTCGCGTGGGATATTTGGATTGTCCAATAAGCTAAAGGATATCTTCTTTGCTTTTCGGCCATTTTTGTATTGTTCAATTATCAGTTCTTTTACTGTGTGGCTTACTTGTGGCTTCGCTAAATTTGGTTGCGGTATCTATGGTTATGTGCGGCAGTTTTGCGGTATATTTCATATGATGTACACATTTTTGCATCGTCATCCTCTTTCTTATTCTCATCGCCATTAACTCCATCGCCATTAACTCCATCGACATTAACTCCATCGGCATTAACTCCATCGGGATTCTCATTACCACCAGTATCAGCATCAATGTCCTCTTCTAGTAGATAACGGGTTCTCACAATTACGTAGATACCAGCCGCACACTGTATTTCGCTCATCCGCTTGACTTTGTTACAGCGATATAAAATCTTTTTCCCATCGTTACAATCAGCAGAACCACGATATGACCAGCATTTCTCGCACTTCAAAAAAGTCTGAAACTCTTGCTCTGTATCGAAACTTTTTTCGTGAATCCAGTTGGTTGCCACTTTCGCATCTTTTTGGGTTTCGTCCAATTCTTCGTCCGCATCATCTTCATCGTTCTGATTATCATTTTCATCGTTATGATTATCATCTTCTTGATCTTGTTTATCGCCATTATTATTCTGACCAGCATTAGTATCGTCTTCGGATTCAGATGTCTGAAGTAACACATTTCTAGCAAAGCTGCACCCGTCATCATCATTGTCAGAGTCTTCATTGTCATTAATTTCGTTTTCGGTATTGCTAACACTAGGCGAATCATGTGCGTGATCAGCGAGGACTCCTTGCATTTGCTTTGCTTTTTGTAATAATTCACGAATGGTCGACGGAGAGGTGTTACCATCATTGTTTCTGAAAATACGTACACATACCACAAATAGGAAAAGCACAAAAAGGAAATTACTTTGGAACGCTTTCATCAATTATTGGCAGTACACCATTTTCATCCTTTCTGACCATGCGCATACGAGATCCATTTTCACTTTTCGTAATTTTAATTTTCTTCTTCGGCGGCGTATTTGTATCATATTCGTCGATCAGTTTTGGTTGATTCAAGTGTTTTTTTACAGATTTCTTTTCCATTTTTACCAAAAAAAATAGTTTTGCATTTGCGACGAAAAAAAACAATATCACATTGACGTTTGTAGTATATTTATTAGTATTGAGAGAAAGCAACGAGCGGCCGTATATACAGGGTGCTTCTGATATCAAATTTTGTTAAAGGAAAGTTCATACTGACATCAAAAACGAAGACTTTTTGTGACATTCTGTATTCCTCTTGTTATTTATATGAGTCATGTTTAACAACCAAAAGAAACGGGTTCAGGCCCGTAAACGTTTCTTAAATCGTTTCGATATAATAAGTTTCGATGCTGTGTCTGACCACATTGTAGATGCGTTTTATGGACCATGCACATATAAAAGCAGACTAATAGTGTTAACATTTGGCTTTTTAAATGGACTGAATATTGACCAAGTGTTCGAACTAATTCGATGGAAGGACATCACTCATTCGGACAGAAACAAAATGGTTGTTCTGTACAATGATTTTGAAAAAGAACGTTACAGATGTAATTATTACTCCTACAATGTTCATAACAAGCTGGTAATGTTTCTTAATGGAGACATTCGAAAATTTGGGAAACGGATACCAAGAAGTGACAAATAAAAGTAAAAATATAATGTATTTACTTGTGAAATAAATTCATATTTTGGTTTGTAATTAATAGTTCAATTATGTTTTATATATTACAAGTGGTTGCAAAAGTGTACTTACGATATGACCCTACAAGGGCAGTAAGTTTTTTTGTAAACAAACAATGTGTTAGTGATCATTCCGTACAAGGGAAACTAAGTTGTTTTGTAGGCAAAAGTGTATTTCTGACCATTTCGTACAAGGAAAATTAAATTGTTTTGTAGGCAAAAAGCCTTAATTTGCATGTCATAGTTAATTTTCCTTGTACAGAATGCGGCGAAAGTCTTAATTCATATATCGTAGTTAATTTTCCTTGTACAGAATGCGGCGAAAGTATATCGTAGTTAATTTTCTTTGTACAATTTCCTATTTTTTGTGTACAATTTCCTATTTTTTGTGTACAATTTCCTATTTTTTGTGTACAATTTCTTATTTTTTGTGTACAATTTCCTATTTTTCTTTACAATTTCCCATTTTTTGTGTATAATTTTCTATTTTTGTGTACAGTTTCCTACTTTTTTGTACAATTTCCTACCTTTTTGTACAATTTTCCATTTTTGTGTGCAATTTCTAATTTTTGTGTACAGTTTCCTACTTTTTTGTACAATTTCCCATTCTTGGTGTACAATTTCCCATGTACAATTTTTCATTTTTTGTGTACAATTTCCAATTTTTTGTGTACAATTTCCCATTTTTGTGTACAATTTCCTATTTTTGTTTACAATTTCCCATTTTTTGTGTACAATTTCCCATGTACAATTTCCCATTTTTGTGTACAATTTCCTATTTTTGTGTACAATTTCCAATTTTTTGTGTACAATTGCCATTTGAATTGTACAAAAAAAAATGAGTCCCTAAACAGTCATTGCTACACCTCATTAATAGCAATAGAATGCCGCAATTCGATCTCGAGCATATCAAAAAATTACATCACAAACCTCATATGGGTCCCAGGACACAATAATATAGAAGGAAATGAATTCCTTAGCCAAAAAAAATAGCAACAAACCTTTCACAGGACCCAATCCGTCAATCGGACTCACACACGAAACACAACGAAATGCTATTCGAAACTTTTACAAACAAATACATACTAAAGTATGGCAAAAACTAAATAATTGTAAACATAGCAGAACCGTAATCGATGGTCCAAATGAACGAAACACCAAATTCATTCTGAACAAATAGCGTAGAGACACACAATCTATCGTCGGCACAATTACCGGACACTGTGGCCTAAATAAACATCGACACACTTTGGGCCTCACAAACGATCCTAAATGCAGCCGCTGCGGGATGCGGGAAGGAAGACGAAACACAAATCCACCTCCTAATGCACTGTCCATCGCTAGTAAATCGTCGAAGAATGTCCTTTGGCAAACCATTTCTAGAGGAAAATGAAATTCAACAAATACAGCTGAAAGGCATACACGCTTTCATGGAAAGTCTAAAGTAAGCAACAAATACTAGTTAAATAAGATGTATTGTATGGTAAGCAAAAGAGACCCAATTATGAGCATGTGAGGAGTACGGAATGAGGATAAGTGTAAGCGAAACTAAGGTTATGCATGTCGGCAAATCTCGGAAAGATGTAGTTTGTAGTTTAAATGGAGAGCAGCTAGAGCTGGTTAGGGAATTTGAAGAAAGGAGGAAAATGTGAAACGCAGTGGCCAGTCAGCTGAGGTCTAATGTATTCAACAAAAAGGAATTAAGTAGCGGCACAAAGTTAGCTATTCACAAATCAATCTTTAGACCAATGATTTTATATGGTAGTGAAAGTTGGGTGGACTGCGGATATCTCGTGCATGACCTGGAATTTTTCGATATGAGGTTTCTCAGGAGTATAGCAAGGGTTAGTAGAAGGGAGCAGTGGGATAATCATATCAGAAACGACGGCATCACGGAAAGTTTAGTAGTTGCGTCGGTGGAAGATGTGGCAAGGGTTAGCCGCCTGAGATGGTACGGGCACGTTCAAAGGATGGGCAATATCAGGCTCCCAAAGAGGATATTGGATGCGTAGGTCCCGGGCGTTCGCCCTAGGGGTAGGCCAAGAAGAAGGTTTAAAGATTCAATTAAATCAGATTTAGAAATTAGAGGACTTTCCCTGAGTAAACAAACCATCTCCTTGGCAGGGGATAGGAGGGTATGGAGGAGGGTAGTCCAAGATTACCCAGTTGTGGCGTATAGTCCCCACACCGAAAGGTATAAACGGTCTATAAAGTTCGATGACGATGATGTTTGAATCTTTAGTTTTTGCATAACGTCGCTCGTCCCTATTGTAACACAAGAGGCAATCACATACCTCCTCATCTTTCGTTTACCAAAAATGATTTCATTTGAAGCTTTCTTATTATTCTGATCTAATTATCCACTAATTTTTCGTATCAGCTAAATGACTTCATGCCGAAATAGATTAAAAGGATACATCTAAACTCATGTAATAATGAGAAGCAATGGAAAATTAATTAACCATACAACAAAAATATTGCGTATTTTTTTGTTCGTTTCACTCGAAACGCATATCCTTTTATTATTAATGATAACACACATTGGTTCCCATTCGGAGATGTTGTTTCTGTTGAGTATATTTATTCGCTTCAGCTGTTTTCTGTGTTTTTCATATTACAAGTATGTGCTTGATAGCTGATCAAATATTGAATTTTATCGCTTCTATTTTTACAAGTTATCACAGGAATGGGAGGAGGGGAAGGGGGTAGAATAATCAAAAACAATTAAAAGAGTGCTTCAATGTCAATGGAACTCACTTCGCCGTTTTCGGGTGGATCACCATTGCCAAATGTTGATGCTATAACCAACAGTAGAGCCTCGTGTTCAATTGATGATATGTCATAGTCTGACATGCAATATATCTGAAAATGATAAATAGTTGAGTGACAAGGTATGTGTTTGGGATTATTTATTTTTTACTGGTATAGTTACAGGAAGAACTTCTATTATGATAGGTTTCAATGATATCGATTGCAAGGAAGTTTCTTAAAGGATTTCAATTGTTACGTTTATGCGATAGAAACATTTAGATTTATTGATCAATCATTTTTTCCGGGAACTTATGAATCGAGAATACGACTGTACGATATTTTTTATAACGAATATTTAAAATCTTTTTTTTTTATTTTTATGGAAAATCTTTTAATTGAACGTGCAAAAGGTGGTTTTAATACACTCGATACGATTTTCCGATTATTCAACGGACATTGGTATATTGAATTTTTTTTTCCAATCGAAGCCTTTCAATTTTTAAAACACTGTCGAAGTTGCTAATGGGTGCTTTACGTAACATATACGTGATTGCATAGGGTAAACATAACCAAAGACCCGTACGTATCAGAATAGATGTGACAAACAGAATAGATGTGGCAAAGTGACTCGAACGTACCTAGATATACAAATAAGCAAACAATCCAACGTTTTCTGTTCTTTTACTGTAACAATTTCAAAGATCCATAGAAATTACCCAAGCTACTGTCAAACGCCCTACCGAAGTACGTCTCAGACCATTCAAATCTAGAAAAGCTTATATCCAAGGACTAAGTCGTTTTTCCCTCAAACCCAGAAACACGTGTTATCTAAAATTTTATTGTCTACAACTTTGTCCTTGGAAGCAACTTTCTACCTCTCATAGTTCTGGAGATCTGGGTCATCCTGCCCAATTATTGAAGTGGCCATATACCAGGATTGGGACATTTTCCCAAAACCCTAAAACACGTGTTCGCTTAAATTTAATTATGCTTCAATCGACGGCAATTGGCATTTCTTCTTTTGCTAGATTTTAGTAAAGCGTTTGATAAAGTCAATCATGCGCTGCTCCTTGTGAAGCTGAGGGAAAAATTCTCCTTTAGTCCATCAGCAATCACCCTACTCTCGAGTTTCCTAAGCGGTCGATCGCAATGTGTACAGATCGGTGAACACGTCTCCTCGTTAACTCCTACTTACGAAGGGGTACCACAAGGCTCGACACTATCACCGCTATTGTTTATTCTATTCATAAATGATATACCAGAAATACTACAGCACACGGAACCGCACATGTATGCGGACGACCTACAGAGCTTTGTAGGCTCAGATCGTGACGAGATTTCTATATGCTCCAACGTGAATAAGATGAACACTGACTTAATGCAAATTAGTAAATGGGCTGTGAAGAATGGTCTTCCCCTTAATGTCGGCAAATCCCAAGCGACAGTCTTCCACAACAGTAACCTGACGACTGACATTCCGTACTTCATGCTTGACGGTGAAGTTATACCGACGAGTGGAACAGTAACCAATCTCGGGCTTAAAATGAGCGACGATTTATCATGGGAAGCTCAATGCAGGCATATCTCTGCGAGAGTTTACGCCGGACTAAGGTTGTTGTGGTCCCACTCTTCGTATCTCTCTCGACCTGTAAGAATTGCATTAGTAAAGACTCTTCTCGTCCCTCATTTTCTTTATTGCTGCGAAGTTTTTGTCTTTGGTTTGGATGACTTATGCAAGCGAATACTCCGTAAAGCATTCAACTCCTGCGTCAGATTTGCTTTCGGTCTAAGGAGGAGGGACGATCTGGACGACCATAGGGAAGCAATTCTTGGTTGTGGAATAATTGAGTTTATGGAGGCCCGAGCTCTTCAATTTATACATAAAACTATACTTACGGGGAGACCCGCCTATATTTCGCAAAAGATAGAACCCGGATTTTCTAGTAGAACACGCATATTTAAAGTACATAGCGCAAACACGTCGACCACATACAAATCACTCCTGTTCCATGGATTAGTGAGGTATAACTCACTTCCATGCAGGGTCAAAGAATCACACACAATAGGTGAGTTCAGTAGCAAATATATCGAATTCATTCGCGGCGTTCAGTGATTATGAAATGTCAGAAAATGCTCATCGGGCTGGATGGGGTGTTTAACGGTTTTGGATACGGAATCTGTTTTCTCCTTTTTTTTTTGGATTTTCTATGATTATCATTTCATGTTCATATTATCCTTCATTTTTTTCTATTCAGAATCATAGCATGCATTAAGCATATTAGTTCTATGTTATTTTCTTACTAATTTTTAGTTGAATATAATTTAATATATATATATAATAACAACTTTGTAAATTTCACCAATGTATATACAAAAAAAAGTCGAACGACTTTAAATATGCATTAAATAAACGTTATTATAACTTTGCCTTTGAAAGTAAATCTCTGTATTGCGTATTTAAGCAAATACTGAAAAAAACTATCTCTTATCATTTTGGGCAGAGAAATTTATTTTCGCCCATTCCATGGCTCACAGTGCACAGACCCCTGACCCGATTCAACAAAAAAAAATTCCCCAGTTTTTTGGTGTCAAATGAAAGCATTTGACACCAAATTGAGCAATTTCCGTGCTTTACTTTCCGAGATATTTGCGAAAAAGTTTCACCGACTCTCGAAAAACCATGTTTTTGGTCACTTCCTCGACCATATCTCCGGAACCACTTCATTGATTTTGCTCATCTTCGAACTTGAATCATTGGAGGCATGTACCTTTCAGGGAAAAAAAAAGTTTAGGCTGATCGGTTGAGCCGTTTGGAAAAAAAGTGGAGACGGACAGACGGACGGACGGACATTTTTTTATTGCTGATTCGTCATATTTAGACGATAATAGATGCATCCCCCCAACTCCCACGTCGACCTACCCCATGTTACAATAAAATTGTTTGTAGTAAACGTATAGGACCTTTGTACTTCGTACGGGTCCAATCACACCAGTTACAAGCCACCCCCTACTTAAGAGCCTTCGCCCTGTTACGAGCTGTGAAAGAGGTCTGTGTGGGGCCACTGTTTGCGTCAAAGAGGTACCATAGTGGCTCGTAGCAGAGGGATTACAGGCATCCGATTCAAATATAAATTTCTTCTGCATAACTGCCAACAACTTCTCTATTAAACATAAGGCAATTGTCCGATGTTCTGTATGAATTCGACTATCACAACAAAAGGGAAATGTGACGCAAGTCTCTTTGTTTCGTCTTTCAAAACGACTGATATCAATTGGGGTGACGCTTAAAAATTCGAAACGCAAAAAATCTTTTGAAAAACTTTTTACATTTGATTGGAAAAAGCGTCACAAATGCTACACCCACCAACGTAATAGTTTTTCTACGCATTTGTGACGCTTTTTCCAATCAAATATAAAAGGTTTTCAAAAGATTTTTTGCGTTTCGAGTCTTTAAGCGTCACTCCAATTGATATCAGTCGTTTTGGAATAAGAAACAAAGAGACTTGCGTCACATTTCACTTTTTAAAGGGCTTTTGTTGTGATATCAGTAGTTTTGGAAGTAGAGTCACATCCTCTACAACCCTCATTCGTAAAAATTTTTTGGCGCCACGGCACCTCGCGCGTCTGCCATAGCTGGCGGTGGCGGCCACCACTAACCGCCGCCACGATTTCATCATCACCGACGCCTCAGGTCACATTCTAAAAATTTTGCTCATGTTTGACCCATCCATACGTTGAATACACACAAACACAAACACATACAAATTATGCTTTTATATGGGATTTGTATGGGAGCTTCCATGAGCGCTGGCGCCCAAACGAGGCCGGTACCCCCCCTTTTTGAAAATCTCATATGGCGCAGGCTGCCAAAAAAGTGGTTTTTCACGGTTTTTCATACAAATGGCTCTAGAACTAACTAACGAACTAACTAACTAACGTAGAATATTTTCATTTACTTTGGCTTCTATGGAAGGAGCATTTTGTACCGAAAATTGCAATTTTCAAAAGGTCATATATCCGGAACCACTGGACCGATTTTGATGATCAAAAAGTCGATTTCATAAATTTTACAAGTAATTCAATGATCCAGGTCTCAGGGCGGTACGTCGCAAGGGGGGGGGGAAGTCAAAACTTAGCTGTATATATGGTTCCGAAGTCTACGAAAGAAATTTTTCTGAATGTTTTCCTCGTATGAGGACTTGCGCCACGTGCGCATCGCTACCGCGCGCCCATGATCAAAACTGCAAAAGAATCAGCACGAACTACTGTTACAAGTCTCTTAGCGACTATATGCAATCGTTCCAAATTGTATCTTTACTCTTTCATTGTACAATTAGATTCGTTACATGACATTCTCAATTGAAAGTACAACGAAAAAGTATTTGTTGACTTTGTTGAGTTCGACAACATTTTTGTTTATTTACAATTTCTTAAAAATGTATCTTTGAACTTTGAAGTATTCGAAATGAAAACTCACTTGTGTACACATTACATTTTATTAAAATAGAATAACATCAACTTCTACGGACAGATCTCATTGCGCTCAGCTACAATAGTATATTACAGAGGAACACTGTTATGAGTAATATTACAAGTGTGCGTTACGGTAACTCGCCCCTCCGGGGCTCGTTACCGTAAACATCGCACACCTGTAATATTACTCATAACAGTGTTCCTCTGTACTATGTTTTAACGTGTAACCCACAAGGTAAGTTGAAATCTACAAAACATCTTATTTCATAAAAATCAATTCAAGTTTCAAATTTTGTTATGTTCACTCTACGAACGAATCAAAGTTGCCACGTGCCAGTTCATTCATGTTTCTATGAAATGACTTTAGTTGTCGGTTAAATTTTTGTTTAGTATCGAGATTTAATTCAAGTTTTTCATCTTTATTGAGAACTTATAGGCGGCTTTAGGGAACACATGTTTTGCCGAGAATTGAGTAATGTCATAGGCAGGACAATCGTTTCCGTAAAATACCACAAATTTAAGAAATTTGAGAATCACAAACTTTTACTATAACAAAACAAACACGTCGCATAAGATTTACCGACTACTCTGACTACACGTACGTTATGAACCATTTACCTATCGCATCGCACACTGTGTAAATCAACTTACCGAGTGGGTACACGTTAAAACATTTAAAACAAACTTTGAAAAGAGTGCTTAAAGAAAACAAAACGAAAAAAACAGTGCTTCAGTTTGCATAATGTTTTAATCGAGAAAAAAGCTACTTCAACATGATGCCAAGGATCGTCAAATATTCCGATAAATTGTTGAATAAATGCAAACTTCTCCCATGTTTCATGCTTTTTTTATTTGCAGAGACTGAGACATACAGCAAACAACAAAAGGTATGTCGCTTTATGTAACGCTTTTACACTCCATGTAAAAACTTCAACCGATTTCGCATAATCTTAGGCATAATGTCTGACGTTTTATTGATGCTGCTGCTTTTGTCAGGAAATGTTATGCAAATTTAGATTTTCTATGAGGAAGATAAAACTATAAATTTTGAAATGTTGCACAATTTTTATTTTTAAATTTAACTTTTTGGATGAATGAAAATTTAAAAAAGAAGATGTTCTTCACATAAGTGTGCGAATAGGAATGTACAAAACCTTTACTCGTTGCAATCAGGTAGTTCCAGAGAACTAAGTATAAATGCTTAGATATGGAGGGCGATTGAAAACGTCATTTACTTTAAATTAGTACTTTAATTTTCTGTGTAAGGCAAAAGTATGATTGTGTGGATTTAATAGGGAAATTGTTGAGTACAATACGAGGTAACTTGTTCTTTGTGAATCCCCTTTGTATATACACACACTTCAAAATACAATAATGCTACTAAGTTTTTTTTAGCCGCCGCCGCCGCCAAACCGAAGCGCGGCGGCTACTACTTCCATGGGCGAAAATGATCCACTTAACTTCCTCTAAAACATATCAAAACTTTTTTTTTGGGTCCTCACCTATTTCCCCCCATTTTAGCGGTCATCCCGATAAACTCCACTCCAGCGCCGTATCTAAGGGGGGGGGCTGAGCCCTCCCTGAGATTTTCTCCACCCCCTGAGGTTTGTTCCTTCCCTACTGATGTTCGGAAGAAAATGTGCCCGTAATGAGAGGACGCTTTTTTACTTTTTTCTTGAGTACTGTTAATCCTTCCACTATCTCTGAATCACAGCAAAGTTTCTTTATATTTAATGAAATTCATGAGAAAGATTTTGGCGCGCTCTATGGACCATACTATCTGAACCAGTGAATCAATTTTCATCAACTTTTTTTAGTTAGTTTTTTGAGATCCATATCTTTCATTCCAAACCTTGAAAAGCAATTCCCGTTCGTCGGAGTATAAGCGAAAACGTTTATACGGCCTTCAAAAAACAAGGTTTTGACAACTTATTCGATCGTAACTTCGAAAGTTCTTGACCGATTTTGACCATCTTCATTCTCAACATTCCTTTTGAAACTACCTTTTAGGCACACCTGATTAAAGTAGAGGAACGGAAGTAAATCCTTCGGGCCCGTACCAGAAAAGGTGGCCCGAGCGGCCAATTTAGGGGCCCATCCTATGGCTGAAAAAAAGAAAAACGGATCCAAATTTTCAAAATTTCAAACACAGTAAACAGTAAACAAAACTAGTTAAGAGCCTAAATATTTTCGCCTTCGGCGTTAAACAAATACCAAATCTATCAATTATTGAAATTCTTACTAATAAGAAATCCTTCAACCAAAAACTTTCGCCTGTGAAAATTAAATCGTTCTTCGATTTACCCAAAGAACAATAGAATAATAATAATCTGCCTCTGCAACCCATGAAGGGTTAGGGGTTAGATCATTATTTACTACTTTCGCTAATTATTATGACTCGTATTTGAGATCTTTTTATTACCAGAAATTTTTTTAGTGTGCTAGTGATAAGCTGTGCGATAAACCCAGTGCCATCTATGAGATGTGCTAGGAGCGAAAACTAGTATCAGTAGAATACCGGTAAGCCGTACGACGGCGCTACATTCAACTTCTATTGTCTTGAACCGATTAAGTCAACTTTGTTTTGTTTACAAATCTAACAATCAGAACAAATCTATCCGCGGTTGAGTTTTGAACCAACGCACTGGCAACTCAATTTCATAGTAGCAAGCAGACGTGTTAAAACCACTACGCTCTTGAGTTGAACAATAGAGAGCAGTTCAAAATTTTCGCCTGCGGCGCCTTACCCGATGCGGCTATTGAGCAATTTTTTCGAATTACCTAAAAAACGAGGAAAAACAGTCCAAAGTTTTTGCCTGCGGCGCTTTTCTCGATGCGGCGATTAAACGGTTCTTCGATTTACCTAAAGAACGATAACAGGCGGTTCAAAATTTTTGCCTGTTGCGCTTTGCATGAAAACCTTACTTACACCAGTTGAACGCTATAATTTAAAAAAAAATTGCCTGCGGCGCTTCACTTCTTGGCTCCAGGTCGGTTACCATCTGAAACACTTTTCAGAACGCTATAATATACATTGATACTTCATTGAATTGCAAAAAAAAAATCTGGGGCGCGCGCCTTCCCTAGAAAAGCGGTCTAGATACGGTACTGATCCCGATACACTAAATTTCCTGCCCAACAACTTCGACATTAAAACTTTATCTCGAACACCGCACCTTGTCTCATACAAAATGTGCTACCATACCATTACACACACAAACACATATGGGCTTTATATGTTGCCTTCTAAGATACCTGACGCCCAACGAGGCCGGTACCCTTCATTTTTTTAAATATCATATGACGTAGAATGCCCAGCCGAGGGTTTCTGCAAGGCCCTTGAAAAGTTATCGAGCCGTTTTCGAGCCAAAAAAGTCATTTTTCATACAAGTGCCAATGAGAACCAGTAACTAACTAACGTAGGATGTTTTCATTAACTTTGGATTCTATCGATTCTATGAAAATGCACTTTTGTATAGAAAATGATCATTTTCTAAATTCTAAAGGTCATATCTTCGGAGAGACTGAACCGATTTTAATGATCGAAAAGAATTTTCCATAGAATCTGGGAAAAATATTTTCCGGGGGGTACGTCACAAGGGGGGAAGTCAAAACATAGCTGTTATGGTTCCGCAGTCTACGAAAAAAAAGTCTTAATTTTTTGTTTGTAAGTGGACTTGCGTCACGGGCGCATTGCTCTGCGCATTGAAAAAGTAATATTTTAAAAAAATTGTTGAAAAATTTGTATTCAAGAACAATCTTTTCAAATAAAGTAAATATTTTCGATGCATCGAAGCACACAAGAAAAGACGATGCAACCACATTCACACACGCGTACGATTTAAATTGAATCAAATTAGCTGCGAGAATACAATTCGCAGTTCATGAAGACGTCCCATTTTTCATTGTAGTAGCGACGATTATGTCGAACATTACATATATGTACTGATGGCCGAGTGAGTTAGTGCACAGTTGTATTAATTGTTTTGAGACGAGGTATCGGGGTTCAATTCTGATGGACGACAATTTTTTTTTACTTTTTTTATGTTTGTTTCTTGCTCGAAATATTCAAGTTATCAAATTATTGCATCTAGATAGAAAAAATTGAAATAAAAAAAATTGCGCATGCTTGAACCTAAATGCACATTTTATATAAATATATAAAACACAACCGAAGATTAATGTTACAATAAACAATGCGCATGTGCATCCGAAAACAAAATTTCGAATTAAACACACACACATGTGTTATTCAAACTGAATCACATTAGAGATTTGAAAAAAATTTACTCACGCACACATGTTATGTGTTGTATCACATTAGCTGTGAGTATACAATTCGCTATTCGTGTATAATATAAGGTTGTGTGGTGTAGTGGTCTGCATCGTTGGCCACGACGCGCAACATTCCGTGTTCGATTCTCAGCGTTAGAGATTTTTATTTAAAATTTCTAGTCTGACTGATTATTTATCCCTCTAGACAGAGGAATTTATCTCTCTATCTCTACTCATTTACCATCTCAAAAATTGGCATTTAATGAGAGACTTATCGTCGCTGATAAAAGTTGAAAATCAAAAAGTGGATTTCCTGGGAACCACATTTTCCGGTTAAACCGTTCACCGGACAATGGTTTTTTGTATGAGAGACTTATAGATAAGGTTTTTCCTAAAAAATGTTTCATACATCACAACCCTCTCACCTTTGTACGCTTCTGGAGATTGACATATATATGACATATGAGGTCATATACAAAATTCATTGTAGGGAATTACGATCTTCATGTAGATTGAGAGATTGAGAAATGCAAATGGGAAATCTATGTGTAACAGGCAATTTTTGTTCTTGATCATCCGTTGCTTCTTATTTTCAATATTTTGAAATGTCCTACAAACCGTCATTTGGAATTACACGTTACATTTGAGGGATGTCGGCTTGTGTGTGTAATGTGTGACTTTTGCTCGAATCAAAGTAAAAATGATGGAGTAGAGCGTGTACATACAACAAGGCGTGTGTGGAGAGTAAGAAGGTTTTTTTCCTAATCTTGTACTTACCAAAACATGAATTTAATTTTGAGACAGTGAATCAATATTTAGGATTAAATTACGGACACTATGGATACGATGGGATAGAAAGTTGTTGTTGCTTACGCTCAACCTTATATGACGAGTATATTATAATGATGATTGATGCGAAAATCCTACCCATGTAATGTTTGTTTCGTTCAACAAATGGAAAAGCATAAAAAAATGAAAGTGAAAAATTATTCCAATCAATTCGGTAACAAATTCGGACAAATTATTTTTCCATTTGCTGACGAACGAAAATCTTAGCATGAAATTTTGTAATCAAACCGTTTATTTTAATAAGGAAAAAAAATCTGTTCATTAGCAGAGTATTTTATTTACACGATTTTTCCTCCGATTTTTCTATTTTTAATTAGACTCACCTGTGCATTAAAAGCATGTCCTAAAAGTTCTACCAGTTGCTTAGCATACTGTTCGGATTTTCCCGTTTCTGTTGCATACAAAACAGTTGCTTTTATGCGACGGGAAAGTGCACGACCAAATAATTTAGATGTAAATTTGACTGCTCTGTTGGAAGAAGTACATAGCAAAATTAAACTTTTATGTTCAAAAACGTGCGAAATTATACTTTTTTGTTAAGCTATTTATTCTTGCTATCTAACTCATGAACGGAAAATCAGTTGAATATGAATCGACGGCTGTCTGGCAATGGACGCTATGGATAGTAACAGACGACCAATCTTTTATTGGAGTAAAATAAAATGTAAGAGACGGCCAAGACCCTTAAAGGGTTGTAGTGCCGGCTAAGTAAGTAAGTAACTGAGGTGCATGTCGTCACACCCCCCGGGACTTGTGCTGAGGGGAAATTAACGTCACAGATGCGCCTGAATTTGTGCTGACGAATGGTACCAATTTCAGAATTTGTGCTGCTCTGTTGACCCAGCACAAATTCATCAAAAAATGAAATTTTGATTTTTCGTCATTTTTGTATGGGAACCTACTTCAGTTCAAGTTTTCTTCAAAAGATCACATCACTAAAAATTTGTGCTGAATTTGTTCTGGCGATTGACAGCAACCCCAAGATTTTGCGACATCTGGGCGCAGAGCACAAATTAAAAATCTGACCGAAATTTAATTTTTTGGCTTTTTTTGTATGGAGACACTCTCCATTTCGAGTTTTTTTCAAGAAACCTTTACACCACGAATTTGTGCTGACGATTGCCACCAACACCAACATTTTACGAAATCTGGTCACCGAGCACAAATTGAAAAACTGACCGAAATTGTCGTGTCACCGCTGAGTTAGATGGGATTCACCGCTGATTCACATGGGAATCACCACTGATTCACATGGGAATCACCGCTGATTCACATCGGAGTCACCGCTGATTCACATCGGATTCACATCGGAATCACCGCTGATTCACATGGGAATCATGGCTGATTCACATGGGAATCATCGCTGATTCACATGGGAAGCACCACTGATTCACATGGGAATCATCGCTGATTCACATGGTAATCACCACTGATTCACGTGGGAATCACCGCTGATTCACATCGGATTCACCGCTGATTCACATGGGTATCATCGCTGATTCACATGGGAATCACCGCTGCTGATTCAAATGGGAATCACCGCTGCTGATTCACATGGGAATCACCGCTAATACCCAGCGGTGATTCCGATGTGAATCAGCGGTGAAATTTCCCCTCAGCACAAATTCCGGGGGGGAGGGGTGTTACGACATGCACCAAAGTAGCTGGACTAATCTTGTTGTGTGGAGTAGTGAAAATAATTTTTTCATGCTTGCGGTGAGAAAACTCGTGTTTCGTCCCCGTAAAAGCGGTGAGAAAGTTACATATTCTTGCGGGTTAGAAAGAAGCCACTTTCTCACCGCTCCCACGTCACACTGAATAAACATTTTGTCGTGTAAACACTCATTTTCTCACGCGCAAGCACAAAAAATTACGCGTTACACTAGGGGTGAAAATTGAATTCTAACTCGAGCGGATTACGGCCCTCGCTTCGCTTTGGCCGCAAACTTTCGGTGATAGATATCGAGAAAAGATGGTTACTCAATTTGTCCACTCGAATACAAGGATCGTCAAAAGATACCGCCAAAATGTGAAATAAAGACCTAGAAATCTCCGAAATGCGAAATATAGCCAAATTCGTCCATTTTCTTCCTTGTTAGATTTTTCGGCAATTTTTCATATTGTGAGGGTTCTCCATCAGGACGCCGCAGGCATAATCTAGCTTACTTGGTGATACTTCACATTTTAGTGATTTCTTTTTGCGGTGCGTCACATATTGTCATTGGAACTGACACCAGCAAAAAGTGATGAACATCCAAGAAAAATCGTGGCAAGAAAAAATGTTAAAGTGTGAAAGATAGCGTGAAGCATCGCCAGTTTTTGGACCCCTGCAAAGTACGAGTCCTGTTTATTACTACGTTTGTAGCCAGTCCATTTGAGGAGGAGTAGGGATGTACTATCGTACATCGAATCTGCAAAAAATCGTCCGTAAACACGATAACTCAAGGAAAACTTGACCGATTTTCAAAATCTTTTGATCAACTGAAAGGTGTAGGTCAGTAGAAAATTTCAAGTGCGCAGCCTGGTGCCGAGTTGAAATTAATATGACGTATATTATTACGCAACTCGATAGCGTAGTGGTTAACACGTCTGCTTGCTACTACGAGATTGAGTTGCCAGTGCGTTGGTTCGAAACTCAACCGCAGACGGATTTGTACCGATTGTTAGATTTGTAAACAAAACAAAACTGATTGAATCGTTCAAGTCAAGTGAAGTTGAGTGTAGTGCCATCGTACGGCTTACCGGAAAAGGCATTGTTGGGAGAACCGGTATTCTACTCCTACTAGTTTCGCTCCTAGTTACATCTCATAGATGGCACTGGGTTTGTCGCACATCTTACCACTGGCACAGTAAAAACTTTCCGGTAATGAAAGGCTCTCAAAAAGTAGAACCACGAACAGCGAAACTAGTAAATAATGATCTAGCCTCTAACCCTCTAGCCCTGGGTTGTAAGGCAGATTATTATTATAGTATTATGCATTCGCTCTGAAGTTCGACCGTAATGTAAGTAATTGCGCCATTAAGAATACATGGCGTAATTATATTACTTTATACTTTACTATATTACTTTAGAGCGAATACACCAAATATTATTCACGATTAAAGTATTATTACGATGACATTAACAGTCAGAATGTTTTCCGTCTCTGCACGTTCAGCGAATACTCACCGATGGTTCACGGGGGACTCACCGCTGATTCATCGATGTTTCACCAGGGAATCATCGATGATTCACGGGGGACTCACCGATGATTCAACGGTAACTTAACAATGATTCACCGGTAACTCACCGATAATTCACCAGTAATTCACCGATCGATGATTCACCATTAACTCACCGATGATTCGCCGGTAACTCACCGATGATCCACCGGTAACTCACCGATGATTCACAGGGGAATCAGCGATGATTCACAGAGGAATCAGCGATGATTCACAGAGTAATCAGCAATGACTCACCGGGAAATCACCAATGATTCATCGCGGGAAATCAATAATGATTCACCGCGGAATCACAAATGATTTACCGTCGAATCATAAATGATTCACCGGGGAATCACAAATAATTCACCGGGGAATCACAAATGATTCACTTGGGAATCTCAAAGATGATTCACCGGGGAATCACCGATGATTCACCGGGGAATCACAAATGATTCACTTGGGAATCTCAAAGATGATTCACCGGGGAATCACCGATGATTCACCGGAGAATCACCGATGATTCACCGAGGAATCAGCGATGATTCACCGGGGAATGACCGATGATTCACAGGGGAATCACCAATGGTGCACAGGGGAATCACGGATGATTCCCCGGAGACTCACCGATGATTCACGGAGGACTCACTGATGATTCACCGGTAACTCACCGATGATATACAGGTGACTCACCGATGATTCACCTGTAACTCACCGATGATTCACAGGTGACTCACCGATGATTCACCTGTAACTCACCGATGATTCACCGGTAACTCACCGATGATTCACAGGTAACTCACCGATGATTCACCGGTAACTCACCGAGGATCCACCGGTAACTCACTGATGATTCACCGGGGAATCACCGATGATTCACCAGGGAATCACCGATGATTCACAGGGGAATCACCGATGATTCACAGGGGAATCACCGATGATTTACCGAGGAATCACCAATGATTCACAGGGGAATAACCAATGGTTCACAGGAGAATCAGCGATGATACACCGGGGAATCACCCATAATTCTGTCATAGGTGATTGGAATTTGAGTACACTCTATCGCTACTTTCTAATACACATTTCAATGGTTGATTATGAAAATTTATTTTTAAAGACGAAATGAAATATTCATCATAGAACTTTCATGGGTGAAGCCATAACTTAACATCGGAAAAAGTTGGCGATGAATTTCAGAAAGAAATATAAGTAGATAAACAAGCAGATTGACAAGATAAACATTGAGTGGCCTTCACTATGATCCTCTTTTTTCATCTGCTTCGTAATAATTGTTAATTTGTCAGCTGGAGTACCAATCTTCAGCTGATGTCTTGACGGGATTGTTTTGTTATCGTCTTTAAACCTCGGTCGTAAATCAAAGCAGCTTACAAAGTAAATACGAGAATAAAACAGCAGACGGCTCCATAATTGTTCAATTGAAATTTGGTGAGAGTGTCAAATCGCTGACTGGAGCGTCTGCTTACAGCACAAAAAATATCACAAACGATTTATGGTCTTCCATGTGTCATGTTACCAAAGACTATACATAAACACGTGAGTATACGTGCCACGATTGTTAAAATTGAAGCAAAAAAAAAACTCTTTTTGTAGACTTATACATTACCTTGCAATTTGTTTGAAGTTAAATTTTCGTCGTGGTTTTCTACTTTTCGATTTGTCTCTATCCTTCTTCCACACATGAACTTTGTATGCATGCTCTTGATAGTCAAACGACGGTTTCAATGAATAAACTACCATTTCTTGATGAAACACAGGCAACACGCTAGCTGACATCGGCGGAACAATCCAAACCCAATCAGCTGGACAACCATTTCTATTCGCAAACAAAGAGAAAACAAGTCAACGAATTAATTTTTGATGTTTTTTCAAAGCTCTAATTAAAAGTCATTAAATAAAAGCAATTATGTTCAAATCCTAACTTCATCAAGGAAGTTTTTATGGTAATTATGTACGCCCCTTCTTTAACTTTGAAATAAATGTTCGTTGCGAAAGTGTTTTATTTTCCGTTTATTAGATTTAAAATTCGGTTGTGTGTATCATTTTAACACTCTCCCCTTTTATTTTAAATTGGCCCATATTTTTAGTATTAAAGTTCTCCCCGTTCGGTTTGGCATTAAAATTTAAATACACAAACGTTGCCATCAATTACCTTAATTTTGTTTCATTTTCCAAATGTTTCATGAAACTTTCACTGGCTGTATGATGATCCACAATCGTAACGTTGCGACTTTGAAATGAATGCAGCACGGCTAAATTAATTTCAACAAGTGTTTTGTCCTTCCATAGAGATGTCGATGTACGTGTGTCTAATTCCAGTTTTAAGGCGACTTTCTGTTGGTTATGGAAACGGATGTTGTTATTGGACTTTTATTACTCATGATGGAATTAACACAGCAATGGAGTGTGTGGCAATGTAAATTTGAATTAATTATTTGATTATTGTTTATTAATTTGCGGAAATGAATATTTTCTGGTCTTTTATGACATCTGAGTTTGGTTACTCCTCCGAAATATCCACCCTTATCAAAGGGTCGAAACACATTACCAATTTGAATTGTGGATCTCAGCAATTATTATACCAGAATTCGTTTCGGCATTTATTATTTTCACAATAGAGCGAAAAATCATTGTAAGGAAATAAACATTTTAGTACTGAAAACTAGTATGGGAATTGCTGAGATCGACAGTTCAAATTGCTAATGTGTTTCGACCCTAAAGAATCGTGAATTTTGAGTTGAGAGAACGATAGAGAATTGATAAGTTGGCACCGCTGTAAATATGCCCGAAAATTCTCTTAATTTTAATTAATATTGTAGATGAAGTTCGAAATGCACATTTTGCGTAATAAATTGTGACGTATTGAACATTGCCGCAGTCGCTACAATATCTCTCCCTCTCTTACACCATATAATAAATATTGTACCTCTCTTACGACCGCCATACGTTTAACGGTAGATAACATCATATGAATTCTAAGTTTGGAAGTATCCATTCTCTCACACTCATTTTTTATTCGAGTGTTCATATAAAAAATGAGAGTGAGAGAATGGATATAAGCATTCATACGTTTGGACCTGTCAAAAATGCGGTTGTGTTTCCGGAAATGTCAAGTGCGACGGTATTATTCAAGGGGTTTCCTAAAGACGTACATTGCCCTGCAACGCAAGAAGAGCCGAATGTAGGAAAGAGAGAAAAAATGTTGAAAGAAATCCCATATATGGGTATTTCAGCGTACTCCACATAGTAGCGTGTATTAATAAACAATACTTTCTAAAACTTTTGAGATTGTTTTCTAGAACTTTGCAGAACTTTCTATACATTTAGGTCAAAATGAATAGAAACTTTGTCCTTCTGCGCAGGAATTTGAGGTGTTAAAAACCTGCGCAGAAGCACAAAGTTTCTATTCATTATGACCTGAATGTACGTTTCTTAGGCTCTTTGTTCAAATGTCAATTTTAACATGAGAACAATGAAAACTTTTTATCAAAACACGTTTCAGTGTCTCGTGCTCGTTCAGCTTTAAACTTTCCAAAGTGTCACTCTCGATACCTGACGCAGAATGTGCCCGCAAGAGTTGCTTTTAGCAATTCTTGGGTGGTGGATCTGGGAGCGGTGCAAAGTACTGGAAAGTTCAAAATTCTAGAAATTTATGGAAAGCTCTAAAAAGTTCTGGGAAGTTGTAGAAAGTTCCACAATGTTCTAGAAAGTTCTAGAGGGTTCCAGAAAATTCTCGAAAGTTCTAAAAAGTACCAGAACTTTTGCACTATTTGTGCAAATCTATAGTCAAAGAGCTATCCAAAGATACAAGTTGAGCTCTATGGGTGGCCTAGAAGCCTAGATATGTGTAATAGGGGTAAGCCCTATTTGGCGACTCTATCCGACACCTCACCCTCTGGTATTTGTGCAAATCTAGAGTGTTAATCCCTTCGAATGGCACAATATGCGTGATACGGAGAGACGATAGACGGAAATACGAGCATATATAAGCGTTACCTACATGTGCGTTACGCTTAAAAAATACGAAATTATAAAGAAAAACATAACCAAAGACCGTACGTATCAGAACAGTTTTGGCAAACAGAATAGATGTTGCAAAAAGACTCGAACGTATCTAAATACAGAAATAAGGAAAGCAAACAATCCAATGTTTTATGTTCTTTTATATCTATAAGAATTTCAAAGATCTATAGAAATTACCCAAGGTAATTTCAAAAGCCCTACCGAAGCACGTCTCAGACCATTCAAATCTGGAAATGGCTACATCTAAAGATTTTGCCATTTTTCCCTAAAACCCTGAAACACGTGCTCTCTAAAATTTTATTTTCTACAACTTTGCCTTTGGAAGCAACTCTCTTACTCTCGTAGTTCTAGATACATATGTCATCCCTCCCAATTGTAGAAAAGGTCATATCCCTGGATATGGGAATTTTCCCCCAAAACACTGAAACACGTTTTCTCTAAAATTTTATTCTCTACAACTTTGCCTCTGGAAGCAAATTTCTTACTCTCGTACTTCTAGAGATATGTGTCATTCCTTCCAATTAAAGAAGTCGTCATATCCCAGGAAATGGGTATTTTTCCCCAAAACACTGAAACAGGTTTCCTCCAAAATTTTATTCTCTACAACATTGCCTTTGGAAGCAACTTTCTTACTCTCATAGTCCTATAGATATGGGTCATCCCCCCTTATTCTAGAAGCGGTCATATCTCAGGATTGGGGCATTTTTACGCAAAGCCCTGACACAGATTATATCTAAAATTTTATTCTCTACAACTTTGCCTTTAGAAGCAACTTTCTACCACTCATAGTTCAAGAGATATGTGTCATCCCTCCTAATTCTAGAAGTGGTAATATCCCAGGATTGTGCCATTTTTTCCTGAAACCCTGAAACTCGTGTAATCTAAAATGTTATCCTCTGCAACTTTATCTTTGGAAGAACTTTCTAACTGTCATAATTCTAGAGATATGTGTCATCCCGCCCAATTAGAGAAGTGGTCAAATTCCACGATTGGGAATTTTATTCTCTACAATATTGCCTTTGACAGTAAATTGCATAGTTGAGCAAATATAGACGAGAAACTATCTACTTTCGTATATGGCCAAGAAACTCACTTTCGTCCATCCCATTGTGCCCAGTGCCCAGACCCCTGACCCGATACCTACCAAAAAAATTTCCCACTTTCGTGAGATAAAATTATTTCATTTGACACCAAAATGAACAATTTCCGTGGTGTACTTGCCGAGATATTTGCGAAAAGTTTCACCTACCCTCAAAAATTCACGTTTTTGTACACTTCTTCGACCATATCTCCTAAAGTACTTGGCCGATTTTGCTCATCTTCAAACTTGAATTTTCATTGTGTCAAATTCCTTAAAAGAATTAATTCACTGAAGAATTGACATTTATTTTACTTTTTTTTCTGATTTTCTGATTTTTTTTTTTTAAATACAAATTGCATTTTTTTATTAATATGGTCGAAAAAAAAAACAATTTAATTAAATAAACGGATAATAATAATAATAATAATAAAAACTCCCACCTCGATCTACCCTATGTTACAATAATACTGTTTGAAGTAAACGTATAGGACCTTTGTACTTCGTACGGGTCCAAACACATGTTCGACAGCTAATATTTGCGTTGACAGTGCTTTTCCCTTTCAAAAAGGATTATTCGGGGAGTCAAGAATAAAATGAAAGTGAGCGTCTCATCGTTTCTGCCTATATTTACACAAACTCAACTTAGAAAGCATCCTCTTTGTTTATGAATCTACCTACCACGCTGATTGAGTGGACGAAGTGAACATCTGACTGCGTTGTAAATTCTATTTTTAAAAGCTCACCATTTTGTAAGGAAGAATTTCCCCAACGTTTTTTTGTCAATTTTTCAAGAGACATTACGCCTTGGGAGATTTTCGCTTTTTGTTGTGAAAAATTTCCCTTGGGGGTGTTTACATATTTAACACCACATTGAGGAAATATTATTCTAATACGACAAATACAACCGTGCGACACTTACACAAAATAAATTAATTTCGATATTGGTATCGAGAATGTAGCTAATTTTCTATGAAACTTTCAATCAACAATGTAGTCTAGGCTTCACTCACCTCAAGGATATTCCGTCTATTTACATCACATAAATTTCTGCAACCAATTTCGGTAGACATGTACCAACCACTAAACGCTGTAGCTGTGAATATTATTCCACCACAATCAAACAACATATTGGAAACAGCTGGAAGAGCATACCATCGTAATTGCATGTCAGCAAACCATTCGTACCTGTAGTTCAGCAAAAATTGACGTAAATTGAAATTGTTTTTCAAATATGACAGATAAGGGTGCTTACGTTGGATGGCTCAATGGTACTTCAAGAATTAAATCCGGGGGTAGATCGAAGTAATCTGGATCGTGACCATTGGCTGATAGCACTAATGGAAGTATATCCCATGCAGTGCCTTTACCTTTCCAACCCAATTTCAAACAAACCTGTAAATATTACAACAGAATAACATTTTTGTGATTTTCTGGAATCAAAATGGGAATTTCAATGTGACGCAAGTCCTATCAATCTACACCACATACGAGTAAAAATATTTCTCCCACTCCAAATTCATTGTCTATCGACGGAAATCGGATATCGTAGGTAGAAAATTTCAAGCAAATTGGAAGTACAACGGCAGAGGATGGTGTAGTTCATGCAGAAGTTAATTCCCGGATTAAAAAGACGTGCCAATCATTTGGAACGTTGAACAACTTGAAGAAACTTGAGAATTAAGACGAATTGTTTTTCCCTGGATGTGAAACTTGGTGCGCTTGATTGGAACAAACAGGGCAACAGAAACAGAGGGTGACCAAAAATAGCAAGGGGCTGTTCATAAATGACGTCACGCTTGCTATAAAATCCACAAAGTTCATAACTCCAAGCTGGTGAGACATTTTGTTTATAGTACTCCGGCTACACCCTCAAACATACCCCCTATTTGGGTGGTAGCCAGAGTCCTATAAACATAATTTGGTGTACTGCATGAGTTATGACCTTTTTATGGATACCCATTTTTCATAGCACGTCATTTGTGAATGGCCCCCAAGGAGAAGGACGATCGCTGGAGGTACCTAGTACAAAGGGAAGACATGGAACAAAAGTAAGGTCTCTGCACAAAATCGAGTTAGCTGGTGACAATTTCTTGGTGCCTTATGCTTCCCTGCTGAGTAGGACTACATTTTGAAGTTCATTGTGTTAAATCTGCGTAATTTTTGATATAACTGACGTAGATACTTTAAGTTTTTATAGACGCCCTAAACTCTAAGAGGACAAACGTCGAACACAAACTTTGCAGTAATTTCGAAATGTTTTCACTTTCTATTATTTTTACCAACTTGCGTCACAGTGCTAACTATCGAAGGATCATGATATTGGAATGTTGATTTGAAAATCCTTTTTATCAACCTCTAGTCGTGAACAGAATTGAAACATATCATTTGAACATGTAGACATTTGTGTTATCGTTGTCACATAAATATTGACATGAAACATATTTGCTTTTAAAACACATAAAGTGACTCTGCCTCCGACTATATCCTGTAACCAGACATCCAATTCCAGTAAGTAATATAATTGAAATGTAGTACCTCAGTGAATTCAGCATTTTGGGGATCACCAATTACGATTCCATCAGAACTTGAACGATATCCTGCATACGAAATCAATTGATGATTCCATATGCGATAATCATGCTTGCCATCGGTTCGTTGCGGAAATATCGTTATTGCCGACCTGTGAAATATTCGAATGTCAATTGAAAATTTGAATAATTATTTGTATTGATGTAATGGACTTTTTATCGTCCATTTCAAACCGTTCCCGTTAATTAATTGTAAGCCGTAATTTGCACTACTCATGTAAATGACACAAAATGATATGATGGAAAATGTAATTGAGTTGGAAAAAAATTTGTTTATCATTGATTGGGGAAATTGATTGATCGAACGTAAAAATTGCTCATTATTTTGTAGCAGTCCCTTTTATTAGACTTTCGATTGATGTGTTGTTAACGTCATCGACGTTATTTCGACAAATTAAAAAAATATTAAGGTTAACTTGTCGAATGTGGGAAGACCCAATCATTGCAACATTAACATAACAATTTTTTTGGTTCTCGACACGTGTGATTTACACTTTATTGTGAGAAAGGCAGTTCGCGATAAATACGCGTGTGGAAATAATGTTTTCTTCCCAGTACCGAACATAACCAAAGACCCGTACGTATCAGAATAGATGTGGCAAACAGAATAGATGTTACAATAAGACTCGAACGTATCTAAATATAGAAATGAACTAACAATCCCATGTTTTGTGCTCTTTTACAACTATAAGAATTTCAAAGATCCGTAGAAATTACCCAATGTAATGACAAAGGCCCTACCGAAGTACGTCTCAGACCATTGATTTTGATCGCCCAAATGTTCTCCCCTGCACCATATCAAGAAATCCTGAAACTATTTTCTGTAAAATGTAATTTTCACCAACTTTGCCTTAAGAGTGATTTTGCGAAAACTTCATACACTTTTTTTTCGTCCTACTTTTTCCCGATGAATGTGCCATTCGGTTCCTTGTTCTATAGTAAGAAAAGCAATTTCTCACTTTTGGAAAATTTGACATCTCGGGAGAGTTATGATTGCCTAAGTATGTGCATGTCGGGGGATGGTAAAAATGTTTTTTTTTTTGCTATAACTCGTGTAAAACCAAATGAAATTTTATGGGATGGGCCTCAATGATACGAAGGTTTTTCACATTGGACCTTCCTTGGAGCCAGCTATTTGTCATTTTAGGTGAAAACTTCGGGGACGCTTTACTGCTTGAAGCAGCGACGAACTGAAAAACTGAGTATGGGGTGTTCTAGTACACTACCCCTACTTTTAGACCACGCAAAAACTTTTCCGTCTGAAGGCTGTTGCAACTTTTGTAAGAAAGGTCGATTTTTAACCCTTTTTCATGGCAGTTTTCAACTAAAGAAGTCTGTAAAACTGCCCTGAAACATGATCTGCAGCTGGATATGCAAAAAAGGGCTGTTCACAAGTGACGATATACTCTATGGAAGGGGGGAGGGGGCTGTGGTTAACAAAGAAAGCGTGAAGATGTTGAATTCTATATGGAAATGTAGAACGTTTTGAACACTTTTTCTATGTGAAAGTGGTGGGGGGGAGGGGGGTGGTTTAATTCCTATAACACACAGTGTGTGACGTCATTTGTGAATGATCCCCTACAAATATTTGATTTTGGTCTAAATCTGACGTTCACAAAGGAAATGTAAAGGTAAGTGACAATTTCTTAGAGAGAAGAGAAATAAAATTAAATTTTCGGGCGCAATTACTAATCCCTCCCAATTGTAGAAGTAGCTAAATCACGAGATTAGGTTCTTTTTTCCTCAAACACTCAAACATGTATTCTCTAAAATTTTATTCTCTACAATTTTGCCTTTGGTAGTAACTTTCTAGCTCTCATAGTTCTAGAAATATGCGTCATCCCAATTCTAGAAGTGGCCATATCCCAAGGATTAAGCCATATATCCACAAAAAACCCTGAGACACGTGTTCTATAAAATTTGACTCTCTACAACTTTGCCTTTGGAAGCAACTTTTATAGTTCTAGAGTATTGTGTCATCCCGTCCAATTCTAGAAATGGCCATTTACCAGGATTGAGCCATTTTTCCTCAAAATCCCGAAACACGTGTTCTCTAAAATTTTATTTTCTACAACTTTGCCCTCGACGGTAAATCTCCATATTGCATAGTTAAGGAAATATAGACGAAAAACTGTTTTCGTATATGCCCAAGATACTCAATTTCGTCCATTCCACTGGTCTCTGTGCCCAGACCACTGACCCGATTTCAACTAAAATCATTTTTCCAGTTTTGTGAGATCAAATGCTTTCATTTGACACCAACATGGTCAATTTCGGTGCTATACTTGCTTGAGCAGCCGTTTGAAAAAAAGTGGAGACGGGCGGACGTTTTTTTTTATCGCTGATTTGTCATCTCTATACGATAATAGATTCATCCCCCCAACTCCCACCTCGATCTACCCCATGTTACAATGAAATTGTTTGTACTTTTGTACCTTTGTACTTCGTATGGGTCCAAAAATTGATTTCCTGATATCCGTCAAAATCAAGGGAAATTTCTCGGTAAATTAAAATGCATTTCGCACACAAAAGTGGGTTTGATATTGCAAATGGACATCTTTGGACGAACGGCCGCTAAGCTAGGGTCGCCTAAGTGGTTTTCTAAAAAATTCTGGTTATTTCTAAAAAGTTCTAGAATTTTCTCGAAAATTTTGAAAAGTTCTCGAAATTTCTTAAAAGTTATTCACAGAAATTTCTTGAACTTTGCAGAACTTTTTAGAAATTTCTACAACTTTCCAGATTTTTCTAGAAGTTTCTGGAACATTCTAGAACTTTCTAGAACTTTCCAGAAATTTCCAAAACTTTCGAGAACTGTCTATAGCTATGGTACTTTTTTGAACGATCGAGAACTTTCTGGAACCCTCTATATCTTTTACAAATTTTTAGAAATTTCTAGAATTTTCTTGAATTTGAACTTTATGCCACTCCCAAAAGCAACTGTGGAAAATTGCATCATACGCTTTGTTATATATGAAGTTTCAAGAATTTTCGAGACACGTACATTCAGGCCAAAATGAATAGAAACTTTGTACTTCTGCGCAGGTCTTTAATACCCTGCGCAGAAGTACAAAGTTTCTAATCATTTTGACCTAAATGTATAGAAAGTTCTAGAACAGTCTCAATAGTCTTAGAAATTATTGGTTAATAACACACGCTACTATGTGGATTACGCTGAAACACCCACATCTGGTATTATGGTTAAGGTCGGAACTAATGGGAGCTCGAGAGGCACTGCCAAATGGGAACGCAGGGAGAGGACGTCCTCATCCTTTCGGATAGTAAGGAAGTGATCAGGGCACTCGTATCGCCCGTGGTGACCTCTAGGCTGATCAAAGAGTGCAAGGAGTATCTGAACGATGTGGGGTCGAGCAATCGGATCACGCTGGTTTGGGTACCTGGGCACTCTGGTGTGGAGGGGAACGAAAGGGCGGATGAACTTGCAAGAATTGGGTCCACGATTATATCAATGGGAGCCGAACCCTACCTGCCAATACCCAAGTCGTTATGTGCCTAAGCGCAAAATAACTGGGTGCGGTGAGGACACGTGGAGCGATGGGAGGAATAGGACGGAGTTGCTCACACGAAGCGCTTCTTCCCGAGGCCTGACGAGAAATGGGTTAATGACTTGCTAGTGATGGACCGGTGTCGCATTAGGAGGGTTTTGGGAGCGATAACTGGAAATTGCGGGTTGAATCGGCACATGTACAAGTTGAAGCTTTCGGGAACCACCGAATGCTCTTGTGGATTGGGGGAGTAAACGGGCACACACTTAATTTGTGAATGCCCCAAGTACCTTCAGCTGAGGCGTAAGACCTTCGGGGAATTTTTCGTGGGACCATCCCAAATCGCTAATCTGGGACCTGCCACACTTGACAGATTTCTGGTAGCGACAGGAAGATTTAAATGATGACCGGGAAGAAAACAAAGGATCCTAGAATCTGTGTTTCAAGATGGCCTGGGCGATCGTCCCAAACTGATAAATCTAAATCTAAGGTCGGAACTTGGCTTAAAATAATTTTGGAAATCGAACTTTCGAAAACTAAGGCAGACATTTTTGTGTGTGCTTGCTGCTCTAGATTTCGTACCTTGTTTTGCAAATTACTATTTGTGCTGTGTTTCTAATTATTCATCTTCGGCTGGCCATGGAAATCTGACACTCGCACCGTTATGAAAATTGCTATTTTTCATTCTTGCAATTTAAAATTAAGCAAAGAAAGCTGGCGATCGACCGACGGCAAAATTAAAATTTAATAATTATTAATTTCGTGCTCGTGAAAAATACCTTCTTCAATAGTTTTTTGACTGACGCCAGACGCCCACCTCTAGTTTAAAACAACATTTTCGTTTTAATTAATGATTTTTAAATAATTCAATTTTCTATTGCAATTCCTGTTAAGTCCGCAATGTCAAACTAACAATTATTGCAAACTTCTGAAACTGACATAACACAGAGCCATAAACATTAAGTCGAATATCTTTTCCATTAATTATGCAAAACTGGCATTTAAAGTTTCATTTCTTTAAATTTGAAAGTAAAGTTTTCTTAATATTGTGAACTAAAGGTTCATGAAAATGTGTATTTTAACTGCAAAAGATCACTTAGTTATGTTAAAACAAATGAAATGAAGTGTAATATGTAGTGCATTACATTGGACCATACGAAAGTAATTCTTTACATGACCACACAGTTTTGTGATAAGAGCATAGAAATGACAAGTTGGTACACCTGTGTCGAGGTAGAACGCTTATGTGAATGACAGCTGGGTTCCATGGGAGAGAATTACGTACAAAATTGGGCTGGTTCTCTCCCATACAGTCAAGCTGTCTTTCACATAAGCGTTCTACCTCGCCACAGGTATACCACCTTATCATTTCTCTGGATAAGAGTGTTTTTTCGAGCTTTGGAAACTGTTGTTTTCACGAGTGTAGACTTCGCACATCATAGCCGAAGGCGAGGTAGGCAACTATTCGAGTTTTTCCGAAGTAATGAATTACGTCGCAGGTTCCAAACTATAACATTTTACTGCCGACCCACGCGAAAGTTAAATTTCACTACTTTCGCAGGGAGCAAATTGCTTGTTGTCTATCAACACGATAACTCGAGTAAATCTCTAGCGATTTTCAAATTTATCAGAAAGTTGGTCGGAAAAGTAAGTTAAAGATTGAAGATGGGAATTTTTGGGTCCGCTGGTTTTGGTTTTTTTTCTGCACGAATTTTATAAATCGTTTTTCATTCGTTAATTCAATGAAAGGCCAACAATTTATGGAAAAAGCGTCGTCTAGGGCCCTACGTGCTTTTGGACCTGTACGAAGTACAAAGGACCTATACGTTTACTACAAGACATTTCATTGTAATATGGGGTAGATCGAGGCGGGAGTGAGGGGGATTAATTCAATATTCAAGCATTTGATCTCACAAAATTTGGAATTTTTTTGTGGAAATTGGGCCAGTGGAATGAACGGAATTGAGTTTCTTGGCCATATACGAAAGCAGATGGTTTTTCGTCTATATTTCCTCAACTATGCAATATGGAGATTTATTGTCAAAGAGAAAGCTGTAGAGAATGAAATTTTAGAGAACACGCATATCAGGATTTTAGAGAAAAATAACACAGTCCTGGGATATGATCATTACTAGAATTGGGAGGGATGATCCATATCTCTAGAACCATGAGAGATAGAAAGTGGCTTCTAAAAGCAAAGTTGTAGAGAATAAAATTATAGAGAAGAGGTATTTAAGGATTTTATCGAAAAATGGCGCAATCCTAGGATATGACCATTTTTAGAATTGGGAAAGATGACTCATATCTCTAAAACTATGGTTGTTAGGAAGTTGCTTTCAAAGGCAAAGTTGTAGATAATAACATTTTAGAGAACACAAGTTTCAGGGTATGGGGTGAAAATCCACCAATCCTGGGATATGACCACTTCTAGAATTGGTAGGGATGACTCATATCTCTAGAACTTTGGCAGTTAGAAAGTTAGTTCCAAAGACAAAGTTGTAGAGTATAAAATTCTAGAGAAGTAGTATGTCATGGTTTCAAGGAAAACTGACCTTAACCACAAAATTTAGTCACTTGTGAAATTGGGAGTAATGACCCATATCTCTAAAATCATGGTAGTTAGAAAGTTGCTTCCAAATGCAAAATTGTAGAGAATAAAGTTTTAGAGAACACGTGTTTCAGGGTTTTAGGGAAAAATTACCAAACCCCGGGATAAAGCACTTTTTAGAATTGTGAGGTATGACGCATGTCCCTAGAACTAGCATTTAGGAATTCTTCTATTCTATTTTCTTTATAAATTGGGTAGATTTTATCTGAATTTCTTTTTGCTATTTCGTGGAGAATTTAGAAAGGAAAATTTTTTCCATGGAGTATAGATCAGCCCTACGTTGCGTCGAGGAATTTAGCAGCTGGACAAAACGACCCCTGAAAAAAAAACCCGGACCAAAAAAACCGGACAAAATAACTCCCGGACAAATATCCAGATGACCAATAAGGCGGATTATAACAAGCAAGGCGTCGTGCCGCAGGCCTGAACTTTATGGGACAAAAAAAACGGGGTCGATGGGCGGCAGCCCCCGCGATGGGGTGTCAAGGGGGTATCGCCCCCCCCCCTTGCGGGGTCCAAGGTGCGGAGCCCCTAGCGGGGTTTGGGGCAGAGCCCCATGCTTGTAAGGCCGCCTGCAGGGCATATTGTGGGTTTAGGGGGCAGAGCCCCCTACATCATAAAAACAACATTCTTTTTTAACATTTCATTACTTCCTGAAACAGGACCCTGGGGGGTTATTTCGTCCGAGGTTATTTTGTCCGGGTTATTTCGTCCGAGTTTTTTTTGTCCGGGGGTTTTTTGACATAGAGCCGAGGAATTTAGTGTTGCTTTGGACGGGATTGGCAAGAAACTTTTAACAACATTCCATTGCAGTCATTGGCATTCCTTTGCAACGGACGTAGACATCATACGGAATCGTACGAGCCCGCGTAGTATAATGTTTTTTGATCTTACACTTAAAAGTAAAGGTTTTCGGAGACATTTATCGTAAAGAAAGAAATATAACGTAAATATAAAGTAAGTATACTACATGGGGTGAAAAGTCCGCGGCCTCACATAGAGATGGCGTCATTACTTCAGAATTTTTGTTAACATTCAGTAGTACCACCCTTTACTTGTCTACAGCCAAAATTTCCTGACATTTGGTGTCATAGTTTTCGAATTACTGTCAATAGAGTAACGCAGGTTTTTGTTGTTCGTAAAAAATGGAAAATAATGAATTCCGTGTGTTGATTAAACATTGTTTCTTAATGGGAAAAAATACGGTGCAAAGCAAAGAATGGCTGGATAAGTGTTATGGCACATCTTCTCCGTCGTATACAACGGTCAAGAAGTGGCATGCTGAATTTAAACGAGGTAATACAAGCACCGATGATGCCCCACGTTCAGGACGTCCAAGTGAAGCAGTTACTGAAGAAAACATCAAAAGAATCCATCGTATTGTTTTGGCTGATCGGAAAGTTAAAGTTAGTGAAATAGCTGACATCCTCAAAATATCAACAGAACGGGTGCGACACATTTTACACGAGTATTTGGACATGAAAAAGCTTTCTGCGCGATGGGTGCCGCGTTTTCTAACAATTGATCAAAAGCAGCACCGTCTTGACGATTCAGAGCGTAATTTAGCTTTGTTCGAGCGTAATCCAACGGAGTTTTTGCGTAGATTTGTCACGATTGATGAAACGTGGATTCATTACTATACACCAGAGTCCAATAGACAGTCTGCAGAGTGGTTAGAATTTGGTCAAAGCCGACCGAAGCGCCCAAAGGCACAGCGTTCTGCAGGCAAGGTTATGGCCACGATTTTTTGGGATGCGCATGGCATAATATTTATCGACTATTTGGAGAAAGGAAAAACAATAACTGGCGAGTACTATGTCACATTATTGGAACAGCTCGACAACGAGATCAAGAGAAAACGACCGCATATGCAGAAGAAAAAGGTCCTGTTTCATCATGACAATGCACCAGCGCATTCATCCATAAAAGCAACTGTGAAACTGGACTCTTTGGGCTATGAATTACTCCACCACCCACCTTACTCTCCAGATCTGGCCCCCAGCGACTACTATTTGTTCCCAAACTTAAAAAGATGGCTACAGGGAAAAAGATTTTACTCTAATGATGAGGTGATATCCGAAACAGAGGCCTATTTTGCAGGGTTGGAGAAATCCTATTATACCAAAGGTAGCCAAATGTTGCAGGACCGTTGGACTAAGTGCATTTCCCTTCAGGGAGACTACGTTGAAGAATAAAATTAATTTCATATGTAAAAGTTAGTTCTTTCATTGCAAGGCCGCGGACTTTTCACCCCATGTAGTACTTCATTAAAAAAATGTGTGAAAAATCATGCTATTACCCAGTTCCCCTAAACCTTTCGTTAAGAAGTCAAAAAATTCATTTCGGGAATAAATAAAAAATATATTTCCTTCATCCCAAATAAGTACCTACGTATTTTATTCGTCATTGATCACTGATATTAAGCGTATATTTTTTGAAAAATTACAATTTTAAATAAAAAAGAAATGCTAAAATTGTCGTATAACATTTCTGATTCAAGACATAAAAATAAGCCAAATAAAATTCGAACCACACGTAATATAAAGACATACATTGAATATTACTTTTCGATCTTACCTTAAATTTCCCTTATTCGTAGCATATTTAATGTGATTACAAAGAGCCTCGAACATTCCACTTGTTGTTGTAACATAGCGGCAATCAAATACCTAAAAGGCAAGATATTTCTTTCTTATAAAAATATTAAGATTTGGCTGAATTTATCGAGCTTGTATAAAAATATGTGTCACTTTGGCATGTGGCCTGTTTTTAGAAATATGAAAATGTCGTGGAGCTGAACGAAACACTAAATGTCTTGTAATACATAATATTTTATCTAAGGTATACCCACAGAAATAAATAAAAAGCTTAGCGCTATTTAACGTGTAAAACAACATTTAAAGAAAGATTGCCGTTGAGTTTTTATATACGTAAACATAATGTACTTACAGCATCTTTAAATCTTAACCGAAAATACTATACAATAAGTAGAAACTCGTTGTGCAGAGGAGTAATTTTCGGTGTGTTCTTCACACCAATATTAGAGGTTGTGGGAAAATGACATACATACATTTGTTCAGATTTTTGATTCCCTCTCACTGGCTCGGTATTGTCCATCAAGTGAACGCCTTTTTATACACCCCACACCTCTCCTACCCGAATTATCGCGAAAAATTTAGATAATAACCAATATGTAAAAATTAGCGCCCAATTTTCGTCTGCCATTTAAAATCCGGACGAAAATATGCGGGTGATACAATGTCCGGATGCCTCAAAATCCGAATGACTCAAAATCCGAACGACTCAAAAAACGGATGCCTAAAAATCCGGACAATTTCATTCTATAAGCATCGTCTGTCTTGTGTTTTGTACGGGGCTCCGCCCCCTCGTCTGCAGCAGAAGAATTCCCCATGTAGGCGGCCTCACTTGCATGGGGCTCTGCCTCTATCCCCAAACCGCAAATATTAATTTCATCTAAATTTCATTTTTAACACTCATCAAGCGTTTCAGCTACACGTACGCACGAGGGGGAAACGACGCGAGCAAATCTTGTCCCTATTGGCCATTGGTGTCTATTGGTGTCTATTGGTGTCTATTGGTGTCTATTTGCAGCTATTTTCCGTTGTGCTTTTCTTATATGAAAGAAACTTTGTGTCGACAAATTCAATTCAAGATATTGTAATGTTAGCGTTATAGATTTCGGGAAAGAATCATGAAAGTCTCTAGGAAGTCTGTGAACTTTGATGAGCCCCATGAATCATTCCTTCAATATAATTTGGATTTTTATAAATCTGAGCATTGTACCTTTCTATTCGGTAAGAAGTACTGAGTTTGCAAATCACTATAAATCATATTAAATCAACGTAATTCAGTCTTGTATGACAAATCATAACCTTTATCGTTAAATATTCAGATTTATAATTAAAGAAAATTGAGAAAAATTACATGGAAAGGATTGATGTGTATAGGGCAATCTGTACCTGCAAAAAATAGAATCCTTATGTACAGCAGAATCTATCAATAGTCACCAATAGACACCAATAAACACCAATAGCCACTAATAGACACCAATAAACACCAATAGCCACCAGTAGACACCAATAGCAATCAGTGAACACCAATAGCAATCAGTGAACACCAATAGACACCAACATACACCAATAGATAACCAAATAGACTCTTTTGTGATCTGCTGGCACATGTTCATCTTTCTACCAGCGCCTGTTTTCATTACATTTTCCTTCTACTTGCGTCGATTTCTGTTCGTGTTAACGTCAATAGACGTACTTTTTCCTTTGTCTATTGGCGTCTATTGGTAGCTATTGGTCGCTATTGGTGTCTTTTGGTGTCTATTGGTGGCATTGGAGTCTATTGATGGCTATTGGCGTTTATTGGCACCAATAGCAAATAGCACAAGCCCCAGTATTGGCTCGCTTCGTTTCCCCCTCACGTACGCACACATAACTTTATTTTCTATAACGTTTTATTTTATCGGGATTTCATTCAGAATCATCCGGATTTAGAGGCAATCGAATTTTGAGGAATCCGGATTTCGAGGCATCCGGAGTTTGTATCATCCGAGTTTTCTCGTCCGGATTGTGAGTGTCTGTATTTTGAGTGTCCGGATTTTTCCGTCCGAGTTTTGAATGAGAAATCTTCTCATATGTGTGCCATTTTCTAAAACCTATGTGGAGCTCATATTGAACGAGCCCTTAAAGGAACGTTGTAAGATTTTCTGACATGATTTCTGAAAACATTTGAGTTCCAATTGCTTCTGTTGATTAATTATTGTAGAAATAATCCAACAAAAGGGTAACAGCCTATCACTTTAATTATACGGAAGAAGAATTCTGTTTTCGGAATTTCTCTTTAATTGGAATACATTAAAAAAATGTACTGTGAAGTTAAGTAAAATAAATATTTGCTTTAACGATCGATCTCCATTCACACTATTAATATCTTGTTGAGCTTGTTAACGACCCATAATCATGGAACTGAAACTTCCACCACCTACAGACAACAACTGCTACTTCCATTTACAAGCAAATAATTCATCCGATTATTATATATCGGTTACAAGGATACTAATTTTCACTTCTATGCAGTTATAAAATACTTCGATGATACCATTTAAGAGTCGAGTGCGAAAAGCGTTCACATAAATCCTTTTAATTATTTGCGGAACAACAAGAACCATAATAATCTACCAAAATGCCTGCTACACCACTGCATAGAAAGTCGAGAAGGGAAGCTATATTTCAATGGAAACATCTTATTTCCGTTCCCATTGAAAAAAGACGTAACAGAGCATTTTGTATGGTGGATACATTTTATATGACACTTTGACAACTCTTGTGGCATAATAATGGAACGACAGAAAAAAAAATGTTTTAGATTGCTGATTTCAGGCCCATGATTATTTTATATAAAACGGTTTAGTGAGAAATATACACCCTGAGATATACACACCTGCTTAGGTCTTCATTCGTTGCGATAGAAAATATTTTAATAGGGATGGAATTAAAAAGCAACTTGTTATTGTAACTACCTGCAATTTTGACCATTGAATTCTTCCTATACAACGTGCTGAATTGCGCCAAGCCAATTTTGCACCGTAAATCAGTTCCGTTTCTGTTAGATGATAACTGTTTGTAGTCTCAATATCGCTTTGAACTTGTTGCAGACGGGACTCATATGCTTGCGATTTTGGCCTGTAAAAAATATAGTTTCAGATGAAATATAGTAAATGGAAAAAAAGAATGCACGAATCTACTGGGTCTTCAGCCTGAAGTACGCAGCCCTGAAAGTTGCAACAAGTGAAGCAGTGTATTTTTGGCTAGGAAGCCTGTGATCAACAAATATGATGTTAGCGAGTACTTTATAGAAATATAATTTTCAATTTGACCCGAGGCTGCGTACTTTGTCTTGGTTCAAAGGCACAAAGTACGCAGTCTGCTGACATTGGCGAATGCTTTCAACACACTGATAAATGTTCATCTTGACACGAGGACGCGTTCTTGCACTATATTCGTTTTTATGTAAAAGGCAACAGCAGTGTGTGCGTTGGAAATAATTCGTCAATGCCACAAAAGTGATAAACACCAGCTTTTCACACAAGGCTGCCATCTTTGCCATGGTTCAACGGCACATAGTAGGCAACCTGATGTCAAATTGAAAAGTATTGCCTTAAAGTACTAGCTACTAGATTCAAATCTTCCACATACATCATTTTTTGACGCCAGGCTGCCTTCTCGGACTTGGCTTGTTATGGCATCTCTCAAGGAAATCGTCATGAATCCACTTCACGGGCCCGAGTCCGAACCAATCGTGTAAAGCGGGGCTCTAGTACCGATTATCCCCAGTCAAAATATCCCCGGACAAAATGTTCCCAGACAAAATATCCCACAAAAAATGGACAAAATATCCCCAGATGTAATGTCTACTCAGAAATGGTGAATATAGGTAGGTATTTTTAATTAGATATTATATGGCTCACTGCAACTGTAATGTAAGAAACGTTATTTGCATCTTTTTTACTCTTACTACATGGTCTTTTAAAATTGAGACAAAACATACCGTTCCTTACATTACAACACATCTTTGTCAACTTTGTCAACTTTGTGAATTTGCTTGCGTTCACCAGTGTTTTCCATACAAACTGATAACGTTTTTATAAAAGTGAACGAAAATACATTTGTGTATACTCAGTTTCTATAGCATTCACATTGTTTAGAACGGTAGAATGGTTCGTGGAATGAACCATTTAGCGTGTTGGGGGCTCTGCCCCCTCACCCCCGCGCCTGCGACGGGCTTTTGTAAGCCTTGCAGGCGGCCTCACGTAAATGTGGCACTGCCCCGAACCCTGGTAGGGGCTCCGCCTCTTAGACCCCACAAGGGGGATATTCACCCCTTGACCCCCATTTCGGGGGCTGCCGCCCTTCGATCCCGCTTTTTTGTTTTTTGTTGTTTATTTTAGTCCTGCGGCGCTAAGTAACACTTCACATTGAATATTCTTAATTTTTTGAGTGTAGATATTTTGTCTGAGGGAATATTTTGTTCGGGGATATTTTTTCCACGGGGATATTTTGGTTGGGGATATTTTTTTTGGACATTCGGTCCTAAACTCGTTTCAAAATTTTTATGAACTTTTTATTTTTGCGCTGGTTATTAACACCGCAAAAACCTGCGCAGAAGTAAAAAGTTCATAAAAATATTGAAACGAGTTTTACCCCGTAAAGCGGAGCGATTGTACTCAAATCTAAGTTGTGGTGCAAGTCCAATCGACATCGGATGGACATAATTACTAAACCTCACAATTTCTATGATTGCGATGCCCGAAAGTTGTTTCAGTAACAACCGCTACGTGTCGCATCGTATAATGTTGCCACGTTGCATCCGTTGAATCCATTAGTTTGCGCTTTCGTTATTCAACCGAATCACACTGTTCAATGGTTTTCAACGTGAAATAAAGGTACAATTTTGATTCCATTAAATTTTGATTAGACTATGTGCACCTTCACAGTTATACATTAATTTGAAAGATAACGAAAATGCCTTGAAGCACCCTGATTGAAATCATGTGAACGCGTGCAACAAAATCTAAAGTTTTCTCTATAACAATTGTTCTCATTTCATTCAAATTTGAAATTCATGTGCAGATTTTTTCGTAGCCTATAGAAACAATATTCAATTTGCATTACTTCTCGATCTTTTTTCTGTCGAATAAGGAAGAAATGTGCAATAAACAATTTTCTCACTTCAGATAGCTGGAAGACGTCAAAGTAAACACAAGCAAAAACTTTGGGCAACCAAACAATGGACATTCAGTCAAAACTGCTTGATGTGACAGACACTCGTAGCTCATCAGCAAAACTACCGACAAAATCACAGGTAATTTAGCTAATTTTATTTGAGGATTAAAACGTCGAAGCATGGGAAGACTACCTCATTGTATCCGGGTGATTGTCAAATGACTTTACGATATTTTCTTGAATTTTCGATTCTCTCCTTATTCCTCTTCCTCCATGGCCTATTTTCGAGAACTTAATTCCTAAACATTACCAAAGACCCGCAATATCAGAATAGATGTGGTAAACAGAATAGATGTTACAATAAGACTCGAACGTATCTAAATATAGAAATGAGCAAACAATCCAATGTTTTGTGCTCTTTTATAACTATAAGAATTTCAAAGATCCATAAAAATTACCCAAGGTAATATCAAAGGCCCTACCGAAGTACGTCTGAGACCGTTGATTTTGTCTCCCCTGCACCATATCAAAAAGAGGACCAACGTAGTTTCTTCAAGAAATCCTGAGACTATTTTCTCTAAAATGTAATTCTCACTAAGTTTGCTGAGAAACAAACTTCAAATTGGCGTAATTTTATAGATATGGGTCATAATTCGTAATTCTAGAAGTGGTCAAAAACCAAGATTGTGTCGTTTTTCCTTAAAACACTGAAACACGTGTTCTTTAAAATTTTGTTCACTACAACTTTGCCTTTGAAAAACCATCTGCTATACGGCCAAGGAACTCAATTTCGTCCATTCAATTCGTCTCAGTGCCCAGACCACGGACCCAATTTCCACAAAAACAATTTTTCCAGTTTTCTGAGACAAGGCTAGCAGCGCTCGTGAAAAATTTCAACGGCGCTCGCGCTCAAACTTCAAAAAACGAGCGACGCTCTTAGCGCTCAAAATTTGCGTTAACTACTCAATTTACTAAAGAAATGTCAAATTTTTCGGATTCTAAAGAATGTTTTAAGGATTCAGTTCACAGAATATAGTAGAAATAGTACAAATCCACATATCAGACATGTTCTGCACTAAATGGCATGAAGCTATCACGATATCATGGCCCGACATTAGTTTGTAAAATTTTGGTTGTTTAACGTTGTGGTAAAATTTAACTTCTTCATTCAACTCCACCTTGTAACGTAATGCATTTTTGAATAAATTTGAATTTTAATGCAAAAACATATTAGCTCAACAGGGGCTGTGCGCAAGCGACGTACACAATATTTTCGACTCCCCGCCACCGTACAACTTGGGTAACCCTCCTTTCAAATTTGCAGATCACGTGGCAAATAAGAGATAGGACTATTTTATAAAAAAATGTTTATTAGTTAGTGTCGGTCATATGATTTTCTATAGAAACTTGCTGAGTTAAACTAAATTTTATGATTTCGGGAATTGACTCCTCAGAATCATCCACTTGTCTGTATCTCTTTCTCTACCTCATCTCGAGCAATTATTATTATTATTAGCGTATGGTTTATTTTCTTCTCGAAATCGTACAAAAAACTAATATTAATTTAGAAAAAATGAACAAATGACGTCGTTAAAATAAAGTTTATCCTAATCGATGAAAAATTTGTTAATTGTTGTCCCCATTGAATTTAAAAATCTCGAGCAATAATCGCCAACCATTCGTTTGCTCAGCTAGCGGCGACTTGCTTCGGACGTACTTTTGGGAGCGATGCTATTTTTCCACAGATGCTCTTTGAGCATCTCTATACTCGCAAAGTATTTTTTACAACTCGAACAAGTTTTAGATTCGATAATTTTCGCTACTGTGGGACAACAATTTTCAAATCTTCTGGTATTATGTCGTCTAAAGAAAGTCGCATGAAAGAGAAATAGCACAATTACCTATGTGCTATTCATAACCTTTTTTCACAAGCAGAGAAATGATAAGAAATCATTTCATTCTTTTGATCGCGAATGAGAAGGTTTATCACGACCTTGCATCTGAGATCAAATGAGGTATAAAACCTTGAAATATATCAGAAGACTCAACGTTCTTGTTGATAACTTGCGTTACTTCGTTCAAAAGTTTGTGTGAACTAAGTCCACAAACTAAGTTTACGTCAACTTTTCGTTCATTGCCTCCTCGTCCTCGTATTGAACCTTTGTAAGATGAATTGCCATAGATATGCGTTTATCAGTTCATAAAGCGAGTTTTGAACATTCTTTCCAGACAATCGAGCACAAGTTTAGTATCAATCTTAAAAAGAGTTGAATTAGCGCGAACGCGAGCGCTAAAAATGAGCGGCGCTCATGCTTCCGCTCGCAAATTTTAAAAATGAGCGGCGCTTCTGCGTTTTAAGTTTTTAAGTCATACATTTTTACAGTACTGTTTCAGATCAGTTTTAAAGCTGACTGTTCAGCGGCGTCGACTTGTTGGCGGGCAAGCAAAATTTTTAAATTTGATGATGTGTATTTGGCAAACATGGCAAAGTAAGCAATGAAACGGTAGCTAATGATTGCTTTTAGAGCGAAAGTTGTAAGAATATTTTTGAAGTAATAGATTCCAAATGAAGATGTGGTATTTGCCGTTTATGTGACAGAAGTAAGTGTGCACGCGAGCGAAGCGAGCGAAAATTTTTTTATTTTTTTTATTTAATGGAACCCACAACTATTATAGATTTTACAAAACATATTCTAAAGTCCTAAGATACCCTATAATTTGAATCTCTCAATTTGTGAAACGAGGTTCTTTTAAATTATTGGAAACTTTCGAAAAACGAGTCTGTTCACCCACTTAGCCTATACATCAAGAAGTGACTTCAAAGTGTATGGGCTAGAAGTTTGGAATAACACTTCATCGATACAAAATTGAGCTAGGTATTCCAAAATATTCAAAAAAAATTTGTCGGTCCTTGAAAAAACGTCAAATGTAAAATAGCAATCCATTTCATGGGGGACACTTGCCTCCCTATACTTGGCGCCGCTGTGAACAGTACCGATGCATATCAATTTTGAAACTGATCAGTACTTATCCGTATTTGTTTTGAAACTGATCAGTACTGTTTTCGATCAGTTTTGAAACTGAGCAGTACACGATCCCTATCAGTTTTGCAACTGATCAGTATTGATCCGTATCACTTTGAAAAGTGATCAGTACTGAAGCGTAACAGTTTTAAAACTGGTGATGATGAAAATCGATCACCACAAAGAAGTCGAAAAAGATTTACTTCAAAACTGTTCAATGTGGCAGATTGGACTAGTGCTACGATGTGTGAGAGCTCTAAAATAAAGCTGGATGTAGCAGATTCAGTAAAATATGAAGTAAAAATTTTGAGACTTCAACCAAAAGTTGGATGTGAGAGATCTGACAACAAAGGTCTAGTACCTTAAAAAAATTCAATAATTAAAATTGTTTAGAAACAGGTGTATATAAAGCCTTGTAATTCGAATGATTGCTCATTCTGTTTTTATGTGCGCTGATATACACATAGTCCGACATAGTCCCTTCAAAAGTTGGAAAGTAATATTTTCACTTTAGTTAATTGGGGAAACAATTTTTGGTCTGAGTTCCTAGCAATGCAAAGGATGCGAATTATTGGATCAAAAGAGTTTTAAAACTGATACATATTAGTACTGATCACTTCCAAAACTAATACGGATCAGTACTGATCAGTTTCAAAACTGATACGCATGAGTATTGTTTAGTTTCAAAACTTGTAACTTATAAAAATTTGTAACACATCACTTACAACTTATAACTCATGAAAATTTATCACTTAAAACGTAAACTTATAACTTGTAACGTAGACTTATTACTTATAACTTATAGCTATGTGTATATGTATATGTTATAAATTTAGCGATAAGTCGCTTTGCCCACACTCTCTATTCACTTACAGCAGTACCATTGGTACCGACCTAATACGATAAAAATTCCATGGAGCTAAATTGACTGCATGCCAGACAGTATTTCACCTCTCGGAAAAGAATTTCTCAAAACTTATAATTTCAAATAAATAAAAAAAATAAACCGAAAATATTTTTATTATCAGTAGGTACATATGGCATACAGTTTCATATGAAAATATAAAAAAAATTTAAAAGCGCGAGGTTAATTGATTGTCAGTTTTATTATCGTCTATCCCTAATGATCACTACGCATTACTTTTAAACACATTTGAAGGGTCATAGCTCATAGACCAGTCATATGTTTTAGAATGTCGAGCAAAAGATGTGATTTCAAAACTCCAAAATTTATTTTTTTGTAATATTTAATTTGACACCATTTTTAATATTTGAAGCACTCTCAGCGCCCTGCTACATTTTCTAATCTCACTTTATTTTTTTTTATCTGCTTCATCAACTTTTAAACGACTAATGACGTCACACATGAGAAATGAATCTTGTAGGGCAGTGTTTATTGTAAAATTGTCACGTTGAATTTTCTACTAACATATATTAAAAGTCGCTTAGGGGCTGTTCATAAATGACGTCACGCTTGCTATAAAATCTATAAAGTTCATAGCTCGAAACTGGTCAGACATTTTGCTTATAGTACTCCGGTTACCCCCCCCCCCCCCAAACACACCACCTGTTTGGGGGTAGCCATAGTCCTATAAACGAAATTTTTTGTACTGAACGAGTTATGACCTTTTTATGGATACTCATTTTTTATAGCAAGCGTGACGTCATTTGTGAATGGCCCCTTAGCAGAACCGCGTGTTAATCCGAATGATGACATTTTTATTTGGCAAAAAAAAAACCAATTGACCATCTGAAAAATAGCTGAAATTTCACAACTGTACAAACATTGTACTTTTTACTCGATTTTTATCCCACGACTTTGCAGAAAAATATGAGATTTTACTTTGTTTCTTGCATGCAGAAAAGTAATTAATTCAAAAGATGATTCGGCGAAAACGATATACACGCCAGTAATTACATTCGTAAAACTTTAGTCCTTTGTCTGAACCATCTGCTTATGAATCCCAGATACCAAATGATAATACTAACAGTCATAGTTTGATTATAAGATCTTTATTTGGCATACGGTTCACAATACAGTATCCAACTGGTAATCCTTCTTATATATTTCCTGTCAATAAACATACGATACAAAACCATAAAATAACCTCCGAACCACAGTGTTCCGTGAGGATATGCCATATAACAACTGGCTCAAAACTTTTCTCATTTATAACATGTAATGAATTTGAAAGATGGGTGATTGATATGTAAGTAGAAGCACTTAATCGTCCATTTCTAAGTTTTCTCATGTTTTGTTGTTTAAACAGAAAAATGAATGTTAAACACCTCTTCTTCGTAACCCTTAAGTATGTAATGTAATCGACTTTGAAATTGTCTTGTCTTACGCTTCGGTTACGTTCAACAGAGCATTGTAATAGTCATGACAATCGGTAATAAATCATTTTCGGAACGAGGAAGTTGAGCATGAAAAACTTTCTGTAGTCCGTTTTTATTTTTCGTACACCCAATGCAAATGAATGAGGCTGCATACGAGTAACGTGTCTATTCAAGATCAACTTCGGAATATTTTCAAGAATTAAAATAAAAGTTGAAACTTCTTGAAAATTCTTTAGATTTAAAATAAAAGTTTCAGAATTTCACGCATTTTTTAAGAAGAAAGTTACCATTTTTAATCGAGATTGCTAAAGCGTAATAAAAACAAGAATTCAATAAAGTCCGTATGTGTACGGAAAATGTAACGTAGGGAACACTCGGATCTCATTACGTACACACCGCGATTTTTATCACGCTAAAATTTTTTTCCCACTACATCGCATTTGACCAACAACTTTCTAGAAGATTGTAAAGCTGTATCTCATTCATAAAACAGTGATATGAGCGTTTCTACGTTCCATTTTATCCAAGTACACCGTGGAACTACCCATATCTTCCTCGCAAACTTCACTCATTGATTGATTCATTTATTAAGTAGCGATAGCTACTTTATGTTTTCATCCGTCCTATCTGTCCGTCCATCTAGGCACCGTCACAATTATAACGTCACAAAAAATGACTTTACAAAAATAACGTCACTAAAATGACGTCACAAATACGACGTCACAAAAATGACAATACAAAAATGACGTTACAAATACGACGTCATCAAAATGACGTTATAAATACGACGTCCTAAAAATGATGTCATAAAAATGACGCCACAATAATGACGTCATAAATATGACGTCACAAAAATGACAACAGAATAACGGCACAAGTATGACGTCAAAAAACTATGTCACAAATATAACTAAAAGTTATGACATCATAGAAATTAATTCGTTTAATTCTTCAACAATACACTAACAATATCAATGATTTATCAAGTAGCAAAAGCTACTTTTTGTTTTCAGCCTTCCTGTTCCTCTCTGCATCTAGCTGCACGTTGCTTCACCTCACTGCACGTCACTGCACCTAGCTGCACATCACTGCACCTAGCTGCACATCACTGCACCTAGCTGCACATCACTGCACCTAGCTGCACGTCACTGCACTTAGCTGTACGTCACTGCACCTAGCTGCACGTCACTGCACCTAGCTGCACGTCACTGCACCTAGCTGCACGTCACTGCACCTAGCTGCACTTAGGGAATCAACTTCTTGACTTCACTTAAGCCATCCTTTTCAGGTCTGTTGTGCTGCTCCCCATTGTTGTTGTGGTGTTGTAGCCCATCCGGTGATTCCACCCAATAGTTACCGGAGATAAAACGAAGGCTTTTTGACAATGGTGCCTTCTATACAGTCAGGTCAAGTCCCCATTGTTCCCTGAGTCCCACTATAGCGAGAAGTGTTTTGCCGTTTCTGCTATGTTTCCGCACCTTCTACGGTTCTTAGACAGCTTGGTACAGGCCTTTCGTTTTTGGCTTGCAAGTAAAGCTTAGCAGAACGTGAGAACTTAACTCGTGTGACCCGTGACAACATCGTACGGGCACCATTATATCGTCGTGCACTGAGTACGGGTATCTTTGCATCTAGCTTTGAGTTTATTTTAACAATCACATCATACAACGTGGTGTATTGTGTGTTTTAATGTATAAGCTCTTCTCTATATTATTTCTGTGCTTTGCATTTCGTATGTTACATACAATGCTAATGTGATTTTATAATTAAAAGTTAACACGAGAGTGATTGACTTTTCCCCACATAATGACGAAGAAGAAACATTTTACTAATTCCACTTAAAACCCGTGTTCAAATATAACAAAACACGACTCCGTCGTACGTTGAGTTCACACACCGATTTGAATAAATCATAAAAGTTAATCCTTATGCGCGCTCTTCCATCTTTTCATTGATAAATTACTTTTTATGAGGCTTTGATTTTAATTAAAGACAAAAAATACAGATTACCTCAATGAATAACATAATATTTTTCTAAGGTAAGATATCATAATTGCAGCACTTTCTACATTAAGCCAATGTAATGCCGAAGTTGTGATATACAACATTCGAGGGTTGCGGAACGGTGAGAGATTAATTTTTGAATGAAATTTGACATAAAATGATTAATTATTGTTGAGGTGGTTTTAATTACAGTGGAATACTTTGCATGTTCTGCTACCTGTGATCAATCTTCAATTCGAATATAACAGGAGAGTGATATTCATAATAGGACAAATATTAACACAGTTGTGATGTCAAAGCAATTAGAGTGCATTGATGTTCAGTGTCGATTTGGTAATTAAAACAAAATTAGGAATCGCGAATCAATTCAATCTCAAACTAACATTTACTTCCAAAAAATATAAAAATGTGTTGGAATGGTCTAAGAGCCCCTGAAAGTTGTATTGTTAGACCCGTACGAAGAACGAAGTTCTTCGAAAAGGGGTCTTATGAGTTTACCACGACGTTTGTAACCACCACAATTTCGACCCGGGAGTAGGGAGGGGGAGCATCGATCATGGTTCTTAGATGACGAATCAGCAATAAAAAAAATGTCCGTCCGTCCACCGCGATAATTTGAGTAAAACTCAACCGATTTTCAAAAACTTTTTTTTCCCTGAAAGGTAATCGAAAAATCTTTTATGGGATTGAATCTGGGCACTGTTGGCCGTTAAAGTGGTTTTTGGTTTTTTGTACATAACTCGAGTAAATCTTTTCCGATTTTCCGGCATTTGTGATGTAATTTTTTTAACACAACGTAATTTTGTTTTAAAAAAGGCGTTGTAATTTTTTCAGTAAATTAGAACTTTGAACACAAGGTTCCATTCAAACAAACTTCTGTGTATTATCAGCGATAGCGTCACCTCAAGCGATATCATTAATTTTGGAAGCGGACTTACGGACTGCGTCACACTCTACCTTTTAAGAGGTTTTTGTTGTGATATCAGTCGTTTTGGAAGTTTTCAGTTGCTGAAAAATTTTTCTCCGAAAAAACATTTTCTCAGAAAAGAAAATTTTCTTAGAAAAAAAGCTTCTCCGAAAAAATTTTTTTTCGAAAAAAAGTTTTCTCTAACAAAAATTTCTCCCGAATAAAATTTTCTCAAAAAAAAATTTTCTCCGAAAAAAAATTTCTCCAAAAAAATTTTTTCCAAAAAAATTTTTCTCCGAAAAAAATTTTCTTTCCGAAAAAAATTGTTCACCAACACCTTCGGCTACCATCGGAACACTTCTTGTCACTTAAGACTACCTTCGGAACACTTCGTGTCACCAATTCTTCTCACTCATTCATATAACTTTCCTGAAGAAACCAACTGTCTAGGTATTCTTATTCAGAATTTAGTAAAAAATTCCAGATGGCGTCACTTTGACAGTTGGCAGCCATTTTCTAATGATACCAAAAAATTTTGCTGATGAAGCTCTATAATTTTCTAGAAGAAACCATCTCTCTCAGTAATGTCATTCAGGAGCTAAAATTCGAAAACCGAAAAAGCATAAACAAAAATCCAAGATGGCGCCGCTTTGACAGCTGGCATCCATTTTCTCAAGATCCCAGAAAATTCTTCTCACCAATCTCTATAGCTTCCCCGAAGAAACGTAGACAGTTGGTTAGATAGTGTTATCATTCCGAAGCTAAAATTCAAAAATCAAAAAAGGGGCTGTTCATAAATGACGTCACGCTTGCCATAAAATCCACAAAGTTCATAATTCCAAACTGGTAAGACATTTTGTTTATAGTACTCCGGCTACCCCCCAAACACACCCCCTGTTTGGGGGGGGGGGGGTAGCCAGAGTCCTATAAACATAATTTGCTGTCCTGCATGAGTTATGACCTTTTTATGGATACTCATTTTTTATAGCAAGCGTGACGTCATTTGTGAATGGCCCCAAAGCATAATTTTTCGCTACATACATTTTCTGAAGATCCCAAAAAATTCTCCCGACCATACTCTAAAACTTTCTAGAGGTCACCAACTCTCTAGCTATTGTCACTCTGGAGCTAAAATTCGAAAACTCCGAGCATTACCTAAAAAGCCCTCAAAAATTGACCACTTTTCCTCATGCCATGGCTTTTCCAGAATTTTCCCGGAAAAGCGTTATACGAAATTTTTCATTTGGGGCCGAGACTGACGTTCTCTGAAAATTTCAGGAAGATCGGCTGTCTAGTTCTCGAGACCGAAAATTATTAATAGATAGAACATAGATAGATAGATAGAACATAGAAACCGACAGATCAGAAAAAAAGTTTTCATAATGATGAGAATAATAGGAAAATCGAGATCCCATAGAAAAAAGGTCATTTTCAAACCTCGATATCTCAGCCAATTTTCAACCAATTTTGATGAAAGAGGGCTCGTTTGAAAGCTGCTGCGACGTAGTTTGGACGAGGAGGGGGCGAAGGGAAAAACTCAAAAGTTAGCGTATATATGGCTTCTTGTCCCAAAGGTTTTGTGTGGCCTTTTTTGAGCTTGTGGATTTCTTTTTTGGGGTGTAAGGACTGCGTAACGCCCTCGGCTACCGCTGCGGGCATGATCACAGCGAACAAATGATTGTAGTTCATTGGCGACGCGACGGTCTTAATTATATTTAATATTTAGGGGGCTCTGCCCCCTCATCCCCGCGCCTGCGGCGGGCTTGGTTACGCCCTGCAGGCGGCCATATGTGCATAGGGCTTTGCACCAAACCCCGCTAGGGGCTCTGCCCCTTAGACCACGCAAGGGGGATATTCCCCCTTGACCCCCTATGAGGGGGTCGCCGCCCCTCGACCCCACTTTTTTTTAAATTTTATTCACGGCCTGCGGCGCAGCAATACATATTCATAACAAAATTTGTATAAGTAAACTGTAGCTGCTGTAAATAACAATACATATTTTGTCCGTATTTCGTCCTGATTTTGTGCAGATTTTATCCTGATTTTTTAGTTTCTTCTGGATTTTGACGCCACCGAATTTTGACACCTCCGGATTTTGTAGCCTCCGGATTTTGACGCCTCTGGATTTTGTGCCTGCGTATTTTGTAGCGGCATCAGGGAGGTCGTTCATGATAATAAAGTGCCTTACACCGAACGGTACTAATTGATGGGTAAAGTATTCCGATGATGTTCTAAAAAAGTTCAAATTACTTCTCTATTTTGTGTATCCAATTATCTGGTGGTTGTTTTTTAATTTGTTTTACCATCCGCTTCGTGTGTTGTGATAAATTGTTTCTTAAAACTGGAAGAAATTTGCAGGATTTTAAAATAGACGAGAGGTGCTTGATGATGTGCTTAAGATATGAAAAACCTGAAAATTATTGCAAAAGTCTATCGAAATGTTGTGAGTGAATATTATAATGAAAAGTTCTAATTCTTTTTGTCAACTCACACTTTACTGCGTCAATTTCATAGAATAATAGAGCAACAACCCATCTGTAAAACCTTTCAACCTACTTAAGGCTGCATTTGTTATCCTAATGTTCTTGACTTTCTTTAGGTACATCGTTCGTTAGACCGTTCGTTTGCGAAGGAATTTACAAGAGAAAAAACAATGTAGCAAAGGCACAAACAAATTCACTTTCTTTGGTGAGAATGTAACCAATACTCTATATTAAAAAAGGGAAACCACGGTGTACTTCCTAGGTGATACACCTCGGTGTACTTTAATACACCTCGGTGCACCTTGATACACCTCGGTGCACTTTGATACACCTCGGTGCACCTTGATACACCTCGGTGCACCTTGATACACCTTGGTGCACCTTGATACACCTCGGTGAACCTTGATACACTTTCGTGCACCTTGGCAAACATAGGTGCACCTTGGAACACCTCGCTGCACCTTGGTACACCTCGCTACACCTTGGATCACCTCAGTGCACCTTGACACACATTAATGTACCTTGGTTCACTTTGGTACACTTCGGTGCACATTCATACACCTTGGAACACCTCGTCACGCGTTATACCTTGAAAAACTTCTGCGTACCTCGGTACACATTGTTACACCTTGAAATAAAGAGTTAAATATCTTCTTTTCTTCTGCCATGCCGTTTTAGCCAATCATTTACCTTATGATCATGTGAGACTGTTTTCCATTTTAGAATATTGTTCCATAATCGCTGGAATGTCAACCGATATCATTTCAATACACATATGGCAACCCACGCAGGTGAGTAGCTAGGTAACATGCTCTTAATTACGGAAGAAATGAAAATCTCTTTTCTAGTAGAAATGACATGAAATGAAAAAAATGCAACAAGTAGTTTCACGAAGAAAGCGTCTAATAAACTATCTTACACATCACGAGTGGTTACAGCAATTGTACTTTGAAGAGATTCTCTACGAGTTCTGAAGTTACTGTACAAAACAAATTCTTTACCTTCATAAAGAAAAATCCTTCTTTCAAAGAAATCACCTGAATTGACGAGACATTTAATTTATCGATGACTGAATTTAGTGTTAACAATTTGGTAAGTCAATGCAAGTGTATTGACAATGTTTTCATTTTGTTTATAAAATGGTTTTATCGAATGGACATGGAATTCCCTTTCATTTATTTTAAAGAACAACAAAAGACGCTACCAGTTGACGGTTGTTGGACCCCTTAGATTATGAAAAAGATTTTGTTCAATAGATCAACCCACTCAATCCCTGATTTCTTTTTGAAGTTCTGAAATATGTCTGCGTCCTCACGCTTTATGTAAAGTGACATGTGACAAAAATTCCTCTAAATTGGGGTGAAAGATGATTCAAATTGGACGGCTATTTTCCGTGACGTCATTCCATCACATATAAAAGTAATTTTTTTAAAACAGGCGAATGTGAACTAAGAAAACGTTCATAAATCTACGTCCTTATGCAGCAATCTACTTTTTCTATTGAAGAACAATGGTAAAAGTTGATTAATGCATAAAGGTGTTGCAATATCGTCTGCTTTTCTCTGACTTCCCCCCCCCCCCCCCCCAAACAGACGTTATAATTTAGAAGTTCAGAAATGGGTTAAAGTCAAAATCATAACATGGTTGTAGTAAACTTTACTATTAAAATTTGTGTAAAAAATCACAGTCTCTGGCTGTATGTCAACGGTTCCATTAACGTACATTATTGCGCTGCTCGTCACAATATGCCTGATTTCTCAAACACCTCCCTCTCCCCGCAAAAGCAAACGTCATTTATCGACGCCTATCCGTGAGAGACTATTCGAAAAGCCTGCGAATATTATCCGGGCTTTTACATGTAAAATAGACTGTTGTGAAGTTAGCCTGTGAGAGATCCCGCCCATGAGAGAATATGGTGGTCAGAGAGTCAGTACGTGAAAAGTGAACGGCTCCTCGTCACTCTCTTACAATTGTTTTATACTCAGCCAAATCTTTATATTGTGTCATTTAATGTTGATAAATTACACTTTCAATTTTAACTCTACTTCCGGAAGCATCTATGCGAGCTAACACATTTAACAAAGTTCCCTTCATTGATTTATGTCTCAAAACAAAATTATTCAGGGGATGCGAGATCTGAGGCCTGCACCGAGTAGTGAGTATAGGCGTTAAAAAGCCTATGGCCAGAACTATCTCTGATAAAAGTCACAAATGGGTCCAACCCTTCGTTCCCAGACGGCAGCCCGAAATCGTTCCCGCCTGTGAAAAATGTATTCAAATAGATTTTGTTCTAGGAATGACATATGTGAGTCCTGCACCTGCACCCGGTAATGAGTACAGTCGTTAAAAAGCCTATGGCCAGGACTGTCTCTGGGTGCAGGCCTCACATCTGTCAGTCCCAGAAAAAAATCTATTTGAATACATTTTTCACGGGCGGGAACTTTCTAGGGCTGCCGTTTGGGAAGGAAGGCTTGGATCCATTTGTGACTTTTACCAGAGATAGTCCTGGCCATAGGCTTTTTAACGACTATACTCACTACTCGGTCCAGGCCTCAGATCTCGCATCCCCTGAATAACTTTTTTTGAGACATATTTCAATGAAGGGAACTTTGCTTAATGTGTTAGCTCGCATAGATGCTTCCGGAAGTAGGGTAAAAAATAAAGTTGAAAGTGTAATTTATCAACATTTTATTTAAAAAAAAAATCGGAACCGGACCGGAAACCCCTCACACGTAGAGCGCCGATAAACCCGTAACGCTAAAGGGGAGCTAGTGAGTGAACATTAAATGACACAATATAAAGATTTGGCTGAGTATAATACAGAGAGAGTGGCGAGGACCCGTTCACTTTTCACGTACTGACTTCTGTGACCATCATATTTTCTCACGGGCTGATTCTCTCACGGGCTAACTTTACAGCAGTAAAATAGCGTCATTTTCAGAAAGAATTATCTCATGTGCATAGGAAACAGGCCCTTTGGAAGAAATTGAGTGGAGGAAATACATTAGAATATTTTAAAGCAAAGGTACAGATATCTTGAGTGAAAGATTAAATTTCCTGTGTTGGTTTACATAGCATTTACATACCCAAAGATATGCAAATAGTGACAAAAAAACTTATTAATAAAATATTATACTTCGGGTTCTCTAAACTTTGTGATGTAACAATGTTAACACAAATTTTAATTAAAACTTCAAGTTGAACTTTCTCGAAAGAAAACGTGTCTGAGAATTGTTTTGTTTTGTTTCGGTTCGTGCATTATTTTATGAAATTGATTCACAACTTCTGGACTAAAGAAAATACAATACGCCCAATGCAAAATCGAAATGCATAACTAACATTTGTATTGCGAAAGATTGTTAAATTGGATTTCTTTATTCTAATTTCACAAATATACACAACATGCATTCAAATCCTCGATGTACATAAATGTTTATTTGTAAAATGCTTTGGCAAACTTGCATCTTTTTGTTTGTAATGCATTCGTTTGACTGTTATTAGAACGTTTCATGAAGATGAGAAGTGCAATCCGTGCAATCGAGACTATTTAATTTAATTCTTAGTTGAGTCATTTGCATATTTAAGATTTAATGAATTTCGGTCATCTTCAACGAGATAAATTCTGAATGAAACGATTTCTTTAAATGTTACAAGACCAACGTTTCCCATTCTTTCGAAACGTGAGAAATTTTTTACTTAAACAATAAAAGACTTTGGAATGCACGGTAAATGTTAAGTGATGGTTTGCTATAAACAATCTTAGGCCTTACACACCATTTTTAGGGTGAAATGCTTGTTTATGTACGCTCCTCTTGAAGCACATTTTATGCGGTTGGAGAAGAGAAATAGAATATTAATAGTCATTCTAAAGTGTAAAGTCAGAAGCCCCGTCAGGCCAAAATTTGTTACATTACATTTTACAGAGTGGAACTGACTGGAACTGCGCACTATGAGGACTAGTGAAAAGCCAATCTTTTTTACTTGCTATCCCACCGAAAACTTCTCATTACATGTGTATGTGTATCTGCATGTAATGACGCGATTTCGGATGGGACACTGAGTAAAACAGTATACAGTGGGGTTGCTTACTAAGTCATCACAACAAAAACCTCCTAAAAGATAGAGTGTGACGCAGTCCGTAAGTCCGCTTCCAAAACTAATGATAGCGTTTGAGGTGATACGCAGAATTTTATTTGAATGGAATCTTGTGTTCAAAGTTTTGGCAGATTTCTGAAAATCCCAAAAAATTCTTCTGATCAAACTCTATAACTATTACGAACAACAAAATCAGCGACAATTCCTGGAGGCAGGCCACCTTACCAATGGCTTTCTCCGGGCTGGGGATTAGGGGCACCGTCGATCTGACCCATCCAGCTTACTTTTCATCGGTGTTCCAGTCTGAGGCAATATCTAACCTCATTTTAACTAAATAAAACTTGCGAGTCGTGGACGAACATTTCTTGTCATTAATTGAAGCTTACCCTCTAGAATTGACACCTTCTACGAATACAAAGTTCATGGGACATCCTTTGGTGCAAATCAATTTTTGAGGAGCCTATTTCGTTGAGCGGACCTACTGACAGGGCTCGCACTGCTTACGTCATCATCAAAGACATCTTCTAAGTGGCTTCAAGCAGTTCCTTCACATCAATTAGGACTTCTACTCGACAATGACGCAGCAAGGATTGCAGTAGCACTTCGCTTAGGTAACAAAGTGTGCGAACCTCATCGATGCATCTGTGGTGAGATGATTGCCCCCAATGGGCACCACAGGCTGTACTGCAACAAATCAATGGGTAAATACGCTCAACACGCCGAAATAAACAAAATCTTCTCGATGGCTTTTAGCTCGGCTTGAGCCATATGGACTTTCCTGCAGAGATGGTAAACGGCAAGACGGTTTGACTTCCTACCCATGGAGACGCGGCAGGTCACTAATCTGGGACGTAACTGTGGTCAACAATACAGCCTCTACTTATTTGAACTTGACTTCAGTGCGAAGCGGATCAGCGGCGGACCAAGCAGAAAGGTTAAAGCACAATAACTACATAGACCTTAAGCAACAGTATGGCTTCACTCCACTCGCTTTCGAAACTCTTGGTTCCATTGGCCTCGAAACTGAACTTTTTGTTAAAAAGCTAGGAAAGCTTATGATAAGGAGAACCGGCGAACCTAGATCAGGCGACTACCTTCTCCAACGTATTTCCATTGCAATCAGTAATTCAACTAGCATTCGGGACTCATTTCGTGAAAACAGAGATAACGTATTTTTATGAAAGTGTTCCGAATTTAATCGAATTTATTCCTAATTACCTTGTTAAATTTTCTGAAATGTAAAGTAGTTTGTAGTCTGTAATATGTTATTAGATTGTCTTATGAATTTTCAATTTCTGTATGTGATATAACGAACCAATATGTAACTAATTTTCTAAAATCATATTAATAGTAATACCTGAAAGTGAATGGTGATACCACGAGAGCATTGCGTGCAGCCCTGCGAAGCGAGTCGTCCAAAAAGTGGTGTGGTCTATCATATCAAGGGGCGGGAGCTATCCATTTTAAAACACATACGGCAAGCAATGATTTCGCATACAACAAAAACTCGTTGTCATCATCTGAATGGGTAGCAGCAATTAAACTGAACGTCAACTACGCGAATCTGAATGGTGTTCCTGGAAACGACACAACCTCCAACCTCTGTCGCAGATGCAACAGAGAGAAAGAAACTATCGGTGTGAAAGTGAACACATATGTGGCAATATCTGTGTGCTACCAATTTCCTTCTAAGCTTAACGTCCAGTCGCAAAATGGTAATTTTTTTTTATTCTTGCAAAAACCACTTTACTTTCATATCTACCGAACGTGATTCGCACGTAATGTCCTCTCAGAATCTTGTACGAAACCATTTAAAAAACATATTGGTGAACATTAGGTCGCCAACAAAGCTTTTATATCGATATCTTTTAGAACAAGTTTCACTTACAAAATTGGTGTCTATTTAATTAAAAAATTATCCCAAAATAAATTAGTTAACTTCATACGATCCTAATTTAAATATTAATTCCCAATTGAAAGGCATTCATCCCATGTCGTAGACATTTAACTCATAAAACTTTGTTAAAAATCAATAAAAAGGTATTGCCGAATTGAAAAATGTTTTAATAAACTTTAAGCTCTTGTCAAACAGAATTTATAGCATTGAGTTTTGAACAAATTTTAAAGCTTTGTATTTATCTTCAGAAAAATTGCGTATTTACATAGCGTCCTCGGCCGACAGCGAATATATTTCTCATCAAAATGAAATAAAACAATTTATTTTAGTTATGCCCATTGCACACAGAATTCATTTTCGTGTGTATTCCTTTTTTTGTAAACATAAAACAATTCAGATATTTACATTTTCGTTGTCTTCGGTACCATCAGGAAAGGACAGGACGCAACACAGTATATTTAGGTTGAATTTGTTTAATCTGCGTGTTAACGTAATATCGGATGCTCAAGTTAGGCACAAATTCCGAAAACCAGTTGTTGTGTTTTTTTCGAAAATGCTTGCGATGCGAACAGCCTATATGGGTGTCCGTTTCACTCTTTTAAAGTGAATTATAGAGGGTTTACCGGACTCACTAAAGTGAGTGCCTCTCATAACGCCGTACCAGTACCACGACAAAACTGCATTTTAAAGGTTCTGAAGCGAAAATATATAAAGGTGAAGTTATATTTTCCATACGTAGGAAGGAACCATATTTATCAACGAAACAATGGTGGCACTACTGGATAAAAACGACTCAACTTTTGTATTGAGCCGTACGAATGTACGAAAAAAGGTAGATGTCGCTACTCATCAAAAGCAGGAACATTGCCTGATGCAATCTGATGCAAAACACGGTATTCACAGTTATAAGTACTGGAAGATGCGGGAAAGGGTCCTTTGAATGGCTAAAATATAATGAAAGCTGTCCCTCAAGCTTCGAGTTATATTTAACTGCAACAAAACAATACACAACGTCATACGTGTATGTGTATACGTGTGTGTTGTATACAAAAGTGGTTGAGCCATTTAGAAATAAATAAACGACTGCATTGTACTTGCGGATATTATGGACTAAAGAAATGAAAAGAGAAGTGTTTTATTGCACGAGTTTCATAAAAAATAACCAAATTGATGTTCAGAATAATATTAAAAAAATATGTGAAATCCGACGATGCCGCGGAACAAAATGACAAAAAATTGTTGGAATTCTTCTTCTTTTTCATTTTGAGTAGTGTTTGGAGTAAATCTATTATGTAGTTTATGGTCACAGCACTTTTTTCAAAAGTAATACCATCCCACGTATGATGTTGTGTATTGTTTTGTTGCAGTTAAATATAACTCGAATCTTGAGAGACAGCTTTCATTATATTTTGGCCATTTTAAAGACCCTTTCCCGCATCTTCCGGCCTTAAGGCAAAAAAAAAAAACTGTATTCAATATTCCGAAACACTCTCATGTGTACTTCCCCTGAAATTTTGGTATGATTGCAGTACCTTGAAATTTGTTAGCAATTACTGAGCGAAAAAGTAATTGTGACGGAGCCTTCCAAATTACTTTTGTAACTTCTGTATCAACAACACATCGCCCATACATATATGTATGCATATCATCGGTATAACGCAGGGGCGTCAGTCTTTTGTTTCGCTCTTTGCAAGTAATAATCAACATGAAGTTGTCAGCTGATTCTTGAACTTTTACATGAAGCAGGGGCGTGACAGTCTTTTCTTTTGATCTATGCAAGTAATATTCAACGTGAAGCCAGTTGCAGTTGCAACCGAAATTAGCTGTTTTTGAACTTTTCAATGAAGTCAGCTGATTTAGGTAAATTTATGAATGAAATCAGCTGACTTTTTTGCAATGAAGTTAGCTTCGGTCACAACTGCGGCTAACTTCACGTCGAGTATTACTTGCAAAGATTAAAACAAAAGACTGTCACACCCCTGACATGAAGTCAGCTGACTTTGTTAAATTTATGAATGAAATCAGCTGATTTTGTTTGCAACTGCAGCTAACTTCACGTTGAGTATTACTTGTAAAGAACAAAACAAACGGCTGCCACGTCCCTGGTGTAACGTAAATACATCACGAACACATCACTTATACATCGTTTTTCCTCCTCTTTTACGTTTCTCATTTTTTCAACAACACCAGATGACTCAAGTACATTAAATGTACATTTTTATGCACGTTAATGTACATCCTGTGGGGCAACTATGTATCTTAAAATTGAATTTAGAACTAGAAGCAGATATTCAAAAATTTCGATTTTTCAAATGAAAACCCCCTAGATAAATTTTTCCGAAAAGTTGAGAATTTTCGATACTTACAGGGAATTTCCTCGAGTTTCCATAGCTGATGAGAATTTTTGTTCAATTAAAAATATTTTTTCTGATTCGTTTGGAGTTTTAGAGGATTTTCCCAATTCTTAATTTCCCTTTAAGATTTGATTTCCCTTGAAATAACATTTTCTATTGACTTCGGTAAAATCTTCCAATCGAATAAATCAATATTTTGGACAAACGTGTTGTCTTGTTGAACCGACTCTTTTGGAAACGCTTTTCGTTAAGTTTATTAAATTCGATTGGCTCTCTAAAGAATAGACTCGAATGTATAAATAAATTTTTTGTGGATTTCGGATTTTTTTGTATTCAGCTATAAGTGATTCTTCAAGGCTTGCTACACATCTATAGCTAAATTAACAATAAAACTTATCACAAAACGTCCACAATGCAATGTATGAATTTTTATTTCCACCATCCACTTGGGACATCTTGGCTAAATAAATATGATAAGGGGATGGATTCGCTTTCGTTTGCTTTTAAGCCGTATCGCTTATATTAATAATCTCGAAGATATCTTCAAATTCGATGTATGATGATACTTTGCCATGAGCACAAGTAATTCTTATTTGTTTGGTTGCCGTTAAGATAATTTTATCCATGACTAAACTTTAACAAAGTCTAAAGAAAGTCGGTTCGTCAGTTCAAGAAAAAAAATTGTCTACTTCCATGTGTGAGTTTAGTATAAACTTGCAGATGAATTCCATACGCACGCTTGCTAACTCGAAAATAGATATTTTCTGGTGTGGAATAAAAGTATTAAAAATAAATGAATGACAAGAATGGGTAAATGGTTTCAAATAAACCAACTGAAAATATGATTTTCAATTCAGGGCATGGTTTGTAACGCTTTTTTATCTTCCGCATTGCCATCATATTGTAGAATGGATGGCGGGAATATGAAATGCATTTGTTTGGAATATTATAAGCTGTCAGAGGTGATACGGAATTTTCCATCATTACGTGACTTCCTGCGGCTTTTCACATTTACTTTTTTTTTAACTTTTCACTAGAAAAGTGAAAATCTCTACTTCTTATAAAGTTCCAATCGTTCGATGAAATGGGTAAATAGAAAGACATTCTTTGTGTTCATTGTGATGCAGTGAAAGGGAACGAGACATTTTATTGCTCAAATTGGTTCAACAGTTTTCACAATAAAATGCTTGATTAATAATTGTTTGTGTGTATGCGACACATGTTATGATTTTAAATGATTTGCCAATCGATATATTTTCGAAAACACAAAAAAAATGGATTGCAATTTGATGTTTTTCCATGAGACAAATGAAATTGCAATCAGTTTTTGCACTTTATAAACATATTGTGGTAACAATGTTACAGTACATTTTACCAGAGAATTGGTTTTAAATTAAACTTCCTTTTCCTATTGGACCGGACGAGTTTTCGATTTGATTTGTTTGGTAACAATTTCCTAGAGGGGTTATTGTGACTCACATCTTTAATTTTTCATATTCAAGCAAGTGACGTCGTCGTCTGTTCTTTTCATGTGTTTAAACAAATAATAAACCGTATTATTCATATCAGTATAACATCTACGTTATCATGAGCTGAATTTGCTTTGAAGAAACTGCTAATATTGAATTTGGAAAGCCTCTGTGGGAGGACATTGAATCAAAATTGTATTTAGTTCTTTATGCTGCAGTTTTACTTCGCAAACGTTAATATTGTGTTGCCCATTTGGTTGGAACAACTCGATAGCGTAGTGGTTAACACGTCTGCTTGCTACTACGAGATTGAGTTGCCAGTGCGTTGGTTCGAAGCTCAACCGCAGACGGATTTGTACCGATTGTTAGATTTGTAAACAAAACAAAACTGATTAAATCGTACAGCTTACCGGAAAAGTCATTGTTAGGAGAACCGGCATTCTACTCGGACTAGTTTCGCTCCTAGTTACATCTTATAGATGGCACTGGGTATGTCGCACAGCTTAGTACTGCAGTGTGTGACATTTCTTTCAAAATGGCGGCGTGTGTCTAAATGTAGTGCCCGCTACGCCAAATTTACCGAATAAGGCAAAATCGGATAAAAATGTAAATTTTTAAAATCTGATAAGAAGTACATTTTTTTTATTTGTACCGATTTTGCCTTATTTGGTAAATTTGGCGTAGTGTCCGATTTTGACAAACGCCTCCATTTTGAAAGAAATGTCACACTGTGCATTGGCACAGTAAAACTTTCCGGTAATGAAAGGATCTCAAAAAGTAGAACCACAAACAGCGAAACTAGTAAATAATGATCTAGCCTCTAACCCTTCATGGGTTGTAGGCCAGATTATTATATTATTATTATTATTTGGTTGAAAGAATGGTAAGAATTAAAAGAGTTATTCAACAGCTGAAAGAAAACTCTGCAAACTCATTCCTAGAGAAACTTTCAGGTGAAAGAACTACAAACTATTCCCTCTGGAGAACAGCTAAAAAATTAAGGAAAAAAATTCCTCATCAACTTCAACTTTTGAAAACAGACAATGAATATGCTAAAACTGACCAGGAAAAAGCTGACGCTTTTGCTCATCATCTAGAGAACATCATTACCCCAAATGAACCAGCAGATGGCGCAGACTCAGACCTTCCGAAGATTGAAAACAATTGGAGTAAAGCAATTCAAAAAGTTACACTGAAAGAACTCAAACGAGAATTGAAATATAGCCTCAATGCGAAAAAGTCTCCAGGATATGATCTCATTACTGGACAAGTACTTAAAAAACTACCAACCAAAGGACTGCAGATGTTACTCCTCCTGGTCAATGCAACATTTAGACTCATGCATATACCTGCGCACTGGAAAGTAGCTGAAATGATTATGATACTGAAACCGGGGAAAAAAGCAACGGAAACGAAATCCTATAGGCCGATTTCACTGCTCCCCATCATGTCAAAATTGTTCGAGAAACTATTCCTGAAAAGATTAAAACCAATCATAGAAGAAAAGAATCAAATCATCAATTTGGATTTCGACAGAAACATTCAACTATAGAACAAGTCTATTGACATCATAGAAAAAGCACTAGAAGGTGAAGAAGTGTGCCCAACAATCTTTCTGGACGTATCACAAGCATTTGATAATGTTTGGCACGAAGGACTACTCTACAAGCTTAAACAGTTCTCACCAGTTCAATGCGTTAACTTGCTTAAATCGTACTTAACTGACAGAATGTTTCGGGTAAATCATGGAGCAGATTACTCAGACTTCAAGGATATAAAGGCTGGGGTACCTCAAGGCAGTGTATTGGGACCGATCCTATACCTCTTATACACCAGCTACCTACCACAAACAATAAACGTCATGACGGCAACTTTTGCAGATGACACAGCGAATTCAGCCAGAGCTAAAACTGATGTTCAAGCAACAACCCTGCTACAAATATCCAATGGCAAGGTCGAAAACTGGACCAAAAAGTGGCGCATAAAGCTCAACGACCAAAAAGCTGTTCACGTGAATTTTACGAACAAACGGATTCTACACCCGAAGCGACTAAAGATGAATGGAAACCTCATCCCCCATAAAAACTCGGCGACATACCTTGGGATGCACGTCGATGCCAAAAATAAGTGGATTGAACACATAAACGCCAAAATCACCGAACTGAACCTTCGCTTTATAGGAGCCAGAGCCCAGAGCCGGAAAAAACGGCTGGCGGCGGCTAGAGGATGAAAAGCCAGCTAGCGGCGGCTAGAGGGTGAAAAGCCGGCTGGCGGCAACTAACGGCAATAATTTTAATTTTCAGTACGTGCTACTTTCAAAATTTCTCTATTCGGAAGTAATTGAAAATTTTAAAATCGTACTATGCTAATCGAGCCAGTACCGTTTTAGTTTTTCCATTTATCGCATTCGTATATCTTGCTACAAATAAAACATAGTACGAAGTTAAATATAATGTATTTTATTCTGTAAAATGTATTGGATAGGATTGGATGCTGGATCATTGGGCGGGACACATAGGCCATTGAGCCTGCTCCAGTAACGATAGAGATAAGGGGATTGAGTAATGGGAAATTTGGAGTTGGACCTACGGACTCCGAACCACCGTCAATGTAAGTGTTAAATTACATTGAATGAGGCATTTCGACTTGAAAGCTAGCCCTCGTCGGACGTACGGCCGTATGTAGATGTAGATGCATTAGAAGAGCACACGCGGTGGATCGTTTAATTTGCTTTTTTTTCCGCCGTTACTACCCGTCCGGGTCAGAGTCTTGATCATTTTATTTTACTACTCTACTCTACTTTTTTACTAGTTCCGCAATTTTTTGTGAGGTTTCGCTCATATAGATTCTTCTTAGAGATCTTTTCGTTACCGAAGTAACTAGCGGAAACTAGTAGGGCTTAGAATGCCGGTTCGCCCCATCAATGTGTTTTACTAGCAGGCAACGGCAACGTGAATTCAGAACCACGCCTAGCGGTAGCTACCACTTTACCATTAGGATTTCTTCTGGTGCTAATTATATCTCCTTCTAAAGTTAGACTCAGATATTTGTACACAGAATTCATCAAATATGGGTGACGTCATATTTGTCATTCTTCTATGTACAATTCGTTGCGTCACCAAAATCACAACAACCCATATTATGAAGCCTGGATGTGCAGATTTCAGCCGTCAGCCGCCGTTTTTACCGGCTAATTTTGGCGGCTCTGGGCTCTGATGGGAGCTATAACAAGGCAGCCTGGTGTGAAAATTCTGCCTACCCCAAATGAAAGGTGTAGCTTCAGGTCTAATAGCATACTAAATCCGTATAGGAGCAATAAGAAGGCAGGCAAGTGTCAAAATTTCTTTTGGGCCTGCCTTCTCAGTTCCTAAGTCATAGAATGTTTTCTCTCTATTGGAGCAATGAGCAGGGGCGCCGACATCAGTTTGCGTATTGTGTGGCAAGAGGCAAGATAAAGAAAACTTTTAGATATCTTTCTATGAAGAAGTCGCTGAACTGTACTCGTTAATTTGACCATTTGATCGAAGCTGTTGTTCCTAAATCAAATACAGCAGTTCGTTTAAAGGGTAATGAAGGATTAGAAAAAAAAGTTGCGCGCGGAGCGGAGCCATAATATAACTTTTATTGGCAAGCAGGCAACTGTCATTTTTAGCGAAATTTTTCAAATATATTTTATATCGAGGGATATTTATGGGGGAGATTACCTTTACAGTACCACGGTTGTTTAGAACTATGGCTGAAAACATTGGGCTAGGGTAGGGTGGGCACGGGCAGCAAAAAAGTGGTGCCCGCTCATCTGTGTTTAAACTTCCATCGGAATTGTTACAGTCAAAAGAAAAAAAAAAAAAACAAAAAAATAAGGAAAAGTGCAACAAATTTGATGTGAGTTGACACCATGCTAAACTCGGAATTCAACATTTGGTATTTAGATGACGGTACGTGAGGCGGCTCTCCGGAAGTAGTTTTAAACGATCTAAAGCTGATTTATAGAAAAATCCTCCAGCTTAGGACTTGGACTAAATTTTTCAAAATACGAGCTTAAAGTTTTAGGCAGCTATCGAAGGAAACGGAAAAAAAATTTTGAAAGTTTCAACAACATTGCTCCGGGATTAAAATTACACGATGCTGAAGTCGAACTTTAGGAGCCCCGTCTACCGAAAATGGAATTGTAACAGCGTTGAGTTCGAAAAATTGCATTTTGGAGCATATAGTTGGACGTTTCCAAAAATTGAATTCGCACCGGGCAATTTATTTGCTAAGACATTCTTTTTCGATGCCCAGATTGACATACATCCTTCGAACAATGTTGGCACCCAATGGAAATTCTTCAAGATTACGATCAACTACTGCGAGTTTCATTGGAACGAATATCTAATTGTCAGTTGGATTCGAACGCTTCGATTGAGTGCTCTTTATCCGAGAAGTGGGGTGGTATGGGCCTTAGAAACGTCACTAACCTTTGTTTTCCTAGACTCTTATGATTCTGTATCCGAATCAGTCCGTAGACATCGAACTTTCAGCTAATTTAGTTGAAGAAGCTCCAATTTCATGGCAAATGATCACGGGAAGTGAAACTTTAGAAAGTCCGTTGAGTCGATATCAATGTAATTGGGACAACGAAATGAGTAAGTCCATCCACCATCAAATTTTAGAGAGAAGCCAGAATAAAAGCAAACGTGGCACGAGATGCAAGTTCATGTCTAAATGTTCTAACGTGTTCGTCCCTAGGTTACTCAGTCATTTCGAACTGCAGCTTCTTTACGGTAGGGCTTATCTGTCTGTCATCCACCCCTTTGTGTATGTGGAAAACATGTGGATAGATAAAAGAGCAATGGCAGAGAGGCGAGGCATAAAACAATCAACCATTTGATCAAACGCACTCTGCTGACTTGTGGTGTTCCGGCGTTACGAGAACCAACAGGCTGTAACAGATCCGACTGCAAAAAACCTGACGGGTTGACACTGGTTCCATGGAAATTCGGAAAGTCTTCACTGTGGGATTTTAGAAGCGCCGTACTTGCAATCGTACGTGTAGCCGACGAGCAGCGGCAGCAGCAACGTGTAGAGAAGTTTCGAAAAGGGCTAAGTACAGGGAACTAGAGAACAATTTTTGCTTTTGTCCAATTTCAGTAGAGACGATGGGTCCTTGGGGTGAAAACGGCAGAAAACTTATAAACGAAATCCACAACGGGCGAGCTGAGGTCTAAAAGTTTTCTGGTCCAAAGAACCAGCATTGCTAACCAGAGAAGCAATGCAGTGTCAATACTAAGGACGACACCCCAAGATATCAACGAATTGGATGAAATTTATTGTATAGTGAAATAAAATTCGTAACTTGTAGTTGAAAAGATCCACGGTTTTACAGGTCGCAATGATGGCTTAATGACGGAATAATAAAAAAATTTTTAGCTCAAGGGGTTTTTGAAAATATAATCGGGCTGGGATCGGGTTTCAGTTTGTTCGGGTTATCGGGTTTTTGAAAATAGAATTGGCAATAGGGTCGGGTCGGGTTTCTAAGAAAGGCCCACCCGCTCACCTTTAGTGTTAAGCCGAATGTAAAATAGCTTCCAATGATCACTTTCACAATTTTTAAAATTCAGAATACTTTGAAAAATGGAAAATTTCAGATGGACATTTTCCGTTATCTCGCTCACCGACTTTTGAAGACGCACATTTCGACCTAAAACTAAACCGAGTTTGTTCATCTTTATAGATTTACAGACGCATCAAAGTTAGACTGAACACTAAATGAATTATCAGACTTTTAGTTGCCAACAACGTTAACATTTTCTTTTGTTGAATAATTCTGCATCGAACGCATGCTTGTTCTATGTGAATTCAAATAAGCGCCCGTTTGGTGAAGACATCCCATTCCCTTTGACTTTTAAAAGTCATAAATTTCATAATAGTGTTCAACGTAACTTTGAAGCGGTTGTAGTTTAGGATTAATGTGCGTGACAAGGCACCTCAACCTAAACCTCTAATGAGGCTGTCGTGTAATACAGACATGAGCGGTACCGAATCGCAGCCGCCATTCAAGCCGACCGACACTTTCTCGAGCCGCCAGCCGTTAGGCCTCTCAAAAGTTGACTTAAGTCGGCTTCAAAACGGCTGAATATTTTACAAATTTTGACATTTTTTTTCGAATTTCAACTCAAAAATACGTTTTCAGTCGCCGTTTTAAGCCGGCTTTCGTCAACGTTTTAGCCTCCGCATACAGTTTTATCTCGTCTAGCGTCTCGCTAACTTATCAGTAATTTTATTTCCTCGGATATTTCTGTGTCCAGGAACTCATGTGATTTATTTACCGTTATTTGTAGCACCTTTTTGTTGGACTCTATACATTCAAGTATATTGTCTGTGCTAACTGCTCATCTTTGTACGATAGTCAGAATTTTTTTTTCAGAAAAAAAGTTTGTTAAAATAGGATGAGGTGGATGAGGTATGCAAGTGTTCAAAAGACGTATACGGACCGGGCTTCTGATATCGCTGATTTTACATATTTAGACCTACACGCAGAAATTCAACAGAATGTACTGTACTTTTTAACGTTCCAAACAATCTTAAGCAAATTATGTGATTCAGTTTGCGACTTAAAAAGCGATGTCTTGCAAATTGTTCAAGATAACGAATTGTTGAAATGTTTTCCTACTCTTCTGCATATTTCGTTCAATTTAAGTCGAAAAGAATTTAATAAAAAATGCAATTTTTAATTTGAGTGAAAAATGCATTTTCCTATTAAAAAAATGTTAAATTAATGTTAAACAATTTAATTAAAGCAAACACTGATTCCGAAAACCAAACACGACAGGAGCACTCCGGTTTATACTCAACAAGGGAAATTTTTCACTTCATTTAATTAGCTTGCATATTCAATGGTTTGAATATTTTTCTTGTTAGTTCAGTTTATGTGGATTTTCCATTATATGTTTACGAGCTTTCATTCATTTTCATTTTTCCTCGTTTGTATTAGTAATAGAAGGCTCGATGTATCCACGAGACGAGGCTCTCCTGGGGTTTTATGTCGATGACAAAATCTGGCATTTTTTGCCCACCTGAAGGCAAAAAGAAAAGCCAGAAAACATTTAACATTTTCCCATTCATGTTCGATATAATGCGATAATAATTTCCGTTTGAGAATTTACATAATTATTTCGCAAGATAAAGAACACTATTTTCCACCCTCCAAGGAAAATAAATACAACTTTGTTACCGTAACGGTAACATTTCAAACTTATCGTTCAATCATTTCAAAGTGCTGAGCATCGGAATCCGAAACGATAAAATCTGCTTACTTACCCATTCACATAATTACACGTTCTGTGTATTCGTTAACATTAAGCCCATAAAATTTATATGTTACAGATTATATTAACCAATTGAATGTGAAAAAGTAACCGAAACATATGACTAGTCCCATACTCAATGCATTGAAATCGAAGTTTAGATATTATGGCACATAAAAACCGTTTTACTTTCACCATCACGTAGCCAAGATTGTGGATTTTTCTTACCAATAAATTTTATCGACAAATGTGGCGACTTATTTTGAACCCTAGTGTTCAAATCACAACATAAAGAATTTAATTTGAAGGGACAAGAATGCAAACGAAAAACATGTCGATTTGCAACGAATATTCAAAAACATATGAAAATGACCGTAATTTCCATTTCCATATAGATTGGTGCCTTATAACGAACTCTTAAAGCGAAAACAATATACATACCGTCGAATGGATGTGAAGTATTGGTCCAAAAAGTTTTTTGCGTGCTCTATTATAACGTCTGGTTTACGAATTTCATTCTGGGCAACTTGAAAGTTAGCGCCGAACATTACACTTCCCATACAAACTGACCGATTACATGCCAAGGGAGGATTCGGTGGCTGTAAAGAAATGAAATAGAAAAGATCAAATTTTAGGTTACGTGCGGCCCGCACAATTTTTAGCGAGCCCTTCAAATAAAATAGTAATAAATTCTAGCGAGTAGGTGATACTATATTCGTAGACAAGTACGAATTGCGCTGCATCATAGAAATAAGCATTTTCCTTGCATAAATTGTTACAAATAGATGTCGCTACACTTGTATCTTTCTTTCAAAACGAAAAAATTTGCTATTCGCACACGTGGACAAATAGTCACTTCCAAATCAAAATTGCAGGTGGATGTGGATTTTTCGTTGAAATACAGCTGTACACAATAAGAATGACCCACTATATGGAATATCACCGTTTTCTCTATTTCTATGACTTTTCTCATTTCGTATGTTATTTCAAATGGCGAGATGAGAGAAATCGGAGAATCATAGAAATAAAGAAAACGGTGTTATTACAAATAGCGGGTCATTCTTATTGTGTATAGCTGTAAGTAAGAAATGAGTAAAAAATTTGAAAATAAGTGAGTGTAAAAGTGAACTGAAAATTGAAAGACGTGAGCTGAAACGGATCTTCCAAAAATGTTTGTTTATAAAGATCACCATTTGTACTAGAGAGAAACATTTATTGACGTAACAGTTGCTGCTTATACGACATAAGTTGCTTTAAATACACAGCATAATTATCAATCTATTGAACATCCTTATTAGAAATAATTTACCCATTTACAATTGATCATTGGACATGTGAATTGACTTTGACAAGATACTTTCTGAAATTTGTTTAAGAGCTGAGTTATCTAATTTCACTTCAAACTGTTTCCGAACATTTCACGGCTTCCAAATCAGAGTCATCGAACACACCACTCATGTTCACCATGTATTTTTCCTTGTAAAATGAACTATATTCGGTGTAGATGTTTTTTTTTCTCAATGATAGATCGGTCTTGGTCGAAGTCGTTCGTTTCATAGCGGATCGTCGGGTCAATGATGCAAGCTTCCGTTGAATTCGGTTGGAATGTAATAATATCACTGAGTCTTGATGGACCCTCAGAGTCGACTGCGTATACTTCTTCGAAACACGTAAGTCCTTTCAATCTTAACATGTTTGGTTTTTCACACTATGGTTCCTTATTATTATTAGAAAGTTGTTTCAAGGGCAGCTTCCAATGACGCGCGAGATAGTTTCTTTCTCTCGACAGAGGCTGGAAAAGCCTCCGACACGTGGGACTCCATTCCGGTTAGCATAGTTGATGCTTAATTTTTGATGTGAATGATTCCAGCTCTTTGGTAGCTTACCGACACTAGTTTTCAGATTTGTCAAGACTGATCAAGTCAACAAGTGTTTTGTTATTGTGTGTGAAGTTAATTATACGTTTTCGTAGTGGATGAACGAAGTATTTTGTTGACTAAATGTGGTGGTATACCACTAAACATAGTTTTGGGAGAACGCGAGACATTGTGGCCACCTTGCTCAGTGATGTTCCCCAGTTACGACGCTCATATACTTTGCCTTCTCGCCTGATAATAATCCCTCCACATGTTGTAGAACTTGGGGCCTGCTCGCGGACGCAGCTGGCTCGCCGCTAGGATGGGCAGACTAGTCTATTGAAGATTTGTGCCGGACTGCCACCTTGCTCAGTGATGTTCCCCAGTTACGACGTTCGTATACTTTGCATTTCCGCCTGATAATACTCCCTCCACATGTCGTAGAAATGAGGCTGGCTCACCGCGAGGATGGGCAGACTAGTCTTCAAGCGAGATCGCTCATGGCTACAGGGAAAGTGTCGTTGGGGTGCGACTTGACAGTTGCGCACCTTTGAACGAGTGGCGGCCTGGCTCAAACTTCACATGAGCTATCTTCCATGACAATAATGAGCACTCAGACTAGGTGGAAATGTCGATATTTCTAGTGGAATTTTAACTTAATCGATTTTGTACCTCTATCTCCTCGAAGATGCGTAATACATTGCTGATATTGATATCATCACTTTTGGTGTTTTGAAGATAGGTGAGCGGTAGTGAGATGCCTGCCTAACACCACTTAAACACCATTCGGTAAGACAAAAGTTTTTCAAGAATTCTTTCACGAAATGCGTTCACTTGCTTTGCTTTGACAGAAGCTCCTGGCACAGTAAACACGTTATATTAAGGGAGTATAATATTGAAATTGTGTGCGCCTACCTGAAATTTCCCGCTTGGAAAGTTCAAGACGTTGTTAAGTCGAGGGTTGAGTGGATACGTAACAGAGATTATTCTGACTTTATATCCTAAACTCATATTTCATAGACTTCCGTTCAACTGTTTGTCTTCTACAAGTCTATGCGAATCGGATTACTAGAAAATTCTTCATTTCTAAGTTTTGCAGCACAGCCGATTGACGTACTATCGTAGGTGGCCTGAAAACTACAAAAGCGAGTAGTACTTTCCAATTCGTATGAGTTTTCAAAGACGAAAGTCTTCACAATAATATCCAAATTCAAACATTTTTAAAATAGTTAGAAGGCACTTTATTGATTGTGTGACAGGAAATAGTTAAGAATAAGTTTATATGAAAATATTTGTTAAAAAGTTTCCTTTGATTGCTTCAATCGAAACTATTCGGAATGCAGTGGAATTTGATTATGTTGATACAAAGCTATTTTACTACGTTCCGATTTTACAATTAACTGAAAGTTAAAGAGGAAACTTTTTGTTAAAGAAACTGCTTAGAAATATCCTTTGATACACTTAAACTGGACTTGAAATAGAATCCTTTGCCTGTTGTGATGTTCAACGACTATGTGCATTTGGTTATTTTAATGGAGACGCTTTCGAGTACAGGAAATACTTCTGTTCAGTGTAAAGACTGCGCAACAAAAGCACACAGTTGTTGTGTATAACAATCGCTCTTGAAACTTTATAAAAAGTTTAGTCCTTTAGTTGACTACAAATTTTAAAATTTTATTCCAAGTTTACTATAACCACTACGCACACAGTTGATAATGCACGGCAAGGTGGGTTAGGAAGATTTCATGTCTTATCTGATTACCTTTTCGCATGAGCTTAATTCCTACAGCAGATTTGTCTGCTTTATACTTCGTTAGAAGGAAAAAAAATACAAAAAATTTCAATGAGCAAAGCAGACAAAGAGCTTTCAGATTTTATATCTGATAAATAAACTGGCAGGGCCATTTTAAAATTATATGTGATATTACATTCTGTCACTTGTGTGGATTTTACTATTTCTTTAAAAGATAAGAATATCGATCCAGGTTAAAGAGTCGCGATGTTTTTTCATATCAATCTTAATACTTCTTCCTCAATAATTCTTAATTCTGCTTCATCTATTGTTTGCCTGAATACCATTCTGACACAGTAGATTAGCCCGGATTTCAAGTAGTTTGCTGCTATCACAAGTACTACTTTGAATTTCGTATTTTTTAGTAAAGCACAATGCTCTGACCTTTTCAAATCACTTGCATGTCTGAAACATGTATTTCCCTTCAAAAATAGTATATTACAGTGGACCCTGCGAAAGTAATTCATTACATGAGGACACAATTTTGTGATAAGAGCCAAAGTCACGAGTGTTTTTTCGAGCAACAAGCTTTGAAGCAGGCTTACACATCCAATACACATCTATACTATAATCAATGTATAATTTTATCGAAAGCTGGAGTCCAGCAGGGTGACCGTTAGCGCCACCGACATGTTGTGTCGGAATAAAAACTATGACACACAACCTAATTTCCCGTTCAAACACTTGGTTTTTGGATGATGGTTCTATTGGCGACAACCTCACTAATTTACTTGCAGACATTACTTCGATTCAGAGATTTTGTGAAGTTTCCGGCATGAAATTAAACACATCGAAATGTGAAATGTTTCTCTTTAACTCTTCGGTAGAAGAGCAGGATTACATGTACACTGAGATATCAAACGTACTACCGGGCATAAAGATAGTGGACAAAGAAAATTTTAAAATTCTTGGAGCTCCAATATTTGATGAGGCGATTCCGTGAATTTTGTCTGTTAAATTAGAAACAGTTCACCCAGATAACATAGATCACACTTTTTAATGTGGTTGCCCACTGAATGTACATTAAATGTGCGAAATTCAATGTTCTTAAGAATATGTACATAAAATGTACAACAAATGTGCCTGTAAAGTGGTACATATTTCGATGTACATAAAAAGCACATTTTTTGTGCTATTAAAACTCGAAATTATTGCACTAGATCACAAGTATGTTTTTCGCACATTTTATGTGCGCGATAAGGTGTACACTATTCCTATCACATTGAATGTACCAAAAATGTGCTTGTGATGTAGTACATTTTTCGATGTAAATAAAAGGCACATTTTTTGTCCCATTAAAGCTCGAAATTATTGTACTAGATTACAAGTACATTTTTAGATTTTGTGCTTCGAAAAATGCTCATCTTATTTTTTCAAAAATTTATATTTTTAGTCCGTGAATGGCTATCACGGCTGCTTTTGGTTAGGTAACATTAAAAAAAAAGGATCGAATTTTAAAAGAAAAATGTGTTCAAGGAAAAAAGCTAACGGGGAATAGATTTTTCCGTGTTTTTGCGGCGAATCGGTGAAAAAAGAAGGGCATCATGGTTTGTCTTGTTTGAAAAGTGCTAGTAGTAGACTGTCTAGACACAATGAAATCAACAAAATAATTTCAAAAGCCTTAAGCTCGGGAGGTATTCCAAACATGTTGGAACTTTAGGTCTGTGCAGAATTGACGGAAGAGTGCCTGATGGCTTATCCCTGATTCCGTGGAGCCATGAAAAACCTCTGTTATGGGATGTAACTGTGGTGGATACTCTAGCGCCATCTTACCTACAACAATCGTCTCAAGCGCCGGGGTCAGTGGGGGCAAAACACAATCGTTATGCTCCCCTGAAAGTGAATCATATTTTTACTCCCATTGCCTTTGAAACGTTGGGTTGCATGGGACCGGACACAAAATTATTTTTGGAAACGTTGGGCAAGATTATGATGAATGAAAAATACAGGTGAACCAAACTCCCTTAAATATTTATTTATTAGAGCGAATTTCTATCGCAATCCAACGCGGAAACGCAGCGTGTGTTTTCAGCACCTTTGAGACCTGGTAAATGTGGGTTGACTTGTATAAATTGAATGTAAAATTCCTTTTTTCATGTTTGAAAACGTTATTTTGACGAGTGTAGAGGTTGCATATCCGAGCCGAAGGCGAGGTATGCAACTTGACGAGTCAAAATATCAGTTTTCAAAGCGTGTTGCTCAAAGTGACACGAGTTAGTTTGCGAGTTCTCAAAATTGTGTCCGAAGTAATAAATGATGTAGCAGGGTTCACTGTATAATGTTTATTGCGTATCCAACCGAAAATTAAACATTACATGTGTGTTTACAGCCTACAAAAACCAAACATTAAATGCCCTTTTACCTCACGAGTGAAAACAAAAGTTTTACCTGACTTTTGTTTTCACTACTGAGGTAAAAAAGACCCTACATGTAATGTATGGTTTTCATAAGGGTAAACATACATGTAATGCTCAACTTTCGGATGGGATAGCCAATAAAATTACATTAAATGTGCGTCTTTAAACTGTCAGAGCGATACAAACGTTTCACCTTAAAGATGGTACAAAGATGATGGTTATTGAAAGTAACAGGCTCGAAGGTCGCCTCATTGATGCGCTATCTTCACTATTTCAATAATTTAAACAAATTCTTAAGTCAGTGAAAAAGTTTTTAAGATTACATTTATATCTTCACTTTACATCAATTTTTATTGTCTTCAAAATTCAATTAGACAAAAGAATGATATAAAATATTTTACTGTCTGTCCACTAATCAAATCAAAAGTATGACGTTTATTGATCTTATCTTTTTACTATAAACTAAAAAGTAAATTTTTCTAAAACGAACAGACGAGACGGGACAAAAATATTTTGTGAAAGGTGAAATGTAGGCATTCGCATAAGTAGGGTAAATTAAATTAAAACACATAAAGAGAGACCCGCACGTTTCGATATCAATTAAAGACCTTTTCGAACAATTATGGAAATCTTTATAATTTAAATCAGTTGAAATACACTTTGAAAAGGGATATGTGAAGCGAGTCCTTTTTTCTCGTTCCAAAACAACAGTTGTCGATTGGAATTAATGTTTTGTCCACTAGATAGGTGGGAAAAACCTAATTTCGTTACGTGTAAAGTAGAATTTTTGTAGTTGAGTGACGAGCATTGTTTGCTAAAAAATAAGCTGGGTATAAACATTTTCGATTCACTATAAAGACTCTCTCAGAATATAACACATTACACCATCATTTGAAGACTTCGGGAGAAAAACAAGATAAAGCAATTGAAAATGAACGTACTCTCATATATTATACATGGGAACAGGTTCATTTTCAATTGCTTTATCTTGTTTTTCTCCCGACGTCTTCATTTGTATAGTTAGAATGGTGGTGTTACATAAATTGATAGTGTACTTTGTTACAGTTTTTCTGAAAATCTACGAAACATCAAGCAATTATAGTCCTTTCCTAGTACATTGACACTAGAGGTGTGCAGGCCGACCTTTTTTAGAAGCCCGACCCGAACCGAACCCGATTGAAATTAAAAACCCGAAGCCCGTCTGCCCGGAAGCCGCTGGCAGCACGGTTCGACCCGAACCGAGCCTGATTCGAAATTAAAACCCGAAGCCCGACCACTCGGAAAACGCTGTCAGCTCAGCCCGACCTGAACCAAACCCGATCCGAAATTGAAACCCGACCGACCGAAAAACCGACAAAAACAGTTTCTGTTGGTTTTTTCATCATTTTTCACACTTTTTTCATGCTTTGCGCATGATGTGTACTGGCTTCGAAAGTCATTCAACTAGATTCTCACTGTTGTTGTTGTTTATTTGCCGTGAAACTATAGATATTTTCCGAAACTTATTGCCGCATCAGCCAGAAAAGCAAAACAAAACACTCAACTAGATTCAACAAGTAAATGATTACAAAAGAACATTTCATCTTACGTCACATACTTTGTTGCGTATTATCACAAAGTGATCACTGTGTAAATTTTAATTACACCTTTTACCGCTCAAGCAATGATTTTATCCGTAGCCGAGTATTGCTCCCCGGTATGGATGAACAGCTGCCACGTTAACAAAGTCGATACTGAGATAACCCAAGCGCTGCGAATCGTTTCCGGCTCAGTACACCCTACAGAAGTGGAATGGCTCTACATTCTGAGCAACATAACACCTCCACACATTCGTAGAGAAAAGACAGCCTTAAGACAATGCGAGAAAATTGAATCAGACAATGATCTGCCTTTACATAGAGACTTGGAACAAGCTCCCTCCAGCCTTCGTCTGAAATCAAGGATACCTTTCTGGATTTTCTACCGAAATAGGAGTAATCTTGACGATCTAAAGACCAGATGGAAAGAGTGGTGGCAAAACACAACTGTAGCAAATAAGCAGCTAGTTGCAGCTAGCGAGTTCCTCGGCGACTCTGGCTGCGAACTAACAGGTTCAGAACAGGACAGGGGTGCTGCGCTTTTCTCATGCATAGATGGAATTTTGCAGAGTCCCACTTTGCGACTGTGGTGCAAACCAAACGATGGAGCACATCTTGAGTCATTGTCCTAGTCGTCGCTTTTCCGGTAGTTTAGAGGACTTGCACTTAACATCAAACGAAGCAACAGCGTGGATTAACAGCCTAGATGTAAATGTGTAAAAACCAGGGTATTTTTTGTATTTCTGTAACGTTTTGCGATGACAACTCTTGTATTAACTATTGTATTGTGTTAAATTGTAGTGCTTTAAAATATATTGTAAGATATACTGTGTAATTTCTTAAAGTCATTTGAATAAATAAACACCTCTTATACACAAAATAACTCTTAAAATGTTCACATTTGCTAGTCGTGCACAAAACATTACCAAAATATACTTACAACAATGACATTCATAACTGATATATTGCAATACATCATTGTTTCATAGTCGATGTGATTTGGATAGTTTAGGATGCATCATTTTCAAAATTTCTTTTTGTAGCAATATTATCGAACCCGAATCGTAAACCCGATTAAAGGTACACTCGAAACCCGCCCGACCGGAAATTTTAAAACCCGAAACCCGACCTACCAGGATTTTCTAAGCCCGAAACCTAGTCGGGTTCGGGCGTGTTTTTTTCCAAATTTCGGGCAACTTGCTCACCTCTAATTGATGCTTCCTTCTGAAGTACGCAGCCTTCAGAAAGTAGCAACAAGTGGAAGAGTGATATTTCGGCCGGGTGTCAAAAAGTGATATTTGAAAATGTTAGAGCCAACAGGTAGTACTCAATGGGCAAATAATTGTCAATTTGACACCAGGCTGCGCACTTTGTTTGACGGCACAAAAAAGGGCAGCTATGTTCGTTTAAATGTAAGGGGCCATCCATAAATGACGTCCGGTTATTTTAACAGTTTTTGAACCCCCCTGTCCGAATTCGTCCGGTTTTCCTGTACCCCCACCAAACATCCCCCCATACCCCCTTCCCGCCCCACCACCCGTACGGTTTTGCCATACTCCCCCCCCCCTCTACGACCGGACGTCATTTATAGATGGCCCCTAAATGGCAGAGGTAACCTGATGTAAGGTTTAAATTTAGTGCGTTGTAAAGCATTCGTCAATGTTATAAAAGTGATATACACCAATTTTTGACACCAGCATGCTTTCTATCTCGTATTTCAAGGGCACATGGAGGGCAGCCTGGTTGAAAAGTATTGCGCCGTAAAGTACTGGCCATTAGAATTAAAACTTGCCAAATTTCATCTTTTTGTTACAAAGAAAAAATTTTATTAAGCGAAAAAAGGCTACTCACAATGGCGCAGCCAGTAGAAAAACGATCTTTTCATAATTTCAAATTAAAATCCATAAAATTCATCTACTCTACTTTTCATATTTTGACACTAGGCTGCCTTCACGGACTTGGTTGCTGCAGCCTCACCTTAAAAAGCTGGCCATAAACATTTTGCATTCACGATAATCAAAGGCTCTGTTAGAATATTACAACATCATTTGTATAGCTAGATGAATCCAAATGAACGAAACGAAAACATTTTCATTCCGAATAATGCAATATTCTGTGTTTCCGCAATTCTACGTTTCTAGAACAGAAATCTTATTAAAGATACTTACGCCCAAATGGGGAATTTTTAGACCCGTACGAAGGACGCAGTGCTTCGAAAAGGGGTCTATTGCGTTTACCACGACGTTCGTAACCAGTAGAATTTCGACCCGAGAGTAGGGGGGGGGGGGGAGCATCGATCATGGTCCTTAGATGACGAGTCAACAATAAAAAAAATGTCCGTCCGTCTGTCCGTCACCGCGATAATTTGAGTAAAACTCAACCGATTTTCAAAAACTTTTTTCCCTGAAAGGTAATCGAAATATCTTTTATGGGATTGAATCTGTGTACTGTCGTCCTAAGGACCGCAGAGCTAGGGCCGTTTAAGTGGTTTTTGGTCTTTTGCACATAACTCGAGTAAATCTTTTCCGATTTTCATAATTTTTTTTTGTTTGAAAGATCTGGGCATAGCTGACATGACAATTTCTGGAAGAAACTTTTTTGAATTTAAATCCATGGACTAAGCTAGGGCACTAAAAACGAGTATCTGCTAGGACCCTACTTGTTTTTTGTACATAACTCGAGTAAATCTTTTCCGATTTTCATACATTTTTTTTTGTTTGAAAGATCTGGGCATGACTGACAATTTATGGAAAAAATTTTTTTGGATTTGAGTCCTTGGACTTAGCTAGGGCACTACAAACGAGTCTCTATTCGGGCCCTACGTGTTTTTTGTACATAACTCGAGTAAATCTTTTCCAATTGTCGAAAAATTTTTTGTTTGAAACATCTAGGCAATTTATAAAAGAAACTTTTTCCTTTGCGTAGGGCTCAAGTGGGCCTCAAGTCGGTCCTAAGGTCGGCCCTAACTAAAAAAAATGTTTTTTGCTATGTTGCAGAGCTAATTGAGGGAAACATTTTTGTCTACGGACGTGTGTGTCTGAGGCCTCTACTTAGGGCCGTAGGTCGGTCCTCAGGTTGGCCCTAGACAAAAAAACGGTTTTTTCCTATGTTGTTCAGAAAATTGTTGTCTATTTGGGGATGAGTTTTGTGCTTTCAGAAGAGGCTTTTATACCGTTGCTATCGGCAATGTCCAATACAATTTAGTATTTACTTTAATACGTTTGAGTCTTTTCATAACATCAACTCTGTTTGCCGCATCTATTCTGATACGTACGGGTCCCTTCATATGTTTTATCTTTAGGAATTAAGTAGTAAAATATTCTCTTTTTCATGCCTAAATATAAAAAATTTCCCATTTTGGCGTCACTCTACCAAATTAATGCAACTTGAATTGAATTGCATATCCAACCGGTGTAGAATGTGTCCTACATCCGGGCAAAATTGTTCATAATGGAAAGTTTTGTGGAAAAGATGTAAAAATTGTCGAAAGAACAAGACCTGAGCTCATGGGTCTATGTGAGAAATCATTGTTGCCGATTTTATTCAATTGTAATTTTATGAATTTATCTAAGTTTGTTTGTGTGAGTCCTTCAGCTGTTCCAGAATTTTATGTTGGAAATATGAATTTGGCGATTGTATAAGTTTGCATAATTTTTCTTATGTGAAACTGTTCTCTGCTTACAAAAAAATTTAGTTTGAAAAGCAAAAGTAACATTATTCGTAGTTGTTGTAATGCAAAGACCACACGGGACGACGTAAAAATTCAACCTGTGCTATTGCCTTCGACGCTGGCTGCAAACTTCGCACTTGGCTGAATTTTTTTCGCTATTCATCGAAATAACTATTTTGCCGGAAAAGACATATTGGTCGAGTTTTCGGCTGCATACCTAATACCACCTGAATACCAAATAATAGAATATTAATTTACAACGTTTGGGCCCTGTGGTTTCTGTGACTTTGCAAATTGTAGCAGAACGAAGCTGCAGTACACAAAGTTTTCATTAAACTGAATTCAACTTGTCGAAACTCTTTGAAATTCGAGCTGATAGAGTGCATGAAAGACGGTGTCTTATTCCAGTTAAGATCGTTTTAATTATTGCGCGACACTTGGAAAAGTTTTTATCAATTGCAATGTGATTGACATCAAAAGTGAACATTTTAAAAAGTCATCCGTAGAAGGTGGAAGATGAATAATTTATCCAACATCTACACATTCATATTCCTTCAAATATTTTATGTTGTTTTGCCAACATGTGCTGTGAATATGCTCTTTTATCAAATGTATCAATCGTTCAGGATGATTCATGAACATGACTGGTGGGTCTTTTGAATTAATTTAACTCAGAAGTTTTGTTTCCTTTGCAATAATCGGCAAATATTTTGAGATAAGTTGTGATGTGGGACCTTAATGATTAATTTGATGAATTTGTTTTTGTTTCCTGAAGATGTGAAAAATTATCGCCCAAATTTATCTCTGGAGAATCAACACTTTTGTTACTGTATGGTGTGACGGAGATTGTATTTTGTGTAAGGGGATTTTCAACCAAATTTAACAGATTCTCAGCATGTTTGTAACATTTATGTAGAATTTATTTCAACATACTTACGTAGAAGCAAAAAATTTTCCTTTTATAAGTATCTGTTAGATATTTGAGGTATGCAGTTTCTTTTACCCTTCCGTTTCGTCTGTATACTCGATTCACTTTATTGTTTTCTCGGCATTACTTCGTAGATATACGTACACGATAAACTAGGTATGTAACTTCTTGGCAAAGATGATAAACGCTCCGTAATACGCGATTAATTTTGGACAGAAAAAAAAACATAACATTGAGCAAGCACTCCAATCCCGTCTTGCCCTAGGGGGTATATATCGAAATGCGAAATAAGCGAAAAGAGTCTGTTAGTAACTTGAGTGAGTTATATATTAGACGCTTTTATGATGAAGAACTATAACAACAGTCAATTTTGGCCACCGTTGGTCCTACATTGAACGAAAAAATGTTTTTGGGGAAACCATAATTATTTTCTATATTAATTATCTTCAGTTAATATAACGGATTGCTCCATTTATGTATTACAGATACAGCTGTGCACCATAAGAATGACCCGCTTTTTGGAATAGCACCGTGCTCTCTATTTCAACAATTCTCCGACTTCTCTCAACTCGCCATTTGAAATAACATACGAAATGAAAGAAATCGGAGAATTATAGAAATAGAGAATACGGTGATGTTCCAAATAGCGGGTCATTCTTATTGTGCACACATGTAACAACAAAAGTGCACAAAATATTACGTAGCTCTATGAACTACCAAAGTGAATTAATAAATTAAAATTAGGAAAAATACAATAAACGCAAAATAAAATGCAATGTTACATGTTTACTGAAGTTTCTCTACATTTGTTGAAAGGGTTGCTAAACTTGCCCAAGTTTTTTAAGCTTTTATGTATACTGTTTTACTCCTGATAACGAGTGCGTGTGGCGGAGAAACGAAAAATTGTACGTAAAACCTTTTAAATTATTGGAATAAATTAAAGAAAGAAATATTGCAAATTATTTTCCAATAACTTTAATAAAGTAAATCAAAATAAATAAAAGTAACTCAAAAACATTTGCAAAGGATCGCATCAGAATAGATGTGGCAAACAGAATAGATGTTGCAAAAAGACTCGAATGTATCTCAGTAAATATTGCCTTAAGAGTGCATTCGCGAAAACTTCGACCAGTATGTATGAAACTTCAAACCAGCACATCTTCGATTACAAAGATTTTGGTGACGTTCGATTCCTTGGACTATTCTGAGCAAATCGTGAAGAAAATTTTTTTAACAAAAATTTGGTTTAAGCTGAGGAGGTGTTTAAAAATAACTCTGCACGAAACTGGCGAATATCGCTTTTGTTCAATATCTTCTGATACGAGATTCGGAATGAAGAGAAATTTGCAGTGTTCATTAACCTTAAATAGATGCCAAAATTGCACTATAACGTTCTTTGAAAGTGCTCGACTATGTGGCTGTAGAGCGACTTTTTAGTCAAAAATAGAGTAATTTTAAAGTGAGTTCCCCCGGTTTGGACATCCCCAGTCAGAGAAACTGTGGCTGCTGCCTTTCGGCCTGAGGTCCCCACTTTGCAATAGCATGAAAACATATCTTGGCAAGTGCTGCACCAAGTCAAGAAATCCCTTTTAGCAAAACGTTGTAAAATTTGTAACCTCCGTGAAGCCAAAATCAGCTGCAAAAATTTGACTTTTGTTTCTTATTGTTTAAGGAAAATTTAAATTTTTGCGTGTAAAAACTGAAATTGTTGAAAAATTATTCCGCTGGTGGGTCTGGCATTTGTGACGCAATTTTTTTAACACAACGTAATTTTGTTTTAAAAAAAGGCGCTCTAATTTTTTCAGGAAATCAAAACTTTGAACACAAGGTTTCATTCAAACAAACTTCTGCGTATTATCAGCGATAGCGTCACCTCCAGCGATATCATTAATTTTGGAAGCAGACTTACGGACTGCGTCACAACATTTAAAGAGGTTTTTGTTGTGATATCAGTCGTTTTGGAAGTTTTCAGTTGTTGAAAAAATTTCTATTTTTTTAAAAAAAATTTTCTCAAAAAAAAATTCCTCCGAAAAAAAGTTTTCTCCGAAAAAAAATTTTCTCAAAAAAAAATTTTCTGCAACACACACTTCCCACATCATCTCATGGGGGTAGCCACCGGCTGAATTTTCCATTTGGGACCGAAACTGAACTTCCCTAAAAATTTTAAGGAAATCGCTCGGGCGGTTCTCGAGAAAAAAAAATTAGATAGATACATCGTGGACACACAACACAGGGATAAAATTTTGATTATTTTCAAACGTATTTTACCTTTTTTATATGGAAATTGGTCATCTTTGATTGGCGATATCTCGGCTCGTTTTCAACCGATTTTGATGATCCAAAGTGCGTTGGAATCAGGATAGGAATTAGTTTTTTTTTAAATAATTTGGAGGGGGAGTGGGCAGGGGGAAAAACTCCAAAGTTCGCCTATTACATCGTGTCTTGTCCCAAAGGTTTTTGTATGGAGTTTTTTGGGTTTGTGGACGTTTTTTTTGGGGTTTGGGGACTGCGTCACGCTCTCCGCTACCGCTCCGAGCATGATTTCTTGACTTGGCAACACTTGACAAGAGATGTTTTCATGCTACTGCATAGAAGGAACCTCAGGCCGAAAGGCAGCACCCACAGTTTCTCTGGCTAGGGCTGTCCAAACCGGGGGAGAACACACTTTAAAATTACAATATTTTTGACTAAAAAGTCGCTCTACAACCACATAGTCGAAAATTTTCAAAGAACGTTACACTCCTCAGTCGAAACCAAATTTTTGTTAAAAAAATTTTCTTCCACGATTTGCTCAGAATAGTCCAAGGAATCGCACGAATTGAATCGTGATTCAAAACCAACAAATCAATGAATTCGTTCCATGGCACATTTAACAGGCAACGTCAAAATTCCCACCATAACCTTGGATACCATCAAATTGGACACAGTCAAATTTTTTTAAGGCCCTGGATAGGTCTAAAAGCTCAAAATTACAAAAGTTTCTTCCATAAATTGTCGCGCATGCCTAGACCTTTCAAACAAAAAAAAAATTTGGAAAATCGGTTGAGTTTAACTCAAGTTGTCGCATCGCGGTGACAGACGGATGGACATTTTTTTTATAGCTTATTCGTCAACTAAGGACTGTGATCGATGTTCCCCTAAACCCGGGTCGAAATGAGGGTCGTTACAAACGTCGTGGTAAACGCATAACGAAGAACTTTTCGTTGTTCGTACGGGTCTAAAAACTACGTATGAGTGCGGACATGAATTCAAGCCTGCTCTTATTTTAGTTTCATTTAGTTTTCCTATTTTAGTTACAAAATTTCCTAAAAGAACTTTCAAGAGGTAAACGATTCTTAAAAATCTTGTCATAATTTAAAAAAAAAAACTTAAAAAAATCACGAAGATTTTTTGAAGAAATATCCCAACTTCTGCAATTTTTGAAAAATCATCGACGATTCACTGTGGAATCACCGATGATTCATCCTTTAATCCAGGAAATTACCGATGATTCACCAGGGAATCACGGATGATTCACCAGGGAATCACGGATGATTCACCAGGGAATCACCGATGATTCACCAGGGAATCACAGATGATTCACCAGGGAATCACCGATGATTCACCAGGGAATCACAGATGATTCACCAGGGAATCACGGATGATTCACCAGGGAATCACGGATGATTCACCAGGGAATCACCGATGATTCACCAGGGAATCACAGATGATTCACCAGGGAATCACGGATGATTCACCAGGGAATCACGGATGATTCACCAGGGAATCACGGGTGATTCACCAGGGAATCACGGATGATTCACCAGGGAATCACCGATGATTCACCAGGGAATCACCGATGATTCACCAGGGAATCACAGATGATTCACCAGGGAATCACGGATGATTCACCAGGGAATCACCGATGATTCACCAGGGAATCACCGATGATTCACCAGGGAATCAATGATGATTCACCAGGGAATCACCGATGATTCACCGAGAAATCACCGAAGATTCACCAGGAAATTACCGATGATTCGGTCATAGGTGATTTGTCATCGGTGATTGGTATTCGAGTACATTGTTTTGGTACTTTCCTTTACCCATTTCAATGGTTTATTCCTTTCCTTATTTTGACAAGAATAAAATCATAACTTGGAAGGTTGGATTAAAAGTCGACGTTATAACAAAATTTCAAGAATTTTTGGAGAGCGCTCCAGAGAAAGTGTAGAGAAATACACAAAGTTAAAGGGAGGGGTATAACTTAGTTTTTGTTCATAGTTCGTCGTCGCTTCTGTAATTCATCGTTAAAAAATAGTGCGAGCAATACGGTACCATAAAAAAGAATTTTGCTTAGAATAGGTTTAGAATATTAGCATTTCGATAGAGAGGGGGAGGTGAAATTGTAGTATTTTTTTATGAAACCTTGTCACGTTTAAGCAAATTTGAAATTAGCAACTCTGCGATTTCCAAATCATATATTCAATTTGAAATTATGCGGTTTTCGTTTCATTGGGGTAAGTTAAAATATTTATTGCGATGCCTTTATTGAACCATCAACATACGTAATACATTGCGTGCATAACCTTTAACTTCAATCTGACCATCATTTCTTAAAGTTATGCCAAAGAAAATATTGTTTTTGTTCGTCGGCATTATGATATATTCATAGGGCGTAAAAAGGTCCACACCATAAATAAATAAAATTTTGGGGAAAAAAAAAATCTTGACTTCTATTCGTATGGCTACTACATTCAGTCCGAAAAGAACGCACAGATGATTATAAATAAGATAAAATTTAACGTATTGGAATTTGAATAAAATTCCTTCCAATGAAACACTTTGCAGAATAAGTGTAACATTATTTCCATGATAAAGACTGTATGTAAGCCATTAGGCGATACGATCTTTGGAATTTGATTATTTTCAACTCAAATATTCGTTCTACTCATGGACTCATGGGTTTATTTGTGTTGTTTTCTTTTTATTACTCTTCTTAAGTTAGCCTTATTGTGTACCTTTTTATCTATTGAAATGATAATAATGTTAAAGTACGAATGAATTTCTGTAATGTACATCTGGTATTCGATTTCGTTGCTTTCGGTATGAATCAATTTACATAACTTTCTTTAAAATTGTGTCTGAAGTGGATGTAATAATCGATATGAATAAAAGACTTTTATTGTTTCAACAAAAAGGATCCGTTTCATCATCATTTAAAGGGCTCTTTGTTAAAGCCAATCAATAGACTTTAAGTCAGAAAATGTGTTAACTTTGAATTAAGAGCTTTACAAATAAAAGTTACGAATCTGAACACTGAAAAAACATAAATTGATGGAGTACTTTTTCAATCATAAAAGGCTCATGCAGTTTCGCGCCCACAGAGGTAGAGATCAGGGCCTATTTTCGGGAATTCGAATTCCCGAAAATTCCTGAAAATTCCCAAAAATTCCCGCAACAACTCGAGCCAAAGCTAGTTTCATGATGGGGAGATCTTCAGGTACAAGCGTGCATAATTGGTGTAAGTGCTTAATGGATTGAGGAATTCATATCCAGGAAGCAGGTCTATATTCTAGGAAGAACTTAGCTTCATCGCGATCAGGTACAATTGTTGTGTGACATAGTTTGAGCCTTCCCGTTGAAACCGTAGAAGTTATTTCAAGCACAACTTCCAGGTCCTTTTGCAATTCAATGCCGTAATCAAGTCTGATATTCAATTGAGAATGATGGACTTTCGCACTAGTTGACATTCGATTAGATCGTCCTTGATTCTCTAGTAACTTATGTCCGCAAAAATGTTTTCCACCATTCTTGACTTCAACATTTGCTAGAAACAGTTCTACCCAACCGTTACCAATAGGTGAATTCATTGCGTTTTGCAAGATGTCAAATAATTCGCGCTTTGTCGGTTGAATATTCAGAATGCTGATAGTACTACTTTCTAACTTTTTTTTAACTTTCTTCAACTGCGTCAATATATCAGTAATGAAAGCAAGAAAATGCAGTTGTTTTTTCAATAGGTTAGCGGAAGCTTCAGTAAAAGTTCAGATGGTCCAATTTCGTTCATAATGAACTACGCGTCTACAAAAAGTGTGTATCCGCGGTATCAATGACGCGCGGTAGCACTGCGCCCGTGACGCAAGTCCCCCATACGAGAAAAAAATTCAGAATTTTTTTTTCTGTAGACTTCGTAACCATATACAGTTTTGACTTCACCCCTTGCTACGCACCCCTCTGGATTCTACGTAAAATTCTGATTAAGTTCGATCTTTGGATCATCAAAATCGGACAAGTAGATCCGAAGATATGATCTCTAGAAGATGGGTATTCCCCAAACAAAAAGTGCTGTCTCATACGGCCAAAGTTAATGAAAATATCCTACATTAGTTAGTTAGTGGGTTAGTTAGTTAGTTCCAGGGTCATTTGTATGAAAACACACTTTTTGGCTTTCTAGAAAATTTGCAGGGACCTCCGCCTGGGCATTCTACGCAATATGATACCTTAAAAAAAGGGAAGGTGGAGGTTACCGGCCTCGTTTGGGCGCCAGGGCTCTTAGAAGGCGCCATATAAAGCCTATATAAAAGAATTTTTTGTATGTGCGTGTGAGTGTATTCAAAGTATGGGCCAAATATGAGCAAAATGTTTAGAATGTGTCAGGATGGAGATAGATGTTTGGTGTCAAAGGAATAGTTGTTGGGTTGGGTGTGTCAGGGCGACTAACAAAATAGCCAACGGTCATATGGGACGGACTTAGGAAAAACATTTTTTTTAAATCTTTTTAGGTTGTAGATAGATGTTTGGTGTCAAAGGAATAGTTGTTGGGTTGGGTGTGTGGGAAATTTACCAAATCTTTGTGACTTCGACATAAAAGTGCGAGTAACTCGAAAACCGTTAGAGAAAGCACTCATAGTAATGGATTCGAAATGAAAACAATCATAACATTGAATCCGATTTTCATACTGAGTCAATTATTGAGAGACGTATTGTAGATTTATCTCTGGTCGAAAATGAGCAAAATGAACCAAACTGCGAGCTAGACTCTCCCCATTCTGAAGCGAGGCTCATCGAATCCGACCCTCAGTCTGACGCACTTGTTGATCGACCTGCCGAAGATTTTTCAGTTTCAATACTCCGAAACGAAAAACGGTTGAATGATTGCAACATAGACAGTGCTGATTCTGACAGTTCTCAAAATGCAAAAGACCAAAATGAAGTCGAAAAATTATAGAAACTCGTTAGCGGCCGCATAACCGTTAGAAAAACAGTTAAAAACATGTTTTTCATCAATTCACAGCTTTTTTCAATGACTATTTGTTACTGAAAATTCCCAAAAATTACAAAAAATTCCCGAAAATCCTGAAAATTCCCAAAATTCCTGAAAATTCACAAAAATTCCTGAAAATTTCCGAAAATTGACAAAAATTCCTGAAAATTTCCAAAAATTCCCGAACATTCAAAAAAAAATTCCCGAAGATAGGCCCTGGTAGAGATCCAATGGCATGTCCTTTTGGTCCTCTCTTTAGATAACTACAATCAAATGGCGGCGGCCGGCCATCTTGGCAGTATGGCAGCGGTCCAAAGGAAATAATTATTTTTAGTTTTTTGCTCCTCATTCTTTGGATTGTTGTCCGATATGGGTATCGTTGCAAAGCTGCGGTAGTAGGATTTTCAACGATACCCATACCGGGTACACGACTTGTCTACGAGTGAAGTTTTAGTCCTTTTGTGAAATGGTGCATGAATATTTTTTCGATTTTTGTGTAACGAAGTATATTTCTTGCAAATAGATTGAACATAGCTTACAAATTGTTTTTCTCTAGAAACAAATGGTTCAACCATTTTACGGAAGGCTAATTCCATAGTACATTTAACCGACACAATGTATACTACAAAAAGAGTGGTATATAAAATGTTACGTGGGGCACATTTACATTTTCAAGTGTACACTGAGTATACATTTCTAATTACGTGAGTATACACCAAAATAAGTGTAACATGGGGCACGATGGAATTGGCCGGAAGTTAACAATCACAAAAAATCCCTTTTTAAAAGGGAAATGTGACGCAAGTCCCCGTCCCTTCTTCCAAAACAACTGATTTGGATGACACTTGCAGCTTCGGAACGCAAAAAATTCTTCTGAAATATTTTCACAAGCAAAAGCTAATAAATTGTTACTCTTTAACACAAACTTAAACTACAAAAATTCCTTATTTTATTTACAAAGCAAACTCATTTAATTTCCCATTCCTCATCGTCAGTGAAATTCACTAAAACTGTAATGACTAGATACCGCGGCTTTATGGATGTCGTTAGAAAGCCTACGACCTCAGCAACGATACCCATAACGTCCATATCGTACAACATTCAAGGGAATGAGGAGGAAAAAACTAAAAATTATGTTTTCCCGTGGACCACTACCATCCTGCTAAGATGGCCGGTCGCCGCCATTTGATTGCAGTTATCGAAAGAGGGGACTAAAAGGCAACTAATGGACATGTCATTTGATATCTACCTCTGTGGGCGCTAAACTGCATTACCACCGGGAATGAGTGAGACATCGGCTTCAAATTAAATTGTGTTTCATGACTAATTGTCAATCTGCGCATATTTTACTCTTGTAACGTTTGTGTATCTCATAATGAAATTTGACAGTAGCTGTCGTCGCGTTATCCGCGCCAAGTTTAAAAGTCAAAGAAACAAACCCCATTAGCGTCATACAAAATGATAGTGTGGAATGTCGGTAATATCGAGTCTTTATCCGATTTTTCGAAACTTCAATAAAACGATGAAGACAAAATCACCTACAGCGACGATATTTTCTGCCACAAACAAAGAAAGTGCCTTGTTTGTGGCCAAAAATATATGATCATAGCTGTACCTACTTAATATCATTTCCTTTCTTGCCAAGTGTTTTTGAAACGTACGAAAATACATGCAAAATAAACAACGTGAATTTGTTTCCCAATTTTCAGTCAACACAAAACAAACAAATCGCTCTTCCTTACGCGGAACGTAATAAAGAAGAGTGAAGGAAAATGAATATCGTTAAATGCTATAATCATGAATGCTTTTCAGACCTTGATTTAAACGAAGTAAGTATTTGCCCCTTGGGGGCTAATAAAAATATGATTCTTCCTGAACAAATCGTTAGAAAAAGAATTTTACACGGATACGCTTCATTTTTCGTTATACAAATAGCTTCCCTTATGCAAATTGTCAAGAAAAGGTGTGTTATTTGATTTTGCATGTGTGCGGGGTGAATAACCTTATTTTCTCAACTAAAACACAGTGAGAAAGCAGTGTTTTGTTGACCTTTTTTTCTCAGTTCTAGACATGGGAGGTACTTAAAATTATCGATATTATAACATAATTCCCTGAAGAAGACAACTGTTCGTTGCCGAAAGCTTGGAAGAATAAATAATTTTTCAATTTAAACCACGTATCCAATTAATCAAAAAATGAATATTATCGATATTGATAATCGAAAGAAATTATCGATAATTGACTAATCAAATCATTATCGATAATTAGCAAAATTCGATAATTGTAAAGTTATTGGTATTTTGTAATATTATTAGCGTTGGTGAATAAATAGTAATTTGGATGACAAGGGATGAAAGTAAGAAAATTCAAACCCGTGTGAAGTTTGCAGCCCGAACCGAAGGTGAGGTTGGCAATCACACGGTTTGAATTTTCTTACTTTTGTCCCGAGTTATCCATACTATTTTTTATCACAGAGACAGCGGAAGGTTTGTACTTTAGCCACGAAAAAACACTGATGCATTCTGAATATAGTATTTTTCACGAAAATGATTGGGGTTGAACGCACAAAATGCAATAATTCCCATTTACGAACAACATCACTGAATAACACTGTTGTCACTTGGCAAGGACTTAAATTATTTGAATTAAGTCAACACAACACAACATTATTCCCATCATTGTTTCCATTATAATATAGAAAAATATTTGCTTAACAGCCAATAAAATATATGAATCCGTCAATGAAAACACAGCAAACAATAACTTTACAAAATAACAACAAACTTACTTTGACGCCATATTTCATGGTTAACATTGATTCCCTTTACGACGTCGTGTTAAGTAAATCAGAAAAAAATTTGTTAGGAAGTGATTATAAATGCTCTAATATTATTACACCAGAAACAACCGCTGGTTAATATGTAGCGCTCAAAATCAAAACCATTTCTGTGATGGCAACCTTCTTCCTGTCAAGTGAACAAATTTTAGTAGTTCATTGACGCAAAGAGAGACGAAAGTTGTTCATTTGTAATATTTTCGTTCTCTTGGCTTCCTTCTTTTACTTTCGCCCCGTGGGATGCATTTTTCTACTTTCGTCCCTGATTTGAGGGGCGAAAGAACAAACTTTTGCTGCCTCTGTGATAAAAAAAACTTTCCTTTAACAATATTTCGAGACCAAGTTGATTGATCATTTACTCGAGTTATACACAAAAGACCGTAAACCACTCAGGCCGTTCTAGTTCGGCAGCACTGGGCCCGAAAATACCAATCTCCTAACTCGGATTAACTATTTCGACTACCTTATGCCCTGTACGTTGCTTCGTACAGGTCTAAATATTTGGTGGGGCAGTTGACTTTTCTTCGAACAAATAATAGAAAACTGAACTAGAGCAAATGCGCCAGTTATCGACCATGTAGTAGTCTACGGGCCGGTTACTGGGGCGACCGGAATTATCGCTTGGGGAATTATCACCCAGACAAATGGGAATTATCACCCAGGAATTGTCGCCCAGACAAATGGGAATTATCGCCCAGTGAATTATCACCCAGGAATTAATTACTCAGCTATGAGACAACTAACACAGGGCTATTCGAGACTTATCACCCAGTGGACTGTCTGGCAGGAACTATCGCCCAGAGGAATGGGAAGTTTCACCCAAGGAATTATCGCCCAGCTTTCTGAGACTATAACATAGCTACTAGTATATCCCTCGTTTCATGGCAAAATTCACAGAAGGTTTTGAGGGACTTCCTCCGGGCTGCGGGGACATTGAGGTTGAGTGGGAAATTTTAAGAAACTTGTTTTGGGTGCAGCTGAGGAATGTCTGGGTAGTGTCTCTAGTGTAGGTAGGAACGAGAGGACGGGTTGGTGGAGCGCAGATATCAAAAAGGCGGTGTTGGAATAAAGGAGGCTGTATTTGATTTGGTTACAGTATAAAACGGAAGGGAAGAAAGAGGCTTACAGGGTGTGTAGGCAGGCGGTTAAGGCCCTAGTTAAGGGAGCGAAGGACCGGGCGTGGAAGAAGTTCGGGGAGAAGTTGGAAGAAGCAGGTCAAGGACTGGGTAAAAAATTCTGGGCGACGATCAAGGCCATTAGGCGTGGTGGTGAAAAGGAGGGCTGCAGCATTTTGGGTAAAGCTGGCCAGTTAATTACGGATAAGGGTAAAGTCCTGGAAGCCTGGAGTTTAAATATTTAGGAAGCATTTCTTCAGAGGATGGCAGGTTAGTTAGGGAATTAAGTAGCGGCACAAAGTTAGCTATTCACAGGTCAATCTTCAGGCCAACGATTTTATATGGTAGTGAAAGTTGGGTGGACTGCGGGTACCTTGTGCATGGCCTGGAGGTTTCTGATATGACGGTTCTAAGAAGCATAACAAAGGTTAATAGAAGGGAGCAGTGGGATAATCATATCAGAAACGACGACATCAGGAAAAATTTAGGGGTTATGTCAGTGGAAGAGGCGGCAAGGGTTAGTCGACTGCGGTGGTACGGGCACGTTCAGAGGATGGGTAATAGCAGGCTACCAAAATTGATTTTGAATACACAGGTCCCGGGTGTACTCCCTAGGAGTAGGCCAAGGAGAAGGTTTATAGATTCAATTAAATCAGATTTAGAAGTTAGTGGACTTTCACTGAGTGAACAAACCATCTCCTTGGCAGGGGATAGGAGGGTATGGAGGAGGGTGGTCCAAGATCACCCGGTTGTGGCGTAAAGACCCCACACCGAAAGGTATAGACGGTCTATAAAGTTTGATGATGATGATGATCGAAATATCGAATTTTGATTATTATCAAATTTTGATAATTATCTAAATTTTGAAAAATAATCGATTATCGATATTTTTTTGAATATTTTTAATAAAAAAATGTATCGATAATCGATAATCAAAATCACTATCGTCCATGCCTAGCTCTTGCTCTTCCTGTGGGAAAGTAGAAATTTTCAAGCTACAACTGTCACTTTATTTTTGTTTACCGAGGTGAATAATAAATGGATTGTTTGTTTCGTGGATAAAAGCGATTAATTGCCACCTGGCATACACAAAAAACTTTGGGGAAATAGGAAGTTCCGACTTCAGCGAATTGCAGCGCTCGCTTCACTCTGGCCACAAACATTCACTCTTGTTCAAATTCCATATTTTCTCCACTCGGATAACAAAAACTCATTTTCGAAAATGAATCCACTGAAAACATTTCCTCCGGATCATTATTTTGCAATACACATCGTTAGATATTGCCCTCCTCCTCCGTCGCACTTTCGTTTAATTCAAGCTCCCTAAAACTATGGGATCATTATGATAACTTTAAGCTTTAAACACATCAATACAATTGCCAACCAATAGATAGGGCTAAATTATTCAAATATTCAACAATTTAGATTATGTTACCCATTTTATGCTACACTGAAATAAACTGTGTGCTGTTGCATATATGCAGGAATTCCATGAAAGTGAATGCAAAAGTACCTATGAGCATATTTTCCTTGATAACCCGCAGTTATAAGTTGATAGCATGAGCAAAGAATTTCTCAGGCATGAATTTTGTTTAACAGTTTAGCTTCGATACGACATGGAAATATTTGAAAATTGATCAAATATGCTACTGTGGTAGAAGCTTTCGTTTGTATTATAAATTTGAATTAGTCAAAATATGTCCTTTGCAATTAAGCTTCGAGTTAAAATACGGTCGTTACATGCAAATTTTGTTTTTAGTTCTTTTATTCAAATGCTATGATGACAACGTTCGGTCACCGATTATGTTACATAGAGTGAAACAAAACTCACAAAAGAATCATCACATTTCGTAATTATCCCGCGATGCATTCGATATACCTAACTGATTTGTAAAGTTAATGTGTTCAGGCTAATGCTCACATTGTTTGAAAACGGCATGCATACATTCACAATTTGAAAGAAAACTGCAACCAAATTAAATTTTGTGACATCGGCGCCTGGTAAGTTGTGTTTTCTGTGTATGATACTTACTCTCGTAAGCTTTGTTTTACGTACTGTGATTCTGACTGTGATTGTAAAGGTTTTACCGTCACAGTGCCAGGTAGTGATCGTAAAGTCTTTACGGTCACAGGCACCTGTCACCGTAAAGACTACAATGGCTACTATCGTTATAGTTATTTGTGTACC
>CM055403.1:33849119-33862995 GCA_029228625.1 Pseudolycoriella hygida | reverse complement strand
CAATTCTAGATGTGGCCCTTTACCAGGATTGGGCCATTTTTCCTCAAAATCCTGAAACACGTTTTCTCTAAAATTTTACTCTCTACAACTTGCCCTTGACGGTAAATCTTCATATTGCATAGTTAAGCAAATATAAACGAAAAACCATCTGCTTTCGTATATGGCCAAAATACTCAATTTCGTCCATTCCACTAGTCCCTGTACCCAAACTACTGACCCAATTTCTACTAAAATCATTTTTCCAGTTTTGTGAGATCAATTACTTTCATTTGACACCAAAATGATCAATTTCGGTGCTATACTTGCTAAGATATTCGAGAAAAAGTTTCACCGAATCTCGAAAATCCATGTCCGACCTCCACTTCTTCGACCACATCTCCGAAACTACTTGACCGATTTTGCTCATCTTCTAATTTGAATCATGGGAGGCATGTGCCTTTCAAGGAAAAAAAGGTTTAGGCTGATCGATTGATGAGCCGTTTGAAAGAAAAAGTGGAGACGGACGGACAGGCGGATACATTTTTATTGCTGATAGACGATAACAGATGCATCCCCCTCCCTCCCACTTCGATCTACCCCATGTTACAATAAAATTGTTTGTAGTAAAAGTATAGGACCTTTGTACTTCGTACGGGTCCAAAAACATATGCAAAGGACCCGTACGTATTAGAATAGATTTGACTAACAGAATAAATGTTGCAAAAAGAGTCGAACGTATTTATCGAATGAATCTATTGCCTGAACTCTCAAGTATATGCAAATAAGTCCTCACTAAATTGGACTGGAAATTGCCGAAAGGGCAATATTGAAAAACCCGTACGAAGCTTTGGCGCTTAAAACATCTCTAATCGCTTAAAATAAGCCCAGAATTTAGAAAAGAGCTAGTGTGCTTAGGAGAGGTCTCTGACCCACACTTCCATAGACGAGAATCTCCTATTTTTTCTCTACAAGACTGCACAAAAAGCCTAATTATTATAGTAATATTCACGAAAAACCACCAATTATAGTGTAGGGTTACGTGGCGTGAGTTTAGCCCACACTAAGGACACTAGAGCCCGAACCACTCAACAATTAGTGCAATTTAATTTTCTTGATTTTCTGATGTTCAAATCTTTCAGTGAAAACCGTTGTAATTTCGCAGAGATATTCCACAAACCTTAGAAAACGTTTTTGCCATTTTTTCGACCGTAACTTCGAAAGTTTTTGACCGATTTTGGCCAAATTCAATTCCGTAATCAATTTTTTGATTATTTTTCAGGAAAAAAAAGTTCTTGAAGATCGGATAAGATCCATAAATTTTGAGGCATGCCCAGTCCAGACCTATCAAACAAAAAAAATTTATCAAAATCGGAAAAGATTTACTCAAGTTATGAGCAAAAGACCAAAAACCACTTAAACAGCCCTAGGTCGGCAGCCCTTGGGCCGACAGTGCCCAGATTCAATCCTCGTTTTTTTTTATTGCTGATTCGTTTTCTAAGATCGATGCTCCCCCTACTCCTGGGCCCAAATTAGGGTGGTTACAAACGTAATGGTAAACGCATAAGACCCTCTAAAAATTAACAGGGAATAAAATTTAGGGAAAAGTTCACTAGATTTATGAAACTTTAGGGATTTCGGATGATCTTTCAAAAATATTTTCTCAAATATTAGGCCCTCTCAATGATGAGATATAAAAAGTCCATCAGGTATACAAAAGAAACAAAGCTCTGAAGACGTCATGAAAACGTTGGCAAGACATGGGCAAAAAAACCGTGTAACTTAACTCGAAAACGATGTGAACTATTAAAATGTATTCAAAAGGCAATTTTTCTATTTTAACCACACTAAACATCCAATTTATATTCACAGCTAAATCAAGGTTAGGTTTAGGAACTATATCAACGTCACTACAAATCTTATACCAACAAAAAAAGCATAGGAAAACAAACAAGACCGTTTATACGACATAGAGTAACAAAGCAGCATTCTGTGGAAAATCAAACTAAACGGAGTTTTTAGTTGTGTGTTGTATATAGGAAACCCGAGTAAAAGAGGCACTTGACGAAAGCTTTGGGGAAAAAATTCCTATAGGAGTTACACTTTTGCTTGTATCGCAATCATTTGGGACTATTTGGGTTTGCTTTATTGAGATTGGACACAGTTAAAGTTTAAAATGTTTAATTGAATGAATATTTTGTGTGCCAGCAAATTTAGTTCAACTTCTTCAAATAGTCTTCTTGTTGGTTCGTTGAATATTATTGACATGAATTTGAATTTGGTTCACTTAAACATAAGTAAATAAGGACTAGAGTCTTTCGAATATTATTTCGGAGCATAAGAATATGTACTGCAGTTAAAATGGGATTCCTTAACCACATAGTAGTGTCATTAGTGAATATATGGGGGTATATCATCTCAACGTTAATTTGTCTTTAAGATGTAGTGAATTTAATATAGTTAAACCGAACCGGAAAAGAATTTGGGTTAAAATCTATTTTTCTTTAGTTTAGATGTTGCCGATATTTCATTTTAACAAAAATCTATAAAAGCGTTCACTGCAAACTGGGATGAGTCGGTACAGAGTTAAGAATAGGTGACAGTTCCTAACAGAATTACGTACTGAATGTACCGATTCACCACAATTTACGGCGAGGACGGGACATTTCTATTGAAAACGCGCTGTTACGTATTTGCAATTTCAACCGATTCACCCACACTCTGTAACGATTCACCGCACTCCGTAGCGATTCCTCCAACTCTGTAGAGATTCACGCCATTGCTAAGATGCAGTAAGGTGCACCAAGGTGTAGTGAGGTGTACCAAGGTGCAGTGAGGTACAGTGAAATGAAGTGAGATGCAGTAAATTGTAGTGAGGTGTAGTGCAGTGAGGTGTAGTGCAGTGGGGTGTAGTGCAGTGAGGTGTAGTGCAGTGAGGTGTAGTGCAGTGAGGTGTAGTGCAGTGAGGTGTAGTGCAGTGAGGTGTAGTGCAGTGAGGTGTAGTGCAGTGAGGTGTAGTGCAGTGAAGTGTAGTGCAGTGAGGTGTGGTGCAGTGAGGTGTAGTGCAGTGAGGTGCAGTGAGGTGTAGTGTGGTGCACCGAGGTGTAGTGTAGTGTGGTGCACCAAGGTACAGTGAGGTGAAGCGGGGTGCAGTGAGGTGTAGTGTAGTGAGGTGCAGCAAGATACAGTGACAGCTTGGATTTTATATTATGCATTTGTTAAATTTGGAAAATGTTAGGTATTAAGTAGCGGCGCGGAGCAAAGTAGGCTATTCACAGTTCAATTTTCAGTCCAACGATTTTATTATGGTAGTGAAAGTTGAGTGAACTTCATGACCTGGAGGTTTCTGATATGAGAGTTCTTAGGAAAATAGCAAAGGTGAAGCGGAGGGAACAGTGAAACAATCATATCAGGAACGACGACATCAGGGAAAATTTAGGTGTTACGTCAGTGGAAGAGGCGATGGTACGGGCACGTTCAGAGGATGGGTAGTAACAGACTGCCAAAGAGAATATTGAATACTCAGGTCACGAGTGTGCGCCTTAAGGGTAGGCCAAAAAAAGGTTTATAGACTAAATTAAGTCAGATTTAGAACTTACGAGACATTCTCTGTGCAAACCAACCACTCTTCTTGGCCCAGGATAGAAGGGCATGGTCACCGGGCGTAAAGACCTCTCACCGTAAGGTATATGGTCTATAAAGTTTGATGATTATTATTAATCGTATGGTATCAGCTACAATGAATTTCATAAAAACTGGTTAATTCACTCTATTATATTTCTAAGTCCAAGTTTTATAGCCACTCAACGGCTTCATATGTTACTGAATTGAGATCACTTAAGTTGCCACAGAACCGTCGAAGATTGCATTCAGCTAAAACATGGTTCATCGTTTGAATCGTCACATCGTCGCAATCGCAGGTCGGAGAGTCTACAAATTTCCATCGATGAATTTGTTGTTTGCAACACCCATGTCCACATCTGAATCTGAAAATGATCCATTCGCGTCTGCCCAAATCGAAACCATCGAGTCCTTCGCATGGATTTTCCACCATCGATTGTTTGTGAATTCACAACTTTCAGACCAATATTGATTCCAGGCATCGTTGATGTTAAATTGTTGTGTCTGGGGATGAACGGATCAGTCCATATGGGAGACCGCGAAGTGAGTCTTGGTGGTGGTGGATTTTCCAATTCGTCGGCTATCGGAAGTGTATAGCCACGGGATGAGTCTAAACATTTATACCACTCGTTACATGCCGCTAAATGACGTCGAAGGTGTGGAGGAGCGATATTTGATAAAACATGAAGCCATGGAATTGGGGTTGAGTTGACTGATCCTGTGATCATTCTCATGGCGATTTTAAGTTACGTGTTTATAAGGCTGATGATGATGATGGAAAATGCTAAAAGTGTCGGAACTTTCTTCCGCGTACACTTTGGTAACAACATATGTTCAGCAGCAGGCTGCTTTCTTTATTCGCAGGTGCAAGGCTCACATAATGCCGACGGAAGACAGCGAATGTCGTACAGTCTCAAAAAAGTGAAAACCGACAAGTTTCTGATTTATCATACAAATTTACCATACAAATCAGAAACTTGTCGGTTTTCACTTTTCCGTTACTGTAGAAAGAAGAGAAGTGAAGGTCAAACTACCAAAACAGTTAGGGCGCAATTAAGAGCAGAATCACTGAGACAGTGGCAGCAAGAGTGGGACTCCTCGGACAAGGGAAGGTGGACCCATAGACTCATACCAAACATAACGACATGGGTACAGAGGAAATATGGAGAGGTTAACTTCCAACTGACACATTTTCTGTCGGGCCACAGGTGCTTAAGGAAGTACCTGCACAGGTTCGGCTTCACAGAATCACCTTTCTGCACGACATGCGAGAGGGGAGAAGAGACTGCGGAGCACGTGTTATTTGTCTGCCCCCCCCCCCTTTCAAACAAGAGCGACGTGAGCTGATGACGGTGAGTAGCTAAGAGGTAAATGCAGAAAACATAATATCGGAGATGTGCTGCGATGAGGAGGTGTGGAAAGTAGCGGATAATAAAGTTGCAAAAATAATGGTGAAAACAACAAGTGTGTGTGTGGTGAAACGAAAGCAACAAGTGTGTGTGTGTGGTGAAAACGATTTTTGACACGAAATCTGGAACAGTCCGAGCCCTAGAGGCGGTTCCGAGGAGAAGACAGAATGGAGAGTAAAGAAGGGGGTTTTAGTTGGTAAGTCATTGAAGAATGGAATCCAACACTACAAACCGGGTGTCTATGAAGATTTCCTCACTCTTACAAAAACAAAAGGTGCAGGGCTCAAGTATGCAGCCAGATAAATATCAAATTATAAACTAAAATACAAAAAATACAAAAAAATACAAAAATACAAAAATACAATGTACCTGATTAGACTTGTGAGGCACACGAACGACACAATGTGAAACGTCAAATAATACAATAGAATTTCTTTTGTATAGTTGGCACATTCACCCAATGACACGAAAAGTCTAATCGGGTAGTGTACTCGCTATTTCCATAATTTTTGCGTTTTCAAATTGTAGGCACCAAGTGTCCTGGCTGAAAGTACAGACCTATCTTCTAGCAAAAAGTTTGTTAAAAAAAACTACGAAGTGACTATTTCCACGCGCGTGCGAATAGGCTATTACACAATAATAGTTCATCAATCACTATTCGTACGCGCGTGCGAATAGCAATTAAACTATTCGCACGCTATAAAATTAGTCGGATAAAAAATGAAATTTTCTTTGTACAAATGGTGATTGTCAAATTTTTATTCGCACGCGCGTGCGAATAGTGTCTAATGGACTACCATCCATAATGGACATCTATCAAAAAACTAAGCAATCTCAAAAAAGAGGCTCAACTACTAGATGAGAAAAGAATAAATTGATATAGCTATTGAGGTATACTTTTTGAAATTGACAATAGTAGCTTTTGTTTACTTTAGAAAAACATAGTTTTTATCGAACGAGGTCTGAACGAATGTTATAATATGGATATTATAGTTTTCTATGTCTAGGAAAAACAATGCACATACATTTCTTTGGTTCATTGCTAAACTCACGGTATATACCGCCTTTTCTCGAACACTCTCAACTCCAAAAGTACTAATTTGTTCTACAAACAAATTTTGTTGTAATAAAACAATCATTCCCCGAGAATTCAATTTAAGTTTTAATCAAAGTGAATTCTAGTTTAGGTTTTCTTTGAAAAAAGTTACTTTGAATGACTGACCATTTTACTATGTCAACTGCATACTAGATTGAAACGATTATCTTTGCAACAATTTCGATGTATTTATACAGTGTATTTTTAAGTTTTGTGCAAAATTATGGCAATTATAGGCTCCGATGTGATGAAATATCGTATATTGAAGGGGCCATTCAAATAGTGCGCGCGCTAAAAAAAACGGATTTTAGACCTACCCTCCCCCTTTGCTCGCAAAAATACAAGAAAAAAAATTGAGAATCTATGGAGCGCACACATTTCTCAAACTCCCTCCCATCACATGGATTCTCCTTAGAGATACTTTTGTTACCGAAGTTCTTTGAGGTATCGGTGGTAAATTGCACACAAACTTAGTGCCATCTATGATGTACTAGGTGCGGAAACTAGTAGGGCTGAGAATGCCGGTTCGCCCCATCAATGTGCTTTACCGGCAGGCATTTTTTGGACCACATGCTTAACGCGAATTCGGGTACGTCATATTTGTCACTCTTCTATGTACGATTCGTTGCGATGCTATACATTGAAAAAAAATCCTGTACAGAATTCGTCCCCACCAGGATTGAACCCGGAAAAGCCAGTACGTTACCATAGAGCTAACTCGTCCCCTTTGCAATACATATACGGTTAAGAAATTAGAAAATTACAAGTTCTTTGCTTCGTGAATTTCATGGGTCTTTCTGGAATATAACTTATTCAATCGCTTCACACACAAAATAAGGAATGATGTGTCTTTCTACCCATGGATTAGGGTGCAGCGTTTTAGAAAAATTATTTTATTTTCAAAAGCCTCCTCCCTACGAATGATTGTGACCTCATCTTTTCACATTGAAATTTATTTTTGTTGAAACATTACTTGATTAGCTTTCAACCGACACCCCACCCGCCGGCTTTGCCACCTAAAAAGTGTCACCAAAAATTCATTTTTTGCTCAAAATCGTTGAGTGGGGTGTCGTTTGAAAGCTAATCAAATAATCTTGCAACAAAAATCAATTTCAATGTGAAAAGATGAGGTCACAATGTATGGGGTTCGGTGAAGCTAAATGGTCGAGCAATATAGTTTCCGAATTTTCGCAATCGTACCAGAAAAATGTAAAAAAAATTTTCGTGGTTTTCGCGTCAAAACAATATTTTCTGTCAACTTACGAATCCAATTTTCAAATATCGCGAGTGGTTGTTACAGTGTGTTTATGTTGCACATAAAAGTGTTTTTTGACGATGTAATAGATTTTGGAATAATAATTTCTCTTCTTTTTAAGTCGAATTGTTTTGCAACCAATGGTCCGAATAAGAAATTTTTTTTGCTGCATTTTCCGCATTAAGGCTACTTCCTCAAAGTTTTCGTACTTTTTTATGAAAAATTTGTTTTCGGCAGTGACCATCGGGAAGCTTTTACTTAACAGCCTGAGCAGAAGACAACTTGAACTGAAGTCATGTGTAGTTATAAATAAAGCCCAATCCTTGCAGCTGCCACTTATTTGGGTCAAGTCAATTAAACAGGAGAAATCGACAAACAGTGTATAGTCAGTGTAATCACCGACTTTCTACAAACTTTGTGTCTGCGGCCATTGAAGATCGCAATTTTAAAAAAAAAAGTTCTTCCATAAAATGATCAGACTGAGTTGCCCGACATTCGTAGGGGAGAGGCATTTGAAAATAAAATTATTTTTCTAAAACGCTACACCCTACAATGGACGCAATGCTGTAGGAAAAGTTGGTTACCTATGATAAATAACAACTGGCTGCGGCCTTGATCAAAGTTTTCACGGTACAGCATTAACACACTCAAGAACGTAAGCATTTCACGTACAGTTTGAGTAATATCCGAAAAAATCATTTCGTTCCAGTTCAGGTGTAGCTTATTATAATTTTAAATTTTGACATTGAATCATTCAGTGAAAAGCTCTGAATAAAATGACGTTTTTAACATGCATATTTAACACCATGGAAACATTACAAATATCGCGTATCAACAGTGTCTGCTTGAAAACATTTAACGCAGAATCGGTTTCGTCTGTGGACTGTGAGTAATTTTCGACTTCTTTTTATGGAACTGTAAAAGAAGCATCTTATGTCTTACTTTACATACGTAAACGTAGATTACTCTCGTTCACATAATTTGCATGAATAACACATTTGCTAAAGCTCGGAAAGATTTCGACTTTTCATCTTCCAGTTGTATGAATTGTATATTGCAGCAGTATTCGTTTATATTAGCACCCCCGTGTGGCAGCACATATTTATTATTAATATCTATCACACACAATGCGCAATATTGTGCCTCGTATTGTTTTTCGGTTCACTAAAATTGTGAATCAAGAGTGAAGTGTTGCTTCATTGTTTATAGCAATTTTGTTTAGTTTTTTTCACTTCATTTTAATTTCGCTTTGGATTGTCAATACCAATCAGGCGCGCTACTAGAGTGGCAAAAGTTTAGAGTACACCGTGTATGCTCAGACACAGATTCCTTACCGGCCCTATAGTAATAGCGACGACGTATGCAAAAAAATTCGTTGCAACTCCAAATGCCAAATTATTCTTATAAGATAACCCGAAATTTCATTGTTAAAATCATACACATGCCAGTCCCGAGTCGGCAAAATTGACTTTTTTCAATTTTATCAAGTCCCTAGCACACATTTTTATTTTTTTCCCTTTCATTCTTTAAATGTAAACCATTCGTAAATGAAAGAAAAAACGTTACTGTCCACATTGATTTCGTACGATATGTTATTTGGGTCATCAACTGAAGAATGAAATAGAAAAGCGATGGTAAACTTGCTGTAGAATTACTCATATGCGACATCTATCAAAGTTCGATTCGACATTCTCCTGTCCTATCTTTAATGACTAGACAATATTTTTGTTCCTACAGTACAGTATCATGTAAATCGATAAAGATGGCCATTTCGGCATCACCTTAAAAAGAGTTTGTAAAAACTCTCAGTTGGCTAGAAATTGTGCAATTTAAAAAATGACCATTTTGGCATCAGCTAAAAAAGAGTTTGTAGAAACTCTCAGTTGGCTAGAAATTGTGCAATTTATAGGAGAGATAACAGATAAACATTCCCTTTGATTTATTCCACAACATAGCAAAATAAATTTTTTTAGGCTGGGGCCAAATGACTTCGAACCCATACAGGAATATTCACGAAAAACCACCAACTAACTTAATTTTCGGCGCTACAGCCACTTGTGGGACTTGTCCTTCTCGAGAATCTTGAACCAATTGCGTCTGTTCCATGCCGCGTATTGCCAATTACTCGAGCGAAAACTTTATAAGTCGTGTTCAGCAAGGCAATTCTACGGTAGTTTTCACATTCGGTTTTATCACCTCTCTTGTTTAGAGGTAAAATGGTACCCTCTAGCCGCTCGTCAGGCAACTCTTCCTTGCTCCATATTTGTTTTACTGAATCATACATTACTTTAGACAATTCCTCACCATCCGCCTTCAGCAGTTGTGCTGGTATATTATCCACACCGGAAGCTTTGTTGTTCTTGAGTGAGGTAATTGCTGCTGAGACTAAATCTGTTGTTGGCGTTGCTACGATACGACCGTCGTCGTCAAGAAAGGAAACATCGCTAACATCAGTCACATCATCATACCCGTTGAACAATGCATCAAAATGTTCTTTGAATCTCTCCAAGACATCATGTTTTGCAGTAGGCAACGTTTTGTTTACTGCTTTGCATATGATTATTCGGGGGTTGAATCCTTTCCTTTGATGGTTTATACTTTTGTAGAACTTTCGTGACTCATTTGCGCTACAAAATCTATCTAGCTGAAGTAGCGTCCTATCTTCGAGCTCTCTCGCATCTGCAGGTGTGATGGTAGTCCAACTGACTAGGACTGTTCATGCTGCCGTTGTCTCTTGCTGATGAGATCGTCCGACAATATACTAAGTCGGGGTGCTTGATAGCGCCTAGCTGCCTTCGGCCCTTCCCATAAGTAAAGTTAAGGTATTACCCGAAGAAGTCAAAAAGTTACACCGATCTCTAAAAAACCACATTTTTCACCACTTTTTCGACAGTAATTTCGAAAGTTTTAAAACGATTTGGTCCAAATTCAATCCAGTAATCATTTTTTCAATTATCTTTCAGGAAAAAAAGATAGAATTGGGCCCTAGTAGAGACTCAGTTTTATAATCAAAACATTTTTAACTATGGGGTATTCCTAAACATTTCGATTACCTTTCCGGGGAAACTTCGGTTGAGTTACAAAAATGTACAAAGCTTTTTTGCATATTTCTCTTACTTAGACCCTAAAACGAAAAACCCACCAACTACCGGGTCCCGATCCGGCTGGTTACAAACGTCGTCGTAGACGCAATAAACTCCTTTTCGAAGAACTTCGTATCTTCGTACGTGTCTTAGAATAGGATCGCAGTCTTCATGCTGAAAAAAAGCAAAAAAAAAATGCAAACGTCGTATGTGAACCTCCAATTTCTGTCGTTTTGCAATGTTATTCCCTTTTTAAATGTAAAACCTTTCCAATTTTGTCAACATAAACATGATAAATGTCAATATTCTTCACTTTAGTTCAACGACATCTAAGTAATAACAATTGTGTCACCCTTTCAAACGAAAGCAAAAAAATCTTGAAAAATGTAATAATTTGTTAAAAAACATATCGTAGAATGAGTAAATATTTTTTTTAATTTACTTGAAATGATGACTACCTTGACAACTAGAATTTCTATACTTCACCAACTTAATTTAGCCAAACCTTCTGGCAACCAGTGTGTACCATTATACCGACAAAATCGTTTTTCCAGACGTCTTTCAATATTAAGCATAATTTCTATTCTTCAATATTATAAAGAGAAATCTCTTTTTCTATCGTATTGAGTATTTTTTTTGCGAATGATATTTTTGAACGAAATGTAAGGTTAGCAAACAAAAGGTACAGGTGTCGTATTAGAAATTCATCCTATTTCTATAAGTTATCTTAGAATGTGCAATTCAATTTATTGTCGTTGTTGGAAAGCTTAGGTAAAAGGTTACATTTTCCAATAAAAAATGTTTTTGTATATTCACTACCATGCAAAAACGTATGTTGTTTACATAATTTTGGTTCAACAAATAGTGGAACAATATAGCAATTTCCTGTGGAATTTTTTCTTTGAATTACGAAAACTTTAAATTACTACGTATATCGTATTGGAATTTCGGAAGCAATGAAAATTAAATAAACAAATAATCGAAAATGGATAAGTCGTCGGTGAGATGAGATAGTTATGGTCTTAACAAAAAAGCGTCCTCAAGCAAAATGTCGTCAACATAAAAAAATATACTTTTTCTATGTAAAATGCGCTGTTAGTTTTCACGCTGATGCTGATATTTTGTAACTCGAGGATAAAACTTTAACCAGTGGAACTAATTGCATTTTTATCGCACTAGTTATAGTTACAACGCCATAGAATGTTAAATTCAGGTATAAAATGTGCTACGTTTTCCTATAAAAGAAAATTGTTCTTATTTTTCATAATTTTTTCTCTGTCTTTGCCTTGTTTACTAAAATGATTTCGTTTCTTTGTAAGAACGAATTGAAGCGTTGAGAAAGATAATTTAGTATTTGTCAAAGAGGGGCCGTTCACAAATGACGTTACCGTAAATTTTGGCTCGTTAGATAGCATCCCACCCCTTCTCGTAAAGTTTTGTTGCATTACAAAAATAACGCAACAAAATATATTAAAAATGAAGTCATTCATGTTATGTTTCTGAATAGAACGTCAAGTGTAACTTGTGGACGTTTCTCAACAGAAATACCCGCACAGGGCTCTAGTAGATCTAATAGATCTACGGAAATCCGCTTTAGACAATGGAACACAAGTTACATTATTGCCGTGTTAAGCCTAAACAACGCATCGACAAAAAATATTCGTAAGAACAAATAACGTAAAATTAAGAAGCTTTTAAAGCTTTTGAAGCTTCTTTTCCGCTTCCTTGAAAACTATGATCTTTAAACCCACTCATATGACATTCAAAAACTTAATTCATGCTAGGAGCGGTAGCGGAGAGCGGTACGCAGTCCCCATACCCCAAAAAAAACGTCCACAAACACAAAAAACTTCATACAAAAACCTTTGGGACAAGGCACGATGTATAGGCACTTTTGAGTTTTTTCCCCTCGCCCCCTGCCCCTTCCAAATTGTTTTCAAAAAAACTACGTCGCAGCAGCTTTCTAACGAGCCCAGACTCATCAAAATCGGTTGAAAACGAGCCGAGATATCGCCAATCAAAGATGACCAAAAAAATCTAGGAACTGAGTTATTTGCCTTCAAAGTTTTCATACAACCCTCATCCATCGACGGACGGGAGCACTTCTTCGGCTATATCTCGGCCGGTAGGGGTCAGATCGCGGTGAATGGGGTATCAAATGAAAGGTATCCATCTCACGAAGCCAACGGAACCGGTCTTGTGGAAATCGGTTGGGGGATTCGTTGCCAGAAGTCGGTCAAAGTGGTCTCAAATGAGCTACGCTGCCGCAGAGCGACTATGAGAATAATTTTTTTTTGAAGTGACCGAAAATGATGTGTAATGATGTGGAAAGTGCGTAGGATGATGTAGGATGATGTGGGATGATGTGGGAATGTGTGAGATGATGTGGGAAGTGTGTGGAATGAAGTGGGAAGCGTGTGGAATGAAGCGGAAAATGTGTAGAATGAAGTAGGAAGTGTGTTTGATTGTGCGGGAAGTGTGTGGGATGATGTGGAATGATGTGGGAAGTGTGCGAAATGATAAGGGAAGTGTGTGGAATGATGTGGTAAGTCGTTTATTTACAATAAGAAACTCAAAACCTCACGTTACATGAAACATAGATTTAAAGTATGTAGTATACCGCGTCTAATTTTTCGTCACTATCTGGTATGGTGCGTAGGATGGACGCTGGGTTTCCGCGTTGTAATGCTATGCTGATTATCTGGATGAAAAACGATTTGGCTCGCTTGTCCCCAGTTCTATCCACCAACTTTATTTCTATTTCGTCGACTAATTTCTTCCCTTTGTTAACCCAGCTACCGAAAGTCTCCGAAAGCTACCGGAACGAAGTAGAAATGATCTGCTAACGATGAGTAATTCGTCGTCTTGACAATTTCTCTACTTTTTGCTGCACCGCCAGGACGTTTACATGTTGCTGTCAGGTATGTTTTATAGACTGTGTCACCACATGTGAAGTCCCAGATCAACGGCTTACCGTACTTCCAAGGTATGATTTTTAAGCCGTCTGGTCTCTTGCCGTCGCTTCTGTTGCAACCCGTTGGCTCTCTAATTGATGGGATGTCACTCGTTGTCAAGGCACGCTTTATGAGATCGTTGATGATTTCACGTCTTGCTTTTCTGCCAGCACTTCGTTTGCAGACCAAACCGTGGAGTCCAAACTTGTCTACCGCTTCCCCACATCTGCATCTATGAGGATGACATAAAGTGGTTCCCAGTCTAAGGCCCATAGTGTGGGATGTGTGTGGAGTGATGTGGGAAGTGTGTAGGATGATGTGGGATGTGTGTGGAGTGATGTGGGAAGTGTGTGGGATGATGTGGGAAGTGTGCTGGAGAACAATTTTTTTTGGAGAAAAGTTTTTTTCGAAGAAACATTTTTTTGGAGAAAATTTTTTTGGAGAAAAACTTTTTTGGAGAAAAATTTTTTTGTAGAAAAATT
>CM055403.1:33832454-33848619 GCA_029228625.1 Pseudolycoriella hygida | reverse complement strand
AACTGAAAACTTCCAAAACGACTGATATCACAACAAAAACCTCTTTAAAGGTAGAGTGTGACGCAGTCCGTAAGTCTGCTTCCAAAATAATAATATCGCTGGAGGTGACGCGACGCTATCTCTGGTAATACGCAGAAGTTTGTTTGAATGGAACCTTGTGTTCAAAGTTTTGATTTCCTGAAAAAATTACAGCACTTTCTTTAAAACAAAATTACGTTGTGTTAAAAAAATTGCGTCACACCGGACCCACCAGCGGAATAATTTTTCAACACTTTCAGTTTTTACACGCAAAAATTTAAATTTACTCTAAACAATCTACGCAATCAGAAATAAAAGTCAAATTTTTGCAGCACAAAAACTGAAAGTACAGAAAAATTATTCCGTCGTTGGGTCCGGCATTTGCGACGCAATTATTTTAACGCAACGTAATTTTGTTTTAAAAAAAGCGCTGTAATTTTTTCAGGAAATCAAAACTTTGAATACATTCCATTTAAATAAACTTCTCCGTATTATCAGCGATAGCGTCACCTCAAGCGATATCATTAATTTTGGAAGCAGACTTACGGACTGCGTCACACTCTACCTTTAGAGAGGTTTTTGTTGTGATAATAAATAACGTAAAATTAAGAAGCATTTAAAGCTTTTGAACCTATGAGTGCGTTTAGAGATCATAATTTTCAAGGAAGCTGAAGAGAAGCTTCGAAAGCGTTAAAAGCTTCTTAATTCTAGGTTATTTATTCTTACGAATATTTTTTGACGATACGTTGTTTAGGTTTAACACGGCAGATTATACGACTGTCCAATAACACAATACGCTTTTCCTAGTGTAAACTTCCATCAACGAAGGCAGGTATCATGTGTAAATTATTTGTTATTTGTGTTAAGCCGACCACAATTAAACAATACTAAACAATGAGTTGTGATTGTGTAGTCGAATGAATGACTTAAATGGAAGCTAACCAGAGCCAATTTTCAGCTTGTCTTTAAACAACATGAAAAACAAATGTGCTTAAAGTTAATCTAACACGTTGTGGCTTTCTTGTCTTGTTAACAAGAGTGTAAAGCAAATGATGGTTATAAATTTCTTAGAGGATTATCTCTGAATTGATGGAGCTATCGGTTTAAGGTTCTTTTATGGCAGCCATTAAAGTAGCGCTTAAAAGATTTCTTGTGGGGTGATTTCGTAATGAGTTGCCAATAAAAAGTGTTCGTCAGTACATTTGAATAAAAATAATAATAAAAAAATTTATTATCATTACGACATTTCTTATTAGCTTTTCTGTTCGTTTACCAAACACATTATTGTTAATTGTTTAGCAGAAATTAAAAAACGAGTCCGCACACATTTCAAGACTTTATCTTAATGTGAACGTAATGTTGCAACTTCATTTTATTTTTAAATAAATAAAAAAGAATGAAAAAGCGAATTTTGTAAACTTCATAATTGTGCGAGTTTTAATTGAAAACTGAGTTCATTTTTCATAGAGTTGTCCAAACAAGAGCAAAGGGAATTTTATTAGCAGGATGCAATCAAGTGTTTGAGACAGTGAAAAAGCGTTTACCACCCGATGTAAACCTGTTTGAAAATTAAATATGCTGATTTGTACGCTCACCTTTGGCTCGTGTGGCAAATGAGACATATGTCAAAACCACAAATTTACAAGCATTATTATTAGGTGATTATTCATTGTGTACAATTTATAGGTACAACAAAGCTACACATTTTACGTAATGCCGTTGGCGTGCAAGATAGGATCAGTTTTTTCACGAAAGAGACTATTTGCACAATGTGCAAATAGTCTCTTCTATATATTGTTGGCTATTTGCACATTGCGCAAATAGTCTCTTCTATATATTGTTGGCTGAAGCCGAAGGTATATAGAAGAGACAATTTGCACACAGTGCAAATAGCCAACAAAATATAGAAGAGGCTATTGGCACAATTAGACGAAACTAGAATTAGTACGAATGAAGGGAACATTCGTACTAATTCTAGTTTCGTTACCAAAAAACTTTTTGTGACGTTTTGTAGAAGGAAAACTTCCTTGGCTTCGTTACTAATCTAGTTTTTATAGCACTTTTTAAAAGGAAAACCTTCCTTGTTTTGATCGCCATCTCGTTTTTGTGACATTTTCTAAAAGGAAGTATTTTCTATATTAAAGACTTGTTTGTTAATGTTTCTCTATAAGGATTTGTTGAGTGTTCTTATAAGGAAAAGTTTTTCAGCTCCGTTAGTCACTTAGTTTTTGTGACATTTCGTAAAAGTTCCCTAACTTCATTATCCACCTAATTTTCGTGACATTTCGTTAAAGGAAAAGTTTTCCATCTTAGTTAGCACCCTAGTTTTTGTGACATTTCGTAAAAGAAAAAATTCCTTACTTTCGTTAGCCACCTACTTTTTGTAACATTTCGTAAAAGGAAAAGTACCCTTGCTTCGTTAGCCACCTAATTTTTGTGACATTTCGTAAAAGGAAAAGTTTTCCATCTTCGTTAGGCACCTACTTTTCGTAACATTTCGTAAAAGGAAAAGTTCCTTTGCTTCGTTCACCTAGTTTTTGTGACATTTCGCTAAAGGAAAAGTTCCCTAGCTTCGTCAGCCACCTACTTTTTGTGACATTTCGTAAAAAGAAAAGTTTTTCAGCTTCGTTAACCACCATACACACATATACATATCATGTACATATTATAAAATTGATGAAAAATTACATGGAAACTTTCTTCTTTGTGTAAGAGTTTTGGTTGAATGTTACGTCTTTCCATGTGCAAATAGTCTCTTCTATATATGGCTATTTCTATTACTGTCCACGGCACATATTTTTATCTGCTTCTCTTTCATTCTTTAAGTGTAAACCATTAAAAAATGTAACAAAAAACGTTACTGTCCACATTACATTTTTGAGACTCATTCAAACGCAGCAGAGTGAAAGAGACAAATATAGTCCAAATGTTGAAGAGTGAAAGAGATAGAAAATTCATAGATTGCTTGGAATCAGCCATATTGGGGCTCATTCACAAATGACGTCACGCTTGCTATAAAAAATTAGTATCCATAAAAAGGTCATAACTCATGCAGTACAGCACATTTTGTTTATAGGACTCTGGCTACCCCCCAAACAGGGGGTGTGTTTAGGGGGGTAGCCGGAGTACTATAAACAAAATCTCTGACCAGTTTGGAGTTATGAACTTTGTGGATTTTATAGCAAGCGTGACGTCATTTATGAACAGTCCCTTGTTGGCTATTTACACTGGGTGCAAATAGCCGAAGGTAGATAGAAGAGACTATTTGCACAATGTGCAAATAGCCAACAATAAATAGAAGACGCTATTTGCACAATGTGCAAGGACTCTTTTCGTTTTTTCACTGCTTTTACTCCTCTCTACATTAAAGTAGATTACAGTGGGGTTGTGGAAGTAAATCATTACATGAGGGATCAATTTTGTGAAATGAACCAAACTCAAAGGGTGATTTTTTTTGTTTCTAATGCTATGTTTATTTCGATATTTAATAAACTACAAAGGAATGTTATTGGTTGCCTCTTACGTGCCAATACAATTCTGAAAACATTTCTTCATTCCTTTTTGATGTTTCTTGAATATTTTTCCGAATTTCTTTTAATTGTTTACATTGTAGGATATGCTCAGATGTTTTGTTTTTATTAAAACAAAAGATGCAAGTTGGTGACGTCATAACACCGATTCTTCTTAAATCATTATAGAGTAAATCGTTACCTGAAATTCGCTACATAGATTTTTTGCTATTTTGTATTGCTATTTCTTCTTCGAATTCCTGTGAGATCTTTGATTTAGCATCAATAAATTTCCTCGTGTTTCGTCAGGGTAAGTGTTTTTTGACGAGTATAGAGTTTGTACCCCGAGCCGAAGACGAGGTATACAACTGCACTAGCCAAAAACTGTTGTTAGGGCGAGTTGCCTCGTCCAATTCCGTTCGATTTATTTACCCTGAGAAATGTGGGTGTCCGATTTCGAATTCGGACTATACAAGAGGATTGATTACTTAAATTGAAGATATAGATTTGGAAAGGATTACCCTGCTACTGGAGAGTGTAAAATGACCAATATTGAGTGCGAAGAATCTTTTGTATGAAATTCGTTTTTCCTTAAATATGGACGTCCTACATGGTTAGGTACTTTTATTGAAAGTGGACAAATTGTGACAGAGTATAGCATTTGCACATAAAACTTTGTTCGTAAATTGGAGTGTCATAGCTTTCATGGTAACTCAACACGATTATATGAACGATCTGTGTAAATCACGAATCATTCTTTTTCAAATTGTTCATACGCCTCATTCAACGTTCGTCGCAGATTATTTGTCGATTTGATTATCTAAAATTGAACAAATCGACCGATTTGCGTGTAATACAAATTACCGGTAAATTTCCTCAAAAATTTCGGTATTACCTTTTACCGGTTTTTAAAAAATGTGCGGTAATTGCATTCGCTAGTCCTAAACAAACATGTAATGCTAAACTTCCGGAGAGTGCACATATGCATGTAATGACAGTTTTCAGTGACACATCGATTAAAATTTATGTATTTTATAAACTGAACAAAAATACGCAAACTGTATTGACTGTTTGACCTGACCAGTGCAGTGACATGAAGTTCAAGTAAGTTTCGCTTCTGCCAAATGGTACATGCGGGACAAGTTTTAAATGATTTTTATTCGAGTTATAATTGAACTCGTTCCTCAAATTAAATCAGTGAGAAACAACTCTTCAAGATTCTTAAATTAGCGATATCTTTCCAACATAGTGTTGTTTGCAATAGTTTGTGGTGTAATTTCCCTCACAGATTTAATTTTTTCATTACATTTCTTTTCTTTTTTCCTTCTGCATAAGTACAAAGTCAACAGTCAGTCACATTGCTACATGAATATTTAATTTGCAAAAACCACGTCATAAGAAAAAATTGTAAAAAACGTATTACTTCACAATAGAAAAAAACTGAGACGAAAATAGGAAGTAGTTCTCTTGAGAATTTAATTTGAATAAGCTCGAAAAAAGGTCAATCCATCATCTTCAATCTTCATACATGAATTAGTCTTTTTTATTGGACGATAGATATAATTAATATTTTCATATTTCATGATGGCAGATTTCGTTCGAATTTGTGTTTTGAAAAGGAAAACCTTAATAGTTTTCATTTTCTTTACATTCCGGATATCTTTTTTCACATTTTTGCAATATCCTTCTGTGCATTGCGGTGCGTAGACTGGAAAATTATATTTTTGAATAATTATTAGAGAAATCTGCAAAAAAAATTGTTCGCTAACACGAAACTCAGGTGCTATTTTTGGCAAAACGTTTTCCCAATTTTCCCAAAAACGTAAAATGAGCTGAAAAACATCTGTATTTGCTTAAACAATCGAAGAGCTCGTATTCACCGAGAGTAACCCCAAAAATATGTTATATCTCTAAATGAATTGGCGACCATTATAGCACATTATATTATTGGAATTTTCCCTTCTAAATGCTACTCAAAATTCCTCTGCCATGCTCATTGCCCATATTAGTGTATAGACATCTCAAAATAAATTCGTGACTTTTGGGAAAATTTTCCCAATTTTTTTCACCAAAAATAGTCCCTGCGATAACTCTAATAAAAGAAACTGATTTTCAAAATGTTTTCCCGTCTAACTCGTGTTACTCGATTTCTAATGAATAATTCGGCTCTAGGACCGATTATCCCCTGTCAAAATATCTCCGGACAAAATATCCCCAGACAAAATATCCCCGGACAAAATATCCCCGGACAAAATATCCCCGGAAAAAATGTCCCCAGACAAAATATCCCACAAAATATCCCCAGATGTAATGTCTACTCAGGACATATAGGTATTTATTATTTTTTAATTAGATATTATATTGTTAGTTGGGAGGCTTTGCCCTCTCACTCCCGCGCCTGCGGCGGGCTTTTGATAGCCTTGCAGGCAGTCTTGCGTAAATGGGTTGGGGATATTTTTTTTTGACATTCAGTCCTAACCCCGAATAATTCATTAATTTTAATTTTTTTTACTTTGTAGAAGCGTTGAGATCTCTCTTTAGAGGCTACCATGTCCGCAACATTTTTTTTGCTATATTGCAGCGAAAACTGACGAGAACATTTTCGATTTTTTATGTAGGTGGGTAGTTCCACGGCGTAGTTAGATAACGTAGAAACGCCCATATCACTGTTAACATTGTATCGCATTCAATAAATGATGGTGTAGAGACAAAAAAAGTGGGAAGAAAAAAGTGAGACAAAATAAGTGGGCAAAAAAAAGTAGGCAAAAATATTGACGTTTCGGTTCTCCATCTGGTGATGAAGTGTGACGTTTTTGGTCCGCTTGAACATTAAACATTTTTTTGAAAATTTTGTAAGCCTTTTTTGTTTTACACCGCTTTTCCGGACGAATTTTTCAATACTGTCTTTTAAGTAATTTCCAATCCAATGTATAGACGTAATTTAATAAATTTTCTCGAGATTATTTGCAACGTTAGCTCTTTGGGGATTCGTAAGGAACAAATCAACATCCATCGTTAAATTTTGACCACAATACTTTGAACACTACGGTAAAAGTACAGGTGGAGCTTATTCCGTACTATCCAATAAGACGCGCTGCAGTTGTCAAACATTGCAACTACAATAGTATACTATGCTACTAGGACTAACTAACGCCCTCGGATCTTCAACCCTTCCGAGATTCCGAGATTTTATAACGATATGGCATCAAACTTATGTTTTAGGTCTATAATAAACGTATTATAGACCCGTGCGTTGTAATAGTATATTATAACACAAGGACTATAATCGCGTGATTATAGTCGAGTTTGAGTGAATGATCCGAGGATTGTAGTGCAAGGTCGAGGTGCTCGAGATGCATGAATAGATCTTGCACTTCGCCCCAAGGTCACTTCACGTATCAAGACAATTATTGCACTGAAAGTAGAGTTATAATGGGCATATTATAGTCGAGTTTCATGTATTCAATGAGGTGTATAATGAAGTCTTTATATTGAAGTCAACTTTTCTTATGACGACGTAAAACAGAAAACAGATCTCAAATAGACGTTTTTCTATTCTTCACAAACACTTATTTGTTTTGTTAAATCATTTTATTTCCATAAATAAATGATTTCGCACGTTAAATGTTTTCGAAATACGTTATTTTGCAACGACAACTGGTTACTAGATTGAAACGATCGCCTTTGCAAGGATTTCAATGCACTGCATTGTTTTGTGTTTTGTGCAAAATTAGCAATTATAGGCCCCGATGTGCTAAAATATGGTATAACACAAGGGCTACATCGCGTAATTACAGTGTCGATAGGTAACATTTCACGGGGCTGACGGCCATCGAAATTTTACCAACCTCGACTATAATTACGCGATTATACCCCTTGTGTTATAATATACTATCATTCTCTATTAAACATTTATAGGACATACGCATCCTGTTGAACCCTGTAATAGCAAAATAGCTTCGGGATTTGTTAGATTCGCAGGCATGCAAATGCGAACTAAAAGGAGTGGGAGAAATCTGCGTTAGATATTTTTGGACCCGTACGAAGTAAAAAGGTCCTATACGTTTACTACAAACAATTTTATTGTAACATGGGGTAGATCGAGGTGGGAGCGGGGGGATGCATCTATTATCGTCTAGAGATGACGAATCAGCAATAAAAAAAATGTCCGTCTGTCCGTCTCCACTTTTTTTTCAAACGGCTGAACCGATCAGTCTAAACTTTTTTTCCCTGAAAGGTACATGTCTCCCATGATTCAAGTTCGAAGATGAGCAAAATCGATTGAGTGGTTCCGGAGATATGGTCGAGGAAGTGACCAAAAACATGGTTTTTCGAAGGTCGGAAGCTTTTTCGCAAATATCTCGGCAAGTATAGCACGGAAATTCCACATTTTGGTGTCAAATGAAAGCATTTGATGTCACAAAACTGGGAAAAAAAATTTGTGGGAATCGGTACAGGGGTCTGGGCACTGGGACCAATAGAATGGACGAAATTGAGATTCTTGGCCATATACGAAAACAGTTTTTCGTCTATATTTCCTTAACTATGCAATATGGAGATTTACTGTCAGGCAAAGTTGTAGAGAATTAAATTTAAGCGAACACGTGTTTCAGGGTTTTGGGGAAATATGGCCCAATCCTGGTATATGGCCACTTCCATAATTGGGCAGGATGACCCGGATCTCGAGAACTGTGAAAGTTAGAAAGTTAGAAAGAACACGTGTTTTAGGGTTTTGGTGAAATATGGCCCAAACCTGGTATATGGCCACTTCCATAATTGGGCAGGATGACCCAGATCTCCAGAATTATGAGAGTTAGGAAGTAGGTTCCAAAGGCGAAGTTATAGAGAATTAAATTTAAGCGAACAAGTGTTTCAGGGTTTTGGGGAGATATGGTCCACTCCTGGTATATGGCCACTTCCATAATTGGGCAGGATGACCCAGATCTCCAGAACTATGAGAGGTAGAAAGTTGCTTCCACGGACAAAGTTGTAGACAATAAAATTTTAGATAACACGTGTTTCAGGGGGTTTTAGTGGAAAATGGCTTAGTCCTTGGATATAAGCTTTTCTAGATTTGAATGGTCTGAGACGTACTTCGGTAGTGCATTGACATTACCTTGGGTAATTTCTATCGATCTTTGAAATTCTTACAGTTATAAAAGAACAGAAAACGTTGGATTGTTTGCTTATTTGTATATTTAGGTACGTTCGACTCACTTTGCCACATCTATTCTGTTTGTCACATCTATTCTGATACGTACGGGTCTTTGGTTATGTTTTACTTTAATATTTGTGCTATGAGATTCGCGGTCGCTTTAGTTATAGCAAGGACCTTAATGCTGATTTATATTTATGACAATCAGGGCGTACAATAATTCATAGTGAAGGAAAGTTGCAGTTTATGATAGTTTTGTTGATAGTTTTCAAAATGCGAGCCGGAAACAACTATGGCGAATGGTGGGATAGTGTTCATTCCGCATTGACGCCAATGGCAGCGAATAACCTTCAGCGAAATGTTATTGTTACATCAACTATCAGTCAACATGTGCCATCAAGTCAGCTATTGTTTATTAAAAAAATTTGTTTAAATTTTGTGGATGAGTCTACTCTTAGAGGTGGTAGGGAAAACAAAGAAAAAAAGGAGATAGAGGGGGAAAATGGACTGATTTAAAATGATCTTAGTGTAAACAAAAATTATGCCTTAGCTATGCTTCTTCACTTGTTTCATATCTACCAACAAATTACTCATAAAAAATATAGAGGAAATATAAACGACTTACCTCTAATGCCTTCGTATGCAACGAGTCATATGTTTCATAATGTGAAATCATGCTCTTCAATTTCACCGGCTTTCTGTATTTGGAACAATCGAATCCATCATCAATGGGAAAGTTAATTCCTCGTCTTAGGTCTTGTGATAACTTTCTGGGCATATTTCTTGGTGATACCAACAACTCCTTAGAACCACTACAATGTTGAACGTCTCCATTGCCATGTTTCACTGTTCCGACAATTTGATTTTGTGCGCCTGGTACACTAAACCTTTTTCTCGGATCGAATTTCTCATCACTCGTTTGACCGACACAATTCGCACTGTCTTTGTTATTGCAAAAATTTTTCGACTTCTTAACATCATTGATTACAACACTTATTTTGTCCACTTCATCCAAACCATTGGCACCTTTATACAATTGATTTTGGTCCACTGCATCATGATTTCCAATGGAAACTTTCGATTTTTTACCACCCATCTTCAAGTGTTCTAACATAGAATTTATGTGCTGGGACATCATAGTCTCAATTCGATTGCGGAAGTGTTTTCTCAAATGAAAATCTGTAGTAGAAATAAACACAAATTACAAATTATTACAAATTTGTATCTGTCGACGTTGGAATAATTGACTAAATAAATTTATCGCAAAAGAAATTTTTGTAAGAAAACAAATTTTAAGTAGACGTGAAAACCGTCGTCTTTCCTAGAGGAAGCGGGTAATGATTTTGTCAAACAAATGTATTCTTTAACGAGGACAACTTTTTCAGGTACCTCAATGCTAACGCTATTGCTCAATTTAACATAAATTTTGCATGAAAAAAATCTTTTTTAATTTCTTTTATGAAAGTTTGACATTTCCACTGGCTTCACATACAAAGGAAATTCCAGTAAAAACCATCATTTTTCAGCTATTTAAATAAACAGAATCATGAATGAAATTTTTCTTGTTGAAGATAAATAAAAGTGTGACCTAAAAACATAATCACGGCAATGTATTCAATATGAACGAATGGTGTGAATATTTTAACAGGTTATACACTTTGCCCATTTCACAGATGATGCCCACTCGTCTAAGCCTTCATCAAATACGGTCAAAAAGTTCACCATTTTAAATCTAATGAAACTTTCAAGTGCATGATTCTCCTAATCTTTTGCTTAATTTACGAATTCAACATGCCTTCGAATGCTTCGAATAGTCTAGTGTTTTAGCTTGACAAACGAAGAAAATTTTGCCACCGATGATGGAAATTTTTGTGTGATGAACATATTCTGTATAAAGGAAGTCAGTGTAAATTGCAGACGACTCTGCCTCTCGTTGGCAACATATGAAAAACTGAACAATATTGTGAGTTTACTGAAAAATTCTACTTCCACAACAATTATTTTTGCGATAAATAATTGCGCCAGCCAATGAGAGATAAGAATTCTTCGATAAATAAATTGGACGATTCGATAAAAAAATGTTGATAGAAAACCCACAAATGGGTATTTCAGCGCAGCCACATAGTAGCGTGTGTTAATAATCAATAATTTGTAAAACTTTTGAGACTGTTCTAGAGCTTTCTATAAGTTTCTATAGCTTTCCAGAACTTCCTATACATTTAGGTTAAAATTAATAGAAGCTTTGTACTTCTGCGCAGGGCTTAAGGGCTCATTATATTGGACGCGATGCGAATCGCATCGCGTAAGGTTTGTGTAAAAGCCCAACTTGATAAAAATATTTTTTTTTTTTGACAAGTTGAGCTTTCACACAAAACCTTACGCGATGCGCATCGCGTCCAATGTAATGATCCCTTTAGCGGTGTTAAAGACCTGCGCAGAAGCAAAATGTTTCTATTCATTTTGACCTGAATGTACGTTTCTTAAGCTTTCCAGAGTGTAACTCTCGATACCTGACGCAGAACCCGCCCTCAAGTGTTGCCAAAAGCAAATGAAGAAAATTGCGTCACACGTTTGCTTATATAGCTTAAAGTGGTCGAAGTTAAGTGTCTCGAAAATTCTTGAAACTTTTATATAACGAAGCGTATGATGCAATTTTCCTCAGTTGCTTTTAGCAACTCTTGGGTGGTGGATCTGGGAGTGGTACAAATTTCAAGAAAATTCTAGAAATTTCTGGAAAGTTCAAGAAAGATGTAGAAAGTTCTACAGAGTTGCAGAAAGTTATCGAAAGTTCTAAAAAGTACCAGAACGTTATAGAAAGTTCCATGAAGTACTAGATACTTTTTAGAAGTTATAGGAAGTTTTGGAAATTTCTGGAAGGTTCCAGAATGTCCAAGAAAGATCCCTCCCTTTTGTCTTCCTATAGCCCTCCGATTAAAATTTCCCCGCCAACCCCACCCCTCATCTTACGACCACTGCACTAACACAAGTTTCAGCTCACTATGTCGTCTATGAGCCCGCCATCCATCCGACCCTCCCCCTACGCTATTTGTGCAAACCTATAGTCAAACAGCTATCCAAAGACGAAAGTTTGAGCTCTCTAGGTGTTCTAGGTGGTAGCCCCGCAGCCTGCATTCACTACTGATGAGTTCAATCGTCACTTTGTTACTTAGGAACTGTCAGTTCCTCTGCCAACTGTGTGCGACCTTAACGTTACTTTTTTACTTTTAGAAACGTTGATAGACTAGAAGTGTTGAAAGCCGTGTGTTCTCTCAGGTCAAATACGGTTGGGGTGGATGATTTGCCGTTGAAGTTCTTCAAGCTATCGATACCATGCATTCTTCGATTTGTATTGCATATCGTTAACTATGCAATATTCTCGTCCAGCTGCCCGAAGGTATGGAAAATGGCGAAGGTGATTCCGTCGCATAAGAAGGGCAAGCTCTATAGTTTAGAAGACTGTAGGACTCTCAGTAAAAACGGTTGTAAAATCCCAAAAAAAGCGATACTCTCAGTAAGTATCCAAGATTTTTGAGTTGTTACTGAAGAGTCAGATACAGGAATTTGTCTTTTCGAATAATCTCATGATTCGATGCCAGTCTGCATATAGGTCAGGACACAGTACAACGACCGCGCTGCTGAGAATTACGCACGATGTGAAGAAGGTTTTGAACAAAAGGATGATTGCCGTACTGTTCTTGTTGGATTTCTCCAAGGCATTTGACATGGTAAATCACGACCTGCTCTGTGCGAAGTTGGGCTCGCGGTTTTTCTTTGAATCTAGAATGTCTAGCTTTCTGCCTGTGTCTAAGGGTGTGCCTCAAGGATCTATACTCGGACCGCTGCTTTTCGCTATGTTTGTGAATGATCTTCCTGCTGGCATTCGATACGCGCTTTCACATCTGTTTGCTGATGATGTTCAGCTATACAAGCTATTCTCAGTTGCAGCAGTAGGCGAGTGTGTTCGGGAGATGGAGAGCGATCTGAGGTCGGTATGTCAGTAGGCTGGGCAGAATCAGCTCATTTTCAATGCTGGTAAGTCGCTAGCTCTTGTCATAGGCTCGGATGCTAGTGTTAAGATGATGCGGGTGACTGACCAGGATGGAAAATTTCGTTTATTGCAATGGTCTCTGGTGAAGATGGTGTATTGTATTCCCTTCGATTGATGTGGGTGGTGTGGAAAGATATGTGTAATAAGGGTAAACCCTCGTTGGCTCCTCTATCCGACCCCTGCCCCTCTGGCATTTGTGCGAATCTAGAGTCTTAGAGCTTTCGAATGCAACGAAAGGTACATGCGTGATACGCAGGCGCGCCGACTTTCACGGTTAGCTGGGGCCAATGCCCCCCACGGACGATTTCGTGGGGGGCTGTGTCCCCCACGAGAAATAGACAAAAAAATAATTTCCTATCAAGCCATAGTGAATTTCTTAAAAAAAAAAAAAACATTGAAAATTTCGCCTGCGGCGCCACTTAATGACAGTACATTTCACCTGCCTCTGTTGTCACACTTATTCCTATGAAATCATAGCAAATTTCTTGAAAAAACACTGAAAATTTCGCGTGTGACGCATTTTATTGAGACAACATTTTGATTTGCTCTGTTCCTATGAAATCATAGTGAATTTCTAGAAAAAAAAAAAGAATTTCGCTAGCGGCACATGTTAGAATACAAAAGAATAAGTGGGTGCAATATATGATTTCCTGCACCTACGGCTCGGATTAGCCTGTTGTGCTTACCCACAATGATTGAGATTCTTTTTGTTCACTTAAGAAATTTCAAAATATCTATAGGAGCTATGCCCCAGATCGATGCTTAGGAGCCTAAATGCTACATCCTCACTTTAACATAAGCCGGGTCAGTGGCATAGGAAATGTTGTCTACTCTCTATATCCACAGTCTGGGTCATCAGAAATACATATCGTACGGATGTGCTTGTTCAGACAATTGTGTCTGTTTAGAACACTCGCCATTCTTTTAAGGTTTGACCGGCTTAACAAGATGAAGTACTTAGAATTCCGGCTGTTTATGCTAAATCAGTTTTTGGATTGTTGCGCATCGAGTTCCAGTGGTCTTTCAAACGCTTATCTTTCCAGCACTTTATCATTCGCTGAAGTGTGGTATTGGATACCGCTAGGGCGGGCTCGGGCCATTGAAGCGGTTGAAGGAAGGTAGTCTAGCTAGTTCATCTGCTTTCTCATTCCCGTGGATGTCTGAGTGTCCGGGAAACTTACTAAAGATGTCCTCCGACTTTCGCGAGGACTTTCGGATAACTTCTGTTATGTATCTTTGCAATCTAAGACTATCGAAGATGAGAATCTGTAACCCCCTATAGTTCTAATCGTGGTCTGACTGCCTGAACAAATGTTAGTGGGTGACGAGGCTTCGTAAGGCTCAGATAACATTCCTCTACAATATTCAACATACATGTTACTTAGGATACATTTTGATTGTCCCACACTAGATTTTGTTTAAAATTTTGTTCGCCCCCCACGAGTCAAATCAAAGTCGGCGCCCCTGGTGATACGGACAGACGACAGACGTCAGACGGAAATACGAGCATATAAGCGTTACTTACATGTGGGTTACGCTAAAATATTTATGGCGAAAATAGAAGTAGAATTTCTCAGTACAGGAGAAATGTATAGCTCACTCTATTGAGTTCTCAAACCGATTTTCACACTTTTGCATTTAGTTTTTCCTGAGTACCATATCCTTCATTTGAAGTCTGGACGACTCCGACGAGATTCAAACATTTCACCTGTGGCGAGTAATTTTATCTCCGAATTGCAGTTGTGGTGGATTTTCTCATAATTTAAAGAATTTGCGTTATTTGTAAAATTTGCGGAATTTTAGATAACATCACCACTCAATTGCACTAGATTTCCTCAAATTTTCGGAAAGAATTTTCTCTTCAAAGTAAAAGAGTTCCACACCAAAGAAAAGCTAACAGTGATGTTAGTGGAGCGTCTTGTAAACTGTTCTGTCTTGAAAACGAAAATTTATTTTATGAAAAGAAGCATTCGTGAGTCTGGCACTAGACACTGCAGCAAACTATTTTTACCCGAGAGAAGAAATTTTTGTAATTTCAGGTTAAAATAAGCAAAGCGAAAGCATTCTTAAACCAAAAGATACATGAGCTGCATGTGCAAGCCAAAATCACGAAGCTAACGTCCTTGTGCTGAACAAGACTAAAATAATAATGCAAAATTCAACATATTTATGGGGATTATAACATTAAGTGCTACCTTTCATGTCAACAAATAGCTCAGAAGAAGACCTGATTACGTAGTTAGAATTTATTTGCGAAAGTTTAATGATTTTAGCATAAAACATTTCGCTACAGGCAAGCATACGAATAAAAGCATATGTCTGCCAAATTATTCGTTGAAAAGTAAAGACGAAATACATATTAATTTACATGTACTTAATAAGTTGAAACATACATGAACTTTAGCGCTCCAAGTTTCTGCAATATTAACTGAGCGTTGGATATAATTTATCTTCATTTTCCTAGTGTTGCTTTCTTTGTTTTCTCTGCAAAATCCTCTTATTTACTTCGAATACATTACTGTGAATGTGTGAAATTATTTTAACATGGTTTGACCTAATCAAACAAAAACAAAGTTGTAAATAAAGCCATGTGTTTTGTTTGGAGGCTGGGTGATTTATCTGAGGAGATCATAAACTGCCTTTATTAACATGCTTGTAAACAGTGAGTCAATTTTTTATTAGAACGAGCTATTAAAATTTTAGAGCCGCAGCTGTATAATCAAATGATTTAAACAAATTACTGCACTGCGCTGGGTGAATTAGTTATGCCAACTAACCAAAGTATACTTATTGTGGAACTCTAAAGCACGGAACACACGTGATATAGATAGTTGGCCGATAAGGGAAGAAAAACGTCGCACCAATTGAGTATATGCTTATATGATGCACAATCGATTTATACATATGGAGATCATGTAAGTTTTTTATGAATTGTCGGTATGTTATTTGATGTGTTAAGCGCTTCAATCATCGTTGATGACTATCACGGAATATTCAAACAGAACAAAACTTTCATGTAAGTAAGAGTACACTTAGTTGTACTGCATCGACATTAAACAGATAGACAAGCGCTTCGGCATCGTTGACGGTTACATTGAAAAAATAAAAAGCCGCAAACGGGAGCAGTATGTGAAAATACATTCATGTGTTTATGGAATATTTTTTGTTTTGAGTGAAAGAACTTCGTCTCGACTGTATATTGCACATTATTAGTCTCATTAATTCACTACTGCATAACTTCACAAATTAAAGCAATTCGAATTGAAAACAATTTTGATGACATCTTTTTTCTAATTACAATTAAACCCGGCGCGGCGACGTAACACATGAGAGCATTGAGCGAGTGTGAGGTTTTCAGCGTTACGTTGCGGAATCACACGATTTATGCCGAAATTATTCTACTCATCAAACAAATTAATTCTCAGAAAAAATTGA
>CM055403.1:33810024-33825775 GCA_029228625.1 Pseudolycoriella hygida | reverse complement strand
GAAATAATAAAGCTGGAAATAAGTTCCAGGAACTTATATTATGACTAAAACCGATTCACATAAAGTTGATATTCACTACTTCTGATAAATAGACACTTGGCAAAGTAGCCCACATATTCGTTTTTGACTTCACTGAATCAAAATATTTTTCTAAAAAAGCAGTACGACAATATTGTCAATGTGTTACTTGTGAATAAAAAATTGCTTCGGATGATGATAATAAATTTACGGAAACTGCTCACTTTTGTAGGAGTCGGTTGAGCTATCACCTGCAAACCAATTAAAAATAACATATTACCAGTGAGAATTGTCGTGTTACTTTTTTAAAAAAATATTTTGGTTCAGTGAAATCATTGAAAAACGAATATTTTTGCGCACAAGTGTAGGCGACAAATTTGCCAAGCATCCATTGATCTTAAAACTTGGTTGGATCAAACAAATACTGTCAGACAAAATTATTACTCAGATTCTAAAAATAATTTATCTCTACACTCAGAGCTTTTTATAAGGATTTTGGACTGGGGGGATTTTTCATCGAGGTGGCCCAAATTTTGTATTGAGAGGGCCCAAATTTTCAATTGAATGTTCCAACTTTTTCAATAAGTAGTGTTGTCTTTTATGCACACTTTTATTTTGCTTGTAATGGACAAAGATCGTGTAAGAAGCGCGAGCGAGAAAATTTTCCACTCGCGAGGATTTTGGATAAAAAATCCATACTTACTTCGGTTTCCAAAAGAAGAAAACACACTAAGAAAAAATATAATGTAAAGCGACGAAGGCGAAATTTTTTATTTCAAATTGCAAAATTTTGGGCACAACCCTGTCACAACTGTTGTCGACTGTAGACTACAATTCTTTAAAATACAGAACAAAAAATTCATGTTGTCCACTTTAGAACCTCTTTTCAGTGAGAAAATCTGTCATTTTTGTCCAGCTGAATATTAAGAATCATTATAAAGTGCGGCAAGCGAATTTTTTTAGTTGAAAATGAGTTGAACTTTAAAGTTGAAAATGAGTTTCACTGGGTGCACTGGCGTGGATTTATAAAAAGTGGGGTGGACTGACATGGGCCTGGGGTATATATTTCATCCGAGCTCCGTTATCACATACTAGCTCGTAGAGTATTTGATTGCAACACACACCTGCAAGATGTAATGAGGTGAGCAACTGCCGAAATATCTCTCTCGACCTCACAGTCGACGATGAGGTGCAAAAAATTGAGCTTAGGAACGGGCAACCTTTTTCATCCAACTTCCAAAAGCTCAATGAAAAATATCGGGAGCGTGTTGACCAGATTGTTGCGTGTTCTGGTCACGTCGGGGTCACCAGTATGGGGAACGTATGTGTAAAATGAAAGACGGGGGAATGTGTTGTACGTCGTGTTTATTCGACGGTCAAGAACGGAATGAAATGAAATGAGATATGTACAAAGTGTGATGATGATATGGATGTGTGTGAGTGTCATATAGCGTCTGGTGTGAATATCATCGAATACGCTACAGCAGTTCCAAATATTTTTGAAATTCTCCATTGATCGATTTATTTTAAGATATTCTATTATTTTGTGTTACCTATTGTGTAAGACATTCATGTTAACAACAATTTGGTCAACATCAATCTAGTTGAGCAAATATTGAAATATAAAAAAAATCAAATCTTGAGGTTTTTTTTCGTACTTTATGCAAAATATTCTTTAATTTTTATTTTTTGTTATTGCATATCTTGCATATCTTTTCAAAGCATAAGAGTACAAAATTTGCTTCAGCTTAGAAAATTGGTTGTTCCTTACTGAAGAACTTTTCGGATTATTTCAATGGCTTTTCTACACACAGACCCGGCATGTTTTCCATCGTATGTTTTTAAACAAATTAAAATCTTCCGTCAACAAATGTCAGACTGTAAAGTACAATTTTCAAAGCGTACAATTTTAATATGATTGTTTTGAGATATTTGCCCGATGATCAACTTTACGGTACTTTAGATTTCAAAAAATTATTGAAAAAATATTTTCTACTATTCGTTATATAAAACCAAGTCAACCAGGTCAGGACCCGATCTGGTTTTCTTCCGACCTGGAAATCCAGGTAAAAAAAATCAGATCAGGACCGATCTGGTGGACTTGATAGTAATCCTTACACCCAATCCTTAGAGACTGTCCATAAATAACGTTGCTAAAAGAGGGAAGAGTAGGACGAAAAGTTGGATGAAAAGCGAGGGGGGGAAGGGGTATATCATGAAGAAAAAAAATGGACGGCGTCGCAAGTTTTTACAAAAAAAATGGGAAAAAGAGTGTGAAAGGTCCATCCGACTAGTCTTGTAACATACGTATGATAATCAGAATATTGTGAACAAGCAAATCATTTATCTACACCCTCAAGGGAAGGGAGGAGGACGTCAAAAATTTCGAAAAAAAGCTGACGTTATTTATGGACAGACCTTTAATTAATGAATAACTTTTCGATATGACTTTAGAACTAGGACTTCTCTCTGAATTGAATTAAAACGTTTTTTCATTTTCACGTCAAACAAACGTTGAGCTAAAACAAATATTTCCTTTATACAAGAAAAGTATCCCAAACAATTGTAGCGATAGATTTCAATTGTTCAAAAATAATCTAACTTTTTCTTTCTTTTTTCGCATTTTTTGTGGGCCGGTCAAATCTTACTGGAGCGGATTGAATATAAAAAAATCAAGTTACTTTGTAAAACCAGTTCGGCACTACATCAGCACCTTTCTAAACTCTGGAACAAAAAATCCTTGTGATCACTATCAAATTTCTTTCTTTACAAATAAATATATTTCACATAATATTTATTAAAATTGTTCGATAAATAAAAAATGAAAACAAGACTTAAAGGTTTGTTTAAAAATTAAGAGAAACTCATGACGATGACGTTAAAAGTTAATTTCTCTGTCAAAACTACTGGAAAACCTAGTTTTTTGATAATTATTAGCTGAAAATTAGCATTGGGACCAATTCTTAATGAAATCCGTAGATCATGGCCGGAGCGGTAGCCGAGGGCGTGACGCAGTCCCCTCACCCAAAAAAACGTCCACAAACCCAAAAAACTTCATACAAAAACCTTTGGGACAAGGAGGCGAACTTTTGAGTTTTTTCCCCTCGCTTCCCTCCCCCTCCATATTATTCTTAAAAAAAACTACGTCGCAGCGGCTTCCCAACGAGCCCAGACTCATCAAAATAGGTTGAAAATTGCTGAGATATCGAGGTTTGAAAATGAAATTTTTCTATGGCATTTCGATTTTTCTATTATTCTCATCATTATGAAAACTTTTTTTCTGATCTGTCGGTTTCTATGTTCTATCATTGTTCCATCTATTTACCTATCTATTAATAATTTTCGATCTCGAGAACTAGACAGCCGATTTTCCTGAAATTTCCAGGGAAAAATTTCATATGCCGCTTTTCCGGGAAAATTTTGGAAAAGCCGTGGCATGTGGTTAAGTGGTCAATTTTGAGGGTTTTTTAAGTAATGCTCGGAGTTCACGAATTTTAGCTCCGGAGTGACAACAGCTAGAGAGTTGGTTTCTTCGGGAAAGTTATAGAGTTTGGTCAGGAGATTTTTTTGAGATCTTAAGAAATTGGCTGCCAGCAGTCAAACCCTAGCAATAAATTAGATTTTTTTTTTGGTTTTGGAATTTTAGCTTCGGAATGACAATAATTAGAGAGTTGGTTTCTTCGGAAAAGTTATAGAGTTTGATCAGAAAATTTTTTTGGGATTTTCAGAAATCTGCCAAAGTGACGCCATCTTGGATTTTTGTTAGATATAAATTATGCTTCTTTGGGTTTTCGAATTTTAGCTCCGGAATGATAACACTTAGAGAGTTGGTTTCTTCTAGCAAGTTATAGAGTTTGGTCAGGAGAATTTTTTTGTATCTTAAGAAAATGGCTGCCAACTGTCAAATTAACAATATCTTGGATTTTTTGCTAAATTCTGAGTAAGAATACCTATACAGTTGGTTTCTTCAGGAAAGTTATATGAATCACTGAGAAGAATTGGTGACACGAAATGTTCCAAAGGTAGCCGAAGGTGACACGAAATGTTCCGAAGGTAGCCGAAGGTGACACGAAGTGTTCCGAAGGCAGGCGAAGGTGACACAAAGTATTCCGAAGGTAGCCGAAGGTGATACGAAGTGTTCCCATGGTAGTCTAAGGTGTTGGAGAAAAATTTTTTTTGGAGAAAAAATTTTTTCAGAAAAATATTTTTCAGAGAAAAATTTTTTTTGGAGAAATTTTTTTTTTCAGAGAAAATTTTTTTCGAGAAAATTTTTTTTTGAGGAAAAATTTGTTTCGGAGAAAATTTTTTTTGAGGAAAAATTTGTTTGGAGAAAATAAAAAAAATGCGTCACAAATGCCGGATCCATCAGCGGAATAATTTTTCAATACTTTCAGTTTTTACACGCAAAAATTTAAATTTACTCTAAACAATCTACGCAATAAGAAATAAAAGTCAAATTTTTGCAGAGCAAAAACTGAAAGTACAGAAAAATTATTTCGTCGTTGGGTCCGGCATTTGTGACGCAATTTTTTTTTAACAAAACATAATTTTGTTTTAAAAAAAGGCGCTCTAATTTTTTCAGGAAACCAAAACCTTGAACACAAGGTTCCATTTAAACAAACTTCTGCGTATTGTCAGCGATAGCATCACCTCAAGCGATGTCATAAATTTTGGAAGCAGACTTACGGACTGCGTCACACTCTACCTTTAAAGAGATTTTTGTTGCTAGAATGTAGTCATGAAAAAAGAAAGTTTTATACAATATGATTTCAACGTTGATATGGTTCCTCAAAACCAATCAATCAATCAGTATTTGGGAAAATTTAGAAAGAATCAAGGAAAGTTTGTAATTTCGGTGGGTCTCAAATTACTTATAAACTTAGTGGTAGAGACATGTCGAAAACTCATTCCTACATCTTCGTCTGCTGGGGTCGCCACCAGCGAGACTTCAGAAGCTGTCACGGATGATGTTCCAGGTCGAAAATGGCTCCACAAGTTGTTCAGCACGCGATAACAGTTTGGAATCGGAGCTCAGCTTGCTTTCTCAATCGCTACGCTATGATTTTACTTACTTATTTCCTGTACAAAAACATTTCTTGAAATGTAATCGCGCCTTCAGCTTCTCTATTGTCACAAAGCGACCGATCTATGACAGATTCACCTGATGAATTTTCTTCTATGACTCATAATCGCTTGGCAAACATCCGTTCTACGGATTTCATTAATAATATTTGGGTCCATTGCTAATTTTCAGCTAAAAAAACAGTTTTCCAACTGTTTTGACAGACTTATTTGGAATTTCAACAAGTTAGTAGATTAACTTTTAACGTCGTCGTCGTGAGTTTCTCTATTATTTTCGTTTAGTCCAAATCAAATATTTGCGTACAGTATACACTAGCAACCATCTTTCGTCTTATAGCTCGTCTACCAAATTTTATCCCAATTTTTATTAGAACAGCTCCATATGTTTTCTTGTCTTTTTGAATTCGAAATTTGGCATAATTTTTGTCTGTTGGTCGCTCGTTATCTAAACGAAAGCCTTCATATGTCTCATAAGTAGAAATTTTATCGTTTCTTGCTACAGAATCGAAATTGACTTTTTAAATTAATTTATTAATTTTGATTCTTTCGTTGTTTGTAGCTTTAGTAAGAGTGTTTGACGACCGGCCATTGCATACTGACAAAAATAATTTATAAAAAATAAAAATTCCTATGTCTTAACTGTTAAATATTAGCGATTCTTACTTGGCACGGCTGCTTGCGTATTAAATGTAAAGAATATGACAAAGAAAACTAACACAACGTTCAAAGTGTGCATTTTCGAGTGGAAGAATCTGTTCAAATGGATCAGTGCGTTAAAAGTTCTGCTACTTTATATTAACAAGGCTTAACAACAAATGAAAATACTCATTTTGAAAATTATGCAATTGTGCATTTGATAATAAAAATTAGTTCCTATAAATTGCACTAATTAATACCTTGATTAAAGCTTTTAGCCAGTCGGTCAATTTAAATTCATTCAATTAAACTGTCGTACATTGTAGTCAAAACTAATAGAATCTTTGCCTGGGTTTTTTTAAGTTCCACTAATTTTCGTCCTACATCAAGAAAATAGTTAAACATTTCGAGTAAAAGATTCTCGATTTTTTATAGCCAACATGCGCGTTGGCCATAGAAAATCCAGAACAAATTGAAGTCTAACATTTCAATTAAATATGCAGTTTCAGGTTTTTTCGACATCATTGTATGCAGCCATCCTGAGTAACGTTACCAAATACGGGTTTTTGTCACCGTTACAACTGCAACAAAAAGATAGAGTTACGAATTGTAACGTTACAGTGAGAGCATGTAACGATTTGTAACAGAATATTTGCGTTACAATTTGTAACGTTATAAATGGTATTTGTATTTTTTCGTTACACCTGGCAACGTTACATATTGTATTTATATTTTTTCGTTACAGCAATAACGTTACAAATTGTATTTGTATTTTTTCGTTACAGGTAGTAACGTTACATGTTGTATTTATATTATTTCGTTCTAGTGGGTAACGTTACGAACTGTAATAAAAATAAAGAGTAACGTTACCAAGTGTAACAAAATAAAATAAAAATACTTCGAGTAACGTTATCAAGTGTACCAAAATATATTAAAAATACGTCGAGTAACGTTACGATATGTAACTTTTTTTTATAACAAATTATTATTTCTTGTGTAGTGGTGTGTAGAAGAAATGATAACAAAAAATGTTTTCGAAAAACAACTTATTATTGATCATTCATAAAAGTTCCATGTATTTCAGTATTGCCATGAATTTGAAATTATATATATAAGCACACAACGCATTTTGTGAAGTCAAAAGTGACGATATCTAAAACTACTACACAAGCTATTATAACTTGTCATTCCTAGGACGGTAAACTGCTGTTTTCCGTCCTATTTTAAAACAGAAAAGCAGTTTTCTGAACTCTCGGAATGAAATAGTTATTTACGTGGAAAAATATAATGTTTTCGATGAGTGTGAAGTTTGCAGCCCGCGGCAAAGCCAAAGGCTGCAATCACACTAGTCAAAAACATATATTTTTCCGAGTTTCGTACGATATTTTTCATTCCGAGGGTTCAGAAAACTGCTTTTCTGTTTTAAAATAGGACGGAAAACAGCAGATTTCGTCCTAGGAATGAAAAATATTGTACGAATCTTGTGAAAAAGTTTTCAGAGTCAAGGCCAATATTTTTGACCCACGGGTTCCAAACGATTCAAATCAACGTGTTACTTTTGTAGATGAGCCGTAAAAGATTCATCCGTCTTAAAAACAGCTCAGAAAATAGTCATTTATCAACCGAGTAATAAATGCTTTTCTAGGCACTAAATGTGTAATTGTCAAATGAGGCCGCAGGCCAAATTTGACAATATACACATCGTGTTCCTAAAAATTCATTTACTTTATATGCGACGATACGCCTTACATTAAATGCCAATTTTTGAGACGGAAAATGAGAATTTATTGCATTATTCTCAGTATTTATCCGTCTAGAGGGATAAATTCCACTGTCTAGGGCGATAAATAACCAGCTAGACTAGAAATATTAAATTTAAAAAAAACCGTCAGTTTGAGAATCGAACACAGAACGCCCCGCGTTCCAATCAACGATGCTAACCACTACGCCACATGATCTTATTAAATACATGAATTGCGAATTATATTGTCGCAGCTAATGTGATTCAATTGAAATTTTGTTTTCGAATGCACATGTTTTTATGCATGTGTTTTATGTAAATATTTATATAAAATGTGCATTTAGGTTCAAGCATGCGCGAATTTCTTTTTTTTTCACCTTCTTCTATCTCGATGCAATAATTTGATAATTTGAATATTTTGTGCATGAAACAAACATAAAAAAAGTAAAAAAAAAAAAGTAAAAAAAATCAGAATTGAACCCCCGACACCTCATCTCAAAAAATCAGCACTACCGTGCCCTAGGTCGCTCGGCCATCAGGACTTGTGTCCTGTGTGACCACAATGTATAAGTAATCTTATATTTTCGCCGAGGTGCATACAATGCTTTTCACAATAAAGGCAGGAAAAGTTTTACTTTTCGTCACTGATTTATGGAAAGTAAGTGTATGTTTGTATCACTGCTTCCTAGGGATTGACCTAACGCAAGGGATTTTTTACTTCAGCAAACAATTTTTTTCCTTTCTTAGAATCACAATATTTTGTAATTTTGGGACACTGATATGAGCAACATAGCAATAAGTGAAAACTTTACTTTAAAACATGAAATTTATATTTCTTCAGTCTAATCGGAATATTGAGGTACAATAAAAACTCTTAACTTCTACACAATGCGATTTCACAAGCTGCGTCAACTCTAGGTACCGTTGCCAATTCCATTGCTGCTGTAAATGCTGCGAAGCTTTGCTACAAATTTCACCAACACTGTCGCTCAAAGTGTGACAGCTAGTCAAACGGCTGCAAGTAATTTTGCGAACGCGCTTTCACAGGCTCCAAGTAATGTTGCCAACGCGGTTTTCGCTGCAAATACTGCGTAACAGGAAGCTGCTGACTGACTAACGGACACACACACAAGTCTGGTTCCTGTAACGTAAGTTCTTTGATAACCACAAGGATGTACCGACACCGAAAGAAAGTCCCTTTTTACATACATACATACATACAAACATACATTTCATTAATGACAGCGCTGGACGGCAACTTGGTATGCGTATACTTACAAACTAACAACAACCACCGTCGCTCGACTTGTGATCGGACTAGCTACTTTCTATAATTGGAGATATAGTTGATATGTAAACAAATTACCGTTGTTTTATACACTGATTTACCTGTCACTTTTACCTATTGATTGACTGTAACGTTGTAATGTTATCATTATAGTATCTTCTCTTAAATTTATTTGATGTTGTAAAACGCATTTGTCTGCATTTCTGTTTCAATTCCGTACTAATTGATAGAACCTATGTTTTGAAATCTGATAATTGTTCTTTATTATCGCTGTTGAGGGGAACATCAGGAATGGGCGAAGCTCTTTTCTTGCCTATGTTGCAATGGACAAAGATTTCGAGGTTTTTTTACGAAGTGACTATTCGCACGCGCGTGCGAATAGTCCATATAACACTATTCCCACGCGCGTGCGAATAGTACGTTAAACACTATTCGCACGTGGGTGTGAATAGTACGTTAAGAGCGATATCGCCAAAACTTCGACCAATGAATTTACCACGTATTTCGGATCAAGGCAAGTGATACATGCTTAGACTCGTGGTTTCAAGTCGAGAAATACGTATTTTTCCGATTTTTTTTTTAAATCCATGTTGTCGTACTTAGTGTACGTGTACATGGTATACACAGGGGTAAAAAAAAAAGTTTTTTGTCAACAACTAAAGTAATAAGTGACCAATTGCTTTGTATTTGGTTATGAGTAACGACCATAATAGTGGTAAGATTTGGGGCGAGACATCGACCAGTTACCGATTGTTGTTAAGGAGCTAGAGCCCAAAGTGTGCTCGACTTTCAAGGGTGTATAACTCTCTGCGGCAAGAATGTTCTGGGAAAGTAGGAATGTACAAAATATATGTGGCCTAGCCACTACAAAAGTGGCCAAACCTCAGAAATGTTTTACCGCATCAAATTAAAAATCTTTTTGATAATTTTATTTTCGCGCAGACGGACAAAAAACGCCACATTTTTTCACCGATTTTCTAAACGAAAAGGAGCTATTTAGACTTACATTTGAAGAAGCATTTTAGGTGGGACGAAAAGTATTTTATGTCCTAGGAGCTGGGAATGAAAATACTTTTCGTCCCACTTCTCACTGCTGACGTGGGACAAAAAGTATTTTATGTCCTAGGAGCTGGGAATGAAAATACTTCTCGTCCCACTTCTCACTGCTGACCACTCTATTTACTATCCATTTTTGTTTACATTTACGTGAACAAAAAATCAAATGATTAATGAGAAAAATTTAATTGTACACTTGCTATGATCATTATATGAAATTTCATGCAAAATTTATCGAGTTTTTTTGTTCGGAATCTGGCGTTTTGTTCGTCTGCGCGAAAAATAGTATACATCACTCGGAGCTAAGACGGTGCTGATTTAGACCACGGTGTTAAAAAGGTCTTTCCTCGGGCTCCGCTGCGCTCCGCCCTTGGATTCGACCTTTTCACCACCTGGGTCTAAATGCACCATTTTAGCTCCTTGTGATGTAATGTACTATTTTTGTTAGTTCTGAATTTTGGACTTTTTTCCAACAAAGTAGCCATCCAAGTGAAAGGAACATCTCAGACATGAAAGACAATGGGTCTCTGAATGTTTCCTATTTACGCATTTGTTCGGTATTAGTCAGCTGAAAAAATGTCGAAAGTATCGATGTTTTACTACCCCAGTGAAACATTTTGCTATCAGAAACTGTCCTAACCGAATCATTGTGTCAAGAAATTGATTACAATCTGTTGCTAGAGCCATAAGCTTTCAAACGAGTCCAAACTCACCTTATATTATTCGGCTGGATAAGACAGCTATCAGATTCATTTCAGAGATTCATTTTTCACTAATACAAACAAAAAATAAGACTTTAAGAATACTTTTTTGATCATAATAAACCAATTTATCGAAATAAAATAAAAAAATTGTGTTGACATTCGATAATCCTGGTCTTTTAATTAGCCAGTCAAAAATATCGTATTTTTTCATATTTTTTTTTTTCATTCGTTAAAATCATATTTGCATTTTATACCCAAAAATTCTCTAAATGCAAAATTTAATTCCCGTCAAACCAGAATCATCTCCTAATTCTTCTGTTGCAATATTTCAGTTATTGTTTATACATACAAGCAAATAAATTTTCTTGACACTAAAAATAAATTATTCTCAAACTTTGATTATTCTGTTAATAGCTTTTTCATCTTATGCATCAAAAAGTAGTGATGGTTTCAAAAAACCTCTTGTTTTTTAGACCTGTACAAAACGCATGGGACTAATGAGTTTGCGAAGCCTGTAATTAAAAAAAGCTCTTCTTTCTATCTGTCCGTCTGTCATCCACAGAGGAATTATAGGTTGGTATACCTGCGGCCAGATAGAAGGACCATCGTGATTGGCAGTTGGTTTCTATGGAAGAGGATTCTCTCAAAAATGTGAACAAATTGGTTCGATTCTCTCCCATATAACGAGCTGTCATTCGTCATGGTCCTTCTATGTGCCCGCAGACATACCAACTTCCACAAACGTACCGAGTCGAGTAAAATGTAATCAATTTAGATGAATCGAAAATGGAAATTTTGGACTAAAATTCGAGAATTACTGAAAGCAGTGGTACATGTTCTGCAGTGAGATGGAATCTCTTGGCCAAATCAACCAAAAAAATGGCCGTCGGACGGACGTCTGTCAACACGATAACTCAAGTAAAACTCAACCGACTCAACCGACCGGCACTGTAGGCCCAAGGGCCGCCGAGCTAGGGCCGTTTAAGTGGTTTTTGGTCTTTTGGTCATATCTCGAGTAAACATTTTCCGATTTTCATAATTTTTTTTTGTTTGAAAGATCTGGGCATGGCTGACAATTTGTAGAACAATTTTTGGTTTTGAGCCCTTGGACTTAGCTAGGGCACTAAAAACCTGTCTCTGCTAGGGCCCTACATTTTTTTTGTACATAACCCGAGTACAAATCTCTTCCGATTTTCAAAAAAGAATTATAAAGGTCTAGGAATGTCTCACATTTTATGGAAGAAAGTTTTTTGATGAGATGCCTTTGGACTCAGCCTGGACCCTGAAACTAGGCCCAACGTGTTTTTGTTTACATAAATCGGGAAAATACTAACCGATTTTGTTGATTCTTTTTATATTTGATAGGTAAGTTGTACCGAATTTTATTCAAATTTGGGTCTGTGCTTGGGGCTCAAGTGGGCCTCTGGTCGGCCCTAACCAAAAAACATTTTTTGTCATATTGCAGAGCAGATTGAGGGAAAAATTTTTGTCTATGGAAGTATGTGCATCTTTTTTTGAGTGCTGACTTGCACCAGGTAAATGACATTCCGAACGTCGACGGACGGCATTTAGATTTGATTTTTACTTCCAATCCGTTCAACGTAAAAGTTGCTCGGTCACTGTGCCCCATGAGTAAGATTGAGCCCTACCACCCCCCCCCCCCATTGAAGTGTCATTTAATGTCAGCGTCGTGGATAGAATTGTTCTTGCAATCGCAACTCTGAACTTAATTATTCCAAAGCCGACTACGGTGCTCTGGACGTATACTTGTGCTCTATCGATTGGCAAACGGAATTAGATTGTGGTAAATTGTGTTGATTCGGTTGTTGATAAGTTTTACGATTTGCTCCTGACAGGTTTGGAAGTTTTTGTTCGTTATAGGCGTAATGTTCCGATGAAACATCCGCCGTGGTACTCTAAGAAAGTGAGATCCTTGAAGAATAAAAAGAATAAAGCGCATAAGACATTTAGGGATACTGGTGACTTGTCAGACAGATTAGAATTTTTGGCGTATCGTCGTGCATTTGAAGTTGCTCAGAATGACGCTTACGATAGATATTTGAAAAAGACTCAGTCCGACCTTGTAACTGATCCTTCCAAGTTTTGGCAGTATGTCAAATCGAAGAGGGGTACGACCGGTTATCCTTCAATGATGAATCCTGAAACGATTTGTGGCAACTTTGCAGATTTTTTTAAGAGCGTTTATATCAGAGATGATGATGTCACGAATAATGACTTTGATGGAGGAGTTAACGCTGGTGCTGGTCTTAGAATCGATCTGCCGACGATATTGAAATCTTTGAACTCCGTTGACACGACTAAAGGTAGTGGTCCGGATAATATATCCCCATCGCTCTTAGCAAGCTGCTCTCATAGTTTAGCTTCCCCATTTCTCACGATTTTTAACCTTTCGTTATCGTCCAAAGTTTTTCCATCTCGCTCGAAAACTTCATATGTCAAACCAATCTATAAGTCCGGGTCGAGGAATCAAGTGCTAAATTACAGAGGCATTGCAATTCTTCCTACGGTTGGAAAGCTTTTCGAGTCTATAATATGCAACTTTCCCAGCGTTGTGTCCCACTCCCAGCATGGCTCACATCATCTGGGACGTCATATATACTGACTTTCAGAAAGCGTTTGATAGAGTATCACACCGCGTTCTGTTGAAGAAGCTTTGTAATCTTGGAATAGACCCTGGACTATTGTGCTGGATCAACTCTTATCTCAGTGAGCTTCTTCAGTATGTAAAGCTAATGGGTCATGTCTCGGAAATTTTTGAGGCTACGTTTGGCGTTCCACAAGGAAGTCATTTGGGTCGGTCGCTTTTCATTCTGTTTTCATTCTGTTTAAACTAAAAGGCTATTAAGATTATGTATGCCGATGACTTGAAACTAATGAGTGCAGTAAGATCGCTTTCTGATGCTGTACGGTTACAATGCGACCTAGACGCCCTCTCTCGATGGTGTGTGCTCAATCGGTTGGACTTGATCGTCGGAAAGTGTAAGGTAATGTCTTTCTTCAGAATTCGTAGGCTAATCTGTTTCAGTTACGCTATCAATGGCGTCACGCTGACCAGTGTTAGTGACATTTTTTACCTTGGGTTATTAATGGACGAACAGTTGTCATTTAATCATCATATCGATCTTATAACGTCGAAGGCCTACTGTATGCTTGGCTTTGTCAAAAGAATTTGCGAGCAGTTCACCGATATTCGTGCACTTAAGAGTGTTTACTTTGCTCATGTGAGTATGCGTCTGTGTGGAATCCGCACGAGTTGTCCTACATTACAAGAATGGAATCGATACAGAAAAAGTTCTTGATGTATGCGTTGAAAAGGTCGGTGGAGGGATGACAATTATCGTTTGCCTCCTTATATTGAACGTTGCAAACGCATTAACATTGAGCCTTTGTGGCGTAGACGGATTAATTTGAATGTGATGTTTGTCTTTGATTTGTTGCGTGGACGCCTTAATGCTCCCAGTCTCATGTTCTCAATGGTCACAGAATTCTGATGAAGGCGCCCGTTCGTCCACTAATGTGCAACGAATTCTTAGTAGTCACCTTTCACAGAACAGATTATGGTCAACATGAACCGGTCAACCGGATGCTAAGAATGTTAACTATTTCTCGCAGTTTTTTGACTCAGTTGTGTCGAGACCAGTTTTTCAATTTAAAGTTCGCTCGATGGCTCTACCTACGTCGTTTATTGCACACTTTAATCTAGCGTCTTCACTTGTCGATCTTGAAAATAATTGAATGATGTTTTTGATTTTGTCGGCGATGTCAACTGGCAGAGTTTTTGCTGGCCGGCCAGCCTGCTTACAGTTGCATTCTCCGGAGTACATCGTTACATACCTCATCATTGCTCTGATTGTGTTATTTTTTTTTCTCCTTTTTCAAAGTGTTATTTTGTGTCTTAAGTACATACCTTTTATGTTTTTGTTCATTGCACTGATGATAATATTGTAGTCAGGTAGCTAAAGTTTTAGCGGTTGACGTAATAATAAATAAATAAATGTGTCAGAGGCATTTCCTTACGGCCCTAGGTCGGTAATAAAGTCGGCCCTTAACAAAAAAATTGTTTTTTACTGTTGTAGAGAAAATTGAGGTGAACGTTTTTGTCTATTTGGAGGTCAATTTTGTGCGTTCGGGAGGGTTCTTTTTCACCGTTTCTTCGGACGGGTTTTTCAATATTGATCTATCGGCAATTTTCAATACAAATTAATGTGGACGTAATTTCAAACACTTAAGTTAAGGCAATATTTACTTAAATACGTTCGAGTCTTTTCGTAACATCAACTCTGTTTGCCACATCTATTCTGATACGTACGGGTCCCTTCATATGTTTTTTGTTTGGAGGAATTAATCTATTTTAACATAACGACTTGCACTTTTTCATCACTTGAGCAACTTTTTACAGTTGAACGCTGCGTTGTTGTTCGAATCTAATTTCTGACCATTAAAAGTGTAAAGTTGTTTTGCCGGACATATGGAAGACAAATTTGAATGGAACACATACAACGGAACCTAAATTCAATTCAAATATTTTTTTTAAAGATTTGTTAATTATCCAGTCAATTGTTAACTTAATTGATTTCTTGATTAATTTGCATGGCATTCAAATGAAAACAATTTATTTTTTACAGTTTCGCAGTTCCAGTAGAACTTGTTGATCACAGTTCCAGCCTCCATACATCATCATTAGCGACGCCAGATATATATATATATAAACAATCAATTCTATGCAGAGGGATCTCAGGTAAGATCGTATTTTTTTTCCATTCGTTAAAATCATATTTGCATTTTATACCCAAAAATTGCAAAAACAATTCTCTAAATGCCAAAATTTGAATTCCCGTTAAACTAGATTCTTCTGTTGTGCAAATTTTTAAGTTATCAGAGGTTTTGGGAGGTAGACATATAGAAAAAGACTTATAACTTATAAAAAAAGTTCTTAAAAATCTCCACAAAATATCGAAAAGACCGAAAATTGAGTTTTTATGAAATTTGTTTGTAAACTCGTTTCAACATTTGAGCCATTCCATTGAAAAGTTGGAAAATGTGTTACGAGGGAACCATCTTCTGGCTAAGAATGCAAAGGTTGGACTTCTTTCGCATGAAAGAGTTGTACATTGAACCTATAGAGGAATTTTCTTCATACAACACAAATCTCGTATGTGCACGGTTTAGCAAGAACACATGGTTCCCTCGCAACCTACCAATGGA
>CM055403.1:33720182-33809524 GCA_029228625.1 Pseudolycoriella hygida | reverse complement strand
TTAATTTCAACATAGAAGGATCTTCTAAGAAGAAAGGATTGGATAATTGTCGTCAAGTATAGTGGGAACTTTAGGATGAACATCTTATGTAGGAGGCCTTTGTGCCATACACTATCGAATGCTTTTTCGATATCGAAGGTAACTATGCCAGTTGAGTGTTTTTTCCTCAGCGATTCGAGTATGTAGTTGCGTACCCTGACTAATTGATGATTGGACGAGTGGCCCTCACGGAAGCAGAATTGTTCGTTCATGATAATATTGTTGGAAGAGATGTGGGCTTTTAGTCTCCTTAATATGAGTTTTTCCAGGAGCTTGCTTAATGAATTTAACAGGCTAATTGGTCTGTAATTGCACGCCAAAGTTAGGTCCTTTCCGGGTTTTGGGATAGGGACGTCTTTCGCAAATTTCCAGGCTTCTGGAAAATATGTTAGTTTCAGGCATGCTCTGAATATGTACATCAATAGAATTACGGCCTTTTTTGGAAGCTGTTTCAGCAGGGCGTTATTTATGGAATCATCTCCAGGGCTTTTGCCAATCTTTAGGCCGCGGATAAGACGAGAGATTTCGCGGGGGGTGGGCAACGCAGATTCAGTGATGGTAGAGTTGAAATAATTAATGTTTACTATGGAACTATTGATGGAACTTTCAGTGGCTGGATCGCTCTTAACATGGAATGTTGTCGCGTGTGCTTTGCAGAAAGAACTTCCGATTTCGTTTGCCTTTTCAGCGTCCGTCGTGAGGGTGCCAATGGATGTTTTAATCGGGGGGATTTTGTTAACAGTGTTTCTCAAAATTTTCGTTACCTTCCATAGTTGGTTTGAGTGCTTTTTCAAGCGAGCAAGCTTAAGATTCCACCTTTCATTATTGAAGGACTTTATCTCGGCCTTAATAAGCCTGTTTAGGAAATTGATTTCCTGTTTTAAACCTCGTAGCTTCCTCTTTGCCAAAGACGTCGCTTGTAGTTTCTGAGAGAAATCAACTGCTGCACTTCGTCTGGTAGCTGCAACACCTGTTCGGTGGGCTTTAACAGTGGGACTGCGTAGTTTTCGGCCTCCTTAATCAGGTTTGTCAGAAGTTTGACAGATTGTTCTATCAGGTGTGTAGAGGTCAAACTTTTAGACATTTTGTTGAGGTCAATATTTCTGTCAATGTAGGACTTATAGGCCGGCCAGTTTGCTGAAGAGTAGCAACGCCTTGGCGAAAGGTAAGGTTGGAAGGATTGCGAAAGCTCTACCTTGAGGGCCACTGGTAGGTGGTCGGAGGACAGATCGTTTATCGTCCTCACGTCAGTCACGTTGAAATGACCGTTAGAGAGAGAGAAGTCCACAGTCGAAGGAGTCGATCTGTTAGCCTGCGGCGGGTAATAAGTGGGAGTTTCCGGAAAATGTATATTGAAGTTTCTCTTTCGCATTTCCTCGAATATTATTTTACCAGTGGAATTGGCCTTCACACAATTCCAGAGCCTATGCTTAGAGTTCAGGTCGCCTCCGATTAAGAATTTGCCACGAAGTGACATTAGTCGACTAATGTCTTTTTTGAAACCTTGCAGTTTTGAAGGACTCAGCTTGGAGCCGGGAAAGTAAATGGAGTACATTTGGATACCACAAATCTCTATGCCTATCGATTCTATTACATCCAAGCTCAGATCGGGCAGTTCCACATGGGGTATAACACTTCTGACCGCAATTGCCACCCCTCCACCAGCGTTTCGCTTGTTTGGTGCAGGTCTATCTTTTCTGTAGATGGTAAAATTTTGGATTGAACAACCTTCACCGGATTTAAGCCAGGTTTCTGAAATAAGGGAAACATCAATTTTGTGCTTGTTCAGGAAATTTGAGAGTTCATTGATTTTATAAATTGGACGAATGCTTTGGGCATTCCATAATACTATACCAAGTTCCTTAAGGGGTAACATTGTAGATATATTTGGTTGCCATCTCGAACATAAGGGTGAGTTGCTGCTCTTTGTTTTGGCATATTTTTAGACCCTTTAGTAGATCACACATTATGGGGCCTATTTCTTCAAGTTTGAATTTATCATTGTCAGCGGTAGTTGCTATGGGGGCGGACGTTTTTGAGCCATTTTTTAGGGCTTCGGACCAACTGCTGAAAATTTTATTTACTCTGGGAGCTGGTATGGTTTGATTTTTCTGGGTTGGGGCTGAGTTGTCATTTCTGGATGACGGCCGCTTTTTCATTTCAGGGAAGTTTGTTGAGTTCTTCAGTGGGGCTGTTGGGTATTTTTTTGTTGGTTTATTTTTGTTGTTGGAAGAGCCCAATTTGTCTCTCATAAGAAGAAATTCTTTACGCTTTGGGCATTCCAGGGAGGTTGCTGGGTGGTCTCCTTTACAATTCGCGCACTTTTGAATTGGGCTATCGCACTTGTCCATGTAGTGATTTAAACCGCATTTGGAACATTTCGGGTTCATGTTGCAATTTCTCATGCCGTGACCGTACGTTTGGCATCGTCTGCATTGGGTAACATTTCCTGTTGTTTTTTTAAAAATCCGCCATTTCGGAATTGTGTAGTTTATGACAATTTTACTCAGATTTTGTAGATTTGTTGTGCCTTGCTTGAAGGAGACAACATACGAGCCTTCACAATCGAATTTTTTTGTTTTCATCGTAATCTCTCTTATCTCGACCGGTTCGATTTGATATTTTATGAGAGATTCATATATAGCATCTATAGGCGTCGTGGCGATACCTGATAGTATGAATTTATCAAACCTTTCTGAGCTGACATCATGCGTGTAGAATTGAATGTTCTTGTCGCACAGGGCAGTTTTAAACTTTTTGTAGGCCTCGATATCGTTCAGTAGTATTTTCGTTCCAATTGACATGTACTTTAACATGTACGTGGAGTTAATTCCTATAGTATTTAATATTGTTAAAGCGGAGGTGAAATTTGACGCTCCAACAACAGTGACTGGTGGAATTTTCGATTTTTCCACTTTATTATGTTTAAGCTGTTTTGGTAATTCAGCATTTACGTTGTTTAATATTCCGAATGAATTTTGTGTAGGTATAGAATAATGTGTATTTTCTTTAGAGTTCGTTTCGTTATTTGATTGCATTTCATGCGTTTCATTTAAGTTAGGTAGGCTATCACTGCGCTGTAGAATAGAGCCTTGAATTAGAGTCCTTTTATTACCAAATACGTCGGCAATCGAAGGCTGGCTGACATTTTGTTTAGGCATTGTGTGCCTCTTAACGTTGAGTTGACAGGTTTCGCAATCCGGGTCTAGCTCAGTAGCTGATCTTTTATTGTTCATTAAGATCTGATCCCGGGACGTGCTATTGGTAGCATTCCCATTCGGGCGATCACTCTTGGTCTCACTCACAATTCACTGTTTTATTTGACTCAGATAATACAATGTATGAACTTATTTTGTTTTTATTCACTTAATGAATTATGCTTATTCAGGTAAATATTTTACTTTTGTATTAAATAGCAGTTGAAAAAAAAAGCAACCGTATCGCACTGCAGCGACACTGAAAAAAAAATTTTTTTTTTTTTTTTTACAATTTTACAATTCAGTATTGACTGTTTTTCGTTACAGCTTCCTGTTTCGCAGCATTTGCAGCGGCAACCGCGTTGGCAACATTACTTGGAGCCTGTGATAGCGCGTTCGCAAAATTACTGGCAGCTGTTTGACTAGCTGTCACACTTTGAGCGACCGTGTTGGCGACATTTGTAGCAAAGTTTGAAACTGCCTCCTGTTTCGCAGCATTTGCAGCAGCAATCGAATTGGCAACGGTACCTGGAGTTGACGCAGCTTGAGAAACCGCATTTGCAAAGTTACTTGCAGCTGTTTGAGCAGCGGTCACACTTGAGGCAACTGAGTTAGCTACGTTTGTGGCAAAATTCGAAGCAGCTTCCTGTTTCGCAGCAGTTGCAGCGGCAACCGCGTTGGCAACATTACTTGGAGCCTGTGACAGCGCGTTCGCAAAATTACTGGCAGCTGTTTGACTAGCTGTCACACTTTGAGCGACAGTGTTGGCGACATTTGTAGCAAAGTTTGAAGCTGCCTCCTGTTTCGCAGCATTTGCAGCAGCAATTGAATTGGCAACGGTACCTGGGGTTGACGCAGCTTGAGAAACCGCATTTGCAAAGTTACTTGCAGCTGTTTGAGCAGCGGACACACTTGAAGCAACCGAGTTAGCTACGTTTGTGGCAAAATTTGAAGCAGCTTCCTGTTTCGCAGCATTTGCAGCGGCAACCGCGTTGGCAACATTACTTGGAGCCTGTGACAGCGCGTTCGCAAAATTACTGGCAGCTGTTTGACTAGCTGTCACACTTTGAGCGACAGTGTTGGCGACATTTGTAGCAAAGTTTGAAGCTGCCTCCTGTTTCGCAGCATTTGCAGCAGCAATCGAATTGGCAACGGTACCTGGAGTTGACGCAGCTTGAGAAACCGCATTTGCGAAGTTACTTGCAGCTGTTTGAGCAGCGGTCACACTTGAGGCAACTGAGTTAGCTACGTTTGTGGCAAAATTCGAAGCAGCTTCCTGTTTCGCAGCATTTGCAGCGGCAACCGCGTTGGCAACATTACTTGGAGCCTGTGACAGCGCGTTCGCAAAATTACTGGCAGCTGTTTGACTAGCTGTCACAGTTTGAGCGACAGTGTTGGCGACATTTGTAGCAAAGTTTGAAGCTGCCTCCTGTTTCGCAGCATTTGCAGCAGAAATCGAATTGGCAACGGTACCTGGAGTTGACGCAGCTTGTGAAATCGCATTCGCAAAGTTACTTGCAGCTGTTTGAGCAGCGGTCACACTTGAGGCAACTGAGTTAGCTACGTTTGTGGCAAAATTCGAAGCAGCTTCCTGTTTCGCAGCATTTGCAGCGGCAACCGCGTTGGCAACATTACTTGGAGCCTGTGACAGCGCGTTCGCAAAATTACTGGCAGCTGTTTGACTAGCTGTCACACTTTGAGCGACAGTGTTGGCGACATTTGTAGCAAAGTTTGAAGCTGCCTCCTGTTTCGCAGCATTTGCAGCAGCAATTGAATTGGCAACGGTACCTGGGGTTGACGCAGCTTGAGAAACCGCATTTGCAAAGTTACTTGCAGCTGTTTGAGCAGCGGACACACTTGAAGCAACCGAGTTAGCTACGTTTGTGGCAAAATTTGAAGCAGCTTCCTGTTTCGCAGCATTTGCAGCGGCAACCGCGTTGGCAACATTACTTGGAGCCTGTGACAGCGCGTTCGCAAAATTACTGGCAGCTGTTTGACTAGCTGTCACACTTTGAGCGACAGTGTTGGCGACATTTGTAGCAAAGTTTGAAGCTGCCTCCTGTTTCGCAGCATTTGCAGCAGCAATCGAATTGGCAACGGTACCTGGAGTTGACGCAGCTTGAGAAACCGCATTTGCAAAGTTACTTGCAGCTGTTTGAGCAGCGGTTGGCAAAGTTAGCTACGTTTGTGGCAAGAAGCAGCTTCCTGTTTCGCAGCATTTGCAGCGGCAACTGCGTTGGCAACGTTACTTGGAGCCTGTGACAGCGCGTTCGCAAAATTACTGGCAGCTGTTTGACTAGCTGTCACACTTTGAGCGACAGTGTTGGCGACATTTGTAGCAAAGTTTGAAGCTGCCTCCTGTTTCGCAGCATTTGCAGCAGCAATCGAATTGGCAACGGTACCTGGAGTTGACGCAGCTTGAGAAACCGCATTTGCAAAGTTACTTGCAGCTGTTTGAGCAGCGGTGGCAAAATTTGAAGCAGCTTCCTGTTTCGCAGCATTTGCAGCGGCAACTGCGTTGGCAACGTTACTTGGAGCCTGTGACAGCGCGTTCGCAAAATTACTGGCAGCTGTTTGACTAGCTGTCACACTTTGAGCGACAGTGTTGGCGACATTTGTAGCAAAGTTTGAGACTGCTTCTTGTTTTTTAGCATTTGCAGCAGCAACCGCAGTGGCGAAAGCTCCCGGAGAAATCGCAGCAAATATGCCTTTAGTGTTGTGTGATGTGTCTTCTTCGTTATTAGTGTGTAACGTGGAATTCTTGTTCGATGAGTTTAAGTTACTGGTAGAGTCTGTGTTGTCTATACTGACAACCAGGTTATTTATTTTTCCCTCTGAAGAGAGCCTAGCGAGATTGTCTGGTGTGCCATTTGTTAGGTCGTCATCAGAAATAAGGTTTTCTTCAACACTTCTAAATGTTCGTACCGGCGAACAAAGCATCTATAACATGAAATAATATCGTCACGTGCCACAAAACGATTCAAATTTACTTACATGACCGAGAAGTATGGGCAGTAATAATAACCAGATGTTGTGCATGGTTTTAAAAATTGAATATAAACTGATTCTTATGATAGACTGCAATTGGTTTATATAGAATTCTATTAGGAATAAATTAATATTATCTGATCTTTACTTTGCTACGAGCTTATATGAAGAAAAAATTTTTGGTAAACACCATTTACAGTTATGGGTTTTAGTAAAACTTGTCCATATTTGCGTAAAAACCCAACGTAATTAGAAAGAAGTTTTGCATAAAAGTTCAACAAACTTAATCTTGCGTTTACCGTATTTTTTTTCGATAGTACAAATTCCGATGCAGTTTAGAGAGAGTTTTCCTTTTCTCTGATCAGTGATACAATAACGGCTTTCATTCAAGTCGCGTACATGCTTACATTCCTGTTTATCAATTGGTTCGGAAAGCTTTCATTGAATTAAGTCTGTTCATGTGAATAATTTTATTGTTAAGTGTTATTTTGGTACTTTTTCATTCTTTTAGATTTTGTCGACATATTCGGTATAAGTTGAATAAAATTTTGCAATAATGACGTAACCTCGACATGGACAGTTCACAATAGTAACATAACTCCTATTTTTAAATGCACTTTTTGCGTGGTGGGTTGACACTTTGAGTTTTTTAACTCCATTTACGATGCACTTTTGAAAACGCGTCAAATTTTTCAAATTTCTTTAATTTCGCGCCTTTTTTCGCATACAGAAGTATATACACACGTACAGATATGGGATTATTGCAAAATTTTATTCAGTTATAATCAACTTACAACAGAAAGTTTTTGGTGAAGAAATAAAAGCTTCTAAAGATACGTATGTGTATTAAGTTACAATAAGAATCATAAATGTCTGACTACCGCTTTATTTGTATGAATTTTGATTTTTTTTATTATACCTCAGCTCATACATCGATCAATGTTCGTTTTTTCAATAAAAATTGTTCGAACTGAGGGTGCACGCTTTTGTTTTATTCATTCAATAACACAATAACAACAGCATATTGTAGCACAATAACAGCTTCAAGTAACAACTTTACCAATCATAACATCCTATTGCCGATGCAGGGCCGTAGCTAGGACACTCCTCTAGGGGGTGCTCAGGCACCCATGAAGAGTTCAAGAGATTTTTTGAAAGAGATGTGCGATTCAAAGATGCAAAACATCAATATTGTAGTACTTGATAAATGCAGTGAAGGTAAAGTTTTTCATTGTTAGATTGGAAACATTTCGCTACGCTTCATTCCTTTTACCTGAGCCAGTGCTGAGACTAACGTTTTGAACGCCCTGTGCAATTTTTTTCTGAGCGCCCTAATATACGAGCTACTATTGGTATATTATTCGAAACTCTTTCTATAAACATTAATTGAATTTGATATGCGCAAGTGGGAACCCCGTTGCGATATGTTAGGGTTACTTTAGTAGAAGAGTCGCGAGCGGAGCGAGGGATTTTTTTTTTTTACATAAATATCACAAACTCAATTCCGATTGAGCTTTTGTTTTCAGTATGATGATGTCACACCAGACGATGTCTGTAGGAATACTGGGCCCGAAAGTCTCCTCACTCACTCACTCAGAGGTTGAGACCCCCAAGATTCAGAAAATTGGCAAATTAGATATTGTGCCTGACTAATCTTCTGTCGTTTGTGTAAAAAGGTTTATTTAAACATTTTTTATGCTTCTTTTTTCTACAATCATAAGTCCATCAAGAGTACACTAAAAATAAAAGGACCGTCAACTTTCCGTGGCTTATTGATTTAACTGTCTAAAATTGTTCAGTTAACAATTTACAATGTTGAACTAACCATTGGTATTTTTAGTGTAGAGAGAGGATACTAGAAGAAACTTTAGATTTTTAGGACGGATGAGACAGAAAATATATACCCTAGAAGGTAGTAATATAACGGTAAATGAAGAAATTAGACGTTCCCAAAAAACATTGGCGCCATGGTGCGCCGCAGGTGAAATTTTTGTATTTTTGTGTTTTACGAGTAAGAACAACATTTTGAGTAAGCACGTTTCGCAAAAAATGATTTTTTTGTGCATTCAGCGCACCTGAATTTTCAGCGCCCTGGGCAATTGGTTTTTTTGAAGCCCCACAAGCACCTTGTCGAAAATTATCGACAGATCTCGCTTTTGAGCTGTTGTTTTAAGTTATTTGACAATAATAATAGCAGTGATTGATGACCGAGTCCCGATGGAACAAGCTGGCTTTAGGAAAAACAGAAACTGCTGTGACCAAATCCTAGCTCTAACCACCTACATCGAAGTCGGCTTCCAGTGGGGTCTTAAAACAGGAGTGGTGTTTTTAGATCTGTCAGTATGGAAACGAGGGCTTATGCTCAAGTTAAGTCGAATAATCCCTATCTATACTGCATTTACACGATGGACCTCCCGATCTTGCAATCTCGGAAGTTTATTTACGCTGACGACATCGCAGTAGCATACCAAGCAGAAACATTTGATGAAATGCGAGACACATTAAATGATGATCTGAACTCCCTGACGAATTACTTTAAACAGTGGCGATTCACTCAAACCCAACGCGGAGAAAACGGTACACGGGTACACTGTTTATTCCACTTGAATAAACGGCAAGCAAATCGAAAACTAGACCTCACGATGAACGGCGAAATAGTAGAACACACCCCCAATCCGAATTACTTGGACGTACCTCTTGATCGAAGCCTCACGTACAGAACGACCGCAGAGCTGATCACAACGAAATTGAAACCACGAGTGAGCCTGCTCCAAAAGTTAGCCGGATCCACTTGGGGCTGCTCAGCGGATAGTATCCGCCGGATACCCTACGTATCACCACCCAAGCGATGATACTATTCGTGGCCGATGACTGCGCTCCAGTGTGGATGAACAGTTGCCACACAAAGAAAATAGATAGTCGTATAAATAACGCACTGAGAATCGTAACCGGAACAGTTGATCCAACGGAAGTGGAATGGCTGCACATCCTCAGCAACGTAACACCGCACTACATCCGAAGGCAAGAATCTGCGCTAAGAGAATGTAGGAAAATAGAAGCAGCGTAAGATTTTTCTATTCACGACGATCTGAATTCCGCTCCGTCTAGCCTACGACTGCAGTCTAGAAATCCTTTCTGGAGCTTCTATCGCCAAAGCTCTGAGACACAAGATTTGAAAACTAGATGGAGAGATTGGTGGCAAAATGCTTCGGTGGCCAACAAAAGGCTTATAAGTGACCAAATCGAAAAAGTTAAAGGCATGGAATTACCCAGGAGACTCTGGCTTCGGATTAACAGATTCCGTACGGGGCAGGGAGGGATGCTGTGCGTTTCTGATGCTTAGGTGGAACTACGTCCAATCTCCACTGTGCGATTGCAACGAAGAGCAGACGATGGATCATATCATAAATCAATGCCCAACGCGACGTTTCAACGGAGGCCTTGAAGAACTTTATTTGCTCACAGACGAAGCCATAGAGTGGATCAGCGGATCAACGTTTGACGATTTTCATTTTCAATGCGTAATAATTTAGTCATTCGTCAACCTAGTGTTAAATTGTCGTATGTCGTTAATCAATTGTACAATTTCCTAATGTCATTTGAATAAATAAATAAGTAGAGGGTAACTGCACCAGTTATCGACTATATAGTAGTCTCCGGTTAAACCATAGTAGGAGACTACTACATGACCGATAACTGGTACATTTACCCTACTAACTCAACCACCGTCGTTCGATCTATGTGGTCGCACTAACTACTTTCGTTGGTGATACAAAGCAATAAGGTTAAAATTACCTGCTGGTTGCTTACCTGTTACCTATGACATATGTTGTTTGTTAGTGAGCTTGAGTTGCAAAATGATGATGATGTCCTACCGATGCTTATCCTGCATTTGTGATTATCGTTTTTGTTTATGCAATTTTTGTGCAATCCTGATGGAAAATTTCTTTATTGCTGCCAGTCGTACAGCTAACCGAACCCCTTTCCCATTGGAAGAATACTTTTTTGGGCTATTGGGCCTCCGATAGGGATATTGAGGTTCGATATGAGCGTCTAGAGGAGTGGACCAACCTGCGGGTGTCAATCTTTTGGTCAGCCTAATATTATGGCGTTGTCTTGTCACTTTGATTCCTTCAGACCACTAGTATTATTCCCACTATTTAGATCTGCGTACACTTTTACTCCGATGCAGATTGCAGAGACAAACAACAGCCAAATGTCAAGCCAGTTCGAAGGTCATAATGATGCACTGGTAACTAAGGAATAAATTTTCACCGAGAAATTCTTTTTACACCAAGAAAATTACGTTAGATTTTCGTTTAATTTGTTTAATGATTATTACCTCTACATCTTTCCACAAATAAAATTATTTGAAATAAAAGAATGGAAGAAGATAATTAATTTACTTTGTTCTCAATTTCCCGCGTCTTCCTGCAATTATCTGTCTCTTCATGTCATTTCTTTATACAAACATGCATACCATAGTGCCGCCTCTTGAAAAAAGCTATTCATTTAGTGACTTCCACTCAGACCATCCTCCATTTCTCAGTCCTGCAGCACTAGGTGAAGCAACCAAATTCCACATCGCGCAAGATAAATGGGATTGAAAGTCCTCTGTGAGGCGAGAGCGCCCATAGCCCCTGATCAGGTCAATGTGAATTGGTCTTTCATTGCAATGCAATAAGAGAGCACTTTCGACTTCAACGCGATTATTGTTACAAACGAAGGTCGTAGCTTTGAGACTGAGGAGCTTATTAAATAGATAGAAAATCTGTTTCTTTCAATTTTTTTTTCAAATAATTTTTCATAGACCAGAAAATTTTCGCGTCCGTCCAAAACGCATGAATCGCACCAGTCGGTAGTCCTCCTCACCTTTCCCTAATTTCTTATATTTGTAGAAAACATAGGACAGACATGATAAATCTTCCTAGGGACTTAGCCTTAGGCATGATATAAGTAGGGCACTTCCAGAAAAATTGTCCGCAAGTCTCTGGTTCGTCACAGTCGTAGTAGTTAGGGCCTAGACCCATGGTGTGTAGTGGGGCTGTTGATTCAACTTTTTTTGACCTGTGGTGCAATCGCCTAAGCTTACACCTATTCATAGGCAGGAGGCAGAATGGTTATTTCTTTATTCATTCATGATGAAGCTGCGAATCGATGTCGATTGATCAATCGTTTCCTACATGTGTTCGCTTCGTATTCAGGTTGAGACGCTACGACCAGTACACTCATGGTTTTGGAAATCGTTTTTTTGGATGTGCGTTCTTGTTTTTCCTGCGGAATAATTTTTTGTACGCTCCTTTCGCCTTTTGCCTTGCAAATAATGAGTCAAAATAAAGCAAAAAATGTAATTTTTTAATTTTTAAGCCTCAGTTCTAATTTAGTTTGCAAGTCCAGTGACGTGTATGTTGTTCTGTTAAGCATTTGTAGAATAATTTACTCGCTTTTTGTCAGTGAAAAAAGTAATTTATTGATTGAAAACTAAATGAACTTTAATTTATTTATTCCAATGACAAAATGACAAAATCTAACAAAAGTATCTATACACATTAAGTGTAATGATTCCAATAAAGTTAATTCAAATTTGTAATCTGACCAGCTCGTGCGACTTGATTTCGATCGGTTTAGTTGATGGTTACTTGACATTTTTCTTGACTGGGAGATCTCCGGGGAAATGTTCAGCCGTAAATTGAAAAACGGATGCCACCAGATGCTTCAACGATGTTATGACACACGGCAGAATAGCGCAGATCAGTTGATGTTGACATGAATGTGATTGAAAAGCAATATCATACGAGACGAACATGTCATCGCTCCTATCCAAAGGGAAGTTGTTGATTATGAATTTGTTTGATTGGTTTCGTAATCTTTTGACTGGGAGATTTCGGATGAAATGTTTAGTCGTCGATTTGTTGACATTTGATGAAAATCTTCAAGGATCAATTGATGAAAGCGAAAAGAATTGGCCGTCAACTTCCTTGAACAAAGCTCAAAGACGAAAAAGTATACTACGTTGGCACAATTTGAGGTTATGTTTTCTCTTTTGTTCTTTGGTGAAGGTTTTGTGGTAAATTTGTCACTGTACTCCATATGGATGTCGTAAATGAATCACTTTTGTTGATTATTAGATTCACTGGCAAACTTATAACGTATCTAACACTCAGCAAAATTGAATTTCATTCCTCTGCCAAGCAGCAGCGATACTGACATTTTGACCGCGCTCACTTCGCGAACTTTAATCAAATTTATTGAGTGGAATAAATTGTTTCCGGTAACATTGAATCAAATGAGAAATATACTGCATGCTACTTTCGAAGAACCGAGGGAAGAGCTTCATCACAATTTAATTTCCATGAAATTTTCGAAAGAGAACGTTTTGGTCATGTAAGCCAATGACCAAAACGGATCACAATTTACTGATGACGGACTATTCAATGAAACTAAACACCTTATACGATGCTCTCAATCATTCAATGAAAGTGTGAAAGCGACGAACATAGTAGACTGTCCAGTTTCATATGAATAGGTCTTGAATATTGGTGATAAAACTATAACTTTTTGGTGACAATGCCGACACAATAAATCAAGAAGCGTAAATAACTATACATAATACTATGAGGCGTCGTAAATGAATAAATGTATAAATGGTAAAATTAAACTTTAATTTATATACACACATAACATCGACCTCAAATTTGGTCTAAATAAATTCTATCATAACATACAAGCGATGGACTGCCTGGTCATAAAAATCCTTTTATACACACAGCTTTCGAACACATTGAATTCGACATATATTTTTCCTTAAGATCTGTCGCATAAAAAAACAGAACTTTCTTCGGCAGCACGTAACAATCCAATGTTTTCATGTCAATAAACATTAAGCTCGTTTAAGATGTGGTTGACGGTTTTTGAATCATTCTCCTACGGTGAAAGGTTATATCTTTGTACTACGAATGAGAACTCAAGGGTGGCTTATATATATTTTTTATGTACTTTCGGTATCGAATAGCAATGTCATTACCACATTGACACCTTCATTTAGTTTTGTGGTTTTTTATTTGTTTGCTTGAATGGATATGTAGCTTATTGTTGACGTTAGGGTATTGCGATTTTATTTCAGCTTTTTATTTTTAATTTTTGTTCAACGTAAAAAAAATTATTACATTACTTTGAGTGCGTTGCTTTTGGGAGTCGTCCCCTGGCTATGACTAAATTGTTTATCGAAAAGCAATTAAATCCAAATTCTGAATTATATAACCGATTTTCAATCACCCACAACACTAATAAAGTCTCGTTTGTCATGCATTCAAGAATTTCGTATAACTTTTAATATACAAGGAACATAAGTTTTACATTTCAAAGACGAAGAACTAGAGCAATGTAGTGTGATGTGATATTAATATTTGATTTCAATATTCCAAATCAAACTCGTCTATAATTTCGTACTTGAGTGGATACTTAAATGACAAGTAGTAAGCAAACAAAAGGGCATAATGTTATGAATTACTATATAATTTCTCGATGTTTCGATTGAAGTCAAATATTTAGATAGAACAAATGTGATGGAAAAAATATGAATATTGAAATTCATTGATTTTTTAACAGATCGCAGCTTTAGTATTCACGTTTTTCGTTTCTGTATCTTAAACAATATTCAGCGTAGTGCTTCGTATTTACATCGCTTTCTTATTTGATAATAAAATACAATGCTGACGTCTACATCAGAATCTCACTTTCGTTGATAGTTGAAGAAAAAGAATTTTGTTTAAGAGCGTTTTAAATACACAACAGTGACAGTGCAACGATTCACCCAGAAAAAGATTGAATAAGTTACCCCTGCACGATTCGACGGAAGATTTCGCTAATGGGGATCAGTAGACTAAGCACCAGGGCCTATTTTTGGAAAATCGAAATAATAATTTGGGAACTAGTTGGAAAATTTGGAAATGCGATGTTCCAGCTTAGTGGTATGATTGACAAACAAATTTTCGGTTACAGGAACCAAATCTTATTTTTCACCACTTGTGGAAGAAAGCACTTCAGTCTGTCGTAAGGCCGTAAGGTCAAATTCAGGTCACAACTTCATTGTTCTACAGCTTTTTTTTATTGAGAGGAAAAGCTATCGCAGAGCTTTTTGCGGACACGTCTTACAATATATAGTATTCTTGGTTGATTTTCATACCTTTCTCTCCGAAATTGCCATTACTACATAATGCTAGAGACTCAATGTCATAGTTTTGATCTGACCTAATGACCTCAACATGCCGTCTGCACTTCAATCACATAAAAAAATAACAAATATATTCAAGACAAAAGTTAAGTAATGTGTACCAAGTCTAGGATGGTATTTGAAACGGTTTTTAGCTTCAAATTGGGGAGGCTAGATTGTCTTGAAGTCTGACCTGAATTTCCCAGCCTTATCTGTCGTGGCTTAAAAATGTAATTTAGGTACTATCACTATAGTGGATGTATTTCAGAGAACCGAAGCATAAGCGGGAGAGTGAGCCTCATTCTGTTTTACATTGCACTGTAACAGAGAAATGATAAGTTGGCATGACTGCACCATCAGGTAGGGAGGCATGTTGAATGACAGTTGGGCTGTCGGGAGAGAATCACATTGTGTTATTCAACTTGCGTCTTCTGTCTGGTGCATTGATGCCAACATATCAATTCTCTGCGCTGTAAGTCTGGATTTGCACTTAAAAACATATGAAGGGACCCGTACGTATCAGAATAGATGTGGCAAACAGAGTTGATGTTACGAAAAGACTCGAACGTATTTAAGTCAATATTGCCTTAACTCTTAAGTGTATGACGTTATGTCGACATTAAATTGTATTGGAAATTGACGAGAGGTCAATATTGAAAAACCCGTCCGAAGAAAAGCCTTCCGAAAGTACCAAATTCACCCCCAAACAGACAATTTTTGCTACAGCACAGGAAAAAACTATTTTTTTGTCTATGGCAGACCTTAGGACCGACCTAGGGCCATAAGGAAATGCCTCGGATGCATACTTCGATAGACAAAAATATTTCCCTAAATTTGCTCTGCAACATAGCAAAAAAATTTTTTTTGGTTAGGGCCGACCTTAGGACATACCTGAGGCCCACTTCAGCCCTAAGCACAGGCACCGGGTCTAAATTTGTTTTTGAATATAATTCGGTACTCGATTACCTCTCAAATAGAAAAAGAATCAACAAAATCAGTTAGGATTTACCCGATTGATGTAAGCAAACACGTTGGGCCCTAGCAGAAACTCAGTTTTAGGGTGCTGACTGAGTCCAAGGGTTTCTAATCAAAACATTTTTTGCCATAAAACGGTAGACAGTCCTCGACCTTTCGACAAACAAAATTTGAAAATCGGAAGGGATTTACTCGAGTTATATGTACAAAAAATATGTAGTGCGGTAGCATAGACTCGGTGTTAGTGCCCTAGCTAAGTCCAGGGACACAAATTTAAAAACAATTTCTGCCATAAATTGTCGGCCATGCCCATATCTTTCAAAGAAAAAAAATTATGAAAATCAGAAAACATTTACTCGAGTTATGTACAAAAGACCAAAAGCCACTTAAACGGTCCTAGCTCGGCGGCCCTTGAACCGACTGTTTCCAGTTTCAATCCCATAAAAGATTTTTGAATTACCTTTCAGGAAAAAAAGTTTTTGAAAATCGGTTGAGTTTTACTCAAGTTATTGCGATGACAGACGGACGGACGGACGGACAACGTTTTTATTGTTGATTCGTCATCTGAGCACCAGGATCGATGCTCCCTACCTACTCCCAGGTCGAAATTAGGGTGGTTACAAACGTCGTGGTAGACGCTCTGTGTGCATGCACAGTTTCACAACGGAAAATTTTTTTTTAAGTGCAAACCAGGTCTAAAGTAAATCCCTGAGCGAAAGAGAATGTCAGAGTATCAGTGTCTACGAAAATTCGCTCTTCAAATGTAAACGAATCCACAATGTCTCTTTTCTCAATATTTTTCTAAATCTTTCTGTATTCGCAAGATACGACACATTTTCAATTGAATTGCTACCAAATGTTGCCAACTGTCAAAAATAAACTGAGGTAACTGAGGCAATTTAAAATAAAGTAAGGTGCTAAGGTTTTTTATATTTATGTCAAAGTTGGAAGATTCACAACTAAAGCCTAGTATCCACTTCCGCGAAATGAAAAATTTTTCACGACCGCAATTCTTCACTTGCGAAAAAATTCCACAGGAAAAGGATTGTAGAAGAATGGTGAGAATCGAACACGATTCCTCTGGTACAGTTTGAAAATTTTAGTCACAACGCCAAAGGTGATCACCAGCACAGTACTATTGTTCAATAGTCACTTTCTCACCGTCTTCGAAAGACAATACTGCACAAATTTCCCATGTATGGAAAATCTGAAGACTAATGTTATATCACAGAAAGCAAAATTGGCAATAGTGTTGAAGTGAGTCTCTGATAACTCAATAAGTTTGGGTCCTTTGATTCAAAACCTCGATATGTTCTAAACTTTTCGAAATTAATCGCTTTGAAAGCATAATTACCTCTTCCTGAAGTTTTTTCCGAGGTTTTTTCGATATTGCATCCATTTTTGATGAAGGATAGCAAGAAATTCGTAACAACTAGCTCTTGACTCCCCTTCCACCCGTCCGACTTTGTCGACTCCCTCACTCCTTTCGTCGGACGTCATTTATGAATGACCCCTAAGTAAATCGGACATAACAATCAAAGCATTATTTATTCAATAACCGAACAGCATCACAGCAACATAAACAATTGCATAATGAAAATCGTATCATACGAAACGCCAAGTCGTTTTTTGGAATAGCTAGGCTGTGGGATCTGACGGTTTTGTCAGAAAATCTCCGATTTTAGTTTCGTCTACAATTTGCCGGGAAAAGTTTTGCTTTAAAGCACAATTTGATGGAAAACACCCCATACATATTTACAAAGACCACCAGAACAATTTACTTAGGCAAAATAAAATCATTTCCTTAACTCATATTGAATATTTCCACTAAACTTTGAACCATGGAGCAAGTAACACCAACACACCTATATGTAAATGAATGTAAAATCAGTTAAAAAAAAAAAAAAATTGTGCGCGAAGAAGAAACCTGTGAAACTGTGAATAAGCTTTTAATCTCATCTTTCTCGTAGGCTGTAAAGAGGTTCTGTAGAAATGTTCGTATTTTGAGCCGATACGTTGCAAGATGTGCTCTTTGTGTATTCTATCTACAGCCAAGAACATTTCAATCGTAGCCTATTTGTTATGACAGTGGCATTTATGTTTTATTATAAGGAATTCATAAACTACGTACGCTTCAAGGGGGGAGGGGGTATTGACAAAATCGTACGCTCCATACATTTTCTAAAAATATTTCATACATTTTTGTGCGCAAGGGGGAATGGGAGTCTGAAATTCCAGGAAGTAACAAATATACTCTACGAAGGTGGTGCAGCTGTAGAAAATGTTATGTGCAAAAAAATTTTCTTTTAGAAAGCAATTTTTCTACAAAAAACGTTTTCTTGGAAAAAAATTTCTTCGAAACAAATTTTCACCACTGAGTTGTCATTTTCAGCTACCTTCGGAACCCTTCGTGTCACCTTCGGCTACCTTCTCAACACTTCCTGTCAGCTTCGGCTACCTTTGGAACACTTCGTGTCACCTTCAGAACACTTCGTGTCATCTTCGGCCACCTTTGGAGCACTTCGTGTCAACATTACAGTACCCTTCATAATTCGTTTATGACAAACGAAGTGTCTTCATAAGATTTAACAAATTAAGTGCTGATTTCGCCGTTTACGACTCATCAGTAAACTCGTTTCAACATTTCTGCGCAGGTTATTAACACCGAAAAAACCTGCGCAGAAGTAAAAAGTTCATAAAAATATTGAAACGAGTTTACACCTTGCCTACTAGACCATGTGTATATCAGCACACTCGGCTCAAATAATTCTAAATGATAATAATTCCAAATGCAAAATAACGAAACGAATTATCCTCTACTTCAAAGCGTTCACCTAGTAGTTCGTTTCGATTTAGGTGGCATATTAGAAAGAGTGCTGTTTATAGAAGTCATCAGTCTTTGACCGAATGTGCTGATATACACATGGTCTAGTAGGCAAGGTGTACTTCTGAGTCGTAAACGACGAAATCAGCACTTTAGTTTGTTAAATCTTATGAAGACGCTTCGTTTGTCATAAAGGAATTTTGAAGGGTACTGTAATGTTGATACAATGGTGGACTTTGAACCACAGTAAGTACCGCAGTTTAGAGATGAGCGGGTTGCCCGAAACTTCAAAAAACCCGACCCGAACCCGAAACCGAATTGCTTTTTTCGGGTTCATGGGTTACGGGTTTCGAAAAATTTTGTCGGGTCGGGTTCGGTCCGGGTCGGGTTGTTGTATCATTTTATTCGGGTTCCGATCCTTTATTGACTTTTTATATTTTACAAAACTCGTCTAAATTTTGTCATCTTACATTACACGAATTTTGTTTTAGTCTAAGGTCCGTGAAGAATGCAGACGTCGGGCCTTGAAATAATTTTTGTTTCGAAGTAATTTGGGTTGTGAGTTTCGAAAAACTTGAGTGTCTGGTTCGGTCCGGGTCGGGTTTTGAAACAGTTCGGGTTTCGAAAAATTTTATCGGGTCGGGTTTCGAAAAATGGTCGACCCGCTCATCTCTACCGTAGTTGTTGAAGACAAATTTTCTGCAAGTGTAATAGTACTAAAAAACCTTTTGACTTCGTGTCACCTTCGGCTACCTTCGGAATATGTCGTGTCACTTTCGGAATATTTATCTATATCTCTACAACTTTGCTGAAGAAACCAACTGCCTAGGTATTCTAATTCAGAAGATTGCAAAAAAACCAAGATGGCGCGAGAGGAGGGGGCAGGGGAAAAAATTTCGCGACTATATGTCTCCTTGTCCCAAAGCGGACTTCTTTTTTGGGGTATGGGAATTGCATCATGCCCTCCGCTACCGCTGCGGGCATGATTAATCGCTCTAAAACAACTTCAAATCACTTTATGTTGAACGTCCTTTTTTGGTTAAACTTTATGATCTGCGAAATGCTAGATACCGAAAAAATCCAATAGACCAACAATTGTAACACGTCTAAAAACGGTCAAACGAAATTTCCTATCAAGGATAAAGCAGGTATGATTGACAAATAATCTTGAAAAGTTTTTCTAAGCGAAAGTTAAAAAAACAAGCAGACCGTTAAAAGTCGACAACGTTTCGTACTAGAACTTTAATTTGTCGATGTCCTTTGGAGCTCTTAACACGAAAACCTTGATGGCAATAAATACAAGGTTGTTCGTTACGTTCGAAATCTTTATCAGAGGAATCGTTCATCAATGACCATAGAAAATTCTAAAAGAAAGCACTTTAGAAATGAATAACATAGAATATGAAGTACAGGTTGTCGTTGTTCACAAATTGCAAAGCCTCAGTAAAAGTACCCTCTCGGCTTGAAAATTGATTTTGTAGAAGGGAACTCGTGAGGGAGACAAAAATTGAAATCTATTTTCACTAAATCACGATGCCACACGAAACAATTGTTAGCTCAATGTATTTTAATTTGTTCAACGATTCTGAATGAATCAACGACAAGCTTTTGCATATTTTCTCAAACTTATATTTATTGAAGTTGTTACATGGCAATTCTTCGAAATTTATAATGGAAGTTCATGAGGGTATATTGACTTTTGTTGTTACTGTTTATCGATTTTAACTTGATTTACATATTTTAACCAAAAATCAACATAATTAACATCTGATAAGTGTGTTGTAAGTATTAAGCTTTTCATCAAATAAAAACCTTTTAACAGATAAGAGTTCTTCTAGTTCGTTGTTGTGTAATTTGTGTAATTCATGATAAAGGAATTTCTAGTACACTTTCATTAAAATGAACTTTTGAATTTTGTTATGAGATGAAGGACATTTCAAGGATAGACTCTTTCCGTAAAACGATGCCTAAGCCACCTAAGAGTGTTTGACTTTGAGATCAAGAAATGTCAGTTATACAATTTATTGATTGTTTTATCTTTAGTTACTAAAAATTCTACTTCTCAATTCATCTGTCTGATTTGCAATTCCAAACTTTAGATTACTTACCAGTAGTATAATGTTCAGTTGATGTCATTGTCAATGTGGATTAGTCTTAGAACTTAACATTCCCTCACATTAATTTCATGGAGAAAAATTTTCCGTTTCTTTGTATGAGGGAAGTCTAGAGTCTTAATGCATGGCGAGCGGTATTGTTCTGTTACACTAACAAACGTAATAAAAACAGCAGTTCCAGTAATTAATCGAAAGTCTTAGCACTTTCAGAGAAAACTCAAATACAAATTTGGACGATCAACGTTGATGTACTGCACTTTAAAGAATAGCCTTCTAATTGCCCCCGATTAAAAAACGAGTTTTTGAACATTTTAAGGGGAAGACCTCCAAAAGTCGGGTCCTATTTTTATGGATCGTATTAAACCTTCCAATAGAAAAAATGATTTTGTCCAATAAAAATTTTAAATGTCCAATAAAAAAATAAATTCATTTCTCTCAAGTTTGGTGGAGCTAGATTGTATATTTACTTCAGAATTTCACTTAGAACTTTTGTAGGTATTTGTGGACAGCCCACAGATTGCCACACATTATCGTACATATCAACATGCATACAAAGCGCTTGGAGTGCGCACACTTTGATTGTTCGAATTCATTGTTTGGTACACATTTCGGTGTTATGTCAGCTTTATTTTAAACTATAATTGTTTCGGATAGATTTCACAATTTAAAGTTTATCTATTTTTTTTAAACTTAGATCGTTGAATTGTAATTTTAGGTGAATAAAACAGTAACAGTACATGAAGCGGTGTAAAGGAAATATATTAATCGGGGGCAATTAGAAGCCCAAATTTGGTTCTTTTAAGTGCATTGCACAACGTTGATTGTCCGTATTTGAATTTTCTCTGAAAGTGCTAAGACTTCCGATTAGTTACTGAAACCGCTGTTTTTATTACGTTTGTCTTACTTTGATGCCCCTTATGGACGAATTACCGCAGCTCCTAAGGTATGAAACGCTCTCATCGTACTAAACGAAAAATCATGGTCGCTTTATTCTTGCCAAAGCGAACGTGTTGTAAACATGTGAAATTTTTTCGTTTGTTTTCAACATATCGCTGTCATATCAGTGACAAAAAACTCGCTTTTTCGTGCGTGATTTCGGTATCGCGTGAGTTCACTTTTCTGTACCTAGAGTAACTTTGTAATACTGTTTGCCCACTTTGTAGCACTGTTGGAAATCATTGAAGCTCTGTGTGCACAAAAGTATGCTTGACCCACGGACAGCAAAAACATATTTCGGATCTCGGTATGAACAAAGTTCTTCGAAAAGGGGTCTTATGCGTTTACCACGACATTTGTAACCAGCCCAATTTCGACCTGAGAGTAGGAGAGGAGCACCTATCATGGTCCTCAGATGATGAATCGGCAATAAAAATGTCCGTCCGTCAACACGATAACTCGAGTAAAACTCAACCGATTTTCAAAAACTTTTTTTCCCTAAAAGGTAACCAAAAAATCTTTTATGGTATGGAATATGGGCACTGTCAGCCCAAGGGCCGCCGAGCTAGGTTCTTTAAGTGTTTTATGGTTTTTTGTTCATAACTCGAGTAAATTATCTTCGATTTTCATATTTTTTTTGTTTGAAAGACCTGGGCATGGCCGACAATTTATGGAAGAAACTTTTTTGGATTTGAGTCCTTGGACTTAGCTAGGACACTAAAACCGAGTTTCTGCTAGCGCTCTACATGTTTTTTGTAAATAACACGAGATTTTCAAATTTTTTTTGATCGAAAGGTCTAGGACTGCGTCCCGTTTTATGGAAGAAAATTTTTTGAGTAGGAACCCTTAGACTCAGTCAGAACCCTTAAACTGAGTTTCTACTAGAGCCCAACGTATTCGCTTGCATAAGTTGGATAAATCCTAACTGATTTTATTGATTCTTTTTCTATTTGAGAGGTAATCGAGTATCAAATTTTATTCAAAAATAAATTTTGACCCGGTGCATGTGTTTAGGGCTGAAGTGCGCCTCAGCTCTGTCCTACGATCGGCCCTAACAAAAAAAAAGTTTTTTTAGTATGTTGCAGAGAACATGAAAGGAAACATTTTTGTTCATGAAAGGATGTATCCGAGGTATTTCCTTATGGCCCTAGACAAAAAAATGGTTTTTCGCTGTTGTAGAGATAATAGAGGAAAATATTTTTGTCTATGTAAGTATTTGTCCAAAGTCCCTCCTGAGGACCCTAGGTCGGTCCTAAGGTCGGACCTAGACAAAGAAATGGTTTTTTGCTATGTTGTATAAAAAATTGAGATGAACATTTTTGTCTACAGCCGTTTCATTCCTTTTTTACGTAGTTTGAAGAAATAGATGACAGCTTCACTTTCAAGCGTACCCAGCAAATTAAGTTATTCCGGTTATTCCCAAATCATAGATTTTTTGCGTTAAATTTGAATGCGCGATAGAAATTTCAAATTTTTCGGGGAGTTGAGGGAAACATGAACATTGCAAAGAAAAATTTGATTTTACCAGAAACCACGATAATTGTATGAAAATTGGTATTTTATTTAATTGATGGAAAAGTTATTGTGCGTCTCAAAATAAATGATGAATGAAACACCTTCACTGGTCTGCGACGTGTGCAAGCAATCTTTTGACACTAAGCGAGGACTGTCCACCGCAGCGGTCATGCGAAACAAGCTGCCGGCCGAATAAGAAGAAGACTGAATGGAACAACTGGAACAACGCCAAAGGATGACACCAGAACCAACAACCAAACCAACAGCATTGGATTCTGAATGTGAAAAATTTGTAAAATCTTTCGAAAATTTTCAAAACTGCGAATCTTCCGATGAAACCGAATTTGATGCCAATATTGAAATCTTCCAACAATTTTTGTTCACTGCGAAGCAACGTCATCAGCAAAAAAATCCGCTCAACAGTCGCGGTCGTCGAATCCCCAAAGAACTAATGCCAAAGCAAAACAGAGACGGCGCGACAAATTTCAGTATGATCTGGCACAGTACTAAAATTATAACCAACGAAAGAAAGCGGTCAGAATGGTGATGACAAATGGTAGCTCGAAGCAATGTAATATAAAAATGCATACAATGGAAAAGCATATTAGTGGTGTTTTTGAAAAACAAAACAATAACGTTCTTGAGTCGTACGAATAATACCGTAGAGATTTCGATGGGAAACATCCAAACCAATTCAAGTCAATTGTGGTGTCCCCACCATGGGAGTGCCCCACTATCGCCGATCTTATTTAACATTGCCGTTGACTACATCTACGAAGAAATATGTGATTCGCAGTATGCCTTCCACAATAGATTTAATCTCAGCGACAGCTACGAACGGCTATGCTTGCAGACGATAACGCTATTACATCTCACTCGAAAGAGGCTGCCGTTCGTACGATTGAGTTAATACAAATTCTTTACCTAAAGATCGGTCTCCTGCTAAACCCGCAGATACGGTGCTATCCACTTTCCATCACACACGGCGAGCAATGATTTTGTCTACAATAAAAACGCATTATCTTCATTGGAGTGGATGGCGGCCGTCAAATTAAGCAAACTATGCAAACCTCAACGGTGTCCCAGGAGTTAGTAGCAATTCTAACCTCTGTCGCAGATGTAACAGAGAGATCGAAACAATACCTCATGTCACTGGAAGCTGCTCTGCTCACACAATAACTCCGCTCGGCATCATAGTGTGAAAAACATAATTACTGAACTACTTAGAAAAAAGGGTTATGAATGCTACGAGGAAGTATACGCTGTCGACACGGACGGCTGTTCTAGGTTCAGTGACATTATTGCGTTCGATCCGAAATTTCCCAGGGCATACATTATAGACCTTACTATCAGTAGATTAGATTTGTTCCGCTCTATCATTTAACACATCAATAAGGAGTTTCCACTATACTTGCTTAGATACATGCGGAAAAATTTCGAAAATCAAATTATGGGAACAACTTCACCGATTTTGCTCATCAGTACTCTTGACAGGGAAAAAATAGTTTGTGGTGATTGGTTCAGTCGGACAGAAAAGAAATGGAGACGGACAAAATATTTGATGCATTACTCAGGCCTCGATTTTACATTAAAGTTTTTTGAAGTAGCACCTTTGTTAAAGGTCCGATTATCATAAGCACTTTCCAATACTTCATAGTATCGTATAATGTTTTACCATGTTACGCGAGAGTGTTTTGGTGCAGGCTTGACGTTTGATTGGAGTAACATTTGTTCTCAATTATATGGAGACTTATAGCGTATGGCTATCCACACCAACACACTCTCGCACATATAGTAACAACATCAATTGCGAACATGAAAGAGTACAACCAACTATACCCCTCTCATTTCTACATGGTAGCGGCAAAAGAATAAAAAAAATATGTTGAAAAATAGCTCTCTCATACTACCCTCAGAATCCTCTATGAATTCTGAAATACGAAAAACATATGCCTGAGAATTGACTTTGTTATTCTTAACCTGCTTCTGCTTACCCTAGAGATTATTTAAATATAAAGTTTACATAGTAACACGACAAAAACAATGCGTCCTGCTTGCAATCATTTTCCCTTGATTCAATATTTCACTTTCAAGACTGTCTACAAAATAAAACGAACAACCCGAAACGAGATAAATATTACCGAATTGATATTCTAAATACATTTTTATGAAGCGTCAACTGTGTATACATGTTGTGTAAGTTAAACAAAGTAGTTACACCCAAGAGCTTTACGTTTGGGATTTATGTTTTTATTGGAAAATATATCAATTTCTTTCGTTTTTTTTATGGAAAAATGTACAGCAACAAATCTTTTAGCTGAGCTCCTTGCACAAATGTGTTTTTTCGTAAAATATCGAATGTGCACCGTTAACCTTGCTACACTTTTACCAAAAAATAAGTCAATTTCTGTTTTCTGCTTTCAGTGTGTGTAACTTGTTCTTCTCAAAGTAAATACAAAATCGCATAAAATATTCAAAACATAAACCCAATCAATAGTCAATACGAAATTTGAAAAAAAAAACAGCGGTAGATCAATGGATTTTATTAATAAGAAAGAGTGCAAAAAATCTAAAGTTTGCTCTTCGGTAAACAGGAAATTTCTTATTCAAAACATCATATGATGCTCGCTAACACCTTTGTTTTTATCTTATCTCAACCGATTACAGACGGGTATACCAGACCAGAATTCTAATAATTTATTCAAAATTTAAATTTAGTTCGATGAAGAAGTCTGAATTACTTCGATGGAAGAAAGTTCCATACGTAATTTTGTGAAATGTAAGTCATGCCTAAAAATAGAAGTTCCTAAAGCGATAATCTCTCAATCAACAATTGCGTATACTTTTATATACTCACAGCAAACATCCAATTCCATTTTAATCCAATAAAATAACAATAAAACAGTTTAATAGACTTATAATCAAATAAATAAATATTTTATTAGTGAGCAGATGTTTTGCTGGAATGATCGTTGGTAGGAAAAATATCTAGGTATAGGTAAATTGGGGATAACTAATTTTGCATTGTATTCCATTCATTTGAAAAGGAAGAGAGTTTCAAGAATAGATAACCGTTAACAGTAAACCGTCTCAAGCATCTACCCTCACCCTATTGAAGTGATTGAGTGAATTCGTTGATAAGATTTATAAGTTACATTCATATTTTAGTTCGGACTCGAGAGTGTACGATAGTACAGCCGATAAAGTTCAAATGCCTTTCGAGCTCTTATAAAAGCTCAATATGAAGGTAAAAAATTGAGAAAAATCTCGTTTTGGTACAATTACACCCATATAAGTAATATTTTACTATGGCTGTTGTACCTTCGGCAGATTTAAAGTCCACCCACTTGAATCAACATTCGAAAGCCACTCACAATTCTTAATCCTACTTCCAATTGTTTAACAAAAATCGAAAAACTTAAAGTGCTGATTTCGTCGTTTACGACTCATGAGTTCACCTTGTCTTAAGACCATGTGTATATCAGCATAGATGGCCATAAAATGATACTCAGACTATGGTAACTCGCCTTTTATATCTCAAAATGAAGGTGAATTTGTCGTCGATTTCATAGGGCTTCCGACTTCTCTGTAAAAACAATTCGACTCGTGCTTACCGGAAAGAGTAAAAAATGAGGCCTGAAAGGGTTCCTGAAGGGTTACGAAGTCAAGGTTCGTGGACTTCGTGTTTTATTGGACATGGGTTCATCATTGACACGTCATTCGGCTTCACTTCGGATCAACAATTTTACTCTAGTAACGTGAGCTGCTAGGTCTAGCGCTTATAAAAGCAGACCAAGAGATATAGCAGCCATCTTTGCGCCGAAGAAAGCCCGAATTTGTATCCAGTTACATTCAAAAAATAAGCGCCTGTACACAAATTTCTACGAGCATAAAGGGGTAGAGTTTTCAAAAAATGAACGGAAGCATACGTATGGGGGAAAGGTACAGGCTTAGGAGTTAGATATGCGAAAAAATGAAAGTTTTTACATTACACTTTTGACATTTTTTGTGACATTCTAGTTACTTTCAGGCCTACATTGATAATAACAATAATAATCTGCCTTACAACCCATGAAGGGTTAGAGGCTAGATCATTATTTACTAGTTTCGCTGTTTGTGGTTCTAATTTTTGAGATCCTTTCATTACCGGAAAGTTTTAGTGTGCCAGTGGTAAACTGTGCGACAAACCCAGTGTCATCTATGAGATGTAACTAGGAGTGAAACTAGTAGGAGTAGAATACCGGTTCTCCCAACAATGCCTTTTCCGGTAAGCCGTACGATGGCACTACACTCAGCTTCACTTGACTTGAACGATTCAATCAGTTTTGTTTTGTTTACAGATCTAACAATCGCACTGGCAACTCAATCTCGTAGTAGCAAGCAGACGTGTTGCCCACTGCGCTATCGAGTTGCTTCGAAATTTGGCGTTACGGCACTTCACACAGCTGCCAAAGCTAGCGCCGGCGACTCCAACTTTCGTGATAAGATAAAATCAATTAGTGTCAATCCATTTTGGCGAAAAAAAAAATCGACAAAAAATATTTTCGGCGAAAAAAAATTTCTGGCGAGAAAAAATTTCCGGCGAAAAAAAGTTTTCTAGTGGAAAAAAATTTCGTCGAAAAAAATATTCGGCAAAAAAACATTTCTGGCGTGAAAATATTTCCGTCGAAAAAAAATGTACGTCGAAAAAAAGTTTCTGTCGAAAAAAATTTCCGGCGAAAAAACATTTTCCGCGAAAAAAAAATTTTTGAGAAAAAATTTCTGCGAAAAAAAATTTCTAGCGAAAAAAAAATTTCCTGGGAGAAAAATTTCCGTCGAAAAAAATGTACGCCGAAAAAAAATGCCGTAGAAAAATTTCCGCGAAAAAAAGTTTTTCCGCGGAAAATTTTCGGCGAAAAAAATTTTCGCGAAAAAAATCTAGCGAAAAAAAGTTCGTCGAAAAAATTTCTGGCGAGAAACTTTCCATCGAAAAAAAATGCACGCAGAAAAATTTATGCCGAAAAAAATGTACGGTCGAAAAAAGTTTCTGGCTAAAAAAAATTCCGGCGAAGAAAATTTCCGACGAAAAAAATTTACGGGTCAAAAAAAATTTCTAGCGAAAAAAATTTCCGGTGAAAAAAAATTTACGGCGAAAAAAAATTTCAGGTGAAAATATTTTCAAATTTCAGGCTAAAAATTTCTTTCACCAATCTCTATAAATTTCCCGAAGAAACCAACCGTGTAACTATTCTAATTCAGAAAATAGCAGCTGGCAGCCATTTTCTTAGGATCACAAAAAATTCTCCTCACCAATTTCTACAACTTTCCAGAAGAAACCTACTCTCTAGCTATTGTCACTCCGTAGCTAAAATTCGAAAACTCCGAGAATCATCTGAAAAACCCTCAGAACTGACCACTTTTCCACATGCCACGGCTTTTCCAGAATTTTCCCGGAAAAGCGGCCTACGAAATTGAGACTGACGTTCCCTGTATTCGGTTTTCTCTACGTTTCAGACCATACGCAACAACATATCAAAAAGTGTTTTTTTTTTGCTAGTCGAAATTTTAATTTTCTTTGGCAGTAGCTTAATTCTTCGCAATTTTTTCGGCATCGGCACGATTTCTTGCACCCAATAAAATTATTGCTCAGGGAGACATAAAATTTGTCAAGAATTTCATACGAGGGAAATTATCCACTGCGATTGTTATGAAGTAATTGCCCCTTCGTTTCCTACTGCACATTTATACTCAGCGGTTTAAACTACAAATTCCAAAGAAAAACCAATTCATGCATTGGGAAACATGAACCTTATGTTACAAAAATATTCTTTACAGGAACCTCAAAGTCTCGACTTCGTACGAGTTTTAAAATTCTGAAATGTAAAATCTATTTGCATTGAGACACGTCACACATACTTTAACACATTACTATTGCTATACACGATATTCCTCTGACTAAACAAAAGTTACGACTGCAATTTAAAACGGAAAAGATGAGTCAGTTGTGATTTCATTCTTCTATGTGAATCAAAGTTTTATCATTGAAATGGATGTATCGCAAAGAAGTGAACCATGGCTCATTAGCTCAGTTGGTAGAGCGTCGTACTTTTCAATTGTCGAAAGTCGGTGGTTCGATCCCACCATGAGCCAGATTTTTTTTTCTTCGACACAGCCGCACTGATCTAATGGACGATCGGAACATTCCCCGACGGGCCTTTTGCTTTTTTCGACTAGTCAAAATGGCCTTTTTTTTAATTCTTGCAACAATTCTAAGAATCCAAACAAAAAACTTTAAGAGTGATTTCATGAAATCTTCGAACGGTTTGTATGAATCTCACATACATCACGTTTCCAATTCTTCCAACCTTGGTCTCTAGTGATTTCCTGTATTTTTCTTAGAAAAATACGAAATTTGTAAATAAACCGTAGCAAAGCTTCGCTCGCGATCTTAGGGGTCGTGCACATATGACGTCACACTTGCTATAAAAAATTAGTATCCATAAAAGGGTGATACCTCAGTCAGGACAGCCAATTTTGTTTATAGTACTCTGAATACCCCTCCAAATAGGGGGTATGTTTGGGGGTGTAGTCGGAGGCTCCCCTACAAAATCCGGAGGCACAAAATCCAGAAGCGTCAAAATCCGGACAAAAAATCCAGAGGCTACAAAATCCGGAGGCGTCAAAATCCGAAGACGTTAAAATCCGGAGGCTTCAAAATCAGAAGGCCTTCAAAATCCGGTGGCGTCAAAATCCAGAGGCATCAAAATCCTGATGATGTTGTTGCGTCTGGATTTTGTAGCCTCCGTATACAATACTGTATTTTGAATTTTTTACAAATTTAACTTAAAATATATCACAGCGAATGAATGATTGTAATTCATTGGGGGGCTCTGACCCCTCAACCCCGCGCCTGCGGTGGGCTTGGTTACGCCTTGCAGGCGGCCATATGTGCATGGGGCTCTGCCCCTTAGACCCCGCAAGGGCGATATTCCCCCTTGACCCCCTATGCGGGGCTGCGCCCCTCGACCCCGCTTTTTTTTTAAATTTTATTCACGGCCTGCGGTGCAGCAATACATATTCATAACACAATTCGTATAAATAAACTGTAGCTGCTGTAAATAACAATACATATTTCGCCCGTATTTCGTCCAGACTTTATTCTGATTTTTTATTTTCTCCTCGATTTTGACGCAACCGGATTTTGACGCAACCGGATTTTGACGCCTCCGGATTTTGACGCCTCCGGATTTTGACGCTTCCGGATTTTTCGTCCGGATTTTGACGTCTCTGGATTTTGTAGCGGCACCGTAGTCGGAGTACTATAAGCTCTGACCAGTTATGGACTTTTTGGATTTTGTAGCAAGTGTGATGTCATATGTGTACGACCCCTTACGACTATACAAATTAATATGAAGTACAATAAGAAAATATCGTCCAAGCCCAGATTTTCTATGTTTTGTTTAAGAGTAGAATTCTTAACAATTTTAACAACTATTATGAGTAGATGGCGATAGAACTTTCCAAAGTCGAAAAAACAGCAATTTCTGTGAAGAGTCTAGAAGTCGCAAATAGCTGTGGGCCTGATCAAAAACCATGCCCTGATTCGGGTATCGTAAAACTAATTTTGTGGGCCTTATTAAACTTTAGCCCGATGGGCTTCGGGTCATCAACCCGCCCTGGATGCTACCAATAAATGAATAAGCTTCACCTACTTTTTTTTACTGAGTGTATAAAGAATTTATATTTAAAAAAATGGCTTAACACAACTTTCAAAAAAAATTAATTTTTGCTCCTAATGACAATAATTCGACGTTTTTCGTTATGGCAACTACGATCGAAAACTCAAAGTTTTTGTTAGTGTTATTTGAGTCAGCAAAAGTACTTTTTCGGCCTCCATATGTGTCCGAAATAGTTATTTTCATGACATGGGGAGAAAATAGAAAATTGCTTAACAAGGTTGACGTCTGTGGCCAAAGCAGAGAAAATTGCAACGAGAGTAAAGTTTGTAGCACAAGCAGAGAAAATTGCAATGAGAATGAAGTTTGTGGCCAGAGCGTAGCGAGGGCCGCAATTCACTCGAGTTGCAATTTTCTTTTCGAGGGCCACTCAAGTTGCAATTTTCTCTGCGAGGGCCACAGACTTCAACCGAGTTAAGAATTTTCTATTTTTACCCGAGTTATGAATTAAACTTTTCACATATGTTAGGCGAAAATTCATATTTTCTCGACAAAAAGATTCACACTTTTTATCACTATTACAATTATTGTAGATAACTTAACACATTTAAGCATACAAAAGACGAATTTCACAGAAAACATTGAAAGTAACTCAAACACACATTCGACTGTGTTGTTTTTCCAAACTCTTATATCTCGAGAAATATTTGCCAGATGAGCAAATGAACTACTTTAGAGTAATCCTGTGCTCAAGAACTATGTGCTGGCACTTTGTTTAGCTCGTATCCGTCGAGTCGAAAATTAATTATTTTTTGTTAACTTCCTTCATCGCAAAAAAAATTCATATGAACTTCCATGGTAAGTATTTATTTTCTCACCTCAAATGAGGTGCGAAAATTTACTTTTCATCCCGCTACAATCTACCCATGCAAAATTCAATTTTCGCACCTCATTTGAGGTGAGAAATTATCAATTTTCGCCTAACAAATGTGAAAAAGTGATTTCATATATACTTTTTCAGCCGCAATCAAGTGTGCATAGAATTGTTGTAGAGTGATTTCTATATTTTCGTTTGTGTGATTTCGTCTCATTATGATCATAACGAAGCAAAAAACCATGTTTGTAACTCGTGATGAAACTGGAATTTTTTGGGACACGTTCGAAAGCTTGTCCTACTCGGCATCGCCTCGTTAGGACAAGCTTACGACTAGTCCCGAAAAATTCAACTTTTCATCACTAGTTACAAAATATACTATTTTAGACGTCATTCTTCAGGCGATAATAGTATATCCATAAAGCGCTCCAGTAACCATTGGACGCTTTATGGATATATTATTGTTTATACACATGTCTGCACTATCTTTGTCAGACTTTTGTGACTATCATGAAAACACTCAGTCATTGCAGAACACCGTTTAATTGGTAAATAAACCAAATTTCCAAACAAAATAAGATGAGCTGTAACGTCAAATACATCAATATTACGTAACTTTTCATTGAGCTCAACAGAGTCATGAATGTAATCAAATGCAATTATTTCTTTCCTTTCCGATACATATCATATCCTTAGTGCGCCTTAGTGCTATAGTCCTTTGTGACTTGTTCTCAAAAATACTGAAATAGACGACATTCGTAGTTTCCTTTTTCTGGGTTTTGAATGTAAAACTTTGGTACTGCGTATTAGTAAATTTTAAGATGAAATAAATATTATATTTGAAGATGAACGAACTGAATTGGCTGTTGTTAATGGATGGATAAACATAGGAGACTTTGTGATATGTAATTTTTCACTAAGTACACGCCTTCATAATGTAGAGTGGAGATAAAAAACCATCATATGTATTGTGAAAGTATTCTACAGAACCACTGATGGTGGACAGTTCTGTACTGTCCTATGACCACTGTCGTATTTTAAGGTCAAACCAGTCTCTATGTTGATGAAAAAGATTTTTCATTGGAGTAGCTTGACGTGACATTAGTTGAGGGAGGGAAGAAACAAAGATCTGTATAATCTTTTAATCGATGTCCCACCGAAAACTTGTCATTACATGTATATGTGCACCCCACGGAAATTATTCATTACATGGATGTTAGGGAAACTTCTCATTACATGTATATCTGCATGTAATGACGCGAACTCAAAAGTTCGCGTATATATGGCTCCTTGTCCCAAAGGTTTTTGTATGACGTTTTTTGAGTTTGTGGACTTCTTTTTTGGGGTGTGGGGACTACGTCACGCCCTCCACTATCGCTGCGGGCATGATATCTTCAGGCTTCCTCTTTTTTAAAGCAAAAAATATTGAAATATTGAAAAATTTGCAAAGATAACACGATTGTTAAGAACATAATATAATGGCTGCAAACACAATATGATGCTTATGTTAAACATTAAAGGTTTCCAGATTTCCTCATTTCTTTTATTTTCACTGAGGCTCCACTAATAAGACTAAGAAAAATATACATCAACGAAAAAGTATACCACAGAATCCTAAGTGCACAAAAACATTAAAAGGAATTCCATTAAAATACAACGTGTAAGCTTTAGTCTAGTAAATTTTCTAAGATGCGGTAGACGCATCTTTTAATTATTTAAGTTCATTATCTCCATTCTCAATTAGCTCGATTACATTAATATCGTAACACCATACAAACTTACACGCTATTTTCAATTCCATTTAACCATTGTAACTCAATTAGGATAACAATTGATGTAGCAGCGTGGCACCCCTTTTTTAATCTATGATAGAACATGAATCAAATCACCATTGAGTATTGAACGTAACAAGGAAGTATTGTTTAGGAAGTCATATAACGCTAATAAATCTACACTTCGTTTATAAAATACCTCAGGGGCATGACATTCATTCATGAATTCAGAGTCTGTTTGTGGCGCGTTCTCCGTAGGAATTTATTTCCTTTTTCTTATTTTATTACAAAGGTTAATATTATTTATGAATCGTAGAACGAAGTGAACAAAATCTATAACTCACGAATTTATTGTTGTTTGATAAAGCTACACAGATCGATAATGACCCACAAAAAGTTCGTACGGTTTGCAAACCTTTAAAAAGCGAAATACATCGTTTTCTTCCTTTCTGTGTTGCACAGTCCGAAGCTGTGACGGAATTACCGGTGCGACGGAAACTGATGGAAAAGATGCTCGTCTCGAAAGCTAAAATGTTTTCAGAAACTGGCGGAGACTGAGAATATTTTTCCGCAAATGGGGCAGTCGATAAAAGACCGGGAAAATTGACTCAGAAATGGAGCAAATGTGGAGCGTCAAATAATGGGGAAAAGGTTAATTTTCAGCATGCTAACGATTGGAGAAAACTTTAAGATTATTGTTCAAGAGATCGCGTTAGTAGTTTAAGGTAATAGTAGATTACAGTGGGGGGTGCGGAAGTAAGTCATTACATGAAGGATCAATTTTGTGAAATGAGCCAAACTCAAGAGGGTGTTTTTAAGCAAAAAGCTTTGAAAACTGTTTTTTGACGAGTGTAGAGTAGAGAGCCGAAGGCGAGGTATACAACTGCACGAGTCAAAAAACTGTTTTTAAAGCGAGTTGCTTAAAAATACACGAATGAGTTTGCGAGTGTCACGAAATGATCTAGAATGGATGACTTACTAAGCACTCCCTACTGTATGCTTTAATGTATTTACAATGAGTTCAATGCGCAATGGATGCACAATGACGTCGATGACTGTTTAAGGTAAAATTTTACTTTAGAGGCTTGGTGGCGGAAGGGGTGGGGAAATGTGGGTGTTAGGGATCAACCTCCCCAACAATAATATGTTGTTAATAGGTGGCGCTCACATTAGGTTTAGTAGTGGGAGCCGTTTGAAGCTATGAATTAGTGGTATTAGTACATGACAAAAAATGGAAATGTGGAAATGTGGAAATGTTAAGTAACAATGGAATTCGAAATTAAATTTTAGCGCTGTGATTGTGAAGTTATGATGGGAATTATTTGTAATTAGACATTGGATTTTAGCGCTCTAATTATGCAAATATGAAGTAAGAATGAAATAATTTCGAGTTTGAGCGCTTTAATTTTGTAAGCATTTGCGGTGGCAGGACATTTCTCCGCCACAAATAACGCCCAGGCGTTAATAACACCCGCGGCGTTATTAACGCCCACCCGGGCGTTATTAACGCTGGACCCGGGCGTTATTAACGCCCGCACTCCGGGCGCTAATAACGCCCGGGTTGTTATTAACGTCCGAGGTGTTATTAACGCCCGCACTCTGGGCGCTAATAACGCTAAGGCGGGTTGTTAACGCCCGCACGCCGGGCGTTAATAACGCCCAGCTGAATAATTGGATAAACGCTACAAAATGGCACTTTAATAAATAACTTAACTTATAGAGCATGTAACTAGAAGAAGTTGACTAAGGGGAAAAATTTTCCGGGCGGGCGTTATTAGAGCCCCGGGCGTTTTTTGCGGCGGAGAAATGTCACGTCACCGCAGTTGCTAAGTTTGGACTTACCCAGGATACGCCACAGGAGGCTGCTTACGTGTATACCATTGGCCCTAAAAAAGGTCATTCACTATACCGAGCAGGAAACCCTCGGTTCGTCGTTTCCGAAGTATTTATTGACTCCAAACCCCCTCAGAATGGTGCATTGTACATTCTATGACTATTACTGTGTTTTAACACGTCCATCAAGATAGGTAACTTTTTGAGCATGGTATCGAAGGAGTATGCGCGGCTTGGTCTTTCTGCACCATTTATTGGATCATTGAAGTAAGCATACAAGCCATACTGAGGGGGTTTGGAGTCAATAAATACTTCGGGAGCGACGAACTAAGGGGTCTCCGCTCGGTATAGTAAACAGCCCTTTTCAGGGCCAATGGGATACACGTAAGCTAGCAGTAGGGTGTACCGTTTTTGGCGAAGTTTTTTATTTTTGAAGGCTTGACCCCACAAATGCTGTATAATGTTCCCACAAATGTTTTGTAGAAGAACTTTTTTTTAAATGCGATCTTTCTTTGCCGGTTCTCGAAAAATTCATTTTAGGCTTAGTTCCATGAATGTTTTCTTCAACTTATACAGGTTGAAGGGAAACCTTTTACAGCTAATAATTAGTATTCCGATAGTACTTCAAAATGCCGGTATCAGGGAGGTCACAAATATTTTAATGTGGTATTGGTGAGTCCCGAAAGTTAGTTTTCATGTTGAAATTTCAACTTTGATTCCACCAAAACAACATAAACAATGATTTAAAAAATTTTCAAAGAACGTTGGTCGATAGAGAAATTCCTGTTCTTCGTCCTTCTTTTTTTTTCTCTTTTGTAATTACATTTTAACTAAATCCAAACGAAATTTGTAGAATGAATTGGAATTAAAAACTTTACAAAATTTCATAACGAAGTCAGGAAATTAAACCGTTTTGAAATCGGTTAACAAGTGACTGACCCACACCTATTTCAGTATGAGTATCAGGTGGGTCCAAAAAATTAAAGTGTCGAAAAAGTTATCGGACTTGGCTGAAACCAGACCTTTATAGTACCCTGATAAAAAGTCAATATGGGAGCAAGCAGATCCGAGTGGATCTAGGGGTCGTCGCTCAATGATAAAATGTGTAAAAAACACTAAAATCAACGGAAATGTAGACTTTAGCATAACTAACAGCTGATAACATTTCACGTTAATTGGAAATCATTGATTTCTCTTCAGATTACTCCAAAAAGAAGGATTTAATGCTTTATTGGTGCATCTTTACTTCTCAAATGGATTTAAAACATGAAAAATTGATGGTAAGACTGCAAGACTGGTACCATAAAATGGTCACATTGATGACTCCCAGCGCATTCGAAACGTGAAGCACACCTTTAGTCAGAATGTCTCTTCCACGCTTCAGAAAATACTTTTAATCCTTGAATGAAAAAAGAGATTTTTTTCGTGATGACTTTGAGTTTCTATTGTCGTGTCTAGACAGCCGAATACACAAAGTGTTCTTTGACATTTGAAATGTCATTTAGACTTAGGCCCCTGTGAGTAACATAGTGATGTGTAAATTTGTAACTCGTCACTCTGGTTAAATTGACATAAGTGACTCGTTTCCTCATAGAGCACATCAAACTGATTCATTCTGTGAAAGTAAATTTGTCAACATTGCTTTTGGTCCGTTAGAAAAGAACTCTGGATCATACATAGATGACATTGCATTGTTGAGTCAGTCTTGCATGAACAGTCACTGAGTAAGCTTGTCAATAAATACTTTTTTCGTTTGTTACGCAAGGATTGTCGTTTTCATTATTCACCGAAAGGATCACGATTCTCACAGGTTATGGGAGCCCAGACACGGTTTTGAAATAAAAAGTAATAGTAAGATAGTTATGCGTGAAGTGTTTTATTGTTGGCAGTAGTAATTTGTTTTTGGTACAAGATTCAAGGTCAGCGTCATATTTAACCTTTTTTGCGCTGTTTTTTTTTCGTTTGGTCATTTGGTGTACGTTAAAATAACTGGAATTTCGTTTTGTTATTTGGTGGCATTAAAATAACTGGTGTCGTTTAGTAGATTGGTCGTCAAAATTGCTGGAATCGTTTAGTAGTTTGGTATTCAAAACAACGGGAACCTACTGTTGAATCTTCAAATAAGATGGCGGTCAAAGTCGTTGTCGTCAAACTGGTTCATTTGGATATGGCGAGTGAAACCAATCGTTTTTCGAAGCTGAAAGGGCGCGAAAACTATGATACGTGGAAGATTTCAGCTAAATCGTATCTATTTATCAAAAAGGTGTGGTCGTGTGTCGATAAGGGATTGCCTACACATGCTTCGGCAGCACAAATCAAGGCAGATTTGTTGGCTTGGTCGGAGATTAGTTAATTGCTGCATGAAAACATCCTATCGTATGTAGCTGAAACGAAAACTGCTAAAGATGCGTGGAATGCTCTTCAAACAGCCTTTGAAGATAGTGGACTGTGCCGGAAAGTTGTCTTTACTGAAACAGTTGGTTGAATTAAAATTGTCCGGTTGTGCGTCTATTGAAGAATACGTAAACGAGATTACAATGATGTCACTCAAAGTAAAAAAAAACTGGACGATGAAATTATGGCGTCATTAATGCTGGCTGGATTACCGAATGAATTTGCTACATTAGTAATGGCCTATTAAAAGTCCTCTGCGAACCTCACAACAGAGGAAGTAAAGACGCTTTTGTTACAAGAAAGGAGATTTGATCCGAAAGAAGACGAAAATGCTGGTGCATTTTTTCCAAGTCAACAAAGATGAAAGTGAATAATTTCTGTTGTCATCGTTGTGGAGAAATTGGCCATTTTGCGAAAAACTGTTCGGAAGAGAGGAAAGAGAAATGGGTCGAGATCGGTGAAGGTACAAAGGTCGGAAGTATTGTTAGTGTACGTCGAGGGGGTGCACTATAACGGTTTGTTTTTTTTGTTTTTTTTGTTTGTTCAGTTTTTTTAGTCTTGCAAGAATTGTTTGCTATTTGTTTTGTATAAATAGTTGACAAATAGTGGGGCAGTGAAAGTAAATTTGTCAACATTGCTTTTGATCCGTTAGAAAGGAACTCTCGATCATACATAGATGACATTGCATTGTTGAGTCAGTCTTGTATGAACAGTTACTGAGTAAGCTTGTCAATAGATACTTTATTCGTTTGTTACGCAAGGATTGTCGTTTTCATTATTCACCGAAAGGGTCATAATTCTCACACATTCGAAAGCCTTCAATGGGGCGAAACGGCGTGCTCAAACAAGTCTGAATCGTCCCTTATGATTGATTATTACCTTGAGTTTCGCCCCCAGCAAGACAAATTCAATGTCGGCACCTCTGGGTTTTTCATGGTTTTTGAGTGTATGAAATATTAACGACGTTAAATCATTCAATTCAATTGTTGGAGGAGTTCATTCCGGAAGAAAAAAGTTGTAGCGCCGAATTCATCCTTCACACCAAGCGTACTTTAATTTTTGCAGAAAGTAAAAGATTTCTAAACAAAGCAATATATTCTTCAAGTTAAATTAAAATTATTGTTAAAAAGACAAAGTTTTGAAAGACTTTCTTGTCCCGAAACAAATTAAATGGGGTCGAATACAATCATATTCTTATTGCTATGTCGTCTAAAAGAGAAGACAGAATTACTTTTGATAAGAGAAAAAACCACCTTCTAGTTTTGTAATCAAACAAATTACACCTAAGCGAAATACAGCACGGAGTGGAGTTTTGCATAGCTGAGACATTTTTACAGCTACACATTACACAATCTGTGACACTCCATCTGAAATATAGGGAAACACTTCCTCGAATCAAATAATTTGTTTTGCTTGTCAGCTGTTTAAGCTGTTTTTTACAGTAACACCTATCACATTGAATGGATTTTCAGCAGAAAACAACATTGGGAAAGAACTTCAGAAAGGATTATCATTTTTTCATTATTTGCAGTGAGCAAAAATTTATAATGTAAAGTGTTGTCTTAGTTTGAATGACATTTAGACATTTTTCTCTTATTATCATACTCTTTTATGTGGATTAATTTCAGCTCACCGAAAAAAAATATCATAAAAGTGATATAATTTTCCCATTGTCAGTTGCAGGTCTTTCTTCTTGATGTTGTCTGTTTGAAAATAAAGGTAAATTAAGTTCCAATAATACAAGCCATTGTGTTGGTAGCCCTTCAGCTGACCTTGACCTTGAAATAAGCTTAGCCTTGACTTCACACAAACTGGTAGTCACCATGACCGTTACCATGAGTACATATTACCGCCTGTCAATACTTAATAAATGGACACCAAACGCAAAAGTTCTAAGGAAATCCTTTCAAAAAAAGCACCGCAGGTGCTTAGATGTGTGCGCCGATTTAAAAAATTAGGTGGCGACGAGTGTATTTTTTTATGTCCGCTGAAGGCATTTCTTTTATAGATTTCGGTGTAAGCGGTCAAATCGAATAAAAAATAAACGCAAAACAAATTCAGATGTTTTATGTTTAGTGCGTAGGCCGACAAGCGCATCATTTTCCGTCGCCTGACATATTATAAATTTTGTCATGAAATTTCGTATACTTTGACGTAAGCCGACGCCGCACTAAAAGCGTGGATTGCATATCACAACGCTTATGAGGTAAAAACGCATGCATCGAATACAAACAATTTAACGTAAAGCTTTTGAAGCTAAAAACTGCTCTTGATTCGGAATGTAGCACCTGGCAGAAAATTTTTGAGCGGCACGAAAACACAACTGAACTAAACATTAAAGCCTTCGAAGACGATATGTCGAAATTCTCGCAGTTTCTATTCAAAGCCAACCAACGTCTGCCCGGACCCCAACATCTTTCTGTGAAGTTTTAGAGATTACGGCAACAGAAAAGAAATAGAAAATGTATGGCGGCCCAACAATCGAGATCATCGCACCCACAACGAACAGATGCCAAAGCGAAGCAAAGACGTAGAGACAAATTTCAATACGACCTTGCTCAGTATTGGTACTACAATCAGCGTAAGAAGGCAGTGCGTATGATGATGTCCTCCGGAAATGCAAAACAATGTTGCATCAAAATGGATAAAATCGAGAGGCATTTCAAGGAGATTTTTGAAACGATGAACGATCAGGTTCTTGAACAATATCCGTCTTGTGAAACCAACGAAGACATATCCATTTGCGAAGAAGAAATAAAAAACCAAATTAAGAAAACTAAGCTAGACACATCAGCTGGTCCCGATCGCATTTTGGTAAAAACGTTACGGCAACTGAATGTCGCAAAGACGATTTCTTCGATAGCAAACATAATGCTGACAATGTCATATGTACCGGAAGGCTTCCGCAAAGGAAGAGTGATACTATTCTACAAGGAGGGCAATATCAACTCAATTTCAAACTGGCGGCCGATTTCCATCTATTCAGTCCTGCGGAGGATTATCGAAAGAGCACTTGACTCCGCTCTGCAAGCACAGGTAAAGATAAACTGTAACCAACGTGAATTTGTCACCGGCATTCCAGGATGTCACGTCAACGCGAGATTAGTCAATGCCTGCTTGTCACATGGGAAGAAACGTAAGAAAAAGTGCGTGATCGTCTTTCGGATGTATCTAAAGCTTTTGATCGGATTGGCCATTCACATATCGCACAAGCACTGAAGGCAAAGGGAGTTTCTAAAAATCTTCACGACCTGATTATGAACCTTCTCATCAAGAACACCGTTGAAATTTCAATTGGTAACGAAAACTCCAAACCAATCAACATAAAGTGCTCTGTTCCGCACGGAGCTGCATTATCGCCGTTACCGTTCAACATTGCGATCGACTTTTTAAACGAAGAGATATGCGATTCCCAATTTGCGGATCTGAATGGCTACAAGCTTTTGAAGCAGTATGACGCGTTATGCTTGTCGGGCTTCGCAGATGAACAAGCAGTGCCGTCGGAGTTTGAGGAATCAGCAATCCGTACCATCGACCTCATCCAAATACTCTTTGCGAAAATCGGTCTGGCAGTTAATCCAGAAAAGAGTCAAGCAATAATAATGAAAAATGGCCGACTAGTTGAGCACGTGTTGGTTCTATCCGATGGAAGCAAAATTTGTGGTATCAAGCCCGATGAACGTATCAAGTATTTTGGCTGTTCCTTCAATTCGGAATTGGTTTTCGATCACGAGTGCGTAGCAGATTAACACAAGAACTTGGAAAAACTATCCGTATCGCCGCTTTTGAAGCCAGATCAAAAGCTTAATGTGATAAATCAATACGTCTTCCCAACTCTCATCTATCCACTACAAGCGGCACCGATCAACAAAATTCCATTGTACGCAACGAAAGGGCTGGACGTCATGATTTGTCGATCCGTAAAAGAAATTATTGGAATCCCGCAGAGAACGAATGAAAACCTTTTCTATGCACCTAGAAAACTGGGAGGACTCGGACTGTTGCGTGCAGAGTGGGAAATGTACCTGCAACACTTCTCAATAGCGAACAAACTTATGAAAGTCGATGATGGTCTGTTTCAAAGTATCTCGACATGCGCCCAAGAATCGGAACAATGCGTCAGAGCGCTCAACGTCACCGGCAACACAACTAAAAATCTGCGAGCAGAACTTCGAAAAGGTGCCTTCGATAAATGGTGCTTGCTTTCATACCAGGGATCTGGCGCAATTCATTTCGAACAACATACGGCAGGCAACGACTTCGTCTACAACAAGACCTCACTATCATCATCGTCGGAGTGGGTATCGGCAATCAAGCTGAGTATCAACTATGCTAACCTCAATGCAGTACCAGGCGTCTCAAACGCTTCCAGCCTCTGCCGCAAATACGAAAGAGAGAATGAAACCATATCTCGCGTAACTGAAAGTTGTCCGTCGAGTAACCTGTTAGTCACATCGAGGCATCATAGCGTGAAACATACAATTGCTGAGTTGCTACGAAGCAAAGCATACAAATGTTTTGACGAAGTATATGCTATTGATACTGAAGGGGAATCTCGCTTTAGTGACATCTATGCATTTGATCCGAAAACGAAAAACGCATTCATCATCGATCCCACCATAAGGTATGAGACGAATGACCCAGATCAAGACGAAAAAATCCGCGAGGAGAAGCGGGAAATCAACGAAAAGTGTATTCCTTTCTACTCGGAAAGATATAGAGAGAAGTTTGGTGAGAGAAGCTGGTTAGTTCGCGGATTGTGGTTTGGCAGTAGAGGTTGTTTCGGTAAAAGTGTTGTAGAATTTTTAAAGAATTTAAACTGAACTGTGATAAGCTGAAGGACATTTCTGAAATGATTCTAATCAAGACAATAGCAATAATAAATAATCATGTGTATAGATGACGTAAATGTAGAACTTAAGTTTGAGTTATATGTAATTGTAAAAACGACCTAACTTTAGATATTAAGATTGTCACATTGTGATAGATCGGTACGCTGTGTAACAAAGCAACCTTCGAACGAGTGTAACGTGACGGCGTTCCACCGCACGTTCCATATTCACATTAGAATAAATACATAATATACATAAACAAATAATTCAAATCAACCCGCGCATCACGTTATTCACGCCAGTAGGGACCTCTGTTAAAAATAAATTGTACAAAATAACGACTATATCGATATTCGTAATTTCAAATTAACGGGTCGGAAGACCGCTCGAATTTACGAATAAAAGAGATTTAAGTGGGGGGAGATCAGCTCAGATGAGGATCTCAAATTAATTTTATATACATTCTTGATTTAAAGATAGTTGAAGAAAGACGTATTTAATTTCTTGATTTAAAGATAGATGAAGAAAGACGTATTTAAATTCTTGAGAAATTGGTCAGAAATTGTTATTATCATCTTCGTTGAATAAAAGCAACATCAATCGCAGTAAACGTTTGGTTATCATTTTAATCGCATATATTTGGAATCAATCATCATCCGTTAGTTGTACATTGGCAATAATTAGAGATACGAGACAAGAAGAATATCGCTATCGCACATCTTATTTCACCCCGATTCATGCTAGACGTAATGCATGCATTCTGCTAGACGGAAAATTTACATATATTGGGTTATTCATTTCATTGGTCGATTATCACTAGAAGAGCTGCTCCATCGTTGTATCAAGAGGAGAAATCGTGAGTTGTATGAAGAAAGTTGCCGTTAAGTCGTTAGAATTATACTTATTCTCTCATTGTAAAGCGTGAATAACGGACGAGACTTATTTTATAACTTATTCCATAACTCGAGTCAGGGAAGATAAAAGGGATTCATTTCACGAGGGCAGCAGCTTTATTTAATTTTATCTATCTAGAGCAATAATCTCGTACTTAATTCCCTAGGGCAAAACTGTTTAACTCGATATATTGCTCTCGATAGATAAAACTATATATGCACCGCTGTCCAGGATGGTTTATTTTGACGATTTGGGTTATTTCCCACGCCTTCGGCTCGGGAAATAACCTCCAAATCGTCAAAATAGAGCATCCTGGACGGCGGTGCATAATGTACTATTAATAAATGAATTCTCAAAACGTCAAACTTCAGCGGCAACAGCGCACTTTAGTATAATTTTTGAGCGGCATTCGGCGCGACTTGAACCTGCATACTCTTCTAGTACTATGGGTACTCGTTCACAAAGTTGAAAGAGATTTCCGAACAATGAAAAAAAACTTTTTGTTTTCATACGAAAAGGGTGAAAAAGAGGCTCTATAGTGTTAAAGAAGTTCCAAATTATCAACACCTTGAATATTTACAGTCGATTTTTCTCTGTTAATGAAGGTCGAAAAATTCACCTATGAAATTAACTATTTTCATTTTTGAGTTTGTTGTCCAGGCTCAATTCTACTCATGTTACAACAAATTGCCTGAAATCAATCGTTCTTCAAAATCGCGTCCGAAAGTTTTGTTCCAGAACAAAGAACTCAAAATATCGGTTACTTACTGAACAATTCCTTCTAAAAAATACATAACTTACAAAGGATGCTGTTTCAATAAAACCATTTCCTTTTTAAATTTTCTATGGTTCAGTCTTGACTCTTGACTCAATTCAATTCAAATGCAATATAAGTCAAGTCAAGACTGAACCTCAGATGACGATAACAGTAGCTTACGAAACCGGTCAGGTAGTAATAAATATTGACAAATTTAAAAAGGAAATGTTTTTATTGACTCAGCATCCTTTGTAAGTTATTTATAAAATTTGTCGTGTTCTGCGCCCTAGTTTCTTATTGTGTAAACAGAATTTCCACATAACGAACAAAAAGATTTTTTGATTAAAAAATACATATCTATAATTGTTATATGTGTATGCCTCATGTCCTCACTGAATGTCGCGCCTATAATAGTAGTGTGTTATAGCCACACACACGCAGAATGAAATGTTTACGCTTTATCACCACGTGGAGTTACTCTCAGTGGTGGAAAAAATTCAGTCTCTCCGAACATTTTTCTGTTGAGTGAAAACGTAGCAAAACGTTCTCTTTCACGTGTTCCGACTTGCTGTATGAGTGAAAACGACTCAAATCATTGCAACTCTGTAAGATGATGGTGGAGGTAAAAATAATATTTCGTTGTGTTAAAACAAATCTTGACTGACGTTGAAAGTAATTGCGATAATTACGGGTTTCTTTTTGGAATGTACTCACAATAATCTCCAACAACAGCGTTCTTACACCTAAGGAATGTTTCGGTTTCAATCAATATCAAGAAAAAAGTTTCCTGTTCAAAAAACAGTCTATTTAGTTTTTTAATGGAAATGGACGGCTTGACATATTTAACCGGGTGGAGTAATGGCATTGTAGAATTATATGGGTTCAACATCAACAAGGCTCGTTTCGTGGATGATTTGTATTTAGCTTGGATGTAGCTCTTTGGGTAACAGCCGATAATATACCCTTTAATTAGGGGTCATTCATAAATTACACCACGCAAGAGGGGGAGGGGGGTCTGAGACTTGCGAGGCAGGAAGGAATGTGGGAGTATAGTGGAGCGTTACGTCACGCAAGATTTATGTGAAGACTTTTCACATTTTTCTATTGAGTTAATATAGGAAGATATGCAAGCAGAAAGTCACTTTATGCGAAAAGATGTCACGCACACAACACTCGCGACACAAAAGTTTTGTATGCCATTGTTCCGCGAGCTTTCTCAAAACAAAAGGTTCGTTGTACATACATTCATACCATCTTTCCGCATCCTTACACTTGCATATCTTCCTACATTAAATCAATGCACTTTTCTTTTAGTCCCAGGCGCATTAATTAAACTGTAAGCTTCCAAGCTTTTTAGCAAATTGGAGGGATTCTTTTGAAAAACAGCCTGCCGAAATCGGATGCATCTCCCAGCGGATTTTTTTATACTTTCCTGAATAGGTACTGATCCCTAGAAGCCAAAATTTATATAAGATTTATATAAAAATTTGGTTTAGAAGAACTTAGCGTCATATTTACACCCTAAAAGCAGACCCAGCGCAACGGTACCCATATAAGTTTGGTATTATTGGAAAGCTGGCGTAGCCACCAGTAGCCACCAGGAAAAACTGTTTTTCAATGTTTTAGACGCCTTACAGATGCACAGGAATTGTTTGGAGTTAGCCGAAGTAATCAAAGTTTTACCCCTACTTTCAACTGCTCATAACTCATTGTGGATGAATTTTAAGCCCAACAAGACCCTTTTGGCCCAAGACTACGTGCAATTACCTTTTCAACGAGCCCCCACTCGACCTTGTACGCTTCTTCTAGCCGGAGAAATTTCTGTAAGAAAAGTGCATGTTTTCGGTTTTTGAACACATCTCAATAGCCACACAAACATCGACGATTTTTTTAAAAAATATTTTTGGCTTCTAGGGATCAGTACCAATTCAGGAAAGTATAAAAAAATCCGCTGGGAGATGCATCCGATTTCGGCAGGCTGTTTTTCAAAAGAATCCCTCATTGATTTTCAAAGCGAAACTTGCGAAGTTTTTTGTGGCGATTTTGCACCGCACAGGCTCCTCTGGCAGTTTTCGACAGTGTTGTTCATGCTGCTAAATATCGTGCACGCATTAGCTTTCAGTAGGTCATATCTTTTACGACTACACTCCAGCATCAACATCGGTCTTAACGCATCTTCACGCATTCGAGATTTGAAATTGTTTTTTAATCGACAAATGTGCCTGTGCGCAGACTATTACATATGCTATGAAATTCGACGCTTACGTCACAAAGGGGAAGGGTGAGGGGGCTCGAAGTTGCGTGACAGGGGAAAGGGAGTGGGTAAAAAAATTGCCAATTTTGCGCGACGTAATTTATGAATTGCCCCTTATTATCGAAGTCATAATATCCGACTAGTGACTAGGGAAATAATTGAAAAATAACTTACGTATAAAACTGCGTTATTGAGAGAAACTAAATTATTAGTCGAATTTTCAGGATAAAATTTAAAAAAAATCTTCGAATTAGCATTTTGGATAAACCCCTCTATCTCGCGGGCAGGGTTGTATTAGCGTCGCTAATCGTTAGCGTCGCTATTAGCGAAGCTAATTTCAAATACACTCGCTAATAGCGACTAGCGTTTCGCTAAACCCTGAATTAGCGAGGTCTTATTTTCGCTAGTCGCTAGTCGCTAATCGCTAATTTTCTGATTCTAAAAGACTAATTCAATGGAAGATTTTCAAACTTATTGCTTTTTGCTGACCTACATTTTGCCAAATCAGTGAAGATTTATAAGTTCCCACCAGTTAGAAAAGTGGATGAAAAAGAAATCACTACAAATGTTTTTGAGAATTCAGATGACAGATGACAAATATGATAAATAATAATATTTGTTGAATGATAACGCATGATTAATGTTAATTTGCATTGAAAGGTTCTGTCGGTTTTATCAAAAACTTCTCCAGAACTTTTGATATTAGATGGACAAACTGGTTGATGATATTTTTTCCAATGAAATCTTGTAATCTCGTAAGGGCTTTAGTTGGTCTTAAGTTCGGCCTAATAGTAAAAAAACTTTCAGTTAGTTTTGAAGACACAAGAACTAAACAAGAATCTATCTACTGCCTGATCTTTAAAATCTTGGCTCAAAGTTCCAACCATTTTAACAAACGTAAGCTTCATTTTTATGAAATTTTTCACCCCCTCAAAAGAGCATCAATACTACCGTCCAGTTAAATATCTTAACTTACATTTCAACCTTCAAAGTTAGCGACGATTAGCGTTCGCTAATAGCGACCGCTATTAGCGCGCTAATGTTTTCCTGATTAGCGAAATACGTTAGCGACGCTAGTATTTTTCTCAGTTAGCGTTAGCGTTAGCGTCGCTAAAAAAATTGGTTAGCGAATACAACCCTGCTCGCGGGTAATATTTCGTCTTCGGAGAAAGTATTTATTTCCCGTGCATAAGCTTTTGTATTTTCTTATATCGTAGGTATTGAGTGGAGCGAGGAAAGTTTTGACTTTTGTAAATGCACGATTTGTGAAAAATGAATTGGGAAATTTTTTGTTTATTTAAAAAAAAATCTCATTGCTAGAGCACGGGCTAGAGACATGGATAAGATAAAACAAAGACGCCTGTTAAAATTCCTTTGAAGAACTTCTCACCAACAATTTTTTGATGAAGTGGTGATGCTCCCTCGACTCAACATTTTCGATAATTTGTATCTGTCCCTGGCTTTTCAGTTATCCAAAATTCGATTTGTTTGTGGAATAGGGACAGCAATTTCAAGCCAATTCTTTTTATTGAAAATAATTCACTTTATTCGCAATTATCTCTGCAAAGATACGGGACTTGGGGGGGGGATACATTTACCAAGTAGCTATAGCTACTTTATGTTTTCACTCTTCCTGTCAGTCCGTCTGTCTGCGTACCGTCACAGTTATGACGTCACAAAAATGACGTTACAAAAACCACAATGCAAAAATGACGCTACAAAAAAGACGTTGCACAAATGATGTCACATATATGACGTCATAAAAAAGACGTCACAAATGCGACGTCACAGAAATGATGTCAAAAATACGACGTCACAAATATAATAAAAAGTTATGACGTCATAGATATTGTTTCGTTTCGTTCTTCAACAATACGCTAACTCTACTTTTCTATACCCATGTCAACGGTTTATTATCGTCTAGAAAATCAGCGATAAAAAATGTGCGTCAGTGCGGTCATCCGTCCGTCTCCACTTTTTTCCCTAAACGTTTTTTCACATCTATTCTGAAACGTACTGGCCTCTGGTTATGTTTTGTTTGAAGTTTCTATTCTTACAAAAACAATTTTCCACATAAATTTTCAAGAAAATCCACATTGCTAATAGTTTCCACCGTCAGAAAATAAAATTCATTTTGGAAACATCTTTATTTTTGTAAAAGCTTTACAAACAGAGGCAGACCGAAGGACCAAAGTAAAAGGACTTTATAGAAGAATAGAACCAACTTCCAGGTATCGTTTGGTAGGATTAAAATTTGGGAACCATTCTAATATATTTTTAAATTCTAGTATCTTATAGTATCTTAAAGGCAACAATAAAATTAAAAAGTGCGAATGTTTCAGCGAATGGTGAGGAATAGCTTACTAACTTTTTCCGATTTGAAAAGTCGAGTGTAAGTAGGAATTGTGACAGTGTCACAAATGAAAATTTTCATATGTGACACAGTCACAATTCCTGTGAAAGGGCCATAGCTGTTCTGACCAAGTACTGGCGCTAACAAATTTTATTGAAACCGGATTTCAGAGAGAGCTCAAGACAGGAGTTGTTTTCATTGATCTATCTGCAGCGTACGACACCGTTTGGACAAAGGGACCAATGTATAATTGATCAAAGCAATACAGTGCCTTCTACTATGTGACGTTCATCTGCAACATTTTGAGTGATCGCTACTTCCAAGTATTAATGGGCAACGAATGTAGTTCGATCAAAAAATTGAACAATGGTCTCCCACAGGGATCGGTATTGGCTTGTCTACTCTTAAACTTATATGCCCACGAATTGCCACCGTCCGTTTCCAGAAAATTCTTGTACGCTGACGACAAAGCATATGCCTATCAATGCAAAAAATTCTGGCAAATCAACCGAGTACTCACCCGAGACATGAAAGAGTATGTGCGATACTGCGTTTAGTACCGAACCTCACGAAAACTGTAGTTTCATGTTTCCACCTCAATAACCAATGTGCAAATGTTCAGCTAAGAGTTAAATTTGACGAGAAAATTCTTACGCACAACTTCGAATCAGTCTATCTCGGTGTTAAACTTGACAGATCGCTTACGTTCAGGAAACATGTAGAAAAACTCAAACTAAAGCTCATAAACCTACTTAGAAAGTTAGGTGGTACCACTTGGGGGGGGGGGGGCACCGGAGCCTGTTTAAGAACATCCGCTATCAGCCTTGTTTACTCAACGGTCGAGTATTGTTGCTCGAACTGGCTTCTAAACAAAGTGATGCGCTTAATCAAGGTCACAGTCGCATCAACACCAACAGAATGGCTTCCCTCGCTTTGCAATATTGCCCCTCCAGCAATAAGGAGACAAATGGCATTCAGCCGGACATTCCACTATACAACGGCATTCTAGACCGAGGTGACGCACTTCTGCGGTTTATGGAATAAATGGGAATGGAATTAATGGGAATAAATGGAATAAATGATAATTTTTTTAAATTCTTCAAAATCTCAAATAGACTTGATTTTGATGGCAATGCACACAACAAACAATACTACAAAAAAAACTTTGGGAATAAATGGGATCAAAGAATAAATGGAATAAATGAAGTGCGCCACCCCTCGTTCTAGACACTCCTACTCCGAGATCCTTGAATAGAAACCCTCCAATAGTCTAATTTGATATTTCTTATTCTTTTGTGCTTAGGCTAAATTTGCGTTATTTTAACTTTTTTAACTGTTTAATTTAGACGAAAAGAAACATTTTATGATTAACCGTAAGCCATACGTTAAATAAAATTCCTGTGGACATCCGAAGGAAGAATCTGGTCAATTGGATTTTCCCATTTTTCCTAACGAGTACCAAATGTTTCAGCACCAGCCAGGAAAAAAATGTTGACCACACTCTCTGGTCCAGTGAAACCACACTTGCCTTTTGATTTCAAACAAATCCAAGCGACCGACATACAGGCGAGACCTTAGCGAACAGAGCACCATGAAAGTAAGATGAAGAACCGTAAAACTCGCATAATAAAAATGGACATCTTTCTAAAGTCTTACATTTGCTTGCCCTACGCATTGTTCTTAAACTGCACTGAACAAGTAACAAATAAGAAGAAGTTGTGCACACAAAATGCCAGAATTTCTGTAAATAAAGTGCATGATAAATAGAACAATCTCAAACAACAATTGAATCAATTTGTTATTTCGTTAAGTAGTATTTGTTTTATAGCTTCAGTGAACAAATACTACAACATTTATATGCAGCACAGCGATATATTTCGTAAGTGCTTTTTAGTTTGTCTTTTGAATTTTCTCGGAAACATAAAAAGAAGGAAAAATTATTAAAATCGATTTCCTCTGATTTGCTAGAAAAATATTGTATTTTACATTAAAGTGGATGCGATTATATCATTACATTGTTGGCACATTTAAGGCTCCCACGTGAGTCACAAACGCAAGTGGCACACGTGGCAAACATTTGCCGAAAAATATTTGGCAAATAGTTTCAGGCGAAGGCAAGTAATTTGAAGCGAAAAGGGAGAAATAGAACGAAAATGCTGCCGAATCATCCAGGATATGATTTGAATTTTGTTGAGAATTGCAACCAACCCCCACGATATCAATTAAAAATGAAACGGAAATAATTTATTGTTCATAAAATAGGGAATGAAGTTGTTTAACAATTAACACGTCGATATGCTCCCCTAATTAGTTCAATTCAATTTAACATAGCGACAAGTACACAAGAGGCTTGTTACTTCGCTCACTATTACTATACAGTTCTGTTAATACGTACAATACCGCACAATTTAAATGTGTTGGGGAACACAGAGTACACAGCTAATTAATTTTGCTACAAACAAAACTTTAATGTTTTGCATGCGAGTATCAAAATTAACACTTTTCCAGTGAAAATGTGACGAAAAACTATTAGTGGAACCGTAAAGTTGTCTAGAGGCGTTTATGCGACATGGTTGTACGATGTTTTCTAATCAGACGAAAGGATGGATGAATTTCCTTTCAATCTCGGTGCGGTCATGTTAGAATTCGATGAATGAAGACGAAAGAGAAAATACACCTGAACACCTAAAACCGAATAAATTTCGATCATCTGTAATGAACCGATGCAAAACTCAAATTATTTCATGACCTGATGAATCTAGTCTTCAGCATTGCTTTGTGGTTTCGGTACAAAATTCCTCTTCGTGGTCACAGTCGTCAAAACAGTCTTTTTAATGCAGTGTCGTTATCGAAGATATTCGAATTTGACGTTTCACATATTTTGATGACAAAATGTGTCGTTAGTTTAATTTTGTGTGTAAAAACATTCGGCATGTGGGAAAATTTAAATGAAAAATAAGAAGACAAAGACGTTGCGTGCGAAATAAATGTTAGTGAGAATTTTATCTTTTTTTGTTCCTCATTCGGTGAATGCAGTAAATAGTTTAAGACACTGAACGAAAAAACCTTGGAAAAATAGTTTCCCCTAAAATAACTAAATGTAAAGTCTAGTGCCGCACTGAAAGTGTAGAACAAAAGCTCAAGTTGTTAATATTTAAGAGCAGAAGTTTTAATCCAAAGTTATTGCTTGTGTTTTTGATGCATGAAGTTAGTTGATTCAGTACATCTGACGTTAGCACATCTTCTTCGCACACCAAAGATCGTGCGTTCGTCGTACGTACGCCGCACCGTGGTAAGCCCACAAGCCCCGTTATTTCGTATGTGTCTTAGAAACAGCTTTAGTTTTGACTGTTACTGTTCAATGTAAAAGTAAAATTTTGTACCGAAATAACAGCAGACATTAAAGCCTTCGAAAAAATCTAAAGTCAGGCGACGGGCGCCACACAGTGGTAAATGTTCTCCATCGTTCAATTTTCCCTTGTATTTGCCAAATAATTATGAAAGATGTACAGACTACTTCACCGAAGCATGAAGGCTCTAGAAATACCAACTTATTTAGTTCAAAATTTCCTTCTAAGACCCGTATGAAGAACGTAGTGCTTCGAAAAGAGGTCTATCGCGTTTACCACGACACGACGTTTGTAACCAGTCGAATTAATAGCATTACTTCGGAGAGGATCTGCGCTTACGAACCTACACTCTCACTCTCCGGCCACTGTCTCTCTTCGCTGGTCATACCTCCGTGCCTTTTGCAGCTTCCTCCTCTTCGCGACACATCTCCGAAATTATGTTATTGTCATTTAAGTCCTACCTACTCACAGGCATCAGCTCACATTGCGCTCCTGTTCGAAACGGAGGCAACCATTACGTGCTCCGCAGTTTCTTCTTCTTTGTTACATGTCGTGCAGAAAGTTTTTTTTATAAGGGTGAGGAAATCTTCATTGACACCCGGACCTCCAGGAACAAGGTAGTGTTGTATTTCATTCTTCGGAGAGGAGCTGTGCTCTCGCACGTGCTCCCTCAGATCAATTTGCAGTCTTCTTTGATCGTCTCTCCATGCACTTTGCAGTTTCCACAATATTTTTGCAACTACATTATCAGCTAGTTTCCACACCTCCTCATCGCGGCACATTATGTTTTCGGCATTTACCTCTGACCTACTCACAGTCATCAGCTCACGTCGGTCTTGTTCGAAGCGGGTACACACCAATAATACGTGCTCCGCAGTCTCTTCTTCTCTCTCGCTGCCATTGTCTCAGTGATTCGGTTCTTAATTTCGCCCTAGCTGATTTGGCAGTTTGGAATAGAGTTGAGCGGGTAGACCTAATTGGCAGACCTAATTTTCGTACCCGCACGGCCCTTGTCCGATATTATTTAAAAAAAATGCCCGCCCGCCCGAGGCCCGAAATCTTTTTATGCTCGCCCGAGTTTTTTACGCCCACCCGATGCCCCCTGAATTTTCTTATAGGTCTTTGTGCGCGCCCGAAATTTCAATCGAGGGATTCTTTTAAAAATGACCTATGGGAAATGAGAAGTATTTTCCAGTGAACTTTTTTATATATACAAAGAAAGGCATTGGGCCCTAGAAGCCAAAAGAGCTTTCAAAAAAATTTATCGGTGCTTAAAGTCCAAAAGCATGCAATTTTCTTATGGAAATTTCTCCGGTAACACGAAACGTACAAGGTCGAGTGAGGCGTCGTTGGAAAGCTAATCGCACGAATTTTCGGGCCAGCCGCTCATCTCTAGTTTGGAATTCACTTTTCTTCATTTATTTGCATTCACTGTCTTGCATCGGCGTTATGCAAATGGGCATCGTTCCGACTATAACACATACCGCTTCTAGAGAGATCGTTCGCCCATCTGCTTTAGGGCTTGATTCAACCTCCTCTTCGTATCTAGCGCCTTTATCCACTCTGGTGCCCCGTAGCGCAATATCGATAGGATAACACTTGCTAGGAGCCTCTTTATGATGCTGCGCGGTCCAAACCCATTCGGCATTATTCTGGCAAGTGCTGCGTTGGCTTTCACTGCCTTTTCGCACGCGTCGGCCAAATGACTATTAAAATTTCTGCGGTCGCCCAGCTTGACTCCAAGGTATTTTAATCAGCGTGAGGATGTGATCTCGTTCGCATCAATGTTCATTACAATCTGCTCAGTTTTTCTCCAGTTACTCACTAGCCAGCTTCAATGTAGCCGTTATCATCCAGCTTGTGACCGTTTCCAACACCTTCGTCGTGACTACTTCCACCTCCAGCTTTGATGTTCTGGAAACCGTGAGGATCAGGTCGTCGGCAAAAGCAGTTATCGTAGCACTTGGCAGTTGCAGCCGCAGCGCTGTGCACATTGCATTGTCTACCGTTCTAGACGTAATTCCATCAAAAAAAGAGTGAAACTATGTATGCAGACATAGCTCTTATTAAAACATATGAAGGGACCCGTACGTATCATAATAGATGCGGCACACAGAGTTGATGTTACGAAGAGACTCAAACGTATTTAAGTAAATATTGGCTTAACTCTTTAGTGTATGAAATTGCGTCCACATTAAGTTGTATTGGAAATTGCCGATTGGGCAATATTGAAAAACCCGTCCGAAGAAATGGTGTAAAAAAATATAGAATATGGAAAAATGTTCCCCTCAATTTTCTCTACAACATAGAAAAAACCATTTTTTGGGCTAGGGTCGACCTTAGCACCGACCTAGGGCCTTAAGTAGAGGCCTCGGACACACAGTTCCATAGCCAAAAATGTTTCCCTCAATTTCTTCTGCAACATAGCAAAAAAAAAAATTTTTGGCTAGGGCCCACCTTAGGACGGACATGGCTCACTTAAGCCCTAAGCACAGGTAAACGTTTCTTTTATAAACTGTCGCTCATGCCTACATCTTTCAAACAAAAAATTTTTTTGAAAATCGGAAGAAATTTACTCGAGTTATGTACAAAAAACACATAGAGCCCTAGCAGAGACTAGTTTTTAGTGTCCCAGCTAAGTCCAAGGACTCAAATTCAATGAATTTTCTTCCTCAAATTGTCGGCTATGCTCAGATCTTTCAAACAAAAAAAAATTTATGAAAATCGGAAAAGATTGGCCCGAGTTATGTACAAAAAACACATAGAGCCCTAGTGGAGACTTGATTTTAGTGCCCTAGCTAAGTCCAAGGACTCAAATTCAGAAAAGTTTCTTCCATAAATTGTCGGCTATGCTCGGGTCTTTCAAACAAAAGAAAATTTATGAAAATCGGAACAGATTTGCCCGAGCTATGGACAAAAAACACATAGAGCCCTAGCATAGACTTAATTTTAGTGCCCTAGCTAAGTCCAAGGACTCAAATCCAAAAAAGTTTCTTCCATAAATTGTCGGATATGCTCAGGTCTTTCAAATAAAAAATAATTTATGAAAATCGGAAAAGATTTGCCAAATTTGTGGACAAAAAACACATAGAGCCCTAGCAGAGACTCGATTTTAGTGCCCTAGCTAAGTCCAAGGACTCAAATTCAAAAAAGTTTCTTCCATAAATTGTCGGCCCAAGTCTTTCAAACAAAAATTTTTTTTTTGAAAATCAGAAAAGATTTACTCGAGTTATGTACAAAAGACCAAAAATCACTTAAATGGCCCTAGCTCGGTGGCCAGATTCAATCTCATGAAAGATCTTTCGATTACCTTTTAGGGAAAAAAACATTTTTGAAAATCGGTTGAGTTTTACTCGAGTTATCGTATTGACAGACGGCCGGACGGACGGACGTTTTTTTTATTGCTGATTCTTCATCTAAGGACCATGATCGGTGCTCGGACGGACCTTTTTCGTAATGAACGCTTCATGAGCTCACAGTCGTAATACGGGCACGGTGGATAAAATACGTCGGTGGCGTATATTAAAAAGCACAATTCCTACGTCGTTTGTAGATATTTTCCTTAGTGTCCCTATCAGTAAAAGATTCAAATAACAGCAGCCCGACTGAGCCTCACGATAGGAAAATGAATGTGGGAATATTGGGAATTTTTTACACATGAACATACCTTCCTTGATATCCCTTCACTTCAAGGAAAAAATTTTTCTTTGCAATGCAAAGTAAAAATCAGCTGAACGCATCTGGGAAAACGTTGACCCTGCATACAGGGACGGGCGTCGATTCCAATTCTCATTTTCAAATTCGGTTGGTTTACTATAATTTCATCCGGATAAAGTTCAGATTATGAAACTTTTTCTATAACATCTTTTTGTCCTGGTTTATCTGATTATTCTATTTCTGTATTCAATAATTCAATGTAACATCAAAACAAATGTTTGTCTACTGTTTTATTTTCGTCTAATATTTTAGTAGAATCAATCATTTAATACACCGCTGATAGAATTTGCTTACTTCAAAGTTAAACCTGCAGCTTCAATAATAAATTTTCCAAAGCAAATCAGTTGAGTAAACTTTGATTTGAATATTAAGGTTTTGTCGGAAGACGACTGAAAATGAAGAAATACCTCTTTCGCTTTTTCTGCAAACGGCATAATATTATTAAACTCCTATTGCTCCCTTTTTTCTTTAATAGAATCGTTTGTGATTCATGCTAAATAATCGTAAAAGATATAAGAAATGTTACTTTCGAATTCGTTCTCGTATAACTTTGCTAGGCTATTTCCATATATGATGAATAACATTATTATGAATATATCAAAGACATATATATTTATACAAGTTAAACGTGTCTGCTGCTGCCTCGAATCCATACATATTCCATTTTCCAAACATTGCCTCAATTTCACGTGTAATAGAACAGAGATATATGTTTTAGACGATAAAAAGTGGATATATACAGATAAATGGTGGGAAATTTTATATAAAGTGATATAATATGGGAAACAACCCTAGGCTGAACTTTCTATACTTATAAACACAAAACATCATTGTCAATTTTTGAAATTTTTTTATTATCTTGCCATGGGGTTTCTGTGATAATTCATAATATGTGCGAATGAATAACTCATGTAACAGTAAGATTTTTTCCCGGAAAAACTTCAATAACAATTTAAGAATTGGATTACGAATAATATTTCAAACATTCAGGTGCAATAATGCTTTAAATTTAAAATTTTACAGTTTTCGATTCATAATTTATGATATTGTGTTATTTGGCTGGGTGCATACCCTCCTCAATGCAACGCAAACATTTGAGGGGCTTTACACTAAGATAAGACTAGGCGCGGCGGCTAAGTTTGTCCTCACACTAAACTCAAATTTTTCATACGCACTGGTATAAAACACACGTCAAACACTTAGGGACCATCAGACTGGAGAGCCACCAAATTTTCAGTCGCCGAAAAACGTCGGCTAACGGTTAGAACGGTCGCCGCCGCCGCCCACGTTTTTGGTCGGCTAGATGCGGCTAGCCGCCATGCGCCGCCGCCGAGAGTTTCGATCGGCTGACTCGGCGACTAGAATATTTTTCTTTTTAAAAAACCTTTAAAACTGCGTACTTGAGTGGTAGAGCTAAAAATGTAGATGGCAGCCTGGTGCTGCAAATCTGTTTTTGCCAAAATGTTGGCAGGAGTAAATTTTGTATGCCATATAAGTTTCAATTTGGCACCAGGCTGCTGCTGCCACCTACATCCATAAAACAAAAGTTTAAGTACGCAGCCTAGTGCCGACTTAAAATTTATACGACGTATAGTGTTCATTATTCCCGCTACGATAACATTGAACGATTTTCGGCACTAGGCTGCCCTTTAAATTGTCAATCAAAATTATCAAGTACGCAGCCTGGTGCCAAATTCAAAACTAGTGCATAGTTGTGTTCTTATTACACCATCCAACGTTGTTATATATACTTTTTCGGCACCAGGCTGCCCAGTCTGAAATGCAGAACTTTCTTCTAGTGAAAGATTTGTTAAAAAAACTAAGCAATCGCAAAAAAGTAGCTCAACTACTAGATTAATAAAAGATGAGTGTAAACGGCCATTTAGTTACTTTTTTGAAAATGACACATTTTTATCAAAAAACTATGGCTATAAAAACATCGTTTTTCCAGAAGCCCCTCTTAATGAAACATCCTACGTTAGTTAGTCAATTAGTTAGTTAGTGGGTTAGTTAGTTAGTTCCAGAGCCATTTGTATGAAAACCGACTTTTTTGGCGGCTCGTGCTCGAAAACGGCTCGATGACTTTTCTTGAAATTTTGCAGGGACCTTCGGGTGGGCATTCTACGCCATATGAGATTTAAAAAAAGGCGGGAGGGGTACCGGCCTCGTTTAGGCGCCAAGGCTATGTGTGTGTGAGTTTGTTCAAAGTATGGGTCAAACATGAGCGAAATTTTTGGACTGTGTTAGGATGGATGGAGACAGATGTTTGGTGTCAAAGGAAAAGTTAATGGGTTGGATGTGTAGTGTGTCAGGGTGACCAACAAAATGGCCGACGGTGGTATGGGACAGACTTAGGGGGAAAATAATTTTTTTTAGTTAGAGATAGATGTTTAGTGTCAAAGGAAAATTTATTGAGTTGAGTGTGTAGTGTGTCAGGGTGACAAACAAAATGGCCGACGGTAGTATGGGGCGGACTTAGGGGGAAAATTAAATTTTTTTTTGAGTTGGAGATAGATATTTGGTGTCAAAGAAAAAGTTGTTAGGTGCGTAATGTGTCAGGGTGACCAACAAAATGGCCGGCGGTGCATTTAGGCCCAAAATTGATATTTTAAAAATTTAATTTAATTTTTTTGTGGAAGATAGATGTTTCGTGTCAAAGCATATTTTTTTCGCTAAAAAATTTTTTTCACTGAAAATTTGTTTTCGCTGAAATTTTTTTTTTCGCTAGAAATTTTTTTCTGGGTATTTATACAAGAAATCTAAAATCTAAGAATACATGATTTGTTGATAAAATGAATTAATGTCTATGATCACCACATGACCTGACTTGACTTGTCCACATTTCCAAGTTGGTTCCTGTGAACTTCCCTAGTAGAGCTTGAGCGTGAGTATTCAGGTGTTGCGTAGCCTCAGCAATTCACACCTGCGTACCCCCTGTAATCCCATATGACGAGTGTGTCCCATTGTTCACCCATGTAGGGACGTCAATGGAGGACACTGGCCAGTATGGTGTGCTCTCCTACTTTGTTAGGATTTGTCGTCTCAAACAGCGCTGGGGCGCCACCTGGAGTGTGTTTTGGCTTATATTTAACAACAGCCACCGTCGCTCGACTAATGACCGAACTAGCTACTAAATTTTTAATAGGTTTTCGATGTAAAGCTACCTGTGTAGATTCATCAGTCAGTACTTACAAAACGCTTTATGTTATAGTTGAACGGTGTTTTGCACCATCTTTGTCATTCTATTGATACCACAATGAAAACACTCAGTTACTGCAGAACACCGTTCAGTTATGGTTCGACGTCCAGTTAATATTACATTATTACCACTGGGTGATTCTTGTGGTATGTTGTGTTGCCGTTATTTCTTGCTGTTACTTCTTAAAAAAATTGGATGTCGAAAATTTTATTTCAGTAAAATATTGGAAACCGGACGGAATGTTTGCCGGTAGTGAAAGATGAACTGCCTGCCTCATAGCACTCGAGTGAAAATCTCATCCATTTGCATCCATATGCAATTATCGTTTTAATTATGACAATAATGGATTTTGAGAGACCGAGGAGTTACTAGGCCATTTTCAGAGAGCGATTTCGGACGTGTTGAGTCGAACTAGTTCGTGCTCCTGCTCCTTCAATTATCTACATCCTTAAATTTTTGACCAGCAGTCCTCGGCACAAGGTGAAATAAAGTTCGTCTGCTCCCTGAAAATGACTAATAGGCCAATTAGTCCAAGTACATTTTGTAAACTCATCAATGATTGTTTTGGAATTGCCTATACGCAACTTTGGACTTTTGCGGTGCAAATTATTTTTTTTTTGTTGATTTTCTATGAGTTTTTATGATTTAAATATTCGATCATTGTCGATCATAGTCTTTCCTAGTTCCAATTTGGACGGACAGTGCCTATTTCAGTGAGACAGGACACTGCTGGCTTGCCATGTCATGTTGGCATTTATATCTCTCTGTGATGTACAGTGAGAACTAACAACAACTGACTCCGCTCGGCCTGACAGTTGGACTAGTTACTAAATTTTGCAATATTTATAAATCTTACATTTAATATAATTACCTGGTGTGGTTTTATCTTACCATTTTGAAGCTACCAGACCTTCCTGTATTCCCCCGTTATTTTACTCGTCCGTTACCTGTGTGTTCCGATGCTTACTGTGCTCATACCTGCTTTCTGATGCTATTGTAGTCCAGTTCTGTCAGGTTGCAGGGTTGCACTTTTCGTGCGGGCCATTGTATTTCCGGTGTTGTCATTGCATGTTTGTTGTTATTGTTCGTAATTGTTTGTCACACGTAGGCCCTATCTTGAGTTCGAACACTTACCCATTCGCGCACTTCAGCAGTGCGATCACAATCGTAGGATTCAAAGCAAAACACAAAATAAGGCTCAGACTACAAGACCCGATATGCCGTGACAAACGATACGATTTTTCACTTTCTTTTGCGCACCTATGTGGCTTTCCCGACTTTCTACAACTCCCAGGTGTTCTTAACTCAACTTGCAAAACCAAACATTCGCGTGCATCCCGTGCACCACACATTTCACACAGACAACAGAGATGGCGCAACCTATTGACGAAACACAAGCATTGGGACATTCCTCTCGAAGCAGCCGGCCATGACGGATTCATCGCAATAAGAGGAGTGCATGGATCAATCTTTAGGACATATTATTTGTACCACTGGTGCGAAAGAATTTACTTTTTGTAGTCTACTAAGCGAAGGAAATACATATTGTATAGTTAGAACGATTCTTGCGCTTCATCTTGCAAAGTCACTCGATCTCGCTGAAAGTGTATGCATCTTACTTTTAATTCGTACTATCAGCGAAGATCAAATTGGTCAATGGTTCTTTTCCCCGCGTGGGAATTGGGTAAGTAAGTGTATTTCCCGTGTCCGACCTCTTCACAAGTATAAATACACCTGATGCAAGACAAATGTTAAATTGGTAACAGATAGAAGAAGCATCTTGCAAATTTTGGCACCACTCTTGAGTAAATTCGTATGCAGTTCTCTCTCATTGCGTACACAGTTTTTACCCTTACATATTTCTTACATCTGGCCGCAGCCGTAGCAATTTATCATTCCTCTGCCTGATGAAAAAACTTTTTGTCTATTTTTCCAAGCAGGGCCAGAGACACCGACTACACCGGGTCGGGCCGGCTCTCGACCCGCATAGCCAAATCCATCCGGGGCACCGCCCCGGATAGAATTTCCCTGGACATAATATACCGAAGACAAAATAAGTCTAAGATAGAATGAAAAAACGTTCGAACTTTACAGGAAAGACTGAGATATACATTTCTGCGATTAGCTCTTGTTATATGTTCGGTATTGTACCTATACTTTCATTGTTTCTTTAACTACATACACACACAAGAGTGTGCTACGAGTATGATGAAAATTTCTTCGATTCCCCCAGATCTTGGATCTTGACCCGGATATAAAAAAGAGAAGTCGGCGCCTCTGAGCAGGGCCTACTTTTAAGAATTTCCTAATTCCTAATTCCTAAGTTCTTAAAAAATTCCCAAAAATGATCAAATTCTCAAAATTAAGAATTAAGGAAATTTCCTTTGAGAATTTAAGAATTTTCGGGAATTTTTTAAGAATTGTATGGAATTTTTAGGAATTAAACTCCCAAAAATAGGCCCTGATTTCTAGTATCTTTACTACGGTGTTCAAAAAAAATATCGTCGCAACGAAAAGATGGGTTTTCACCGCTTAAAATCAGAGGTCGTTGAGAAGGTAAGAATTTTTAAAATCACAATAAGACACCGTATGAACAGAAAGACACTTGCATTTGCTATTTACTGCTGCATTGAGTCTTCTCTTTTACGTACAGCTTGATAACGTGATACAAAACTGACCGAGCTCTGTCGTTGAATCTACCTAATAAAGTAAACAAATTAATTCAAAAAATCTCTGCAAGTAGATATTTTTCACGATGATTCGTGAAATAGTTACGATAAATGATTCTAACAATGTTATTTCCATAATTCTTTAGCTATCAAACGGAACAACAGAAATTAATTATCCTTGAATTCGAAGGAGCATTAAACAATGTAAAATTAGGAATTTAAATTTGAGTATATCCCCTTTGTCTTTACAATATTCTCCTTTGGTCTACACCATCTGTAATATTTGATTTCATGGCTAATTAATATCGAATTTAAATTTACTTTAAGTGTTTTGTCCTCACAATTTCATTTAGAAAGCACTTGAATGTGGGATATCGGAGTTTGTGTTGTTTATTCAGAATTTATAATTAAAACATGCTGCACAGACGTTCGTACTAAACAAACGGTTTAATTGAAAATTTTTGATATAATACAAAACTTTCCTTTAGAAATAGGGACTCTTCATCTTCATCAATTCGCCAGTCTACACGCTACAACAGTATATAAGTAATAGTAGATTACCACAAGCCCTTCTCGCGGTTCAATCCCATTACGAATGATTCACTCTTTCACATGTAAGGTAGACCACGCAACGACGATCATCTAATGACGCTCGTTACTTTTCGATTTCATTCGAATTGCAACCACGCATATCAAAAACAAATATATTTGTACGAAGTCAATTATTTTGTGTTATAGTGTTTGTACTGCTGAGGACTTGAAATGCTGATAAATATAATTTCGAGATCCTAACGTGATACATGCGATGAAATAGTAAACTCCTTTGCTCTGCACTTCTGGAAAAATCATGAGCTTACAGTCAACGATAACAGCATCGCAAATTCAATTGTTCAATCCATCAACAAATTGCATAACGTAGACTGCAAGATCCTTTTCAACCAAGAAATCAGAGCGGATATTGAATCTAAAGAACAAGCGGAGGAGATCGATAATTTACTACCTGAAAATAGCCGTCGTATTCTCACTTCGGTGGAAGAAGTAAGCGAAATTCTATTTTCCCGCCGTAACAAAACTTCGGCCGGCGATGACAATACACCGATCACAGTGCTAAAGAAATTATCTTTCAACAACCTGCTAAAGATCACCATGATCTTCAATCACCTGCTTTCATCGACAATTTTCCCAGCTGTTTGGAAACATGCTATCGGTCGACCGATTCCAAAGCCGGGGAAAGAATCAACATACATTGCCAACTGGAGATATCGACGCTAAATTCAATTTCAAAAATTTCCGAAATAATTTAAGTTTGCGAAAGGATTTCGATGACATACGGTTTTTCTCTAACGATCAGTTTAGCTTTCGGCCAGGACGTTCAACTCTACACCCTTTAGCGAAATTCAACGACAACATCATGGCTGGCTTGAACGACGGCAAGATCACCACTGCAGTCCTCCTAGACATTCGCGCAGCTTTCGATACCGTATGGCATAACGGGTTGAATCATAAGATAATGAATTGTGGAGTGCCACCAATTCTGTGCAAAATAGTACAAAGTTTTCTATCTGAGAGATCAATGACAATCAAAATGAATGGTGTTTTTTCGAAACGACAGAACATTCTTGCAGGAGTACCACAAGGGAGTTGCATCTCAGATATTCTGTTCCTAGCATACATTAACTATATGCCGACGCACCCTGGTATCGAAAAATCACAATTCGCCGATGACTCCCTTTTCTACAGCACTCACAAGGAATGCAAAATAACAGCTAAAACGTCCAATTCTTACCTACGGCGTATATCCGATTACTTCAAGTGTTAGAAATTGAACATTTGCGAAAACCAAAGCCAATTCATCAACATCGTCGGACGGTGTTCAGACACTAAGCGTAAAGTCAGATCGGAAGCAAAGAAAATGTTAATTACTATCAACAACAAATCCATCAAGACAGTCGATTCGATGCGATACTTGGGACAATGGTTTACGAAAAATGCCTCAGCGAAATGTCAAATTGATAAATAAATACAAAAATCCAACATTGTCACCAGGAAAATGAATCATCTACTTCGAAGCTCGAGGATCTCATGCAATGTGAAAAACTTGTTTTGCAAGACAATAATAAGGCCAATACTGTGTAACGCTTCACCAATCTGGACCAATCCGTCCAACACCTCTTCAGCTCAAATGGAGCAGATTCGACTAAACGAAATGAAAAGCCTCATATCAACAACATACACCAAACGAGAACGTGGCAGCTTTATATGCAAACAATTCTACTCTGTATCGCAAAGCCAAAACTCCTCGAGTAGACCGATTTATCACCAACAAAGCACAAAGTTTTATTGATCGCTGTAGCGAAAATGAAGACCCATCGATCAACAGCATAGGACAGTTCAGACAATTCGAAGACCCCAAATATATGCCGGTTGCTTTTTGGTCTAAATGGCGTTCGAATGGTACCCTCTTAAACGATAGCTACTCATTTATAACAAGAGTCAGCGCGGCCTTCATCAGCTAGTCTACAATACTAACCAGTAGTTTAAAAAGGTTTTCTTCACAATTGTAACAAGTTTCGTGGATTCAGTGTTTCCCTAACTGTAAAGTTTTCTTGTTTCATTTAATTATTTTGATCTAACGACCTTTCTCATTTTACAAATCATGATCGGAAATTTTCCCTACAAATTCAGACGAAAAATTTTATTTTCAAGTGTATTTTTCGTTCATATGTTCATGTGTAATGCTTTAGTATAGAATGAGATTAACTCAATATACAGTAGTAGGACTCAGTCCGTTAATTTATTCGTTAGATTTGGGGATGTGCAAAATCCCCCAGTGTATTATTGTCCATGAGACGATAATATTGTATCACTAGATGATATTGTCTCATGGACAATATTATTGTCTCATGGACGATATAAATGCATCAGATGACGATATTATTGTCTCATGGACGATATTATTGTATCACTAGACGATATTATTGTATCAGTGGACGATATTATTGTCTCATAGACGATATTATTGTATCAGTAGACGATATTATTGTCTCATGGACGATATTATTGTATCAGTGGACGATATTATTGTCTCATAGACGATATTATTGTATCAGTAGACGATAGTATTGTCTCATGGACGATATTATTGTATCAGTAGACGATAGTATTGTCTCATGGACGATATTATTGTATCAGTGGACGATATTATTGTCTCATAGACGATATTATTGTATCAGTAGACGATAGTTTTGTCTCATGGACGATATTATTGTCTCATGGACGATATTATTGTATCAGTAGACGATATTATTGTCTCATGGACGATAATATTGTATCAGTAGACAATATTATCGTCTAGGACGATAATATACTGGTGGATTTTGCTTGTTTTTGTTCTATAAACAAATAAAGACCACTGAAGAAAGGGGCATCTAAGTCCCCAGAACAGCAATACCTCTCAGACTTGGACCATTCGAAAGTACAACGTCAGGCACGAGTAATACTCACTTCTTCCTCCTAGTAATAATGAGGGATGGGTTTAACGACATGCTCCTCTATATATCAAAGGTAGTTTTTTCGTGAAAATCATTTTTTATTTCGAACGACATGATCAAACAGTATAATGTGACCGTAATTATCAGACTGAACATGAGTTCTAGTAGTCCCCCGGGAGCATTGAGCTGATGGATTCATTAATATCTGTCGACGATCAATGCGGCTCTCGAAAATTAATCCGATAATTGGGTCAGAAATAGCTTTATAATTTTTTGTGTTCGTCAAGCAACTGTATCCTGTTCCCCAATTAAAATAACTGCATGCGATGAAGATTCTTTGTATTTTTGTAACAGAACGATGAGAATTAAATGCGTTACTCACCCTAAGTCTTGTTTGGTGGGCAATAATCGTTTTTTGTGTTTGAAGACCGAATACCAATCGATGGGTGCTTCGTCAAAGAAAATGCTTTTCCTAAGACTGTCCTCGAAGTCAATGTAACCGGATATTTCGACACCATTCGGTAGCCGATGTCTTATAAATATAATCGTCTAAATTAATGTGATTAAAGAGTCGCTATTATTTCAAATTAAAATGTGTATTCATCAAACCATCATCATTCCAACTCTATTCGGACGTTCGCGTTGCGCTAATTGTAGCAAAAGTTCATCATTTAACTTATACATATGACTAAATAAAATGTGATGTTGTCGACTTGGAAAAAGCTCCTCACGAACAATTTTTTGCCGTGAATAAAATGCACTTCTGCTCAAAATTTCTGACGAAGATCTGAAAAAAATTCACATTTTCGAGAATATCAAACAATATCATAGAATCTAATAGAAGATTATTGTTTGGAAGATTTAAGTTATGATTTACTTCATATGCATACCATATAACAAGGGAGAGTATCGAACTCGTGTTTTGACGATATACGTACATATGGAGTGAATCGAGACTTATATCTTCCACACAATGCGCTGTTTTATTTTTCTTTTTTGTTTAATTCACACATTCAAACAGAAACGTATGTAAACTCGAAGTCATGTAAACCCTATTATAACTGAACGTGTTAGCTACCTGCGTAGCTCAGCTAGCTAGCATCTGGTGTTGGAAAGGTATTTTTTCCCAGAATTTGAGGTTCATATTCTAACGGCCATTATTAAAAGAAAACGTTTTCGTTTTTTATTTATTCCATCAACTCCGTAGATCATTTTTCATAAAAAAATTGGAAGACGAGTGCAAAGAAATCAGATTTTCAATCAAACTAATATTTGCATTGCAGTAAGACTTTACAAACGTTTTTTACACATTGATCACACCACGTTTTTAAAGACTTATTGCTCGGAAGATATTCGCCCGATTGAGAAAATAATTAGCATTGAAGAATTCCTATGAGAAATCATGTCCGCTCATTAATCCCAAACCCTCAACCGGTAGGCCTGTTTGGAATGAAGAACTGACCAAATTGAGGAAAGATCTAAGGAAAACATGGAATAGGGCAGGGAAAGCTAACAGGGAACAGGAAACTAACAAGGAAAAGTACAGGAAACTTCTCAGGGAATATAACAAAAAACAACTAGACTTAAAGGAGGAACGCAAAAGGAGATTCTTAGAGGAAGCAGAATCGATACCAGCTTTTGCAAAAATCCACAAATTGCTGGCCAAAGACTCCATTGCTCAAAGGGGATCCCTTCTAAAGCCAGACGGACAATTCACGTCGGATAGCAAAGAAACGGTTCGTCACCTACTCGAAACCCACTTTCTTGGTAGCGTGGAAAAAGATAGGGAAAACGCAGTGGAAAGTGTCCCCATCTAAGAAAGAATAGGCTTTTGCGGAAAGCCTGACAAAGAAGGGAAGAGTAAAATGGGCTATCCACAATTTCTACTCGTATAAATCGCAGGGTTTCGACGGAGTTATCCCTATAATGTTGAAAGAGGGTCTAGACCTTATCCTAGAACACCTGATCAGTATTTTTAAAAGATCGATTGCGCTGGGATACATTCCCAAGCTTTGGGGGACGTAGGAGTAGTTTTCGTCACATGTCAAAGCAAAGGATTTCAGGCCGATCAGTTTGACGTCTTTTCGTCTGAAGGCAGTAGAAGGCTTCTGGATGTCTATATTAGGGGTGAGGTACTAAAGAAGCTTCCTCTGCATGCTAACCAGCTCTCGTACCAAACAGGAAATCCACAGGTACAGCGCTACATCACCTGACGCAAAAGATAGAAAATATGCTGAATGCGAAAGATGTAGCGCCCTAGCTTTATGAACGGACATTGATGGCGCTTTTGACAATTCCGGCTTTGATACCATTACCAAGGGAGCTAAAACCAGGCAAATGGAAGATGTTTCACTCAACTGGGTAGTAAGGATACTTAGTGGAAGATCAGTTCAGGCCACAATATGTGGAGCCAGCATCAAACTTGGTGTTACCAGAGGATGTCCACAGGGAGGAATCCTATCACCAATTCTATGGTGTATGGTTATAGACTCTCTTCTGGTTAAACTAACACGCAGGGGTATTCGGATGATGTATCTACACAGGCAGCCTCCTTCCCACGGTCGCGGACCTGATGAGATCAGCGCTGAAATTAGTTGAAGCATGGTGTGAAGATAACGGGTTATCGGTCAACCCGGTAAAAACGAAAGTAGTTTTGTTTAGTAGGAAGAAATCTAAGGAAAATGTGAAAATCGGGAAATTTACTCTCTTCGGGGAGCCCATCACACCGATAACTACAGCCAAATACCGCGGAGTACTGGAAATCTTTTTATCAAAGTAACAGCTTGGCAACTGTTGGCAACCGATATTGGACAAAGGTCATACCACTATTCGGAACTTAGTCACAACAGAAGAACTACTAATGCCAAGCGATTAAATGAGATCAGAATTGATGCTGGACGACCAATTTAAAGGGTATATACCGGACAGGGAAATGTGTTTAAGCCCTAAGAATGACTTAGGCACACGTAATGAGGTCACACTTTTATGGGTACCAGGACATGAAAATGTACCAGGAAACGAAATACCGGACGAACTGGCGCGGAAGGGCACAAAACAACCTTTGTTAGGACCCGAACCTAAACTCGGGATATCCATGAACACAAGGAAGCACTTAGTAAAAGAATGGTTGTCCAAGGCACATAAAGAAATATAGGATGTGTATGATGGAGCGAAGCATACGAAAAGCTTCTGTAACAAACCATCAAAAACAATAAGCTTCTGAACCTCGGTAGAAACGATATAAAAAGGGCGATTGGGATTATCACAAGCCATTGTGGTCTCCAGAAAATACCTACACAATATTGGCCTCACCGACGACCCAATGTGCTTGTGCAAGTACAGCGAAGAGACCGGAAGACACGTCATTATGGATTGCCCTAAATACAGACTCCTGGATCTTTAACAAGCCCGAACTAGACAATCCAGACATTATAGTGGACGCAACCAAAATAGGGAAACTAGCTGAATTTCTGAAGCTAACGAAGAGACTCCAATAAAAGACCCGCATGGAACTTAACTCACTAATTGGACAAAGACAAAACAAAATACCGAAATACGTTTCGTATGGCCACTACTAGGATAAATGACATCACGACGTCAAATCTCAATGAAAATTTAAAAAAATCCACGAGTAGAATCGCTAATCATATGCCCAAGTTTTATAAACTATCGTATTAACCAAGTGGTAAATAGCTTGATTATAGTCTCGGTACGTGAATATTCCTCGGGGCAGAGCCACTCGGGTTCACTTCACCCCGACTATAATCGCTTTGTTAACTATTGCATATTGTGATTCGTGGATTCCACAAGCAAGCATCACGTCCAAAATTGACTAAATCGACTAGTCCTCACATTGACATTTCACGTTTTGCTTCAGAACGAATTAACCTTCTTTAACCTTTCAACTGTCGTTATGAAACTGATTGTCAGAAGACATTACATTGTGCCGTTTATATTTATTACCAAACAAATACCACACACGCCATCCAACCTACCTGTGACCCAATGCAGCGTTTATACGAACAAAATCTCGATTTCTTAAATAAAATATATCGTCTGTTTGAACGAAAGAGTCCAAATAATCTTCATAGGTTTCGTAATCCAATAGTTTTCGATCGTCAAAAATATCCATGGCTTGTATTGAGATGTTCGATTGATTTATAAGAAGCTTTGCTGCAGTTTCGAATAGAATAACAGCCCCACAGCTTTTGTGATGGATCAACTTGTTGGATTGTGTCGTTTTCGAAAATTTAAAGATTATTATGTCGGAGTTGCGTTTAAAGAAAACTTCTAATTTGTAGACAGGATTTTGTATGATAAAAACAAGGATTACTTTGATAAGAGCTTTTCATTTTTGTGTCTTCTAGGAAAACAAAACAACTTGATTCTCTATATTTTTATTTTCAATCAGCAAACCAAAAGTGGGAAATAAAAATGTATTTTTATCATTTCTCTCCAAAGATTCGATTTTGTATTTTTTTGCTATTCAATCCAGAAGATTTAACAAGATGTGTCTCAAGTACTGGTTTTGGGTTTTCTGTGCAGAAGTTTTGATCGTAATTTGTTTTCGTATCCGAATTGTCGATACCAACATCTTTAGACACTAAATTTAAATTCTATTGGAAACAGAAAAAAATAAATTAAATTATAACGATTCATTGGACATCTCCTAAAATTATGATATGGAACAATTCGCAACACACAGATAAATTTCAAAAATAAAAGTAAGACGAATACACTCCGTGCACGAAATTTATATATTGCGCTTGCCTTTGTTGTCCACTTTATGTGCCAGCGGCGCTATATTCGCTTGCGGTGCTTTATGTGCCTGCGGCGCTTTATGTACCTGAGACGCTTTATGCACCTGCGGCGCTTTATATGCCTGCGGCGCTTTATGTGGCTACGGCGCTTTATGTGCGTGCGTTGCTTTTTTAGCCTGCGCCACTCGTTCTGAACCCTGTTACAAAACACGTTCCACATCCCATTCAAAATTCCGTTCCACATACTGTTTCAAATCCCGTTCCAAATACCGTTCAAGTGCCCGTCGAAACTCCGACGCAGATACTTCTCAAAGCATAAAAATGGATCACATTTCCAACAGCCCGACATTTTCACAAATGCTGGTGACTTCTACTCACAAAGCTGTGAGACTTTGCCAAAGCAACTGATGGTTTATCTCTCATACCTTCCCAGATACTTCTAAAACCATAAAAATTGACCCCTTTAAATATCTTGATCATTTGTTAGTTTAATTTGCTTTTTCGTTTTCAGTTTTGATTTTAAAAAAGGGGGGGGGTACCGGCCTCGTTTGGGCGCCAGGGCTCTTAGAAGGCGCCATATAAAGTCCATATGTGTGTGTGGTGTGTATAGCACATTTTGTATGAGACAATGGTTGTGTGTTCGAGATAGAGGTTTGGTGACAAAGGGAAAGTTGTTGGGTTGGATGTGTAGTGTATCAGGGTGACCGCCAAAATGGCGGAAAATAGGCGGGGACTTTTGATATATTGTAGCGGAAGTTGAGGGGATCATTTTCGCCCATGCAAGTAGTAGCCTACGCGCTTCGGAAACGAAAACCCTTTTTAAAAGGGAAACGTGACGCAAGTCCTCGTCCCTTCTTCCAAAACAACTGATATCAATTTGGGTGGCGCTTGCAGCTTCGGAACGCACAAAATTCTTTTGAAATATTTTCACTTTTGATTAAAAAAATGCGTCACAAATGCCGGACCTCCCAGTGTTATAGTTTTTCTGTTCTTTCAGCTTTCACAATGCCAAAATTTGACTTTATGGGATGTATGGCATATTTTTGTACAGGAAATCAAATTTTTACGTATGAAAGCTGAAAGCGTAGAAAAATTATTACATTTTCTGAGGCGAATGGCCCTTTGTAGACAAGACGTTCGATAGAAAATGGGATGATTAAAGCGTCGCAGGCAAAGTTTTTAAGGCAAATGGAAATGTCAAAAAATGTCGAGTGTGGCTGAGAAAAGCTAGCAGCCGATCGCCTCTTCGACCAGTCCGGGCCTGGCTCTAGATTCACTTATGAGCGGTATCAAGAGAATGTAATCGTTCGTTTCTATATATTTGCATCGAAAAAAAGTCGTACCTTTAAGTTTATAACAAACGTTCCACTAGGACGATGATCGTGATATAAAAATCTCGTCCAGTTAGATTTTGCCTCTAACGACATGGTCAAATAGGACAACATGGTCATAAGTATTGCTTCGGATAACAGTTCTAGTCGTGCTTCTACCCGGAACACCTGAAGGATCCGTTGAAATAAGATAGCGATCGTGTTTGCTCTCAAAAATCAATCCCTGAATCGGATCAGCAATTGCTTTGAAATTTTTGGTTTCATTCAAAATTGAGAAACCGGTGCTCCAGTTGTAATATCTAACGATGGTATCGATAAAAATCGCCTTCATGTTTTTATTACTACAAACCCCAAGTCATTCGTTTTCGGTTTAATTCGTTCCGTCTCTTTGAATATTGCACACCAATCGGTTGAATCTTCTTCAAACTCTAAAATCGTCTTCCTTAGACTTTCTTCATAGTCGATGAAACCTGAGATCTCAACTCCATTCGATTGACGGTGTGTTAACGAAATTATGGTCTAGAAAAAGTACGAAACTCAATTTACGATATTCGGTAGTTTGTTTAAATGGTTACACTCATCATTCCGACACGATTCGGCCGTTCTCGGGTTGCTAATTCTTGTAACAACGGCTCATCTGAGTGACAATGGGCACTGAATAAGATATGCGGCTTTTGTGACGGATATAGGACCTCCCGGATGACTTCCTTTTTATGGTGAAATTGCTTTTTCGTTAGAACGTCTGTTAGTGACCTGTAAAATCGCATTTTTTAGCTTTTTCCAATAGTTATTTACATCACAAGGACATGTCATTTTCGAGGGCCTCAATATACTTTCGGTTCTCTTATCAAGCATGAAAAGTAAATTTTAAGAAATTGGGAGATGAGTAACCCTTATGGCCAATTGGAGTTATTCCAGCCTGCCGAAAACTAAAAGTAGTAAAGCGGAAATTAAAAGTGCGCACCATATGAATCTGTCAATAGACCGGAAGTTACCTATGGTTTGGAGTTGTGGTGCTTGACACAGAAAGACGAACAATCGCTGCACACATTCGAAGGAATAATATTTGATCACCAACAGACCCCATGACGAACCCAGCCAATTTAATGAAGAGCCGCAACAACAAAAATATGTCGACTACGTTGGTTCGGCCATGTACAACGTATAGAAGATCAGTGTATTCCAAAGAAAATCCTTAAGCCACATCGGAGAACGAAAGAAGTGCAAAATCCAGATGGTACGATGCAGCTTTTGCCATCTGTAGGAGTAACCAGATGGGACCTGGGAGGCGTGAGATGCGAATACGCCTGGTTGGAGGCGTACTTTAGAGAAGGGCAACACCCACAATGGGTTGTAGTGTCGTTTAAGTAAGTAGCAGCATTCAAAACACACTTACTCTCAACAACTAACCTTGTTAGTAACGACAGAGTTTCTGAGGGGTTTATTTTATTTATCCTATGAACTAAGACAACAAAAACATTTTCTGACTGTCGCACTGAGAAACTAATCCTCGCATTCGCAGCCCGAAATGTCCTTTCGTAGTTCAGCAACTTGGATACGAGTAACGATCATCCAATCTGTAAGGGACGACTGAATTTCACCATGATCTTGATACGACTTCAGTTTTGACAGCTCAATCTTGTTATCGCAGTTTGGGATGTCCTTTCGACGCTCAGCAACTGGACGTGATTGACCACCAATGATATCACATTCTACTTTGTCAATGCCAAAGATATTGCCATGCAGCAATACTTGATGGGGTTGCAATGTGACAGTTCGATTTTTTGTTGAATTTATCGGGATGTCTTTACGAGTCCGGTAGCCAAGATAGTCAATTGTCTCAGCATGCTATATACAAAATGGGCTCTTTAGGCTGACATAGACCATCCGTGGTTACTATTTGTTATCAGCTTTTGGTTTCTCAGTCACTATGAGGTTAAGTTGTTCCTCTACAGCATTTTGTAATTACAAAATTAATAAATTGGCCGTAAAATAAAAAAAAATTTATATTTGTCCAAACAAAGTAGTCAAATTTGTGGGGTTTTCAAGTAATGCTCGGAGTTTTCGAATTCTAGCTCCGGAGTGACAATAGCTAGAGAGTTGGTTTCTCCGGCAAAGTTATATAGATCAGTGAGAAGAATTGGTGACACGAAGTGTTTCGAAGGTGTGACGAAGTGTTTTGAAGGCAGCCGAAGGTGCCACGAAGTGTTCCGAAGGTAGACAATAGTGACACGAAGTGTTCCTAAAGTAGCCGAAGGTGACACGAAGTGTTCCGAAGATAGCCGGAGGTAACACAAAGTATTCCAAAGGCAGCCGAAGGTGACACGAAGTGCTCCGAAAGGCAGCCGAAGGTAAAACAAAGTGTTCCAAAAGTAGCCGAAGGTGACACGAAGTGTTCCTAAAGTAGCCGAAGGTGACACCAAGTGTTCCTAAAATAGCCGAAGGTGACACGAAGTGTTCCTAAAGTAGCCGAAGGTGACACGAAGTGTTCCGAAGATAGCCGAAGGTGCCACGAAGTGTTCCGAAGGAAGCCGAAGGTGACGCGAAGTGTTCCGAAGGTATCCGAAGGTGACACGAAGTGTTCTGAAGGTGACGCGAAGAGTTTCGATGGTAGCTGAAGGTGACACGAAGGGTTCCGAAGGTAATCGAATATGACACGAAGTCTTCCGAAGATAGCCGAAGGTGCCACAAAGTGTTCCGAAAGTAGACGAAGGTGGCACGAAGTGTTCCGAAGGTAATCGAAGGGTAGAACTCAGTGATAAAAATTTTTCTGAAGAAAAATTTTTTTACAAGAAATTTTTTTTAAAAGAAATTTTTTTTTAAAAGAAAGTTTTTTTAAAAAAAATTTTTTTTAAAAGAAAAGTTTTTCAAAAAATAGGAAGTTTTTCACATGAATTTTAGTTACAACTGAAAACTTCCAAAGCGACTGATTTCGCATGCAAAAACTTCTTAAAAGTTAAAGTGTGACGCAGTCCGTAAGTCCGATTCCAAAATTAAATATATCGCTTGAGGTGAAGCTATCGCTTTTGAACAAAACGTAATTTTGTTTTAGAAAAAGTGACGCCATTTTGTTTAAAGAATAAAACTTTGACCGCAAGCTAAATTTTTCCTCATTATCAGCGATAGCGTCACCTCAAGCGATATCATTAACTTTGGAAGCGGACTAACGGACTGTGTCACACTTTACGTTTTAGGAGGTTTCTGACTTTCCATTAGTCAAAATTAAGTGAAATTTCCAAGTGAACCAAAACGCATTTCATGGTGACTTTTATAGGGTTTAACTCGTCAAGATAACACTCACTTGAATCCTAATGCGGCAACCATTCGAGCAATGTCTTTGTTCCTCAGATAAAACATATCCTCGTCGTGTATTAACGAATCCAAATAATCCTCGTACGTGTCGTAGTCTAAAAGTTGTCTGTCGTTAAACAAATCCATTTTTGTGATCGATTTGAATTGTTTTTTGTCGAAAATTTTGTTAAATAAAAAATAAATAACTGAACACAAACGACTGATTCCCACACTGAAATAATTAAAACAAAAACTGCTTTGAAGCATAACGTTGCTGCTACTTATGTAAAAAGAAATTTTTCCATCCAAAATTACATTGACTCGAAAAGAAATCTAAGGCGATGGTTTAAGCAAGACATTTATTTGTTACAAAAACGTAGTGTCTAGCAATTATTTAAAAATAATTCAAATGTGCTTCTTGCTTCAGCTGGAATTGAATTTTTTTTGATGGCATGCTGGAGAGCTGCTCGGCATGCTTTGATGTCGTACACTAGATGAAAGTTTTTGTCTTCATGTTTCAGCAATCCCAATTGGTATAAAAAGAAATTGTTCACTCGTTTCACCTGAGGAAAAACGATTTCAATCAGAAATTTCATTCTAATTAGCCATAACAAATTTACTTGGTTGGTCTTCTCAGCGAATTCATAGCAATCGTTGAACAGCATCTGCGAAACCTCCAACGCTTCGTTTGACTCTTTCGAAATGACTGAGCATTTGAGAATGGAATAAACTAAATACACGAGATAGTCTTCTTCAGGAATGCTCTAAAAGAGTCAACAATTAAATAAAATTCTGTGGACTCCGCAACGGAATGCTTCTGTCTTACCTGCAAAAACGCCCTAAACGCCGCAACTTTATCGTTCTCTTCCAAAGCGTTGAACATTGCAAGTGTAGGAACGGTGGTGTTGCAAAATGTTTCAACAGTGTTCGGTCTCGCTTCTTCGCTTACAAATGCAACGCTGTCGTTCAATTTCTTCCAACTTAAATCGTTGGGTGCTGGCTCGTCCAAAGTAGAGTTGCGATTGATGCCAATTATCTCGTCACCATCATCCTCCGATGCTTCATATTCACCCTCTGATTCTTCACCCTCCGTCTCATCATCGACGTATTCATCATTTTCTTCGTCATTCTCTTCTTCTTCAACATCGGATTCATCTTCATCTAAAGGACCGAGAGCGTCGCCTTTTCCATACTCTAGCATTAACTCTGTAATTCGATCTCGACAGTCGGTGCCAAACTGAAAATTTGTTGCTCTTTAAAAGTGGATAAATTAACTTACTTATAAATAGACGAAAAGACGAGCCGTACATCGCGCTACCCATCGATTCTCATGATTTTTGTATCCTTGGAAATATTTTACAAGTTCCCCTTTCTCTTCATAATTTTTAAGAATGAGATCAAAATGTTGAAGTCGATGAGGTAATTTTAACCAGGCCGCAAACGTTAGGGGATCGGAGGAGGGTATTAACTGCCTAAGCGTCGCATGTAAGGAGTCAGGGATGAAAATAGGTGTGGGCATGGGCAAGGTTGAGGTTCTGCATGTCGGGAAAACTCGTGAAACGGGGAGCTACTGGAATCGGCTTCTCTTTGACGGGTACCGAAAGGCAAACTGTCCATAAAGTATGACGAGGAATTTTGTATAAAATTTCGAGAAAAATTTAATTTCGAATTTTCGTAAGGGCTCGCGCATGTGACTTCAATAAACAAATAAAAAAATTCGGTTTTTCAAAAAAGAGTAGAGTAACGGAAACACAATTTCAAGTTCATTTTCGACCACTTTCGCCGGAACAACTTCATCGGCTTTGCTGATTGTCGAATTGTTCGAAGTTCGCCCTCCTTTTCGGAAATACCAACTTTTCGTCAATCAGTTTAACTTGAATTATCGTGCTACAGATGGTCGGACATCGTTCGTATGATTGTAACCGGCGAGGTACTGAAACAATTTTAGCTCAACCCAAAAAGGATTTGACTCAGGAGATTGAAAAATCGAACAATCGAATTTAAGCATAAAACCATTTTTTGGGCTAGAGCCGACCAAGGACCTTTAGTAGAGGCCTCGGACACATACTTCCATAGTCCAAAATGTTTCCCTCAATTTTCTCTGCAACACAACAAAAAAATTTTGTTTTCCAATTTTCTTCCATAAAATGTGAGACATTCCTACACCTTTCGATTAAAAATTATGTGCAAAAAACATGTAGGGCCATAGCAGAGACTAGTTTTTAGTGCCCTAGCTAAGTCCAAGGGCTCAAAATCAAAAAAGTTGCATCCATAAATTGTCGGCCATGCCCAGTCCTTTCAAGCAAGAAGAAAAAAATTTATAATCGAAAGGTCTAGGAATGTCTCACATTTGTTGGAAGAAAATTTTTTGATTAGAAGCCCTTGGACTCAGCCAGGACCCTAAAACTGAGTTTCTACTAGGCCCCAACGTGTTTGTGTGGTCAAAAGCAATGCTGTAGATGTACGAAACGGTAGTAAGGCCCGTGATAAGTCATGGCTGCGTAGTATGGTGGCCAAGGCCCAACGTGCAGACGGCGACGGAAAGGTTGAAAGAAGTTCAGAGGTTCGCGTGTGTGTGTGCCACGAAGACGACGGCAACGGCGGCCCTGGAAGTGCTACTAGCAGTGCCACCTATCGATATGGTAGTGAAGGCGAAAGCTTTCGCAACAGCAGACAGGCTGACACAAAATGGCTGATGGTCTCCAGGTTTCAAGACCGGGCATGGGAAGATCAAAAATATGATGCCGCGGGACTCTATGACACAGAAACATAGTTTCGAAAGAAACTTTAAAGTACTATTCCCAAACAGGGATGAGTGGGCGAACGGGTGGTCACCTACGCTACCCGAAAGTGTATAAGTCAGATTCACAGACGGGTCGAAGACAGGTGAAGGGACCGGAGCCGGGGTATATGACCCGAGGACGGATAGCGGCACCTGGATTCAACTGGGAAGTGTATCCAGCATCTTCCAGGCGGAAACTTCAGCAGCTCTCTTGGGAACTCGAGAAATTCTGCCAGAAAGACTGAATGGTGAAGACGTGATCTTATGCACTGATAGTGAATCAGCGCTTTTGATATCACCCAATGTGACTTCTAAATTGGTAGAAGAATGTAAAGGCTACCTGAATCAGATAGGGCTGAGCAATCGAGTCAAACTAGTTTGGGTACCTGGGCACTCCGGAGTGAACGGTAATGAGAAGGCTGATGAGCTGGCAAAAACCGACTCAACGACAATCTCATCCCCTCAACCTCACATCCCCATTCCGAATTCGCTTTGTGCGAAAGCGGTGAAGGACTGGGTGAGGGCGGAGCATAGAAAAAGCTGGACAGCGTATGAAGGAGGAGTGCATACCAAGCATTTCTTCCCCACTCCGAACGAGAAATGTTCTAGGGAGCTCCTGACGATGGGCCGGGATCGCCTAAAAAGGGTGGCTAGTGCGACGACCGGGCATTGCGGACTCAACAAGCACCTGACGAAGATGAGAATTTCAGGTGACTCAGACTCTTCCTGTGGCTTGGAAGAGGAAACGGGCGTTCATGTTGTATGTGAAGCTAAGACACAGGACACTAGACGACTACGTCGTGCACATTTCGAAAGTGGCCGACCTAGGGCCTATCATATTAGGCAGGTTCCTGGTCGGCTCGCAAAGGTTTTCATAATTTTTTTATATGATGAGCGGTAAAAAGGAACAAAGAGTCACAAGATCTGTATTCCAGACCACGAAAGTGATCGTCCCAAACCGATAAAAATCTAAAAACGTGTTTGTTTACGTAAATGGGGCAAATCCTAACCGATTTGGTTGATTTTTTTTCTATTTGAGAGGTAACAGAGCACCGAATTATATTCAAAAACAAATAATGGCGCGTTGCATGTGCTTGTACTGAAATGAGCCTTATGTCGGTCCTAAGGTCGGCGCTAGACAAAAAAAATGGTATTTTGCTATGTTGTATAGAAAATTGAGGAAAATATTTTTGTTTATGGAAGCATTTGTCCGTGGCCTCTCCTGAGGGCCATAGGTAGAACTAAGGTCGGCTCTAGCCCTGAAAATTGTTAGACCCGTACGAAGAACGAAGTTCTTCGAAAAGGGGTCTTATGCGTTTACCACGACGTTTGTAACCACCGCAATTTCGACCTGGGAGTAGGTGGGGAGCATCGATCCTAGTGCCTAGATGACGAATCAACAATAAAAACGTTGTCCGTCCGTCCGTCTGTCACCGTGAAACCGATTTTCAAAAAAAAAAAAAAATTCCCTGAAAGGTAATCGAAATATCTTTTATGGGATTGAATCTGGGCACTGTCGGTCCAAGGGCCGCTGAGCTAGGGCCGTTTAAGTGGTTTTTGGTCTTTTGCACATAACTCAAGTAAATCTTTTCCGATTTTCATAATTTTTTTTTGTTTGAAAGATCTGGGCATTGCCGACAATTTACGGAAGAAACTTTTTTGGATTTGAGTCTCTGGACTTGGCTCGGGCGCTAAGAACGAGTCTGTGCAGGGGCCATACGTGTTTTTTGTACATAACTCGAGTAAATCTCTTCCGATTTTATAATTTTTTTCTTGATCGAAAAGTCTAAGATTGTCTATCGTTTTATGGAAGAAAACTTTTTGATTAGAGACACTTGGACTCACTGAGTTTTTACTAGGGCCCAATGTATTTGCTTACATAAATTGGATAAATCCTATCTGATTTCGTTGATTCTTTCTCTATTTGAGAGAACCGAGATATATTCAAAAACAAATTTGTACCCGGTGCCTGTGCTTAGGGCTGAAGTGCGCCTCAGGTCTGTCCTAAGGTCGGCCATAACCAAAAAAAATTTTTGTTGCTATGTTGCAGAGCAAATTGAGGGAAACATTTTTGTCTATGGAATTATGTGTCCGAGCATTTCCTAAGTTCTGCCCTAGACAAAAATATTGTTTTTCACTTTGTTGTAGAGAAAATTGAAAGAAATATTTTTGTCTATGTAAGTATTTGTCCGAGGCCTCTACTGAGGGCCCTAGGTCGGTCCTAGGCAAAAAACGGTTTTTCGCTAAGTTGTAAAAAAAATTGAGATGAACATTTTTGTCTGTTTGGGGGTCAATTTTGTACTTTCGAAAGGCCGTTCTTACACCGTTTCTTCGGACGGGTTTTTCATTATTGCCCTCTCGGCAATTTCCAATACAATTTAATGTCGACGTAATTTCATACACTCAAGAGTTAAGACAATATTCACTTTAATACATTCGAGTCTTTTCGTAACATCAACTCTGTTTGCCACATCTATTCTGATACGTACGGATCCCTTGCATATGTTTTTGTCTAGGGCCGACCTAGGGCCATAAGGAAATGCCTCAGACACATACTTCCATAGATAAAAATATTTCCCATAATTTTCTCTACAACACAGCAAAAAAAATTTTTTTCAGGTCAGAGTGGGAAATGTTGTTTTTCCTTTATTTATCGGACGGCGGTCGTTTTGAATTGAAATACATTAATTCTTTACGCAAATTTTCGATGTCTGTTGGACATCATCATCAGGCATATCTTTATTGGAAAATTTGAATTTGACGTTAGATTCACATGAGCTTATTTATATCATCTATGTAACTTACTGTTCTGTGTGCAGTTAATAGAATGAAAGTTTTGAAAATGAAATGAATAAATTGCTAATTAAAATAACTAGATAAATTAGTGATTTACACTGACTTTACAAACATTTAAAACTTGATGGAATAAATTAGAGACGAAGACTTTACAAATGGACTTGCAATTATAAGAATATTATGACACATATCGGAAATTCGTCGTCTTTGAACTTGTTGGCAGTTATTCAAGCTTAATTATAATTGGGCGGGAAAATTTAAATTGTGAAGTTGAAGCTATGTGGTTTGAATGTCTTTATAAGTGTTGATTATATGTGTGTAATTGTTGTTGAGACTGTTTTTATCGCGCACAAAGTTATTCGAGCGGTTCCCAAACATCCATATATAACTTGCTTCTAAGAACTCACGTTTCGTTTCGTTTGTTTCACGGTCAATTATTGTCGTTGCTTCAAAATCTGGTTCATGTTCGGTTCCTAGTTGGTTCTCTATCGTAAGGGCATGCTTTATTAGAGCTGTTTTACCACCAGAAGTAAAACGTTTCTCATAATCTGCGCTATGCTCGCTTATTCGAATGCCCAATCTGCGACCTGTCTGGCCTAAATAGTGGTCCTGTATGCAATCTGTTCTCTCTTTGCAAGGAATGTTATAAATGACATTCCTCTGACCGAATTTCCCAATCCTTGATTTCATGTTGGAAAAAGAGTTTTTCAATTTTCTCGCCGGTTTCGGTGCTATCGTGAGATCAGGAATTGTTGTGCGAAAAGTTCTGGCAATGCTCTCAGACAGTGTTGGTATATAATGGACACCACTATATCGCTTAGATTCGTTCATTGTAGGAGTAGGGTCGTTATTAGATGCTTGTTTCTTTTGTTCATTCTCTATGGCTTTTTTGATCATTTTCATTGGATAATTATTCTTCAATAGAACTTCATGAATCCTTTCTATGTTGTCATCTATGAAGATGGGGTCGCTCAATGACAAGACTCTATGAACAAATGTTTTGGCGATATTCCATTTCATTGTATAGGGGTGTGATGATAGATAATTCAGAAGTCGATTAGAAGATGTTGGTTTACTGTACCAGTTCGTCAAGATTTTCCCATCATGTTGATGGATCAATGTCAAGTCGAGAAAATTTAGTTTTTTGTCTTTCTCAATTTCGTATGTAAATTCTATTCTCCCATCTCGAAAAGTGCTAGCTGTTGCATGAACCTTCTCTGGTGGGGCTGTCGTTACTATGTCGTCAATGAACTTTTTTAGGAATTTCGGCTTATAATCTAGTTGCGGTAATCTATTGTCAAATATTTCAGTGAGCAGAATATCTGAGAGTGTACTCGCTAATGACAAGCCCATCCCAAGTCCAAATTTCTGCTTGTAAACTTGGTCTTTGTATCGGAAGAATGTACTCGTATGGATACAGAACTCGAGTAACTCGAAGAATAATTCTTCGTTTACTGCAGTGTGCTGTTGGATTAGGGGCCATTTTTGCTTCAAGATATCGATGACTTTAGTAGTGTCGGTATTTGTGTATAGCGATACTACATCGTAAGAGACTAAGACATGATTGTGTGGTACCTGAATTGTGGAGATGAAATCTTTGAATGTGTAGGCATTTTGGACGTTATACTTCTCGCTGTCGATTATTTTCTTAAGAATGTCGTTCATGTACTTGTTGAGAGCGTAACTAGGACTATTCACAGTGTCTACTACAGGTCTCAGTGGTATTCCATTCTTATGGAGTTTCGGTAAGCCATGTATGCGGGCATATTGGGCACTCAAATTGTTTAATTCTATTCTAGTGCCTTTATCAATATAGCCTTGGTTAAAGAGCTTACTCACCATTTTTGTATTCATACTAATAAGGTCATCGAGAGGGTCGTAGTCAATGATTTCGTATGTGTTCGTGTCACTAAGTAGTAGGTCCATTTTCTCATGATATTCAGCTCGTTCCATTATTACAGTTTTGTTGCTTTTGTCGCTATTGAGTATGATTATATTGCTGTTGGTTCTTAAGAACTTTTGTAAGTTGTTGAAGCTCTTCAGAATGAGTTTATCTGTCAGACTAAGTTTGGGATCCGTTTTTAGGAAGTTAGTGATTTGTGTAGTTATGATTGACCTGATGTTGCCGACGTTCTCTTCTTCACAAAATGCTCCTAATGTGTATTCAATGTCTGCTAGCAAATGTGGAATTGGTAGGTCTTTAATTTCCATTGGCAAATTAAATTTCGGACCAAAGCTTAGTAGCATCATTATGTCAGTAGGAATGTTGGTTTCAGTAAGATTAATCACACAATTCTCATCATATACAAAGTCTGGGATCGGGTGTTGGGCATCGTATCGCTTGTTAAATTTAGCCGTACAAGGCACTAGAATAGAATTAAACAATTTGAGTGCCCAATATGCCCGCATACATGGCTTACCGAAACTCCATAAGAATGGAATACCACTGAGACCTGTAGTAGACACTGTGAATAGTCCTAGTTACGCTCTCAACAAGTACATGAACGACATTCTTAAGAAAATAATCGACAGCGAGAAGTATAACGTCCAAAATGCCTACACATTCAAAGATTTCATCTCCACAATTCAGGTACCACACAATCATGTCTTAGTCTCTTACGATGTAGTATCACTATACACAAATACCGACACTACTAAAGTCATCGATATCTTGAAGCAAAAATGGCCCCTAATCCAACAGCACACTGCAGTAAACGAAGAATTATTCTTCGAGTTACTCGAGTTCTGTATCCATACGAGTACATTCTTCCGATACAAAGACCAAGTTTACAAGCAGAAATTTGGACTTGGGATGGGCTTGTCATTAGCGAGTACACTCTCAGATATTCTGCTCACTGAAATATTTGACAATAGATTACCGCAACTAGATTATAAGCCGAAATTCCTAAAAAAGTTCATTGACGACATAGTAACGACAGCCCCACCAGAGAAGGTTCATGCAACAGCTAGCACTTTTCGAGATGGGAGAATAGAATTTACATACGAAATTGAGAAAGACAAAAAACTAAATTTTCTCGACTTGACATTGATCCATCAACATGATGGGAAAATCTTGACGAACTGGTACAGTAAACCAACATCTTCTAATCGACTTCTGAATTATCTATCATCACACCCCTATACAATGAAATGGAATATCGCCAAAACATTTGTTCATAGAGTCTTGTCATTGAGCGACCCCATCTTCATAGATGACAACATAGAAAGGATTCATGAAGTTCTATTGAAGAATAATTATCCAATGAAAATGATCAAAAAAGCCATAGAGAATGAACAAAAGAAACAAGCATCTAATAACGACCCTACTCCTACAATGAACGAATCTAAGCGATATAGTGGTGTCCATTATATACCAACACTGTCTGAGAGCATTGCCAGAACTTTTCGCACAACAATTCCTGATCTCACGATAGCACCGAAACCGGCGAGAAAATTGAAAAACTCTTTTTCCAACATGAAATCAAGGATTGGGAAATTCGGTCAGAGGAATGTCATTTATAACATTCCTTGCAAAGAGAGAACAGATTGCATACAGGACCACTATTTAGGCCAGACAGGTCGCAGATTGGGCATTCGAATAAGCGAGCATAGCGCAGATTATGAGAAACGTTTTACTTCTGGTGGTAAAACAGCTCTAATAAAGCATGCCCTTACGATAGAGAACCAACTAGGAACCGAACATGAACCAGATTTTGAAGCAACGACAATAATTGACCGTGAAACAAACGAAACGAAACGTGAGTTCTTAGAAGCAAGTTATATATGGATGTTTGGGAACCGCTCGAATAACTTTGTGCGCGATAAAAACAGTCTCAACAACAATTACACACATATAATCAACACTTATAAAGACATTCAAACCACATAGCTTCAACTTCACAATTTAAATTTTCCCGCCCAATTATAATTAAGCTTGAATAACTGCCAACAAGTTCAAAGACGACGAATTTCCGATATGTGTCATAATATTCTTATAATTGCAAGTCCATTTGTAAAGTCTTCGTCTCTAATTTATTCCATCAAATTTTAAATGTTTGTAAAGTCAGTGTAAATCACAATTTATCTAGTTATTTTAATTAGCAATTTATTCATTTCATTTTCAAAACTTTCATTCTATTAACTGCACACAGAACAGTAAGTTACATAGATGATATAAATAAGCTCATGTGAATCTAACGTCAAATTCAAATTTTCCAATAAAGATATGCCTGATGATGATGTCCAACAGACATCGAAAATTTGCGTAAAGAATTAATGTATTTCAATTCAAAACGACCGCCGTCCGATAAATAAAGGAAAAACAACATTTCCCACTCTGACCTGATTGTCTAACGGTCAATAACAAACCTCCCACCTTGGGAAAACTCATCGATCAAAAATTTTTTTGTCAAGGGCCGACCTTAGGACTGACCTAGGGTCCTAAGTAGAGGCCTCGGAAACATACTTTCAAAGACAAAAATTTTTTACTCAATTTGCTCTGCAATATAGGGGAAAAAATTTGTGGTTAGAGCCGACCTGAGGCCCACTTGAGCCCTAAGCAAAAGCACCAGTTCCAAATTTGTTCTTGAATATAATTCGGTTCTCGGTTACCTCTCAAATAGAAAAAGAGTCAACAAAATCAGTTAGGACTTGCCCCATTTATGTAAACAAACAAGTTGGGCCTTAGTTTCAGGGTCCTGGTTGAGTCCAAGGGCATCTAATGAAAACGTTTTCTTCCATAAAATGTGATTCATTCCTACACCTTTCGATTAATTTTTTTTTTTTTGAAAATCGGAAGTGATTTACTATAGTTATGAACAAAAGACCAAAAAACACTTAAACGGCCCCAGCTCGGCGGCCCTTGCGCCGACAGTGCCCAGATTCAATCCAATAAAAGAATTTTCGATGACCTTTTTGAGTTTCACTCGAGTTATGTGTTGACGGACAGACATTTTTTTTTTGCAGATTTGTCTGAACATGTCACGGGCTGTTGATAATGACGCCACACTTGCTGTAAAATCTACTAAATCTATAACTTAAAGCTAGTTATAGTCTCTGTTTACAGTACTACGGCTACCCCTGCAAATAAAGCACGTGTTCCATAAACAGTATTTGCTGTCCTGACGGAGTTATGACCTTTCACGGATCTTGAGTTAGCGTAACAGTTCATATATGTTAGTAATGCGGGAGGGGAACGGCTGCTTAAGACATTTAACGAATTTTCGTGCAGTTGAGGAACCCCTTTGCTAAAGTCTCAAAGGAAGGAGTCAGGGTGATGGTAAGTGAATCGAGAGATGAATAAAGAGAAACTAGGACGATTCATCATTCGACAAGACTTTTCAAAACCGTGGAAAAGTGAAACTTGATGAACGTACTTGGTTTCCATTTAGCTGTACATCTTTGATGTGTGTTTTGTTATGAAGTGCTGCAGCGATTTCCAAACCTCCTTCCGCTCCAATTTCGTTGAACCCAAGGTTAAGAGTCTGCAATTGTTCGTTACACATTTTATATTCGAAATATTCCTAAAACAGTCGTTACCTCAAGTTTTTCATGACCGTCTTGTAAAACTTCCGATATGAAAATGGCTCCAGTTGTTTTCAGCAAACAATCACCGAGATTGACATCTACTAAATTTTGCATCACTTCAATGGCCTCGGCTAAATGTCTGGCACCTTTGGCTGTGATGGTGTTGTCATTTAAATTCAAAACTCTCAAATTGGGATTCAGTTTGAATGCTTCAGAGAGTGCTAGAATGCCGGGATGATAGATGCCATTTTGAGGCATTGCCACCTCTTCAAGTGTCTGAATTATTCCGAAAACTTTGGCAAGGGCCTTGGCACCATCATTCTCAAGTCGATTTCGTCCGGCAATGAAAACTTTCAATTTCAGCGGAGTTCCAGCGCTCGAACTAGCGGCATGACATTCAGTGAGTGCCTGGGCTAACATCTTACCACCTCCAATTCCCAGTCCACAATTGTTCAGTTTCAATTCCTAGAAGAAATCCATAATGTTGCAGTAAAGAGACAATCTACACTGAGTTTGAAGTATTAACCTGAAGAGAGTAACACGTTGGACTCTTTAATAAATCAACTAATCCGGTCATTCCATTCGGACCCAGCGCGTTATCACTGCAATCTAAAACCGTCAACTTAGCTCCAGCAGCAATCATTCCCTTGCCGAGACTCATAAGAGCTTGGGGAATTTCGGTTTTCAAACGTCCGGTAAACAGATCTTTCCATAAAGCTTGCTTGAATTCCGGATGCTTCTTAAGCGCCTCAGCAATCCCATTTGCTGCATCGACGCCTAGGGTATTTCCTTCAAGATGCAAGTAGTCAAGTGTTTTGCAATTTGTTATTGCATCGATGAGGTCTTTGGCTGTACACAAAAAGAGATTCCAATTTGAAAAACGTTCTTTCATTCAAAAACATTGTCCTTTCTGTACGTTACCTTCAGCAACAGTTCCCCAATTTTTAGCTTGTCCAACAAAACTTACTCCTGACAATTTCGTTTCGGCCAAAGCTTCAGCGAAATCTTTAAAACCGAAGCTCGACATAATTTTTTACAATAGGAACGATTTGCGTAAACTAAATAAATTATCAGTTCAAAAACGTATTCACAAACAACGCAAGTTTTTTGAAATAAGTTAAAATTGGGTTATGTTTTTGTTTGACGGTTTAATGACATGGAGGGAAGTTTACTGGGAATTCAATGAATAAGAGTCATGCGAGTGTCCTTCATCAGATGGCTCTGATGAATTGAGGCGGCGGGATTTTATTTAAAACATATGCAAGGGACACATCATACGCATCAGAATTAATGTGGCAAACAGAGGTAATGTTACGAAAAGACTCGAATGTATTTAAGTAAATATTGTCTTAACTCTTAAGTGTATGAAATGAATTACGTCGATATATAATTGTACTGGAAATCGCTGAGACGATTCCAAATCACCAAATGACAAAAGTTTTACCCTTAATCTTCTGTACAACATAGCAAAAAACAATTTTTTGGTCTAGAGCCCTAAGAAGAGGCATCGGACAAATACTTCCATAGGACACGAAGGAGAGACCTCGGACACATACTTTTATGGACAAAAACGTTTGGCTCTTTTTTCTCCACAGCGTTGCACACAAAACTTCATCATTAGAGGAACGAGCATGAAAAACCACCAAGTATCGTGCAGTGTCGTTTAGTTTACTAGTGCGAATTGGGCCAACACTAAGAACCCTATAGAGCCAGTATCACTCAATCAATTTTCCCTAATTTTTTTTCGTGATTTCTGGAAGTCCATCTCTTTCATTCAAAACACTGAAGAGCGATTTCCGTGCTAATTTCGTAGAGATGTAAGTCAAAAAGTTTCATCGACCTTCAAAAAACCACGTTTTTGAACGGTGGCAGGACATTTCTCCGCCGCAAATAACGCCCGGGGCATTAATAACACCCGGGCGTTATTAACGCCCGCCCGGGTGTTAATAACGCCCGCAGTCCGGGCGCTAACAACGCCCGGGGTGTTATTAACGCCCGCACTCCGGGCGCTAATAACGCCCGGGGTGTTAATAACGCCCGCACTCCGGGCGCTAATAACGCCCGGGGTGTTATTAACGCCAGCACTCCGGGCGCTAATAACGCCCGGGGTGTTATTAACGCCCGCACGCCGGGCGTTAATAACGCCCAGCTGAATAATTGGATAAACGCTACAAAATGGCGCTTTAACAAATAACTTTAATTATAGAGCATGTAACTAGAAGAAGTTGACTAAGAGTAAAATTTTCCTTATACAGAACGTATATAGAAGGAGTTGAATAGAGGAAAATTTTAAAATGCGGTGAAGGTTTATTTTCTCACTTTTTGTGTAATAAGTTTTTTAAAAATGTTGATAGTTACAGCCTTATCCTTTTAGAGGTGTACAACGTGAAATATATAGATGACATTTGTACAATGATTTCTAACAGCTTTAAAAAAAACATGATGCAGTTTCATAGGCCGAAAATTTCAACTAGAAAATGGTGACTGTTGGTGTCTTTCCAAAAAGTGGAAAATAAACCTTGGCCGCACTTTACTTATACAGAATGTTGACTAAGGGGAAAATTTTCCTTATACAGAATGTAACTAGAAAGAGTTGACTACAGGAAAATCTTCCTTATACAGAATGTCACTAGAAGGAGTTGAGTAAGAGGAACATTTTCCTTATACAGAATGCCACTAGAAGGAGTTGACTAGAGGAAAATCTTCCTTATACAGAATGTCACTAGAAGGAGTTTAGTAAGAGGAACATTTTCCTTATACAGAATGTCACTAGAAAGAGTTGACTAAGGGGAAAGTACAGAACGTCACTGGAAGGGATTGATTAGGAGAATCATACAGAATGCCACTTGATGGAAGAATTTTTCTCTGTGCTCTTTTATTTTTAAAAAAGTTGTCAATAAAAATGAAAAAATTACATGAAAACTTTATGAAAGTCATTGAGCACTACTACGATTTTGAAATTTAAAAATTTGAGTAAAAGGGATAAATAAAAACAATACAAAACGAGGTGTGTACATTGAAATGTCCTAAGCTTCTGAACTTAAATAACTTCCAATTTATTCTTGAAGCTCAATAGCGTGCGGGCGTTATTAGCGCCCGGAGTGCGGGCGTTATTAACACCCCGGGCGTTATTAGCGCCCGGAGTGCGGGCGTTAATAACACACCGGGCGTTATTAGCGCCCGGAGTGCGGGAGTTATTAACACACCGGGCGTTATTAGCGCCCGGAGTGCGGGCGTTATTAGCGCCCCGGGCGTTATTTGCGGCGGAGATATGTCACGTCACCTTTTGAACGGCAAAAATAGTTCCCTTCTGAACGTTAGCTGTGACGGACGTTCCTCAAGGATCAACTATATCTTCTCTCTTGTTTGTTATATTTCTTCACGATCTTTTGAAAGGGGGTTAAAAGGCAATCTCTACCCGTATGCAGACGACACTGCATTTCAATATACGACCAACTCGTTGGATGAGTTACGATCAGCAATGCAGAGAGACATGGACCTTCTGTATTCTTGGTCATTGGTCATCTGATAACTTATGTTTGGACCCGTACGAAGTACAAGAGGTCCTATACGTTTACTACAAACAATTCTATTGTAACATGGGGTAGATCGAGGTGGGAGTGGGGGGATGCATCTATTATCGTCTAGAGATGACGAATCAGCAATAAAAAAAATGTCCGTCCGTCCGTCCGTCCGTCTCCACTTTTTTTTCCAAACGGCTCAACCGATCAGCCTAATCTTTTTTTTCCCTGAAAGGTACACGCCTCCCATGATTCAAGTTCGAAGATGAGCAAAATCGATCAAGTGGTTCCGGAGATATGGTCGAAGAAGTGACCAAAAACATGGTTTTTCGAGGGTCGGTGAAACTTTTTCGCAAATATCTCAGCAAGTAAAGCACGGAAATTGCTCAATTTGGTGTCAAATGAAAACATTTGATGCCAAAAAACTGGGGAATTTTTTTTGTTGGAATCGGGTCAGGGGTCTGCGCACTGGGAGCCATGGAATGGGCGAA
>CM055403.1:33692012-33719682 GCA_029228625.1 Pseudolycoriella hygida | reverse complement strand
ATCTCCAGAACTATGAGAGGTAGAAAGTTGCTTCCAAGGACAAAGTTGTAGACAATAAAAATTTAGATAACAAGTGTTTCTGGGTTTGAGTGAAAAACGACTTAGTCCTTGGATATAAGCTTTTCTAGATTTGAATGGTCTGAGACGTACTTCGGTAGGGGCTTTGACATTACCTTGGGTAATTTCTATGGATCTTTGAAATTCTTACAGTTATAAAAGAACAGAAAACGTTGGATTGTTTGCTTATTTGTATATTTAGGTACGTTCGAGTCACTTTGCCACATCTATTCTGTTTGTCACATCTATTCTGATACGTACGGGTCTTTGGTTATGTTCGTTAATGAAATTAAATCCAATTACATGGAAATGAGACTCAACACTTCAGATCGCCATTTGGTGGAGTAATCATTGGGCGTCTCAAAACAGTGAAGTATCTCGGTTTAATGCTGAACGACCGCCTCACCTGAGAAGATCACATCGATAGAATCATAATGAAAGTTTCACCTGTCATTGGACCCTCAGACGCATTAGATGGTTTGTGCCTGTCTCAGGGTTTTGTTCAACGTGTATTTCTCATTCGTTCACTCACACGTGAGTTATCTTTGATCCAATCCTGAACCGCGTTCCTCAATACCCGCTGGATGAGCCGCTTTTTCTTCAAAGAAAGCAATACGTAACATCCACAGCTTATACGGTATATGAATTCGACTAAGAATCATTTTAACTGTTCAGTATAACCGATCGAAGCATCACCAATATCTCATCCATCTCAGAGAAATAAGTTGACCTTATAAACACCATGAATCGACAGTAACAATTAATAAGAACCTAACAATCGTGTCCAATTTCACCATAATTATCTCATCCTGAGCTATTGTATTATATTCTCATGTAAAATAGAAAAAAGGAAAAATACATCAATTTGAGTTTTTAAGGCCCTGGGTATTGTCTCTTGGACAGCCATTCTTTCAGCTTACTCCTAAAAGAGAACGTTCGTAAAGCAGTGATTTCAACCGGTAAGGAATTGTACAAGACACACCCCATGATACTCACAGCTCTTTCTCCCATATTTGTACGAGTGGCAGCCTGGTATATTGCGTTTTCTCGTTTCATATCTATGGGTTGTCTTTTTAAATTCAATCGCATTGTGTATATTCTTAGAGTCTGTTCCCATTCAAGACTCCCGGACACTGCACTTTAAACAAGTCCACCGTGGAGTGTCTCTGCCTCAATTTACAAGCGTGTTTCAATCATCGTTTTTGCAAGGTTTGCAGTTGATCAATTGACCTCTTACTAGCCTTACCCCATATTCCAGTTAGATATACTAGGTTTGAATGTGCTAAGGTATAGTATATTTTCATTAAGATATGTTTCGGCAAGAATTGCTTTAGCTTGTTAAGTATACCACTCACTGATTCTAGCTTCTTACAAACCTTTGTTATGTGACTCCCCCATTTCAGATCTTCATCAATTAGGAGGCCTAGATATTTGTATGTAGACACTACTTCTATCTCCTGTCCATCCATTATAACTGCTTGGATCATGGGCAATCTTTTAGCCTGCCTGCGGCAATGCATCTTCTTCACATTGAGTGACAGCTTGTTGATCCTAAAGAATTCACAACAGCAGAGCCAGATCGTGGTTAATATCTGATACATTCCGATCACAGGAGATGTTGGAGCAGAAGTCTCCCGTATCGTCCGCAAATAGGAGAATCTCACCTTTAAGTGGAAGCCTAAAGACATCATTTATGTACCGTATTTTGCTCTAACTTTGAACGGTGGGGTAACTTTGACCATTTTTACACAAAAAAGATTTGAACACAAAACAATAATCGTAGAGCAAACTAATTTTCCCATTAGCCATTGCGACAAGTTTTTGTTATGGTTAATTTGAATTTCTAGCAGTGTACCATTGGTATCACTGATTTTGAACACGATCTGTGGCCAAGTTCAGAGTTTCATACCATCCAGATTATTCGACGAAAAAATATAATCATCGTCTAAATCTACTCAGAAATATTAGTTCCTGTATTTTGTACCAGTAGCCGTTGAAATGGTATTTTTTGTATTTATATATAAAAATGAATTCGTGTACTGTGCAAGGCAAAAACCCTGTGTTTTTTGCAAAATCCTGGTTAAAAGTGTTTGCCAAACGATTTTTAACAAAATAGCGCTAACTTTGACCGTCGGTCGGAACACATGCTAATGAATAGACTTCTCTCCAATTGAAAACAAACTCATTTAATTTCAGATACAATGTCGAAAACGAAATCTTTGAAAGATAGCAAGAAACGGGAGTACAAAGCGTACTCGAAAGTTTTGCTCAAAAAGGCCTTGAAGCGAATCCGAGAGGGAAAAATGACGATAAGCAATGCCGCCTTGCAGTATGGAATAGCCAAAGGAACGCTTTGGAACAAAGTTCATGAATCTCATAATAAAACACCTGGACGTCAATGTGAAATCACACCAGCCGAGGAAAAGTCCTTGACGGATCACATCGTGGCAGTGAGCGAATGGGGATATCCGTTCGACTACATGGACCTTCGAAAACTGTGTAAACAGATGCTTGATAGTAACAACAGGAAAACCAGATTCAAGGACAATTACCCTGGAATAAACTGGGCGAAGCGATTCGTCAACAAAAGTGATGTGTTACGCAGTCGAAAATGCCAAAACATAAAAACATCGAAAGCTGCGTTGAGTCCAGACACCGTTCGGGAATATTTCGATAAGTTGAAAGCGTCGCTAAAGATTGATGATGTGGAACCTATTCCTCCAGAAAATATATTAAACTATGACGAGACAAATTTAACGGATGATCCAGGAGTAAAAACATGCATTTTCAAGAGAGGCGTGAAATATCCAGAGCGAGTTAACGACTTTTCCAAGAGCAGTATGTCGCTTATGTTTTGCGGATCAGCCACAGGAGTAATGTTGCCCGTTTATGTTGTTTATAAATCGGATCATTTATGGACGACTTGGATGGAGGGTGGACCTCCAAAAGCAAGATATAATAGAAGCAAATCAGGCTGGTTCAACGCAGACATTTTCGCTGATTGGTTCGAATTCGTAATGGTTCCTCATGCCAAGAGACTAGTCGGCAGAGTCGCATTAATTGGGGATAATCTTTCGAGTCATTTTTCTGAAAGAGTCATACGTCTGGCCAGTGAAAATAATATTGCTTTCATATGTCTACCTACAAATTCAACCCACATATGTCAACCGTTGGACGTCAGTTTCTTCGCACCGCTCAAGCGATGCTGGCGTAGGACGTTAGATGCGTGGAAAAGTGGTGTTAAGAAACGCAATCAATACATTACCAAAGACGCTTTTCCGAAACTCCTCAAAAAATTATGTGAAAAACTATATGGCAGCAGCTCGGCAAATCTTGTATCAGGATTCAAAAAATGTGGCATATATCCTTTTAATCCCGACAAAGTCATCGACCGTTTGCCGAACGTAAACTCTTCAAAAAATGATGATGCCAATTCCAACGATGAGTGTGAACATGTAAGCTCAAGTGTTTCTGGTGCAGTCATACAAATGCTGACTAACATGCGATTTGGAGGAGCAGGTGAAAAACGAAACAGACGAAAAAAAATGAACGTGGCTCCTGGTAAAAGCATTTCTTTGGACGATCTAAAATCCAACCAGTCTGAAAATGCAACAGCTCATTCCGAAAATGAGATCGACGATTCTAACGACAAACAATCTGCTGATGATTGTCAGGCTCGTACCACACAAAGGAGACGTTCAGGTCGTAATGCTAAGAAAATCGATAGCCAGTCGATAGCGACCAATAAATCGAAGAAGTGTTCAAAAATACAAAATCGTTCATCGAAGCGAAAGTTTCAATAGAGTAGCATACTTTTTTTTAATTTTTTCTTTTATTTCTATTTTTGTTGCAAGACTTTTCGTTATTTTGAAAAATTTGTTGGTCTGGTTAAAGTTTATTTCGTGATTTTATGAATTTTTTTATTCTGCGTAAAGTTTATTTAGTTTTTATGATTTTTTTTTATAAAATTGTTTTTATTCATTGAAAATGTGGTATGTGGTCAAAGTTACAAACTTTTTCAATGTAACATTGACCACCACATTTACCGGTCGTCACTGAAGAAAATATAATTTCGATACAAAATGAAATCATGGACTTTTAGTGCTAGTACCAGCCCCACCGAAAAGTGTCCTAGTAGATCTGCGGAGTAAGATTTAAAAAATTTACAGGGTTTCAAAGTCGAAAATCGGTCAAAGTTAGAGCAAAATACGGTATACAAGAAAGAGAGGCGGTCCAAGCACGCTTCCCTGTGGAACACCAATTCCTATGCAATTGCAATAGACAATCGGGGTTTTCGCTTTTAATAAACCATTGAGATGGGTATACGAAAGTAGCGATAGAGTCAAAGAAGTTGATTCCCTTGGTGCAGCTAGGTATAGTGAGGTGCAGCTAGGTGTAGTGAGTTGCAGGAGTGAAGTGAAGTGCACAGACGGACAGAAAGAGTGAAAACATAAAGTAGCTATCGCTACTTAATAAATTACCCGAGAATATTCAGAGCACTATCAGTCTAACCGCGTTTAAAACTAAATTGAAAAATTATTGGCTGCTTGTTTTTCGTTCCTCAAGCGACTATCATGTCTCATGGTGAGCCTTTGCTTCAAGCAACCCAATTTAGCTTAATTTGATGAATTTGTTTATAGACTCATTTGATTCCTTTGTTGTTTTTCACTCCTTCATACTTTTCTTGAATATTAAACGTAAAAAGAAAAAGATATGTACGTTAATAAGATTCGGAGACGTAGACCCATTGCAATACGAAATGCATTATTCTCTAGCAAGGTGTCAATATTCTTAGATGGAAGTACTGTGAGCCGGGCTCCAGACTCTTTACGTCGTGAATAAAGTTGCATGAGAATACGGCCGAATTCAAAATTGGCAGAGGTGTAAGGCAGGGAGACACCATCTCTCCGAAACTATTCACATCAACTCTAGAAAATGTCTTCAAGAAATTGGATTGGAGTAGGATGGGAAAGATGGCGGATGACATTGTTTTGATAACAACGGATCTGGACCAAGCACAAGTCATGATACAACAGCTGAATGATGAGTCAAGTAAAATTGGTCTCAAAATGAACTTATCTAAGACAAAAATCATGACAAACATCGACGGTGACAGGTACATTATGTCTAGACGATCAGACAGCAGAGATTAAAAGAAGCTTTGGATGGGCAGCGTTCGGAAAACTAAGGCTGATTTTCAAAAGCAAGAAGAATAACAGCCTGAAGCGAAAAGTGTCTGACTCTAGTGTCCTACCAGTGTCAACGTATGGCGCAGAAACGTTAAAATTAACAAAAGCATCTGAAAACAAGCTGAGAGTAGCACGAAGAGCAATGGAACGGAGTATGCTTGGCATTTCGCTTAGAGATAAAACGACCAATAAGTGGATTCGTCGACAAACGAAAGTCGTTAACGTAATGGAAAGAATAGCATCTCTGAAGTGGAATTGGGCAGTACATATTGCGAGAATGACAGACGAACGTTGGACCAGAAACATAATGAATTTGAGATCACCCACGACACGACCAATGGGCAGACCGCCAGAAAGATGGACGAATTCAATCAAGCGAACAGCAGGGACAAACTGGCTGCAAATGGCAATGGATCATCATTTTTGGGGTAGGCGGACCTTATTGTTCCACACAAATCAACACAGAAATATATTTATACGCGTTTTCACTGGACAAACATATACTATGACGATTTAAAAATAATAATTACCTCGAACGGTTTCGGGACCGAGGATCCCATCTACAGGAGGTAGCATGTTTGAAAGTCATCGAACATTGGTGGCATTTCTAATGAAGAATAGAGTGCAACGTTTTGAAATGCTCGACTCGACACTAAAAGTGTCTGGCACTTTAAAGCTCATACATTCGAAGAAAGCTTGAAACGACTCTTAGATTCAATCTAATGATGTTATATAAAAGGGATAATTTCCTATCGGCTTCCATGAAGACTTTAATCCCAGCATTCTTAAAGGGAGGGTGAGAAATGCTTCAAAATTTGTTCTTTCGTTTTATTATTGTTAAAAAAAGAAGTTTTACAACGTGAATGTTTAAGGAAACGAATATACACGATAAAATTCTTTGAACTAAATAATTTTTTGATCTTCAATACAATAACGCAAAATATGCTATTGTAGTCACCGTAACGTGTGCTATAAAAATTGGTCTCCCTTCACAAATATCTACCCTAACGAAAAAAAAATCTTACGAAATTCCCATGTTTATTATTATTTTTTCTATCATCTTAAATGCATTTATTCTTGATAAAAACGCAAATAACACACGTTCTGCATAAGAGTACTTTAACACAAATACGAACAAAAATTCACTGCGTACACATACATTTTTAGACCGCTACGAAACATTGGGGGTATTAAGTTTGCATTCTCTCGAATTCAACTGAATAATGGCTCATTACTATTAGGTCTAAATTTGGAGAATGTGAAAACGAAATAATGTTTACAAGGTGGTTTGGGGTCTAGTAATAGAAGCGACGACTCAGACTCACTGAAGTGAACATTAATACGAAAAGGAACGTCAGGAATCAGTTTGGAATTTGTTGTCGGTCAAATAGTTCACTACCGGTGCGCTGTGACAATATACTTCTCTATGAGTCATATTTGACCAAGATCCGTTGATTGTTATCTACTTGAAAATTCCAGTGAATTCACTGTTTCTTCGTATCATATGTCATCCACTATCTTTTTGCCCACATATACATCTTAAAAGTTTCCTTCCTACACAGTTTTATAGATTGTGTTTTTCATTAAAAATTTTAACATCAGTAACTACTCTGAATTGTTAAACATGCTGGAGCTATGTCTCATATTTTTCCTAATTTGACTGCCTAGTCAACATGTTAACAAAGTTAATCTCTTTTGTTGGCCTTTATTAAGGAGCGATAGGTACTTTATGTTTTCACCCTTCCTGTCCTTCCGTCCATCCTTCCGTTCGTCAGTCTCACTGCACCTGGCTGCACCTCACAGCACCTGGCTGCACCTCACAGCACCTAGGTGCACCTCACTGCACCTAACTGTACATATGGCGTAACAAATATACTTACTTACTTATCAGCCATTCTAACCCAAGCAGTTTTTGGCTGACTCTACTAACGCCCTCGATGCGTTTCGATCCTCGGCCAGTCCTCTCCAATTCGAGACTTCCAATGACTCAGTGTCTTCGACCACACCATCTTGCCATCTTTTCCTTGGTCGGCCTCTCGATCTAGTACCATCGAATTTCCTGTCGAGAAACTTCTTGGCTGTTCGTTCGTCATTCATCCTAGCTACATGTCCTGCCCATCTGAGCCTCGCTGATTTAATTGCACCTATGATGGGATTGTTGCCAGATATTTTGGATAATTCTCTATTCGTTCGTATTCTCCTTACGTTCATCTCATGTTCATGTTCATTTCGTTCAAAGCAGCTTAACATCTCCTCCTGTTTTGATGTTATTGACCATGTTTCACACCCATACATGACGATGGGACGAACTTCCGTTTTATAGAGGCGGAGCTTATTTGCACGGGATACAAGTGAGCTTTTAAACAGGTGTTTAGTGCATAGAAACTTCTGTTCCCTTGCGTAATTCTCGTTTTGATCTCCTCCTCTACATCATTAGTCACGTTCAGTATCGAGCCCAAATATTTAAATGATTGCCCGACCTCAAAATTGTACGTATCCATTTTGCCCCACACGAGATCCTTGCTTGCGTTCCATCGCTAGATATTTAGTTTTTTCTTCGTTTATCACAAGTCCAACTTTAATCGCTTCACTTTCCATTTCTATAAAAGGTTCCCTTGACTGCTAGTGTCCCCCTTCCTATCAGGTCAGCTTCATCAGTGAATGCCGTAAGCTGATTTAATGTGTAGAAGATAGTACCGGCCCAGCTAATTGACATAGCTCGTACAGCTTTCTCTAACGTTAAGTGAAATAGAATAATTGATAGTTTGTCTCCTTGTCAACCAGTATTTTGCATCTCGTGTCAGTAAGCGTTGCTCTTTGCTTTCGTTACGTCGATGAGCTTGGTTGGAATGCCAAATTCATTCATTATATTGAACAAAGCTTGTCGATCTATGGAATCGTATGCTTGCTTGCAGTCTATGAACAGTTGGTGTATATTTATATTGAATTCCCATGCTTTTTCCAAAATTTGTCTTAATGTGTAAATCTGATCTGTGGTAGATCTACCGCGATTGAAGCCGCACTGATAGTCACCAATAATTTCCTCTGCATATATTTGTAACCTTTTGTGACTATGTGTTGTATTGCTGGTCATAGTACTCAAATCTCTGATAGCGTTGTATCGCTTGGATTTTTTTGACCAAATATTAGAGTGCACGAACTAAATAAAAGGGAATTTTACTTCCAATCTTTTATGAAGGGCACTATATAAGGGACGAAACAATGGACAAAATAAATGCTGATTTCGGCGCATCACGCCCTCACATACCAGAGTATGTGATTTCATCAGTACACCTATGTCATGACTATGTGTATATCAGCATACATAAAGGTAGAATGCACTATCAGCACAAGATCTATTTGAGTCTGAGTTCTGTTGTCGCTTGAATTCCAGGTAACTTTGTGAATGTCCTTTCTCTGGAATTGTGTACTCCTAATAACCAGACCGTTCAATATTGCAAAATTAGCACTCTGCATCCGTTATCATTGCTATCGCTGTGCAGACTGTGTTCTCCAGCTACACTGGTCTGGGGTCGTCGTCGTTGAATCCGTCTGGCTTTTATTCGAGGCTATTGTAGAGTTTCTTGAACTGAGTTTTTTTACGAGGAGGAAACTTAACACTTCGCTCAACCTACTTATTTTCCCTGATGACTCGTAGGCCAATCATCAGGTAACACTCTTAAGTTTAGCACAAAACTCCGCAGAGAATTGAGGTCACAGGAATTACGACTTGGACGTAAAAAGAGCACTTGATAGTTAGACAGTTACACGCCTGACACATGAACCGGACTACCACACTCCGTTCATATGCAATCAAGCGCTACCCTATCTAACTACCCAAACAAATATGCCGTCTCAAATATGACGTTACAAATATGACATCACAAAAATGACGTTACAAATACGAAGTCACAAATATGACAACACAAAAATGACGTCACAAATATAATTAAAGGTTATGACGGCATAAAAATTGTTTCGTTTAATTCTTCAACAATGCACTATCGCTCCAATTAACCAAATTTTTCTGATTTAAAAATCGGACGTCGGAAGGAAAATAAACAGAGGAAATTTCTTTAGTTCTTTTCATTCGGACGTCCGATTTTTAAATCGGAAGAATGAGGTTAATTAACGCTACTTTTCTATACCGATATCAATGGTATATTAAGTAGAGATAGCTACTTTATGTTTTCACCCTTTTTGTTCGTCCGTCGGTCTGTGCACCGTCACAATTATGTCGTCACAAAAATGACGTTACAAAATTATGTCACACATATTACGTCATAAGAATGACGTCACAAATATGATTGTCATAAATATGACATCACAAAAATGACGACACAAATAAGACACAACAAATACGACGTCACAAAAATGATGTCAGAAATACGAAGTCAAAAATACGACGTCACAAAAATGACCAAATGTAATGACGTCGTAGATATTTTTTTCGTTTAATTCCTCCACAATACACTATAATTTTCTATAGTAATGTCAATGGTTTATAAAGTTAAAGTTGTACCGCAAGTTGACGTAAACGTTTTTGCTGACATTAGGGCCCCACGACCTAAAAAATTGTTTTGATATGTTGTAAAGGTTGGGTAATTTCTATAAAGAAACGATCTTTTTAACGTTCCATTTCATTAGTTCTAAAACTTTTTGAAACATTGAATTTTTTGTTCATTTTAAAAACTTTGCAATTAGACGCTGTTCAGTGTTCACAAACCACTTCACGTTTTTTTCTGAATTTTTGACTTCCTCCCCTTGTTACTCATTTTGGGCTAAATTTGATCTAAATTTCTGCCATGACAGTATCCCGACGTCTACGAACATTTGTGTTAAATTACGTCACATCGTACGAGTCGGTCGTATCTTTTTGTCTCATATCACCCTCGTCCTTTACATATACGGATTAGTGGGTCAATGCAACATACACAGCTAAGCGTATAGGATGTTATCCACGCGGTTATATCTAATATCCAAAAAAATTCTCTTATAAGAGCCCAGCATTTACCATAGAAATAATACGAATAGCAGAAAACAACATTCGAAGCACCAACCTGCTGTTAGCGAATTCTCTTTCAAACAAAATTCGGAGAACCGTTCCTGCGCATTGAGTTTTTAGATCAAGTTTAATAGGAAAATGGTTTTCAGACTATATAGCTGGAAGAACGAATAATCCATTTTCAGTTTGTATCGACTTTGCTACGCCGTTGGGTATAATTTGTTCGTAGCGTTGTGTTTTTTTGGTAATGGAAATGGAAACGTTTTTGGAGGAAAATAGCTATTGATGGATTAAAGTGATTATGAAATTATAAAAAGATGGATATTTGTAATTGTTATTGGATTGCATAAGACAGGGGACAATGAATGAATTTTGTACGGATATTTTTTTTCGCGATAAAAATCGTCGACAAGTGGGTTGGTTGAAAGTGGATCAGAGAAAGTATTATGCAAGATTGGATGGTTTTAACAATTCAAGAAGATTTTAAGAGCAACTACTAAGAGAGTGAAGTGTCATCGAAGATTTTATTTTAAATTTTATATGTGAAATCTTCTTTCTTCGTGAAAAATGTAATGAAGAAGTGATATTTTTATGAAAAAAAGCTTTTGAATGTTTATTGTAAATATAATTTAGTTCTTAATAAAGCTACCAAAAATTGAGCCACTTAATTTATTTATTTATTTTTTTACTTAAACTTTCAAACTTATGAAAACGAATTATTCGAAATTAATATGGAATTCAAGACTGCTAAATCCATACAATTTGCTATTTTCATTTTTTCAACAATTATTTGCCGTTACATAAGCTGTGTAAATTTTGGATATATTTCACCAATCGGTAAGTAATTATAGTTCCTTAAGTTTAGCCTACCTACAACACTCAACCGATGTAATAAACGAAATCCGACAAATTTATATCAACGAAAGCCAAACGTTCAACAAAACGAATAGCTCCCCTCTGCCCTTTTTTTATTAAGAAGAAGAAAACACTTGTTAACATAGGGAACAAAATAGAAATTTGCCGAAGGGTTTCAAGTTTACCAGAAAAATTTCTTGGGAAAATTGTGAAAACTTTCAAGTTTTTTTTTTCAAATTATCAAAACTTTTAGTCTAAGTTATTGTTTATGAAGTATGTCACGCAACCCTTAATTTCAATTCGTGAAAAACGTAGTTTTTGAGTGTTCTCACTATGACATTAGGGGGAACTTTGGGTGATAGAACAAATCAAACATGCTGAAATATCAGTTTTGTACATTTGACAATAAACAGTACGGCAGTTAGAAAATGTTCGCTTTTACGTATCGGGTATACTGACAAAAGTTTGACAGTGCCTACAACAAAATCAGTTTTATTGGCTGGGATTTAAGATAACTGATCCGGTGAAACAGTCAGTGGTGTGGAACTATGCGCCAGCGCAAGCTAATTGTAATTTTATCATTTTTTGCACGAAACACGGAAAAATCAATCGGTGCATGGCTCTAGTGAGGTGTCTTTTGTCAGTCTATTTCTCTTTTCTTTGTCAGTGTATTTTTGTTCTTTAGCAAACAATGTTGTTCCGGTAAAATATGGGAGTCATTACAACCGCTCCTACTTTTTTTGTAGGAACTCCAAAAATTAATTTTGTCTTAGCATGAAATGCTTCAAGAAAATATAATTTACTCGAATTCTCGCAATGGAAACGTGAAAGTCCTACCACGAATTTTGTTTCTACGTCTCAAGTGCGCAAAAGCTCAACTTATAATCAAAAGGTTGTGAATATGGAATGGTTTGTGCAGGTATCAAATATCGTAAAACACGAAACACTAGTATTCTCCTTACATGATTATTACAGTTTGGATGGAAGGATTTTCGTTTGCTTGAATTCCATATTTATGAGGGGAGACTTTTATCAAATTCAATATTTTCGTTATTATACCCAAGCTCATACACAAACGATAAAACAAAATGAAAGTTGTTTTTGGGGGTGATGATGAAGACAATAAGGAAATTGTTTATTTCTTTGAATTGCCGCAACTTTTTCAATAGTTCCAATCTTTGCGAATGGTTTCTTAGTCAAGTTGAAAAAATATCAATTTTAACTTTTGTCATTTCAGCAATTCAAATGAAAATAATAGAAATGGGAGTAGTAAAAGTTAGGATTAACTTCGCAAAGATTAAAGTATCAATGGAAATGGAAAATGTTTGAGGAAATATATTTTGCATGTTGAACAATGTAAATGCGCATTTCATATGAACGAAACGACACCCTTTTGGTCTGATCGTAATTCAACCTTTTCGCTCGTAAAAATAAAATATTTGGAAGCACGTCCGTAATGTATGCGGCGTTCATTGTGTCGGTGCCTATCATCAAGTCGTACTTCATATGTATGCGAACACATTCTCGCCTGCTACAGTAAAATAGCCTTCATAACAACGAAGTATAATATAACTCGTTTATGTAAGAACACCCGCACAAAAAGTGGGTGGGTACTGGAAACTTAAGAAAGTTATAAGGTGAAACATCCTCTAACTGTTATAAGCTGTTCTAAAAAATTAACAACGAAAAACAACGCAGTAATAGTACATTACGTATGTGCTTCCAAATTGGTTGTTTTGGCTCGTAGGAAGGTTGATGCATGAGCCGAAGGCGAGGTAATGACGCATTTACCGAGTAGAGTAGAAACATGTAAAATAGATTAACAACGAAATTATTAGAACAGTTAATGTTATAACAGTTAAGAACGTGTTTTTACCTCAAAAGAAGCCATCCATAAAAGACGATTTTTAGAACCCCCTATACACAAAAATGCATGGAAAAAGAAGTTTAAATGTATGGAGCGTACGCTTTTATCAAAAAAACCCCTCCCCCCTAAGAGCATACGTACTTTATGGATGGACCCTAAGTTTCTTAACTTCGAAGTAAATGGATCCAATGTCCAAAATATTTGTATAAGCATGGATGGCTGTACATGTCAATCTTTATATCGTAAAACTTTTAGTGAAGTGCGTGAGAAAAATATAAACGAAAGTTTAATGAGCCTGGAAGTTCAATTAGTTTGAGTTAAGTTTTGTTGTAATCATGAACAAATGTTAATTCTTCTTTAAGAAGGGCTTATACCTTCAGAATAATAAAAGTCTGCAAGACTTTCCTGCTGCCATGCGTTAAGCTTTTTAATGTAGTTAGTTTGTTACTGAGTTGTGTGAAGTTTTAAATTAAATTACCTTTCGTAACGAATGAAGTCTATTGGGATTACCAATACATGTGTAAGCAGACGAATTCCGATCTGGGAGTTAGTTAGTTTTTGGACCCGTACGAAGTACAAAGGTCCTACACGTTTACTACACACAACTTTAATGGAACATGAAGAAGATCGCGGTGGTAGGTGGGGGATGCATTTGTTATGGTCTAGTGTTGACGAATCAGTCATAAAAACATACGAAGGAACCCGTACGTATCAGAATAGATGCGGCAAACAGAGTTGATGCTACGAAAAGACTCAAACATTTTTAAGTAAATATTGCCTTACGTCCACAGAGCAGGAACTACGCGTGCGATCGTAGGCCCAGAGCCTGGCATTAAAGCGCCTTCTTCATTCTTCAGGAACCACATACATAAATAGAAACTTTCATCCTTCAGGAAATACTGGAAAACATTAGAGCATGCCACTCAAGCTAGGAACTGCATCAGCATTAGTAGCAAGAACTCAAAATATTTCATCTCGCTCAGCAGATGAAACCTTAGACGCATGACCGGAATTCTCACTGGACACTGCCCCCTCAACAAACATCTGTACACCATCGGAGTGGTAAGCACTCCATATTGTACACAATGTGGCGATCCAGAAACAGCTGAACACTTTCTATGTAAATGCCCAGCATATATAACAGCCAGGGCCAAAAGCCTTGGGGCATACATCTTGTCTCACAACATTATCTGGAGCCTTCCGCCCAGCAACATCCTGGATTGCCTTAATCGTACAAACAAGATAGAGGTAATCCACCATGGGAATGCACAACAGGCCCATCAGCGGCTTAGGTGCTAGGGTCCGCCCTTCCCAATTAACCTAACCTAACATACGTCCACATTGAATTGTATTGGAAATTGCTGATGAAAAAACCCTTCTGAAAGCACAAAATTTATCCCCGAATAGACGAAAATGTTCACCTCGATTTTCTCCACAACATAGCAGCAAACCATTTTTTGGGCTAGAGCCGACCTTAGTCCGACGTATGGCCCTCAGGAGAGGTCTCGTACAAATACTTCCAAAGACAAAAAAACTCTCAATTTTCTCCACAGCATAGCAAAAAACCATTTTTTTGTCAAGGGCCGACCTGAGAACCGACCTAGGGCCCTAAGTAAAGGCCTCAGAATCATGTTTCAATAGACAAAAATAGACAAAAACATAGCAAACAAATTTTTTGGTTAGGGCCGGCCTTAGGACCGACATGAGGCCCACTTGAGCCCTAAGCACAGGCAAAAGTTTCTTCTATAAATTGTCGGCCAAGCCTAGATCTTTCAAACAAAAAAAATTTCGAAAATCGGAAAAAATTTACTCGAGTTATGTACAAAAAACACGTAGGACTATAGCATAGACACGTTTGTAGTGCCTTAGCTAAGTCCAAGGACTCAAATCCAAAAACGTTTCTTCCATAAAATGTCCGTCATGCCCAGATCTTTCATACAAAAAAAAAATATTTATGAAAATCGGAAAAGGTTTACTCGACTTATGTACAAAAAACCAAAATCCACTTAAACGGCCCTAGCTCGGCGGTCCGACAGTGCCCAGATTCAATCCCATAAAAGATTTTTTGATTACCTTTCTGGGAAAAAAAAGTTTTAGAAAATCGATTGAGTTTTACTCGAGTTATCGTGTTGACGGACGGACATTTTATTTATTAAATTCGACTGGTTAAAACGTCGTGGTAAACTCAATAGACCCCTTTCCGAAGCACTGCGCTCTTCGTACGGGTCTAAAAATGTCCGTCAGTCTTTCCCGTCATTTTTTTTAAACGGCTGCACCGATCACCCTGAACTTTTTTTTACCCTGAAAGGTACTATGTCCCATGATTCAAGTTGAAAGATGAGGAAAATTGGTCAAGTGGTTCCGGATAAGGGACCAAAAACATGCTTCAGTCCATGGACGGTGAAACTGTTTCGCAAATACGATTTTTTCGGACGATTTTTTTTGCCCCGTATCATGATTTTCCTGAGTCATTTCCCCCTCGTTCATATTACGACAATATGTAATCTCATCTCTGATAAATTGAAAGTAGGCTGTAACTAAGGCACAATCTACAAAGGGTAAGCACATATTGGCCTACAAGAGGCCTAGGAGCATGCATGGCTGCATTACCAGTAAGGCGCCCAGTTTAATAATAATGAACTTGGGCAACAGACCGATTTTAATAGTCAGTCCTAGACTAGCCCTAAATATCAGATTACTTTTTGAACTAAAAAAACTTCTACCATCGCTGAAACAGCTAAAACGACATGCTTTTATAAGCGGAAGTCAAATATCTTGGGTCCCTGATGAGCCCTAAATTCGCGGCCGGTTTTAATCGACAGCCCTAAACAAGCCCTAAATTTCAGATTACTCTTTGAAATAAACGCCAAAACGACATGTTCGACCACTTCAATCGTTTAGGGCTCGAATACTATGGCAACCCCAAACTTAAGGATTGCAGTCCTAATCAACCCTAAACCAGCCCTAAATAATTGGTTATAAAATAATATGATACTAGATGGTGGGGGTGCCAGCGATATGTACCTCAAAATTTTCTTTGCTTGTTTTGAAAAACGTTTATATGTTGAAATTTTTTTTTGAAAAATTTCTTTCGAAAATTTAAGTGTGTTGTGGGGCTCGGAAGGGTTTATCGGAATTTTAAGGCGTACGTAATTTCATATACTGAAGGGTTAAGGCAATATTCATTTAGATAAATACTTTTGAGACTTTTTTGCAACATCTATTCGGTTTGTCACACCACTTCTGTTATGTACACGTGTATCTTGCATATCTTTGCCATTGTCATTCCATTGTTATTCTGTTCGATTTGTGGGCCATTATTTTGTGTTACTCTGAATGCATCTATTTATGAAACTGATCACAAACAGTAAGTGCATCTGTTGTGTGCTATAAAACAACTCCAAAATTGTGTGGTGTGCGGTAACGATATATTTTAACCCGGAACCAATATGTAATATACACTAGTTAAGAACACCCACTCCAGTCTATAAAACAATGAACGAACCCTCGAATACATCCTAAGCGATAATAACGAAATTTCGTTGTTCAATGGTGATTTATGATAGCAGCGATGACATTGCTCTATATTAACGAACCGAATAAATTTCTTAATCTGATGCAAGTACGTACAGTGCACTCACTGTGAAATGGCTATAAACATTTTTCAATCAATTTTGTGTTAACACTTACATTTTAACAATGGTCATGGTTTATTAGAAAGAGAAGTAGAATTTATGGTCAACTTGTCAGCACGTAATTCATACAAGAAATGTATTAATGTCCTCGTTTGTTCGCGAAAGGTTTCTTCACATTTTTTTTTTCTCATTTGAAGCGCGAAAATCGCTCATTTCTTGTTGACAGTGGCATGAAAATAGGATGAAAACTAAAGACAAGAAATTTAAAATTTAGTATTTCAAACCTTCGGCAAACTAATAACTTAATCACCGCCTATCGTGTACGACCGAGGAAACCGAATTTGGTCCATACCATATATAAAACCTAGGACCCGTGCGCCGGCGCAAACGCCGTCTAAATGCGCTACGAGCCGTCGAGAACTGAAAAAGCATTGCGCCGTCACGTCCGTCGCCTAAGCCGTCATATTTGCTATTGGCGCGTTAACTAGAAATTCAACAACTTGTGCATGTCAGATTTTCTACTCAAAAATGGGCTTCTGAAAATGCGTGAAAAAGGTCAGTATAAATAAATTTGACGTACGCCGAAATGTGCCGCCGCCAAACTCGTTTCGTTGCCGCCGAAATTTGTTGACCGGCGCACGGATCTAAAACATATGGTTCCAATCACTGAATCACTTTTATTAGGTATAAAAATCAGCAGCTTTCGTGTTGTGCTAGGCGACATAACGACTCTTGAACACTCTGTTTTTTCTCTTGACTCCTTTGTAACACTTCTTCGGCGATATCTACAGAACGAATCGGCCCAGTTCACTAATAGACTAAGACATAGACTAAGGTATGCAAGTGCATACCTTTCAGAATTGTCCCGTGCGCCGCCGGTCTGATATTTTCAGTCGGCGCGGCGCAAGCATGATCAAAAATGTGTTCGGCGGCTCAAATCAGATCAAATTTTCATACAGATTATTCTAATTTTATGACTGGCGCACAGTGTGACATTTCTTTCAAAATGGAGGAGTTTGTCAAAATCGGGCACTACGCCAAATTTACCAAATAAGGGGCCATCCATAAATGACATCCGGTTTTTTCAGTACTGCCAGCACATTTAAATCGTTAATAACTCGATAAATGTGCATTCTGGCGAGTCAAACGTGTGTTTTACCCCCCCCCCCAATTAGGGGGGTATTTAGAGGGGTACAACACACATTTAAATCACCACTCGAATTTATCGAGTTAACGATTTAAATGTGCTGGCAGCACTGAAAAAACTGGACGTCATTTATGGATGGCCCCTAAGGCAAAATCGGTACAAATTAAAAAAAATTGACTGTAGCGTTGCTTGCAGCTCATAATAGATTCTACATCCTTGTCCGCTTTTGCCTTATTTGGTAAATTTGGCGTAGTGCACGATTTTGACACACGCCGCCATTTTGAAAGAAATGTCACACTGTGCGGCGGCGCAAAATGGCGTTATTTTTATGAAACGTTTCGTCGGCGGCGGACCGGCGCACGAACCTATTTCGGAAGTAATCAATTTCAAACCGATGCGTCCTATTACTTCGATGTCGTTCTAACTCATCAGGCAACAAATTTCGTAGTGAGCCTATGAGACTCATCTTCGCACGGGTGCAAAAGTGATTGAATGAAGGAATTTAAGAAATGAATGAATGATTTTGCAACTTTGTGTGCTGTGAACGGAAAATTTTCTACTTTCTCCTCTAACCATAAAAGTAATTATTTTTTCTATCGTTTGCTTGCAGAAGTCGTTGAAGAATGGGGTTGTCACGACACCGAAATTCGACTAACCTGTGGTTCGTTGGATTCATCGATCGCAGTATTAGAAGCAACATTTACCCCCAACTGCACGGAAACGTTAGATGGCGATGACAACTGCGCCCACATTGACTTGAAAAGGTAAAAAGAGATTACATTTGCATAATGTGACGATTTCAGTCAGAGCATTTATTGTATTAAGGCATTTCAAATGTTGCGTGTTATGTGGGCATTTGTTATGTTATTGAATTGGCTATTGTTTGCTCTGACAAAAAACATTTCGTTTGTTTAAATTTATAGCGTGTGTCTACCATAAAAATATGTTTTCTGGTAAATTTACGCTTGTCAAAATAATTAAAAAAACGGCTAGCCGTTTTATTAATTTCTCGTCTGTTGTTGTTTTCAATTTCAGACTGACACGCGCCTATACATCGCCTCTTATCGACCATCAAATGGCCGAAACGGAAGCTGGTAAAAAGTTTTTGGAAACGATGCGGAGAAGTAAAGAAATTGAAGCTGCGTTAAACGATTCATTGGTAACAAATAAAATTGCTGACGTAAAGCATCAGAATTACGTGGAACTAAAATCGAAAAGAAATAGTTTAAGATCATCACTTGAAGAGTTAATTCTGGAATATTTAAGAGGTTTATCACCGCCTGGTGATGAGGAAAACTATATGGAATTTTCGAAACGAATACGAAAAAAACGTGAAATTTATGTTAACGAGCGAAATGAGCATGAAAATAAAAGTGATAAATTAGACTTAGATACGGATAGTGTTAATCAGAGAACGGAAATTGGTGCTATGAATATAACTGTAGTGTCAGATGAGGACTACGATAGTGATACTAAGTATGATAGATACAGGAGTGTGAGTGAAAGATCGGTGTGTGTAGATCATAGAAGAAGAATAACTCAATTGGACCAGTTCGCATTAGATCAATCAATTGAGGATGAAGCCGACGACGAACATAATATTAGAAGAATTTTGAATTATCGGTAAGTTTTTTGAATAATTTTTAGTTATATGATCGCTTGGTGTACGAAATGACTGCGTATGTTATTTATATCGAAACATTTTATATTTTGAATTAATCTACGGGTGGCCCAGGAGACTTACGTAAATTTTTACTTTTTGATATCAATGGGAGTTTACTGCGTGCCATTTAGAGTATTTACTCAGGGAGCAGGTTCGCGGTAAGAATAGATGGCGAGATTAGCGAGTCTTTCGATGTTAAAAAGGGGGTTCGACAGGGTTGTTGTCTTTCCCCGCTTCTGTTCATAATTTTCATGGACAAAATCATCAAGCAGGCAAACTTGCAAGGAAATGTCGAGGTGGGTGAGGTAATAATGAAAATTCTGGCCTACGCGGATGACTTAATTCTGTTAGCAGATAATACCAGGGATTTACAGTGTGGGATTGACTGCCTAAATGCTGCATGTGGGGAGTACGGGATGAAGATAAGTGTAGGCAAAACTAAGGTTATACATGTCGGCAAATCTCGGAAGGAGATGGCTTGCAGTTTAAATGGGGAGGAGCTGGAGCTGGAGGACGATAGTTCACAAGACCTGACACCGAAAGGTAACTATGGTCTATAAAGTTTGATGATGATTTCATATTTTTACAGCGATCTAATTTTACTGAATTTTCGGCGGGGCAATTCCACAAACTGACGAAAATAGATAATTTTGTTAAAAACTTTGAAATGCTTTTCTTTCTCATATTTCTGATCAAACATTTTAATCGTCTCTATGTTAGAAAGACTTTTTATTACCTGATTTCTCTTAGACATAGAGGGACTTACTTTTGTACCAGTAAATTATTTGACAAACTTAAACATTTATTTAAATTAATGGAAAAAGGTCGTTTTGGACACTCCTAACTGAGACAGTGCTCAATAGAGTAATGGTTAACATGGCTGCTTGCTAACAGGGTTGTTGTCTTTCCCCGCTTCTGTTCATAATTTTCATGGACAAAATCATCAAGCAGGCAAACTTGCAAGGAAATGTTGAGGTGGGTGAGGTAATAATGAAAATTCTGGCCTACGCGGATGACTTAATTCTGTTAGCAGATAATACCAGGGATTTACAGTGTGGGATTGACTGCCTAAATGCTGCATGTGGGGAGTACGGGATGAAGATAAGTGTAGGCAAAACTAAGGTTATGCATGTCGGCAAATCTCGGAAGGAGATGGCTTGCAGTTTAAATGGGGAGGAGCTGGAGCTGGAGGACGATAGTTCACAAGACCTGACACCGAAAGGTAACTATGGTCTATAAAGTTTGATGATGATTTGATATTTTTACAGCGATCTAATTTTACTGAATTTTCGGCGGGGCAATTCCACAAACTGACGAAAATAGATAATTTTGTTAAAAACTTTGAAATGCTTTTCTTTCTCATATTTCTGATCAAACATTTTAATCGTCTCTATGTTAGAAAGACTTTTTATTACCTGATTTCTCTTAGACATAGAGGGACTTACTTTTGTACCAGTAAATTATTTGACAAACTTAAACATTTATTTAAATTAATGGAAAAAGGTCGTTTTGGACACTCCTAACTGAGACAGTGCTCAATAGAGTAATGGTTAACATGGCTGCTTGCACTCTTGTAATCTAAAAGATTGTGTTGCCGCGCGTAAATGGGCCATTAAATGAGAAATAATGAAGGAACGATGACTAAACCGTTCAGAAGTAAGAAGTAAAACGTCTATCTACAATTCTTTCATACGACAGAGGCCCTACTTTTGAACAGTTTCTGTTCGTCCGTCCATCTGTGGACTACACCTCACTGCGACTGCACTTTTTTTATAAGGGTGAGGAAATCTTCATAGACACCCGGTCCTCCTGGACCACGGTAGTGTGGGATTCCATTCTTCAATGACCTACCAACTATAGCCCCTTCCTTACTCTTCAAGCTCTCTTCTCCCCGGAACCGCCTCACGCATTACTTCGGGGAGGGGCTGTGCTTTCACACTTACTCTCTCAGATCAACTGGCAGTTTTCTTTGCAGCTTCCCCATTATTTTTGCAACTACATTATCCGCTACTTTCCGCACCTCCTCATAGCGGCACATATCCGATAATATGTTTTCGGCATTTACCTCTGACCTACTCACCGTCATCAGCTCACCTCGCTCTTGGTCGAAGAGGGGGCAAACAAATAACACGTGCTCCGCAGTCTCTTCCGCTCTCTCGCATGTCGTGCAGAAAAGTGATTCTGTGCAGGTACTTCTTGATGCATCCGTGGCCCGACAGAAACTGTGTCAGTTGGAAGTTAACCTCTCCATGTTTCCTCTGTACTCATGTCGTTATGTTTGGTATGAGTCTATGGGTCCACCTTCCCTTGTCCGAGGAGTCCCACTCTTGCTGCCACTGTCTCAGTGATTCGGCTCTTAATTGCGTCCTAACTGCTTTGGTAGTTTGACCCTGCCTTCTCTTCCTTCTATGACATTCGCGTTATGCATATGGCCATCGTCCCGGCTAAGACACATACCGCTTTTAGGGATATCGTTCGGTATGCGCTTGCGACTCTTATGCTTGCCAGCCTTTGGGCTCTATTAAGCCTCCTCCGGTTCCTCTTCGTATCTAGCGCTTGTACCCACGCTGGTGCCCCGTAGCGCAATAGGGTAAGTCGATTTTCGGACTTTTTTCCGGCAAGTGAGACCTTGGTGCCAAAATTACTTATCCCCATAGAATCTCATTGATTAGGTCGAAAATTTTTTTCGTAAAAAATAAGCTTGCGGGGCCTTTTTTAGTGAAAATTTGCGACTTTTTCGACATGACCCTATTCAAACCTTCGCCAAGTCCACCAAAAGAAGCTGATCATCCTTGCTCTTATTTTTCCCAGATTCTGCACTCTATTGTGCACTAAATCGAATTTGTGATTGATTGAAAAAAGTTTGATGAGTATTTTTGTGGTGGCTTCAAACTTACCAGATGATCACTTTTTGGAACATTTGTAACTTTTGATTAGCTGGCGTTATACGAAAAAATCGCACAATATTTTTTTTTCTTGCTGATATGATAGATACATTAGTAGTGAACACAGGAAAAAAGAAACCATTGAAAAGGAGCGACTATTGTGAAGGCAGTGAGAGGTAACGTAAAGGTATGAGAGAACACGAATTTTTGATATTTCGTCCGGAAATCGACCTACCCTCGTAGCGCAATATCGATAGGGTGACGCTTACTAGGAGTCTTCTTTTGCTCCTGCGCGGTCCAAAGCCGTTTGGCATTATTCCGGTTAGTGCTGCGGTGGCTTTCATTGCCTTTTCGCACGTGTAGTCCACGGCTCCCATCAAAAATCTCGAAAATTGAAATCCCGAATGCAAAAATCCCGAAAATCCAAAATCCAGTAATCCAGAATAACAAAATTCCCGAAAATCAATAATCCCGAATGTACAAAAATTCCGAATAACCATAATCCCGAATGATAACAAAAATTGTGAAATATTTAAAAATCCTAATTGATACGAGTGAATATGGGTTTGGGGGGCTCTGCCTTTTCACCCCCACGCCTGCGACGTGCTTATTTTTTACACCTGCGACTGGCTTTTTTTACGCCTTTCAGTCGGCCTCTACCGCTCTACTCCTTAGACCCCGCAAGGGGGGCTATACCACCCTTGACCCCACCGTAGTCCACACGACTATTGAAATTTCCGCGGCCGTCCAGCATAACTCCAAGACATTTTAATTGGCGAGTGGATGTGATTCCTTCCCCGTCACTGTTCAAAACGATCCGCTCGGTTTTTTGCAGTTACTGACTATCATGATCTCGGTTTTCTGGTGGGCCAGCTTCAGTGTGGCGGTATCATCCAGTTTTCGAGTTAGCGTCTCCATCGTAACTACCTCCACCTCCATCTTCGACGTTCCGGATACCGTGAGGATCAAGTCGTCAACAAAAGCAATCGTCTTAGCGCATCTTGGCAGTTTCAGCCGCAGCGCTGTGTCATACATTACATTGATCCTAATATGGATCCCTGTAGCACTCCATCTCTGATTTCTACTGTCTTTTTCCCTTCATTAGTATCGTACGTTAGCACTCGTCGTTCGAAATAGCTTTCGAATTGGGGACTCTCATGGCATGCAACGCCTTTGCTATCTCCATCCAGCTTGCACTATTAAAGGCATTTCTGACATCTATCGTCGTCACAGCACAGAAGCGTTAACCCCGTATTACTTGCTTCCGCACCTTGTCGGCAATCTCTATAACTTTTTTAATGGCCCCGATCTCCCTTTTCGACTTAGCTGCACCTCACTGCACTGCAACTAGCTGCACCTAGTGAATCAACTTCTTTGATTTCACTCTATCGCTACTTTCCTTTACCCATTTCAATGGTTTATTTTTCATGGAGTGCCCCAAATTCAAAACACCACGCAGACAAATTTTGTTACCATGATGGTCAGATTTGAAATCAAAACCAAGTTCAAGTAAAATGAATTTTAGTATAGCTGCTACTTGGAGCACTATCGCACTACTTACTATAGGTAGACATTATTAGGAGGTAGATGTATTCTACTCCTACTAGTACATCATAGATGGCATCCTTAGAATGGATCAACATCCTGTGTAGAATGTCTGTAAGAAAATTCTCTCTACCTAAAACTAATACCCGTTATGATTTTCCCAGTGATTTTTTGACTTTGTACGTAGAAGTCCTTAGTTTAGTTTATATTGACTAGGTGGAGCAAATCTACTGCACTTACGACCGCAATTCGTCTGCTACATTCTGTTAGGTTACATCATACGTTCGTTCATAAAAAAAATTAGGAAGCATGGCCAACAACGTAACCGCGAAATTATCTCATTAGCGGTGCAGAGTAATGTTTTGGTAATGAAACTAAAATCAATGAAAGAAAAACTACAAAGAAGAAATTAACTGATCTTTATGACACATCTTCACATCATTAGCGTACAGTAGCGCATTTCGAATATTCGTAAACATGCATAACAAATTACACGGTAATTATTACTGGGGACAGAAAAACTTATACCTATAAACAAAACAAAGAAAAAACACAGTTTTTATCGTAAAAATAGATTTCGTCGATTATTTTTTCCCAATGCATAAATTGTTGTTTTTTTGAAAAAGAAAATAACATTAAGTTTGTGTGATTCAAAATGAATGTTTATAAAATGTTGGAAAATTAAGGTTTTTATGATGTCGCTGTGAATGTAAGGTATGCAGTTTAACGGCTTTAATGGCTTTTATAATCCATTTAAAGTCCATAAAATCGGCAAACACCAATTCAATTAAGTAAGAGTTAGTAACACTGGTTTTGGTCTCGAATTAAAGAATATTACGGAAGAAGGATAGGGGAAGCCGCTCAATAACAAATCGCAGTTAGGTCTCTCAATTTTGTGACTTTCAAACTGAAAAATACCTTTCAATTTCTTAAACCTCCCTTTACTTGCCTACGTTACGTCACTATACGTGCATGTCTTTAAGTAGTCTCCTTATAAAAAAAGTAAATTGTACACGGTTCAAATGCTCGTAATCGAGCTGGTTTATGTACCGAACTTAAGGAAAACCTACACTTTGACAGAAATAATGGAACCCGTAACCGAACTGTCGACAATGAATCTTGTATTGAGGTGTGTTTCCACTCTACAAAGAATGGACAATCAAGGTAACCCGAATCGTTTGAATTAAAAAGAAATAGCCTAGTGAGCCATGAATTGAGTATAAATACGAGGCGAATGTCGTGAATAAAGTCTAAATAAACATGAATATCAAACGGGAAACACGCCCTACATGATTTCTTTCATTCTGAATAGGTGGAAGTAGCAGTCTGGCACTATGATAAGTGCGAGGAGAATATCCCTTGCAGCTGTTAGATTCTTTTGTGCTAACGGCCCGACTATGCCATGGTGAAAACAACAGAAATCGTCAAACTCTGGTGTGTTTGGAGCCGTTGGTTGATACACTCTATTGCTTCGTCAGTTGTCAAATGAAGTCATTCCAGGCATCCATTAAAACGTTTTATTGGATATTGATTTGGGATGCGTTCCATCGTCTGACTCAACAAATCTTCACCTTCCGAGTGCTCCATTAAGACATGTTCACAACGTAAGTTTTTTGATGTCCAAAAATGTACTGGAAAATTAAGTTTTCGAAAAGCCAGCCCGGAAAACGGTGTGTAATAGTCCACCAAAAGATAGTTTCTATCGGTCGGATGAAATCCGTAGCGATTTAATGGCTTTAAAGGCGAAAAATTACCAAAATTCAAGCATCAATATCTCTATCGGCAAGTGAATGGAGATATTGATGCTTGAATTTCAGCAATTAACCCAACAATTAACAAACCCATTAAATCGCAAAGGATTTCGTCCGACACATAGAAACTTTTTTTCGGAGGAATATTTGACAATATTTTCCAGGGTGGCCCCCCAACTTTTCGAAAATTTCGAATTTACGACAGGTCTATCGCATAAGAGCGTCCAAAGTGAATTTCCCGTCGGTTTTGTTTTGGACGCGTTGTAGATAGTTAGTTTCGTTTATTGGTTATAAATAGGGTGCAAATCAAAGTTATATTACAATTAGGCCACTTAGTATCTAATTTCTTATTTTAGTTCTTTGAAGAATTTTAGTATGACTTTGAGTTTTGTTTGTCCAAGTTCGGTCTTTGTTTGGCTGTATTTTCCGAAATGTTTCATTCTTTGTCCTGATAGAGCTAGACGTGGACGCAAAGTCATGATGTGAATTGGGGTTTCATCCTCGTCGCCACACCTTCCACATTCTGCCGTTTCCACAATGCCCTTTTTGTGCATGTGACCGTTGAGTGTACAGCGTCCCGTACACCCATGCCTACTCCCATTTCAGTTTTGGAACCGTCTGTGAAGACGCTTAGGTGCGCAGGATTTAAAATAATATCATCACGCCATGCCTGGAGTTTTAATCTTGAATTTTTTGTTGAAAAAATATTGAGGGCTGCATTTGTCAATTGGCATTAGCACTTCAGGTATATTTTTGAGTTTTCGAGCGTGGCCATGCTTTGAGTTAAGCAAACAACCGACATTGTTTAGTCTCAGTGCTACGGCTAAGGCTCCTTGTTCTACATAGAGGTCCAACGGGAGAATATCAGTGATTATCCCAAGTGTTCTCGTAGGAGTAGATATCATGACCACGGTGACGCCCATTAGGATCAATCTCTGTACGTGTTCTATTTCTGCTTTTATCTTTTTGTTTTAATTCTGTTGTATGTACCATAAATTTCACCCATAGAATAGGATTGACCTAATTATCGAAGTGTTACAGCCAAAGGACGACTTCGCGCTTCAGACCCCAAGTCTTGTGAATGGCTGCTGTGCATTGCTCTCTCAAATTCAAATTTTCTTATCCAGAATTATTCCTAGGAATTTGACCTCTGTCGCTACTTTTATCTTTGTGCCGTTCCGTTTCGGTTCCTTAAAGTTTTTAATCTTCCTTTTGTTTGTGAAAAGAATCAATTTGGACGCGTTGTAACTTTTTGATACTCTGTCTTATTCAAAATCCGGCATGAAAGACTTTTCTGGGTAGATCCAACCCTTTCAGGTGCTCCGTTGAGTAAAATATTATATGTTTGATGGCTACTGAAACGGTTGACAAGTTTGGTTAGTGAGAAGGTATGACTCTGCGATGAATAATTGTCCACGAACCCGAAAAACCTAATAGAAACTTTGACTTTACAACCCAACTCTGAATGAAACCAAACCTCAAACCCAACTACCCAGTTGCACTCCAGTTACTACTAAAAAAGCAAAAGGATTTTTCAAACTTTCAATTCTCCCTTTTTACTGTAAAAATTAAATGACAAATTCGATTCGTTGGACTAACACCAACGTTGCTATCGTTCCAAGCATATTACACAATGGTCACGTAAATTTAATATTCAGATACGCACGACAATTAAAAAATTAGATCCGAATTTCGTCTTCCGGAAGCCGTAACTCGTCTGTATCTTCAACTGTATGGTATCTTCAACGTTTTTTATCGCGCAAGAGCCATCGTGCATTTAAATCAAATAAGTTACTTCAAAAGTTATTAATGAATCAAACAAGAACTCGATAATAAAAATAAATCGTGAGTCGCACAGAATACGCTTGAGAATAAATTTAGTGTTATACCTGACACACAGAATATCAATTTTACAACAAACTAAACATGCACTAAAAATATTTGTAGGCACCCGCTAAGTTGTGGTTTTGTTTTATGTAAACAAAAATATAAACAAAGACCCGTACGCTTTTCTGTATCTTTATTCCAGTTTTTAGACCCGTACGAAAAACGAAATTCTTCGAAAAGGGGT
>CM055403.1:33661706-33691512 GCA_029228625.1 Pseudolycoriella hygida | reverse complement strand
ATAGATATATAGACACCGACAGATCAGAAAAAAAGTTGTCATAATAATGAGAACAATGGATTTTGGTAAGATGTATGGAAAAGTACCATCTTCAAACCTCCACATCTCAGCCAATTTTCAACCGATTTTGATGAGTGAGGGCTTGTTGGAAAGCTGCTGCGACGTAGTTTTTTTTAAAAATAGTTTGGAGGGGAAGGGGGGAGAGGGGAAAAAACTCAAAAGTTCGCCTATATATGGCTCCTTGTCCCAAAGTTTTTGTATGGAGTTTTTGGGGTTTGTGGACGTTTTTTTTTTTGGGGTGTGGGGACTGCGTCACGCTCTCCGCTACCGCTCCGAGCATGATAGAACATATATAGATAGATAGATAGAAACCGACAGATCAGAAAAAAAGTTTTCATAATGATGAGAATAATAGAAAAATCGAATCCCATCAAACCTCGATATCTCAGCCAATTTCCAACCGATTTTGATGAGTCTAGGCTCGTTGGAAAGCTGCTGCGACGTCCCAAAGGTTTTTGTATGGAGTTTTTTGGGTTTCTGCTACCGCTGAGGGTATGATGGAAACCAGTAACTAATAACTAACTAACGTAGGATGTTTTCATTAACTTTGGATTCTATGAAAATGCACTTTTTGTATAGGAAATGATCATTTGCTAAAGGTGTCATATCTCCGGATCCACTGAACCGATTTTAATGAGTGAGAGAAGTTTCCCGTAAATATTCTACGGGCTCCAAAGGGTCCTTACCTTTTTGTGTTTTTCTTACAAAAAAGATTTTTCTTTAAATAAATGCTACTATTAATATATTGATATAAATATTGTCGATTTGCTCTAAAATTCAACAGCGAAAAAGTCCTACATGCATTCTCTCCTGTCGCACTTCTTCGCTGTTGAATTTTAGAGCGGATCGGCCAATATATCGATGAGAATATTGATGATATATGCGCACTTTTAGGGAAATTCACCATTTGCTGTGAAAAATTAAAAAATTATTGTATTGACCTATGTACTGAGAGTTGTGACAAATATATGCTATAACCAATCAAGTTTTCACCACATATTTTTGTTCAGTTTAGAGAATTTTCAATATTTGCGTCACAGTTGTTTCGTTGTTGTTTTGTCAGCTACCAGCTTACATAATGCGTCCATTTAACTTCAGCATGGACAACGTAAAAGAATGAAAGTGAATAATGTTGCGTGATGGTTTGTGAGACGTGAACTTTCGAACCTCTCCGACCTCTTCCTTAGCAAGAGAACCACAAGATTGTGTAACTTTGCTGTCACTATTACCAGTTGGTCAAATAAAATTAAACACAACACATGTGTTATTCTTCTCTACGAGGGTAGAAAAGTGAAACTCGTCTTACTTCTTTCTTTACGACTTGCGAGGTGATATCCAACTCAATGGTAACACGAATCGTTTGTGTTGTAGAGAAGAACAAAACGATTTCTACGTATGTCGTATTAACGTATTCGACCAGCTGGTAGTGATAACAGCAAATGGTTTTTTCACGGTGTGTACGTATAGAATATTTTATTTTATTCTAAAATTCTTATGACTTCCGAAACTTACAAAGGGTGATATCTAGCCTAATCTAGCTTTCGTCAGTCACGTCCTTGTTTGAAGAGATGCTACGTAGGTAGACGTAGACACACTCTAATACTTACGCTCACGCATCTGACTAACTAAATTATTGATTAAAGATTTTATCTTTGCATAGTATTAATGCCACTATACTGATATCAAGAATTTATTTAATATTTTGTTGTAATTGATAAAAGAGTTCTTGAAATATTTCATTGGCGAATGTGATAACGAAATATCTTTGTTAGAGTCGGCAAATTAAAACGTTTAAATGACAGTCGAACAATTGTAGATTAAGTATCGTATTGTGCTATTGAAGTGTGCACACGAGTGGAGTGGGTGGAGTGATTGATACGATGTAACAACAAAATTCGAAAATAACTTGACAAAAACTGTCACAACATTGTTGATATTACTTTGATGTCACTGATAATAAATATTAAAATTAAATAAATTAATGCCACTTGGAATGTTGTAAACAAAGCGTATACGCAAAGCAACTATTGCATGGCACAATAAGAATGAATTGAAATTCTATTCCACAGTCAATTTTGCTAATAAATTTATTTTCATGACACAGAGCGAATAAGATCTGTTTTATAGAATCTAATTTCTTTAAATTGAAACACTCACCGGGACTCCGATGGTATATTGAGATAAACTTGTTTATCTAACAAACATTGATCTCCAGACATGTAGAGCGTATTGATGTCGTGGTTAATAAAATTTTTTGCGTTAAAATAAACTCGTCTGGATTTATTTGCTTTTCCTTAAATAATCGAGAAAGTAATTTAAATACATTGTTAGCCAAATATTTCTCCCGACTGTTATTCATTAAATACATTGTTTTTAGTGCCAATGAGCTTGCGCGATAACTTTTTTTTGTCATCAACGACTAAAATAAAGAAAAATATTGATTGGAAAAATTGTTATGGATTTCTGTATGGTGTACACTGTACACACGATTTTTATTGAAAGTTTAAGCAAACAAAACTGGACAACCTCTCTTAACCCTCATGTAAAAGCAATGGAAAAACTGGTTTCACTATGCCGCATTCTTCCGATAGTTTACTAGTTATTTACCACGTGTGTCTGACTTTATGCTGAAGCTGCATAGAACTACAAATTAGCAATTAAACTTCTTTTATTGCTGACTAATTTACTATTGAGGTTGTGAACTTCCACATCGCCATTGCATTACTCTCACATTTCATACATCACAAGTACATCATTCACGAATCATTTTTTTATCCAATCAATTTGTTTTATACGAGGAGTAGTCAATCAAGATATCAATTTTCCATCATATCTTCAACTGATATCCAACGAAATGCTTTTATGCGTCTTCGTTATACTATGAAAATTTCCAGCATGTCAGACTGTTAGACGCTTAGCTTAGGATAGGATAATGTGGGTAAGGAAAGCGAACCTTCCTAAGCACCTAAGCCTCCAATGGGCCTGTTGTGCATACCCACTGTTGTAGAGAGAATTTTCTTTTCGTTGTTGTAAGACTATTCGAATGTAGATGTCGCACTTTGTGAGTGCAATTGTTTGATTATGTCAAATGAGAATTCAAACTTCATTTAGTTTGTGCAACTGTTACAGAGTCAATAGAGCTAATTAGATGTTACTCATAGCAGAGACTAATCATCCATGATTAGGAAAAACCATATGAGCTTGTTCCCCCCAGGGATCGAACCAGGGACCCATAGGCAGTGAGTCCAACGCTCTACCATCTGAGCTACCTGGACAGTAGACGCTTAGCTTATTCATAGAATAAATTTATAGATGTTAATGCAACTTGTACTACATATAGACAATATACCACCATATATACCACGGGCTGCCGCCCTGGGACTTTTCTCCAATCTCGCACTATATTGTCCATATGTAGTACAACATGGATTTAAAATTTTTTATCATTCTCGACTAAATATGGAAAACAAAGCAATTTAAGTCACTTCCCAAGTTCAAGTACACTGCATTGATAAGTATGCTCTGAACTGAATGTCAAAATCCAAATGAATGTTTTGTTTAGAATTTTTTTTAATTACACCAATTGTGCATTAAAAATGGAGAGAAACTTTAAAAAAAGTAATTCTCATCCATTTATTGTGCGCAGACAACATTTTGCAACTATTAATTACGCTACTCGACACTATTTTTGTAGCAAATATGATTCCAATAACCTCAGACCCGTTTTTCCTCTAGAATCAGAATCTATTCTCAAAATTTCTCTATCACGTCTAAATTTTGAATTATATCAAATTAAAGTTACATGGGACTTTCGAATGTTAGAAAGAGATGTTGCGAAAGTCAGCGAAAATTGTAAGTTCCCGAAGTCAAAACTTAAAAACGACAATAAGCGATCCAAGTACAGTAATTGACTTAAGCATCGTGTAAGTTTACAACACATAAATTGAATTTTATTTATGCGCAGACGGACAAAAAACGTCACATTTCCTCACAAGATTGAGAGCGTAAAGTAGGCTTGTTCTGACCACTTTTTAAAAATTGCTTTTTAACCCAGCTGTCGTTTTCGGTCCTGGACCGAAAAGTACTTTTTTGCCCAGTTGTATTTCCTTGAATGATAAAAATGCTCAAGTTAACAGTACATTCTATTCAAAAATAACTAAAATTAAACTAGAACACAGGTCCTAATATAAAAATAATAAGTTATCTCAAAGTTACTTTAATTTATATTGATTTCAACATTATTAGAAAGTTCAATAACAATGTAAAAAAAAACAACATATTACCAATGAAAGATGAATGACGAACGGAAAATTCCAATATTCAGGCAACTATAATCTCAAATTCATATACTATGTATACTGTGACCATTCACAAATTTTGAATTTGATTTTGTTTGATAATTTGTTCGCTTGTCCGCTTGTCCGCTACGCTCCGCCCTCTGACCTTTCACCACCTGGGTCGAAATTAAAAACTTTTGCTCCTAGTGATATAATTTACTATTTCGGTTCTCAAGTGGGGCCCGAAAATTACAATTTTCGTTGTTCGAGTGAAGCCAAGGGCTGCAATCACACTAATCAAAAACGTACATTTTTCCGAGTTTCGTACAATATTTTTCATTCCTAGGGTCCAGAAAACTGCTTTTCGGTTTTAAAATAGGACGGAAAATAGCAGTTTTCCATCCTATGAATGAAAAAATTTTCGCCATACATTGAACAATTCCGGTGTTTAAAACGCTATGGTTGAGAAAAGCCGCTTGCCAAATGAAATTCTCTAAATGAACAATTTTATGCGCGAGGTGATTGCGTTTCTGAAGCGATAAATAAAACTTTGCGATTGCGATTCGAAGAAATATTAGTGTAAACATATGCAAGGGACTAGACCTGTGCGCTGGCGCTCAGCCGCGCCAAGAATTGTCAGAAAAACTGCGCCGTCGCCGCCGAAATGTTCAAATCTGTCAGCCGATTGCGCCGCCCGCCTTTTTCGTCGGTGCAGAATTGAAATGTGCAGCCCTTACATATCTTTATCTTTATCTGTTTTGTTGTTCAATGCAGATCTTGTGAACTGAATTACGAGGCGAATATTTTCAAATTTCTATCTTCTAAAAGACCGCCAATGGCGACGACTGGAGCTGTTTAAAGTAGAAAGTGGTCTGGAGGTAGGAGGTAGGAGGTAGGTGGGAAGAAGGTGAAATTCGGTCTACCACTCCAATGACCAACTAAAATTCTTAAATTTTTTTTTTGAAAAATAAACTGAAAATGTCTTTTCTGTATACGTGAGAGTGCATTGGTTGAGACGAAAAATATTTCTATATTACTTGGGACGAAAAGTTGATTTTCGCGGTATGTGCGCCAATACACTCCCACTATTACAGAAAAATTTCTTTCAAAATACCACAATACACACTCGATGTGTATTTTTCGCTTTGGCTTCGACCGCGCGCACGTGCACATCTCGTGTGTATTGGGGTATGTTGAAATATACTATTCCAACGGTACCTTAGGGGTCATACACAAATTACGTACGCACTTTGGGGGGGGGGGTTTCAAAATTCGTACGGAAGCGTACGGTGGGGGGGGGGGGGGGGGGTCGAGCACGATTGTACGTACGCAGAAAAAAAAATTAATTTTGATTAGTTTTATCGAATTCGAATTCACAAATCGTTCCGAAAGTGCGACCGAAACGTATCGCCGCTCTTCGAGCCAACGAACTGTTGGCAATCATAGCTCGAGACGACGTAGAGGAAGCCGACTGGTTGAATATAGATGACGTGGAACACTCCAAGGAGTCGAATTCAGAAATTAAAAAGAAACAAAATGAAATGAAAAAAGTGCCTGTCATTTCTATAGAGAAACATATGACACAGGCATGGACGAACGAATAAAGGGATTTTTCAAAATATATTCTTTTAATGAGGGGGGGGGGGTATGGAAAATCGTACGTACACGACAGGGGGGTCTCAAAATTAGTACGGAAGCGTACGATTTGGGGGGGAGGGGGTCAAAAACACCAAAAAAACTGCGTACGTAATTTGTGCATGACCCCTTAATTGAAAAAACTGGTTCCAAATTTAATTTTTGGTGACTATTTGAATGAAAGGAACTACAGTAGCTCAACTGAGCCGAAATTACATTCAAACTTAAAATGGACTCAAAAATCCAATTTTTAAACAATTTTTTCGACCAAGGTATTGCTGAAATAGTTATTTACGCAACTAGGGCAAATATACTGTTTTTGACGAGTGTGAGGTTTGCAGCCCGCGGCGAAGCCAAGAGCTGTAATCACACTAGTCAAAAACATATATTTTTACGAGTTTCGTACAATATTTTTCATTCCGAGGGTTCAGAAAACTGCTTTTCTGTTTCAAAATAGCACGGAAAACATCAGCAGCTATTTCAGGATATTGGAGTACAAATAATACTAAAATTATTCCAAAATAATTATTCATATGTTGAGTGCGAAATTTAATTTTTCATCGGTAGGCATGATGTTAAAAACTTTTTGAAAAAATTTCATAAATATTTTCTTCAAAATTTTATCGAAAAATTTCGCGATGATCAACTTTCCTGCGCCTAATATGCGTCACTGCGGCCGAACGAATAATATTAAGCGCCGATTGCCGCCATCGATTAATTAAGAACGATGAAAAACCTCTCCATATCCATAAAAAAGCCCAACATAAAAAATTTCTTTTCACACAAATCGACCAGAAATGACATAAAAATTTTTTTTCACACAAATCGAATCGACCTAGAGCACTTAGGAGAGGCCTCTGACCCATACTTCCATGGAAAAAGATGTTCGCTACTTTTTTCTCTACAACACTGAACAAAAACCTCATCATTAAAGAAATATTCCGGAAAAACCACCAAATATCGTTTAGGGTCGCGTAGCGTGATTTGGACCCTCACCAAGGATTCTACACCCCGAACCACTCAACAGATTTCCACTACTTTAATTTCTGTGATTTTTTAATGTTCACACCTCTCCTCCCTCTCAAAAGCGTTTTCCGTGCTAATTTCGCAGAGATATAAGTCAACAAGAAATATAAGTCGAAAGGTTTCACTAACCATCAAAAAATCACGTTTTTCACCACTTTTTCGACCGTAACTTCGAAAGTTGTCAACCGATTTTACCCAAATTCAAATTTGTTATCATTTTTTCAGTTATCTTTCAGAAAAAAAAATGTTTTTGAAAATCGGACAAGATTTACCCGATTTATGTAGAAAAAATGTTTGGCCCTAGTAAGACACAGTTTTGGAGCCGTGGCTGAGTCCAACGACTCGAAATCAAAAAATGTTCTTCTATAAATTGTCGGGCATGCGTAGACCTTTATGAAAATCAGAAAAGATTTACGCGAGCTATGTTACAAGAGACCGAAAACCACTTAGGCGGTCTTAGCTCAGCGGCCCTTCGTCCAAAAATGCCCATCTGCAATACCTTTCAGAAAAAAAAAGATTCTTAAAATCGGCTAAGTTTTACTCGAATTATCGTGTTTACGTGCGGACGGACAAAATTTGTTTTGCTTATTTGACGTCTTTGTTCGCCTTTGTATTTCTGCGATACGATTTGTAATGGCAAAAGATACTTGGAAGTTTTGGTTGACAGAATTTTTTTCTGCCGAGTTTTCTTCAGGGATGTTCGTGTTTTCATTTTTCAAATTCTATTGATAAATTTTCTACTAGAGTTCAAGAATTCGCGTGACACACTTGTGATAAATGTATGAGCAATTGTTCTATAAATAAAATTATATTCAGCAACGTGACGAGTCTCCGTTTTCCAAATGATCAAGAGTGATGAAGAAATATATTTAGCACTTAAACTAAGAATGTTTTAATCATCTAACAAATTTATCAATTAGCAACTTTTATTTAACATCAAATTTTTACCAATTACCGAAAGTAACTAACGCAAGTGTCTTCCATGCTCATAGAATTTGTTTAAATCTACTTCAATGCCCAATACGATGAAACGATTGCACTTGCATTTACGTTCAAGTGTCATAGCTTGGTCATGGATGAAAAATTCATACAGAAATCTATATTCCCAACGAGTAAAACATTTGTATTATACACTGGAGGATAATGTGCATATTATACCCACCCCAGCTGTCAAAGAACGACGAATAATAGCGTAATTCCTAAACTAGCCAAATGTCACGTTTTGTTTACTCTACATTCATTTTCGGTGGCACCAAAATTCTAACAAATAGACAATATTGTTGAATTAGGTGTATATCGTAAAAAATATTCCGAAGATGTTTTTTGAATCACAGTAAAATATTTTCGGACAACTTTAATACACATTACACATTTTGTTGTAAATTTTGTTAATAATGACAGCTGATCGGTCGTAATGTATTTTTAGCTTTCATAAATATTGTAATTAAAATTTTCTCACATCTCATCTCTTGTTTCGTTAAAGACCTGTATATATCAAGGCAGATTGTGAAATGAAGACCAAAGTGATCATTTTTAGTTATGAGTTAAATTCCGAAAAGCAGACAAAACTACCGACACGCTTGTGATGGCTTCTTCTTAGTACTTATAACAGATGTAGTAGTGTGAGTTTGTTGCATTCCAAACCCTTTAGAGATAATTTATTATCAGAGGGGGGGGGAAATAGGGAGAGTGTTAGCAATTTCTATTCTCTCCGAGATTAAACACAACGTCTTTCGGTGTGAATAACCGTCTTTATACGCGAAGCAAAAACTTCACTTTATTATTTATAACGTTTTTGTAAACAGAAATAAAGTGTCACTTCAAGCGAAAAATTTCTATTTTCCCCCTCGGGAAAAATATGTCATCAGACAAAATGTCAACAAAGCGACATCTCCCCACCGTATTTATGTGTAGAAAATATGATTATTCATACCGAACACATGAAAAAGAGTTTTTTATGTAATTTATGAGCGCTATTTGCGTCACTAGAAGAAAAAGTAGAAAAGTCAAGTTTTTGCTTACCAATTTTATTAGACCTCTCCAAGTCTACTTTACACGAAGACGTCGAAAGTTAATGAACATCGATGGAATGGACGATTTCCGTTACGCACGCACGATGTATTTAAATAGTGACATGCATTTGTCAATGTGTTTTTCCGACTGTTAGGACTGATAAGCTCGATGAATGCTTGCGAGCAAAGAAAACTCTAATCTGCCAGTAGTATTGTAAAAGGCGGACATCCTTATCGAGAATCTTTTGACTTGACACGAAGAGAATGTAGTTTCTCACTGTGTAAATCGTGTGTTTTGCATAAAATTGAAACGTATTTGTTGTAATTGTGTAAAAATACCATGAAAGGACTGCGTTATGCAGTGATTGAGTGTTTTCATTGAGTTAACAACAAACTCACCATATGAGACTTTCAAAGTTTTTGAACAAAGTATCGTTGTACTGTGTGCATAACGTTCTCTTTTTCTTATCCAGCAGAGTACAACAAGATAAAAAATCTTTCAAAAGTTATCTAAACAAGTTGCATCATTTCGTAGGATGTAAGGTAATTTGTCGTAAGTTGTGCTTTTTGGTATTATGAAAATGTACATAACATTAAATGAATAAAAGTTCAATATTATACATCATGCCCGCAGCAGTAGCGGAGGGCGTGACGCAGTACCCACACCCCAAAAAAAAACGTCCACAAACCCAAAAAACTCCATACAAAAACCTTTGGGACAAGACACGATGTATAGGCGAACTTTGGAGTTTTTCCCCCCTCCCCCCCTCTTCCTCCAAATTATTTAAAAAAAAAGTTACTTCCTATACTGATGACAAATTTCCATATAAAAATGATAAAAATATGTTTGAAAATAATAAAAATTTTATTCCTGTGTTGTGTGTCCACGATGTATCTATCTACTTCTTTTTCTCGAGAACCGCCCGGCCGATTTCCTTAAAATTTTTAGGGAAGTTCAGTTTGGAAAATGGAAAATTCAGCCGGCGGCTACCCCCAAAAAATCTTGGAACTGAGTTATTGGCCTTCAAAGTTTCCATACAACCCCATACAACATATATATGAAAGTCCACCAACGGGAGCACTTCTTCAACTATATCTCGGCCGGTAGTGGTCAGAATGAGTATCAATGGGGTATCAAATGAAAGGTATCGAAGCCAACGGAACCGGTCTTGTGAAAATCGGTTGGGGGTTTGTTACCAGGAGTCGGTCAAAGTGGTCCGAAATGAGCTACGCTGCCGTAGAGCGACTATGAGAAAATTTTTTTTTTTAAGTGACCACAGAAAATGATGTGGAAAGTGCGTAGGATGATGTAAGAAGTGTGTGGGATGATGTGGAAAGTGTGTGGGATGACGTGGGAAGTCTGTGGAATGATGTGGAATGATGTGGGAAGTGTGTGGGATGACGTGGGAAGTGTGTGGGATGATGTGGGAAGTGTGTGGGATGATGTGGGAAGTGTGTGGAGTGATGTGAGAAGTGTGTGGAATGATGTGGGAAGTATGTGGAATGATGTGGGAAGTGTGTGGAATGATGTGGGAAGTGTGTGAGATCGGTTGTGCTGGGAACAAAGTCCGTGTGACCCTTCGACGGGTTGGGGCTTTCCCCCCTACACTTACGGAACACTCGAGCAGAGAAAAGGAGGTCAAATTTGTGCAATGTTCAATTTCTGTTTGTCCTACAAGGTTCCCGATGTTATCACGTCTCGGAGAACATTTTTTCTTTTGGCAACACTTTTTTTGCGAAACCTTTTTTTTTCGAAAACTTTTTTTCTGGGAAAATTTTTTCGGCTGCCCATGTTTTTTCGAAGCCCTTTTTTCGGCGCCCATTTTTTTGCGCCAACAAATTTTTTGCGAAGCCTTTTTTTCTTTTTTCTAAGACAATTTTCTTTTCTGAGAAAATTTTTTTTCGGAGAAAATTTTTTTCAAAAAATAGAAATTTTTTCAACAACTGAAAACTTCCAAACTAATATCACAACAAAAACCTCTTTAAAGGTAGAGTGTGACGCAGTCCATAAGTCTGCTTCCAAAATTAATGATATCGCTTGAGGTGACGCTATCGCTTATAATACGCAGAAGTTTGTTTGAGTGGAACCTTGTGTTCAAAGTTTTGATTTCGCTTGAAAGCACTCTTTTTAAAGTAAAATTACGTTGTGTTAAAAAAATTGCGTCACAAATGCTGGATCCACCAGCGGAATAATTTTTCAATACTTTCAGTTTTTACACGCAAAAATTTAAATTTCCTCTAAGCAATCTACGCAATAAGAAATAAAAGTCAAATTTTTGCAGCATTTTGAAGTAATCTCCCAAACATTAATCTACTATTATATACCTCTCTACTGGAAAGTGCACTTTACAGTAAAGTTGATAAACTTTGAAGTGCTTGTTATATAAAATACCTTATAAAATCAGCACTGGAAACGTCGATTCGTTGTCTCGACGGGCTATAGACTCTCTCGCTGGCGCCCTCGAACCCTTGGTCACCCTCTCAACGAGATCTCCGTATGACTTTGGCGATATTTCAAGCATTTTCCAGCGAACAACTTTTGATGATTCACCTTTTATTTTTTCGAATATTCTTTATATTTAAATATTTGTTCATTACTTTTATTCGTTGCGCTATGGCTTAAAGCATGTCAGACAGTTCTGTTTACGTTGTTGTTTAAATCAGATGACTGAAAAAAATGGATTATAATTATGACGATCCATTGTATCTACGGCGTAAGTGCATATTTAGTAATAAAATTCATGAACAAATTAAAATCATTAAATATGTAAAATCATTGTTGGGTTTATTTGTTTAATTCAATTTTCACGTCATCCTTCAATATACAAATTGCTACTAAAACACAATCAGAATATCCGGTAGTTTCCACGAAACAAATAATTGTTTTATGTTTGCCCTCTTTTTTTTTATTTTTTTAGCAAAAAAACATATAAGAAGAATATGTCTACATAGGTACAGTCCGTACAGACAGGTGCTCTATGTTAGATGAGAAAATCAAATACGAAAAGAGCGGAGGCTTTTCCGTAAATAAAGAGTTTAAATTCAATTTTCTAGGAAATCCCTCATAAATGCACATAAGTGAAATTTCAATTTTATAAATCGCACAAATGACCATTTGAAACGAATTGTTTCTTGACACATTTGAAAGGTTGCGAGAATAGGGCATTGTCTTACAAATTACAGTGAGTTTGTTGCAATTGAGGACGCAAGTAGTAATTGCGAGTTCAGAAGAAAGCCAAACCTTTCACAGCTTGATGAACTAACTGCATCTTTGAATATGTTGCGAAATGCATAATTCTAACTCAACCATCCGATCATGACTATTTTTGAGGTTTTCACTTTAACTAAATATTCTAATCACAAAGGAAACAAATGGAAAGAACATAAACATTCTCTCAGACAGGTATGCAACACTCAAAACGCCTAACGTCAACTGTTTCACTTCGGAACTTACTATAGAACGCGTCAATGCAATCAAATGTCTCATTTCATTGGTCCTAAATTGGTACCTTCGGTCTACCATACTCCACCCGAAGAAATGTAATCAGAGAATTTTTCAGTGCAAAACACACTGACGACACGGACTAACGTATGTACCAAAGCGACAAAATAACGACACCAAATACGGTATTACACAAATAATTAATGTATAAATTACCGCATTTGGCAAACACTGTGGTGAATAATAGTATATTATAATACAAGGGGAATAATTGCGTAATTATAATCGAGGTGGGGTGAAATTTTTTTTGCACCCACCGAGACTACAATTGCGCGATTGTTCAAAATCAAAACTCATCGAATTTGTTGCAAAAAATGTCGTCTAGATTGATTTTTCGATTTAGTATGCGGTTGTCATAACAACACACGTTTCATTCTCATTCATTCGTAATGTTTCAGTGTAGCCTACGTCATCATTAAAGAACCGGGTTATAATAGCGTCATTACAACCCTACTTTTAACAAGAAAGTCGACTATAATAGGCCGATTATAGCCCTATTATTAGTGCAATAATTGGCTTATTATAGGCTCGAATGTGATAAATAACTTTATTGCATTCGCGCAGTGTTTCCCCTTACAAATTATTAATCTAGTAATATAAAAGAGAAATTATTAATCGCTGGCAATGAGATTTGTTCTCCTATATTTGTTTTCTCTTTTTCGCTCATGCAATAAAGCATCATATTGCCATTTGAGGGGAAATCTCGGCAAGCCTCGATTATTCCCCTCAAATGGCAATAAAATACTATTATTGACATACGTCTTTTCCAATAGAAAATTACAATTCAACTAACTAAAGACATTTCGTCGAGGCACACTTTTCCTAAAACACAGATCACTAGATTATGTAACTTATCATTTCCAACAGAATGTTGATACGAGAAGTAGACTCTAATCTACAGATGGTATAGCAGCCGTAGTAAATTTGTATTCTACGGGTGCAATTGTACCAAAATGAGAATTATCTCACATTTTGACTAAATACAGCTATACTTTTTCGCAGTTGCGTTGCGTGAACAGACCTTGGACTACAATCCTCGGATCATTCACTTAAACTCGACTATAATTATAATCCCTGTGTTATATCACCCTAAAACTACTTCAACTATAATCTATTTTCTATAAAAGTAACGAAATAAGATATTTTTTCGACCTAGATGATACATGTCAAAGAGGAGTTCGGCAACGGATCATTTTATTCAAAACCACGATAGAGAGTTGGGGTTAAAAGGGCTCGGGTGGATCATAATAAAACCAAGACCTTTTAACCAGTTGAAATTTTTGAATAACTTTGAGATATTTCAAAAAACTAATCTTTTGAGAAATTTTTCTTGAAAAATTTTGAGAAACCCATTTCTCAGAGAAAGAGACTATTTGCACATTGTGCAAATAGTCTCTTCTATATATTGTTGGCTATTTGCACGTTGTGCAAATAGTCTCATCTATATATTGTTGGCTATTTGCACATTGTGCAAATAGTCTCTTCTATATATGGTTGGCTATTTGTACTTTGTGCAAATAGCCGAAGGTATATAGCAGAGACTATTTGCACACAGTGCAAATAGCCAACAATATATAGAAGAGACTATTTGCACACTTAGACGAATGTTGCGGTCATTCGTACTAACTCTATTTTCGTTACCCAAAAACTTTTTGTGACGTTTTGTAAAAGGAAAACTTCCTTAGCTTCGTTACCTACCTAGTTTTTATAGCATTTTTTAAAAGGAAAACCTTCCTAGTTTTATTCGCCATCTCGTTCTTCCGACATTTTCTAAAAGGAAATATTCTCTATATTGAAGAGTCGTTTGTTAATGTTTCTCTATAAGAATTTGTTGAGTGTTCTTAAAAGGAAATGTTTTCCAGCTTCGTCAGCCACTAAGGTTTTGTGACATTTCGTAAAAGGAAAAGTTTTCCATCTTCGTTAGCCACCTAGTTTTTGTGACATTTCGTAAAAGGAAAAGTTCCCTAGTTTTTGTGACATTTCGTAAAAGGAAAAGTTCCTTTACTTAGTTGGCCATCTAGTTTTTCTGACATTTCGTAAAAGGAAAAGTTCCGTAGCTTCGTTAGTCACCTACTTTTCGTGACATTTCGTAAATAGAAAAGTTTCTTAGTTTCGCTTAGTTTTTGTAAAATTTCGTAAAAGGAAAAGTTCCCTAGCTTCGTTAACCACCTAAATTTATGACATTTCGTAAAAGGAAAAGTTCCTTACTTTCGTTAGCCACCATACAAACATATACATATCATGTACATATTATAAAATTAATGAAAAATTACAGTGAAAACTTTCTTCTTTGTGTAAGAGTTTTGGTTGAATGTTACGTCTTTCCATGTGCAAATAGTCGAAGGTATATAGAAGAGACTATTTGCACAATGTGCAAGGAGTCTTTTCGTTTCTCAAAATAGTCCCTGGTTTTAACTGCCAATTATCTTGACAGTAATTAAAGTCATGCAGTCGATTTACTTGTAAGTGCAGTCTCTGAAGTTCAAAGAGGGAAAACAGACATGAGTTGTATATTTTCGCTATTTACTAAGTAAAACACCTTTGCTGCGAATTAAATTGAAATCTGAATCATTAACCAGTATAGCGTAGTATATACGAGTGCTAAAAATTTAAATAATAAATTATGCGCTATGTCACGTAAAAAATTGAATGAACAATGAAAAATATTCCAAAAGCAATTACTAAAGAATTATATGAAATGCCATTCATCTACATCAATCAATTCTTGAAAACAATTAATGTCTCACTCGACTTCTTCCGCTACATCACCTGCTAAAATCATTATGCTTCGATTAAGGTTTTTTCGTATGGACGTAACGAGAAAATTTCGGTGAAGCTATCACTAATACGAAATTAATATTATTATCAAATTTAATTACCTCACAAATGTTTTTCGCACGACTGTATAGTATTTACAAAACATTTTTTTCTAACTAAGCAATTGTAATCTCAATCGAAATACAAACAATAATTATAAGACAAAAATGTTCTTCCGAACCGGTGACAACTGGAAATCTTTATTTTACGATCAAAAAAAGCCGGAGTTCAAAAATTTAGCGTCTGTTTTGCGGTGTGTTTCGAATTTAAATTATTTGAATATTTATATTATTAGCACTGTTAAGTGATTCATATTTATATTTCGAGTCGGGCAGGCAGTAGCGAAATGTTTTCGCGACAGTATGCAGTTGCGGATTTTACTTTTACAACTTTTGAAAAACCCATGCGAGCCACTAGTGAAGCCATCGTAAATCCCAATCACTTCCATAGGAGCAAGTTGTTGCCACCCAAGTCACCTTATTAAATGAATTTAGCTTTTTCACTCTGCATCATGGGAAAATCTTCTTATCAAAAACGGAATTTATTCTATGTATCACTTTTATCATACTAATGTCGGTTTAATGTCGTCACTGCCAAAATCATAGAAATCGAACTTCAAAAATGGGATTTATTAGAGTTGATTCTCTATATATTTTGAATTGGGCGCCTCCTTGTGATCGCTGTTTCACCAAGAGAAAATATTCTCCGAGGAAAAATTGTTAATTCATCTATTTCCCTCTTTGATCCATCTATTTCCATCTTCGAACCATTTATTTCCACCAGAGCCTATTTTCGAGAAAAAATTTCACGAAATTCATGAAAAATTCACGAATTTACCGATTTTTTTTTTCATGAAATTCGTGAGTTTTTAGTGAAATTCGTGAAATTATTTCACGCGAATAGGCTTTGATTTCCACCTTCGATCCAAATGCTTCCATCTTTGATGCATCTATTTCCATCTGTCATGATTCGAAGTAGTCCAGTGCGAGTAAACTTAAACATGCATTTGTCCTATTTTTGCTTCTGTATGTTCAATGAAGGACACATCCACTTCAATTCATAATATGCAATTCATAACAGATTAGAGGTGTGCGGGCCGACCGCTTTTGGAAGCCTGACCCTAACCTAATTCCATTCGAAATTAAAACCCGAAGCCAGACCGCCCGGAAATCGCTCACAGCTCGACCCGAACCGAATCGAACCCGATTCGAAGTTAAAACCCGAAGTCCGATCACCCGAAAAACGCTGGCAGCTCAGCCCGACCCGAACCCGATCCGAAATTGAAACCCGACCGACCGGAAGTGATTCGGGTCGAGTTCCGTGACCCGAAAAAATTCGGATCGAGTTGGATTGAGTTAAACTTGAGCATGAAAGTGGAAAATACTGTGAAAAACCGACAAAAACAGTTTCTGTAGCATTTAAAAGCCACTCACAATTCTTAATCCTACTTCCAATTGTTTAACAAAAATCGAAAAACTAAAACAGCTGATTTCGTCGTTTACGACTCATCAGTACACCTTGTCTTAAGACCATGTGTATATCAGCAACGATGGCCATAGAATGATACCCAGACAATGTCGACTCGCCTTTTATAAAATCCAGATCCTACAAGTGGATGCATGCCATTTCGTTTGAACAATTTTTCGACTTTTGTTAAACAATTGGAAGTTGGATTAAGAATTGTGAGTGGCTTTTAAATGTTGATTCAAGCGTGTGGACTTTAAATCTGCCGAAGGTACAGCAGCCATAGTAAAATATTACTTCTATTGTATTGGGTGTAATTGTACCAAAAGGAGAATTTTCTCAATTCGAAACCCGCCCGAACGGAAATTTTACCGACCGGGATTTTCTAAACCCGAAAGCCCGAAACCCAAACTCGAAAGAAGTAGTTTGGGTCCGGGCCGGGTTCGGGCGGTTTTTTCTCCGAATTTCGGGCAACCCGCTTACCTCTATAACAGATGAGAAATAGATGGATCGAAGATGGAAATAGATAGATCAAAATGGAAATAGATGGATTGAAGATGGAAATATATGGATATAGATAGAAAAAGATTTACATTACAACAGATGAAAATTCGCAGTGAAAAATTGTTTCCCGTCAAAAATCTCGAAAATTAAAATCCCGAATGCAAAAATCCGGAAAATCCAAAATCCCGAATAACAAAATTCCCGAACATCAATAATCCCGAATGTACAAAAATCCCGAATGACCATAATCCCGAATTATAACGAAAATTGTGAAATATTAAAAATCCTGATTGATACGAGTGAATTTGAGTTTGGGGGGCTCTGCCCCCTCACCCTCGCGCCTGCGGCGAGCTTATTTTTTACGCCTGCGGCTGGCTTTTTTACGCCTTGCAGGCGGTCTAACATGCATGGGGCTCTGCCCCAAACCGCGCTAAGGGCTCTGCCCCTTAGACCCCGCAAGGGGGGCTATACCCCCCCTTGGCCCCTCACAGCGGGGGCTGCCTCCCCTCGACCCCGCTTTTTTTATTTTTTTTTCCATCTTCGCTGGAACGCAGCTCAAGTTTTGATTGTTGTTTTCTGAATTGCATATTTTCTGGATTTTTGTTATTCGGGATTATTGATTTTCGGGATTTTTGTTACTCGGGATTTTGGATTTTCGGGATTTTTGACGGCCAATTTAGTATTTTAAAATTTAGCAGAGTGAAATACACTCGAATTTTAACCCTTATTTTGGGCTTTGTTCATATTGTCTTTAAACGGTTGATTAAAGACAAATTGCTCTTAGCATAAAAAGCTAAATTAACTCAAATCAACTGTCCAAAAAATACAACTATTATTCTGTACAAATTACCTCACATGAAAAATATATTGGCCGATATAAACGTGCAAAATAACATATTAACGCCCGAGGGAATATACTTTGCCGATGAAATGTTTTTTCTGTTGATTGAGGATATTAGTGCCCATGTGATAATCTGTCATATCACCTATGTCTCTGCGATACAGAAACAGATTTTTTTTTACATTTTTATTAAACAGTGAATTAGTAGGCGTACTCCTTTCAATATTTAACTGCACAGTTAAATTTTCCTAGCTTCTGTGCTAGTTTATTTAGCTTAACCAGAGATTAAATTTAACTGTGCCGTTAAACGTTCAAAGGAATAGAGTCAATGCAAAATAACAGTTTTCAATCACTAGAGAGGCAATTCAGAGGCGCCTACATGTTTTAATTGTAATATCAATCCTTCAATCATGAAAGTGTATCACGTTTTGATGCAAGTATAAACGAACGAAACAAAATCTTCAATGTTGCAGAATGACTAAATGGCAGCTATGCCACAAATGAATCGATCACGTGTCTTTAATAATGTTTCTTTTCATCTAGAATGCCGCCAAGTGAATTCAATTCACGTGGTTACGTAAAATTGAAAAGATTGAAAATTTTTTTTTGAAAACATTGAAAATATCTAGGCTGACAACAAAAACCAATGAATGCTGTTATAGGTAAACAGCTTTCGAATGTTGCCATTGTATCGTGGAAATGATAACTCATTACTGGGAGTGTTCGTAAACTACGTCATTTGTGTAATGAGGAACATACTCGTAATATGATGAACCAGCTTATTGAAACGACCACGGTTTTGTTGTTGGAATTTTTAAGGATGGTAATTAACGACCAATTAACTAGTCGGGATGTTGATTTTATTTTACCAATATTTTGTTCAAATTGCTACCAATTTCGACTTCATAGTAGTAAAGTGATTAAAAATATTGGCAAGAGGAAAATTATATTGGTAAATAGGAAACAAATAATCCCTCGATTGCTTAGAAAGCTCTTCTATTGCCTGCCAATTTTCCATCTAAAGCTGAATTTCCTAAATGTTTCTTGTGTCTCCATTAATAAATGCAAACGTATCTCAATGTTTGCTTTGCCCTACTCGAGGTCGGCAATTACTACAGTGAGTATATTTACACTCTCAAGAGAATTTTATTTTGCAAAGCAAAACTTTACTCTAATATACACTTGGAATGAATGGTATAGAAAACATTCTAAAGATTGTAACTTTATAAATGCCATGAGCATGGTAAACTAATATCGTACCAAAATTGGAACGAGCTGCAGGCGACACACGTCCTTGTAACATATGAGAAATGCAATCTTTTACGCGCGACTTGCACACAAAACTTTTTACAACTACAAGGGCATGGAAATAATAAGTTCTTCCCGGGAATTGAGTCAAAATTTTTCGAGAGCCGGAAGTCAATCTATAGAGGATGGGTAAATTTAATATTAGCTGCCTTTTATTTCAGAAAATTATATTTACATTTGGTTTAATTTATTTTTGTGCAGATCTTTCGCTTTCGTTGTTTACCCGATTTAGCTTACTTTGCATATGGGAGAAATCAGCGAGACGTCGAAAACAGATGAACTGCATAATGTTAAATTAAACTTTCTCTTGAATTCAGAATGGTAATGTAGGGTGACTTTCGGGTAATGGTTATTTACACAACGAGACGAGAAAATTGGTTTTTACACAATTCGAGATGTATTTGTGAGCTGAGAGAGTATTGTAACATGGGGATGTACCGGTAAACCTCGGTATATAAACCCCTTTCGAATGTTACAATAATCTCGAGGCTCATAAATATATCGAGAAATTTTTAATAACCAATTCGAGTCGAGTTGTGTAACGGACTTTACATGATAACAGTTGGAAGGTCACAAATCACGTTCTAATTAGAAAAAAAAAAAAAAAATACACATAGCAAGCTTAAAGAATTAAATGTGGAAGCAATATGTACATGAAAGGAACGAGTTAGCTCAGTGGTAACGTACTGGCTTTCCACGAAGAATATCCGGGTTCAATCCTGGTGAGGACAAATTTTGTATAGGATTTTTCTTCAATGTATAGCATGAAAGTAGCGTTCCTAGGCACACCCAGGCTTCATAATTTGGGTAGTTGTGAATTTGGTGACGCAACGATTCGTACATTGAATGACAAATATGACGTCAACCATATTCGATAAATTCTGTGTACAAATATCTGAGTCTGACTTTGGACGGAGATATAATTAGCACCACGTTAAGCATGTTGTCCAAAAAGTGCCTGCCGGTTAAACACATCGATGGGGCAAACCGGCATCTAAGCCCTACTAGTTTCCGCTTTAGTACATTAGAGATGAGTGGGCCGCCTGCAAAAGTGAGCTGCCCGCAGCCCATGTTTCATGCCTATGGGCATGGGCGTTATGGGCTTCAAAATTCGCGGGCGGTGGGCACATGGGGACATGGGCACTTTCATAAAACGTGGGCGCCCACACTAGGACTTTTCATCGTACTTCCTTCAATTCAAAATTGTAAACAAAATCATAAATAAAATTGATGATGAGAAAAGCCGCGATTGATAGTTTGAAACGGTTGGTAAAGGAGCACGAAGACGATTTGCTACTACCACAAAGTGAAGCTATCGTGTCATCGATTTCGACAATTTCTCAGTCATCACATAGGCCTAACAAAATAGATTCAAGAGTTTCCAAGATGTAGAAACTGAAGTTGACGATATTTCTCTTATGCCGGAAGTAGATCGATATTTGAAGCTAAAACGGGATCTTAAGAAATGGATTGATGCGGAAGGTAACCACAATTCTATTGGAATAGTTTGGTTTCTGACTACATAAACCTTTACCTTTCAGGAAATTTCCAAATTCTGCAATTCTGGAGTGAAATGAAGGACTTCCCAGTACAGAGTATTATTGAGAGAACTTATTTGGCGATACCGGCGGCGGAAACAACGGATGAACGGAAATTTGCAGACGCTGGAATCATTCGAAGTCCAAAAAGGACACAATTGACAGAGTTATCTCTAGGAGACCTTCTCTACATACGCACAAGTGTAGACTTACCTTTCTAATGAATTTTTACGGTGAAAAAATGAAATGAAATAAAACGTTTAAAACTTTACAATTCGGCAACTTTCGTACACATAGTTTGTGGGCTGAGCCAGTCCCCATGGGCATTTTACTTGCGGGCATTGGGCTTCTTTTCTCAAACGGTGGGCATAGTTGGCATGTGGGCACAAAAATTTGCTATGCCCACTCATCTCTATAGTACATCATAGATTTACCACTGATACAGTAAAAACGTCGGTAACGACAAACACAAATCATGCGATTACTATGTGTGTATAGTTTCTACTCCTCCTCACTATGAGTGCATAAAGTGAAAAATGAGGTGCATATAATGAAATAATGAATTTTGTTTACTTTTATACCCTTGTTCGCGTCGGAACTTTACGAGACGAGAAAACTCAATGTGATTGCGAAACTCTGTCTTTATTCTTCGGCGATCGGCTTACTCTGCCATTACATGCTGCTCATGTCCCGAGTTTGTAAAATGAATTTAATTCACTTTTCCCCTCGCATGCTATTTCGTGGTGTTAGTGCAATGCAAATTCGTACTTTCTTTTATTTACTTCAGCATGCCTTAGTGCACTTTCGAACTGTCAGCCATGTGAAATATTTCAATGTATTCTCTGTCGGTGTGTTAGTTGAGTGTATATGTAAACTAACACACCTCCAGCTTCGCTCCTCGTGCGTAAACACCGCTTATACACTCGTCTTAGCAGTACCATACTATATTTAAACACAAAATGTCATAAATCTTTATAATCTCTCCTGAACGGTTACTTGCGTAGAACACGAAAAATACAAGATTAATAAATCAAATATTATCGATTTTGCTCATAAAGTCTTATAGACATTGCTAGTTGAAGAAATAAAATATGGTAATAATATATTTGGAGCCTATTTCGTCTCTTCATCAAGAGTTTTGAAAACATTCAGACTATACATAAAAACATAAAACATTATCACAAATTACTAAAACATTTCAATTGTGACATTATAATTATATATGTGATATTTGTATGCAACATATGTTTTAGTTTAATATGCGGCCGTTAGTATTTATTTAGTAAAATTCTTGAACATGAACATATAGGCCTTTGGTAGGCAAGGTAAAAAAAAATGTCGATATAGAGCGATTGAGTTCATCGGTTAAGTCCAGGAGCATTTGAGCATTTACCGAGGATTGGCTTTGTTTTAAAATAATTCAAGGAAGTTGGTATCGCCCTATCTCTTCATCGGAAAAAATTATTGATATTTGATTGACAAAGCAATTTTTTTAGATTTATCATCCATTATTGGACCACATAAACATAAATCTGTTGGTGGGTTGTTTCTTCCCCCTTTCATCATGTAAACCTCCCGGTCCCATTCAGGAACCTTTAATCCTGGGTATTAACTAGAAGTTGAACTATGTGACCTCCTGGAGTCCTGAGCCTCAGAACAGTCACACTTAGAACAGAAAATTTGAGTTCCAAGAGCGTCGACAAAGCACTACGAGTTCTTCTATATAAATCGAGCAAATTCTGTCCGATATTGCTTCGAAAATGGGCTTATTGCGTTTGCCATGAAGTGTGTAACCAGTCGATTTGAGGGGAGGAGCATCGACCATGGTCCTTAGGTGCCGAATCTGCAAGAAACGTTTTATCCGTCTATCTGTCAACACGATAACTTGAGTAAAACTCAACCATAATTTTGAAAGCTCTATGCAGGTTTGATAATTTATGGAAGAATTTTTATTGATTTTGAGCTTTTGGACTCAGCCAAGCCCCTAAAACTGAGTCTCTACTAGGGCTCAACGTGTTTTTTCTACATAAATTGGGTAAATCTCATCTGATTTTCAAAATCTTTTTTTTTTTACTGAAAGATAATCAGCCAATTGATTACGGGATTGAATTTTGGCAAAGTCGGTCGAAAAATTTCGAAGTTATGACCAAAAAAGTTTGAAGTTTGGTGAAACTTTTTGACTTATATCTCTGCAAAATCCTCACGGAAATCGCTCTACAAGCTTTAGAATGAAAGATATAGACTTCCACAAAAAAAAATCGTGAAAATTAGTTGATTTGGTGGTTTTTCATGCATTTTCCTCTAATGATGAAGTTTTGTTTGCAGTCAAACTTTTTTGTCAATGAAAATATGTGTCCGAGGCCTCTTCTTAGTGTCCTAGGTTGGTCATAAGATCGGGTAATGGTTTTTTGCTACTGATGGAAATTTTGCCTTAGGGCTCTCGGTCGGCTCTATGGTCGGCCCTAGACAAAAAAAACTTTTTTTTTGCTTTGTTGTATAGAAAATTGAGGTGAACATTTTTGCCTATTTGGTGGTCAGTTTTGGGGTTTTGGAAGGGTTTTTATACATCTTTGCTTTAGGCGGGTTTCTCAATATTGCAATTTCCAATACAATTTGATGTGGACGTAATTTCACGCTCTTAAGCAGGGCCTATTTTTGAGAAAATTTGAGAAAATTTGTGAAAATTTGTGAAAATTTGAGAAAATTTGTGAAAATTTGAGCAAATTTGAGAAAATTTAAGAAAACTTGAGAAAATTTTGTCAATATTTCTCAAATTTCCTAAAATTTCTAAAAAAATTTCTGAAAATTTATAAAAATTTTGAAGCATAATTGATGTTTTTTGCTTAAAAAATTGTTTTTAGGTGTTTTAGGGCATCCTGGAATTATTAACCTAAGTACTAAGGGCTGAATTTTCAGCCACCCGTTCATACTTGGTTTCTTGTTGTTTTTCCATCTGCACGACCTCTAATATGGTTCAGAATACACTTTACGTCGATTCTTATTAATTCTACACTCATTTTAACTTGTTTGAACGTATTTTTCATTAAAATAAAATTCTAGAAAATTTGAGAAAATTCGAGAAAATTTGAAAAATATTTTCTCAAAAATAGGCCCTGCTCTTAAGAGTTAAGACAATATTTACTGAAATACATTCGAGGCTTTTCGCAACATGAATTCTGTTAGCCACGTCTATTTTGATCCGGGTCCCTTGCATATGTTTTTTTGTTATGTTTCAGAAAAATTGAGGTGAAGTTTTCTATCAAGGGCAGTGCGGGCCTGATGAGAGGCTTCAGACCCGTGGGTCGAAAAAAAAAAGTTTTTTTCTTTCAAAATGCCTACGTCGGAAATGTGTGCAAAGCCACCCTAGGCAAATTTCGTGGAAGAACTTTTTTTTTGAAAATACATTTTTATATTGTCGCCCATCGAATTTAACATTTTGGGAGAGATGGCTCAATTTCACCCTATTTGAAGACCAATATTTATTAATGTAAGAAATAAAAAAGACTGCTGACAAGTGGAATTTGTTGTACATACTCATAGCAGTCAGCGCTGATAAAATGGTTTATAAAAAAAATTGTATGAGTCTGGCTAGGTGGGTTTGTGCTCCCGAATTTTTATTTTCGAAGAAAAGAAAAACGTTCAAGAATAATTTCGTGGCCAAGAAATTAAATAGAGAATCCAAAACAGAAATCCGATTGAAGATCGGTCTAGAAATATTTGATGTGGAAGCCTTTAAGTGATCAAAAGCATAGGATTGTAGGAAAGTATCTTCTCAGAGTCGGCCATGTTACATGTTACAACACATGTTACACCGACGCGACGCTGCCTAAAATAATTCGTTTAATCCACTAAAATGGCGAATTAGAATAATGAAAACTATCGATAGTAAGGCGGTAAATAAATATATCTAATATTAGCAGCAAAAGCTTTTCATGAGTTGAACTTCAATATCTCAATCATACACTTGAACGGTTGTTCCAAAAAGGTGTCACGAAAGCAAACAGAATGTTATAGTTAAATGAAAAACTCATGCGACTTTTATTTTTTTATTGTTTGTTTGTGATACACAATCTCAAGTTCAAATTGTTTTTTCTGTTGGCTTCTTATTGTCGCTATCTAAAATCCATCTTCTTATCTTTTCAGCACGCATCATCGCTTATATGGAAACCAATGCTTGTTCATTCGATACAATTAGTTAAACGAGGATTGTTTTAAAGTCACTAGGAAGCAGTCTGAATGTAACAGCACAGCATTTGTGTAAAAAAAATCCACCGAAAATGCTTTGGTCATCGGTAACATTGACAACAAAAAATATGAAACCGAAGACGCAGTCAATCGAACAAAAGACTGAAGTGTATTTGGCTAAGCGGGCCTGTGATGGTTCGAATAATGAAGCAACTGTTAGATGTAAGGCTACTAATTGTTTAAACGATGGTGCTATGAGTCGGGATAGGTATAGTAGCAACGATTTTTCTACATCATACTTCACGTTATCTGCGCGTACTTACAACAATTCTGATAGTCAATTTAGAAATTTAACGTTTAAGTGTAGCAAATGGAAAGTATTTCGTTACGATCAGTGTCTTGAAGTAAATCAGTTCGTCAAAATGTTAAGCGGATTAGTGAAATTTTGCAAACTATTTAGAGCTTATGTGTTGGTGGGACTCATTTTATATTGTTGTGGAGATGCTGGTGCTAGACCGAATATGAGTAGTGGCGGTGATGACGCTACAACCCGAAATTTCGTAAGTAAATACGTCAATTAGTTTTGAATTTATATTTCTAGTTCGACTCCCTAAAATATACAAAACGCCTCTTTTAGCCTTGAAGGAATCCAATCTCTCGAATTAGGTTCAAAATTTGCATTTTTTTTTTTTTTTGAAAAAATCAATTGATTGTGACGATGGTCGAACATCCTGCTATATATAATTTTCCAATCATAATTTTCCAAATCTTTGAGTCATTTTTCTTAACATAACAGATAAAAGTAAGCGCTGTAAGAACTACAACTACAGAAACATCTAAATTAGTGGAAAACGAACAATCTACACCGACACCGACTGTACTCCAACCCGTTGAATTTCCTATTTCTTCAGTTGACTTTGAGAGAGTACAAACACCATTCATTATTGGCATTTGGATATTGTCAGCTAGCATTGCTAAAATTGGTAAGTTTATATTTCATTTGCGTTTATATCTTTTGTAAACACAAGGAAAAGAATGCATTAATATGACAATATATAGGCATTGTACCGATCCGATCTTAAGAATAATAATATTACGTATCTACTGTATTTCCATTTTATTTTGAAATTTACTTGTATAAATCTGCCATATCCTCACGAGGAATTGTTTCGTTGAATAAAACGGCAAAAAAACAATTTCCATAAATTGGACCGAAGCATCCGGGTAGTAAAATTTTTCCATCTTTACAATATTTCTGTAACAAAAAGTTTCAAAGTTAAACAATACAATTACAAAAGATTCATCTCATTGAGACAACCTCTTCGTGTGGATATTTTGCACCATTATTAATCATATCGATGTATTGACTCATTTGGGCTTGAATTTCTCGTTCGACCAAACCCAAAATCACGCAAATATCGAAGAGTGAATCGTCGTTGTTCAAACCATAATTGACCATCCACATTAAAAATTCCTAAGTTAGAGAAAAGTTAACAGCTTTTCATAAGTTTTTTTACAATTCACCGACAAAACACTCGTTTTTTCGTGCGTCATTTCGGTATCGTATGAGGTCACTTTTCGCACTAGTGTGACAAAACTTTTTTCTCCAATTCAATGACGAAATACGACATTTATGAGCATCCATATGAGTTCTGAAAAGCCCAATTTTTCAGCATTCTTATGAGTTCTGAAAGGTCCAATTTTTCAGCATCCATATGAGTTCTTAAAAGTTTAATTTTTCAGAACTCATTTCTATTTTACATTGAAAATGTAATGTTTAAGAATATTTGCATGAAATAAAAATTTCCTGCTGTGACCAGATTTCGAACTTCCGACACCAAGGCATAACATCACATTACAGTCCATTCGGCTACCGAGTCATATATGCGAAGTGAATGAATTTCGATGCGTACATATACTGTCGACTACTTGATTTACTTGATTTGATGAAGTTAGAATTTTGGCTAATGTGTGAAACCCACTTTTACGCACTAGTGTGATACAATTTTATCGCGCTAGTGCGTAAATAGTTATTTATGCAACTAGTTGCGAAATGGAGTTGTTTTTGTCACTAGATGTGAAGTTATCAAACGAGCGAAGCGAGTTTTATTTATTTAGCGTATGGCACTCTTATAATCAAATCACATTCGTTTCGTCTAAAAATTTCAAGTAATAAGTAATTACATAGATTGTGCAAAATGCAGACATAATTATGTTGGACTGAAACAATCAAAATTATCACATTTTTCGTCAAAAACAAAATCACTACAAAGAATATCACAGAGTTCAAAGTTCGAGTTCTTTTAGCCATTGTATTGCACTAGGTTCTAAACCGTTTATATCTTGCAAATCTCCAGCGTATGACAAGGTCGGGCAGTCGGTGAGTAGGTCGGTCGTCTGTCTAGGATATCCGCATTGGCACGCGGGATCGTCAATGTAATTCCACCTGTACATCAAGTCGTTGCATCTTCCATGCCCAGTTCGTAGTCGGTTCAGGTTTTTCCACGCCTTTCTTGGCAAGTCGAATTCCACCGAACGCGACGTATGGCTGGAGAAAGTATACAAGGGGCTAACCACACCGAAAGCATTCCAACTGTCTCGCCAAGCAGCTTGTGGGTTGGATAACCACATCGTGTGACAAAAACAACCAGTTTCGCAACGTGTTTCATACAAGACTTTATGCAACAACTTGTGAAACGTGAACTTTTGAATGAACTTTGAATGAACACCCAAATGGGTGATAAAAAGTTATTTTTTATCACTAGTGACAAAATGTAACTTTTTATCACCCAAATGAGTTACTTTTTATCACTAGTGATAAAAAGTAAAACCAGTTATAAAACGACCTCTCTAACGTCACTGAAACGATGCATGAAATAGTTCACTTTTCACAACGGCGTTGCATAAAGCTATTTTAACGCACTACTGCGAAAACATAATTGAAATTTCGACAAATTTTCGCCAGAGGAAACACACAGGAAAAAGCTGTTTTTTTTCGGTGAATTGCAAAAAACGTAGTTTGATACACGTTACGTTAACGCACACGGTGTGTTGCTGAACTTGCCTTCGGCTCGTGTTGGCAATCTCACATCTGGTGCGTTAAACTACCTTCATACGTAACTTGTATCAAAAACTACTATTCTCTATTTTCAATGTGTAAAACTAACCGAATAAATCGAAATTGGGATTACATTTTCGCTGTCAATCAGTATAATCGTTGGTGTTTCACCCAGATGCATTCCGATTACGCTCGACTGATAATACTTACATATTTTATTCACTGCCTAATGCAAGTGTTTTCTGTTCAATAACAACATAAAAAGGTAGCTACCGAACCTGCACAACCGCAAAAATATATTATAAAGACGTAACCATGGTTGCTTTAGTAAAGACCTGCATGGTATACTGTTTCACTACGAAAATTCATCGTCAAATATAGGACCATTTTGTTTTGGTAAAACTAATAAATATATAATAATCCGCCGTTACAACCCGTCCGAGTCAGAGGCTAGATCATTTTATTTACTAGTTCCGACATTTTTTGCGAGTTTTTTCCTCACATGGATTCTCTTAGAGATCCTTTCGTTACCGAGGTTTTTACTGTCTCAATGGTAAATTGCACACAAACCTAGTGCCATCTATGATGTACTAGGTGCGGAAACTGGTAGGGCTTAGAATGCCGGTTCGTCCCATCAATATGTTTTACCGGCAGGCAGTCCAAAACTAAACCATTATTAAATGGCTAATAATATCACTAGTTACTTTTGTGGTACTACTAAATACTAATATTTATTAGTTCTTCATAAAACCAAAAATATTTAGTTAAATATAAAATTAAACTAAAATTTTATTTTTCTCCCGGTGGCCGTTGAGACATTAGGACCATGGTGTCAAAGGGCCAGTAGTTTTCTTTATGTTTTGTGATTGATCTGGTGATTCCAGGTTGAAACTTTTCCTCGTTCAAAGGATTAGCTTAGGGACTTTGCTCATGAAAAAAAGTTAGACGAAATTTATGATATTGTAATCTCATTTCCTTATGTTTTCTCAATAAATTTCAAAAACTTTTTTAACAGTAATTTTGAGTAATTCGACAATTTAGATATACTAAATTTGGTAAACCTTTCTCTCTCTCTCTCTCTCTCTCTCTCTTTGTTGAATGAAATAAGGATGACCCCATATCTCTAGAACTATGGGCAGTTAGAACGTTGCTTCGAAAGACAAAGTTGTGGAGAACTTAATTTTAGCGGACCCGTGCCTCAGGGTTTTGGGAAATAGGGCCTAATGCCAGGATACAGTTACTTCTAGATTTGGAAGGGTTTCTAGAGGAATTTCAAACTTCCATCAGTTTTTTGATATTTTTCGGTTATTCTCGACATGAGTGAGGTCAATTGGGCTTCCTAGCTTCATGGGATTCTTGTGGATTTCTCCAGCACTTTTCAACTTCCATCAGGTTTTTTGATACTTTTCGGTAATTCGGTTCCAATTGCTCCCAAAACTACTGATATGAGAACAAAAACCCTACGTTTCCAAAATCCAACGTTTTCTGTTCTTTTATAACTGTAAGAATTTCAAAGATCCATAGAAATTACCCAAGGTAATGTCAAAGGCCCTACCGAAGTACGTCTCAAACCATTCAA
>CM055403.1:33591057-33656826 GCA_029228625.1 Pseudolycoriella hygida | reverse complement strand
ACCAACCATCTTGGTATTCTTATTCAGAATTTAGCAAAAAATCCAAGATGGTGTCACTTTGACAGTTTCTTAAGATACAAAATATTTTGCTGATGAAACTCTATAACTTTCTAGAAGAAACCAATTCTGCAAGTGTTATCATTCCGGAGCTAAAATTCGAAAACCCAAAGAAGCATAATTTATACCTAACAAACATAACCAAAGACCCGTACGTATCAGAATAGATGTGGCAAAGAGACTCGAACGTACCTAAATATACAAATAAGCAAACACTCCAACGTTTTCTGTTCTCTTATAACTGTAAGAATTTCAAAGATCCATAGAAATTACTCAAGGTAATGTCAAAGGCCCTACCGAAGTACGTCTCAGACCATTCAAATCTAGAAAAGCTTATATCCAAGGACTAAGTCACTTTTCCCTAAAACCTAGAGACACGTGTTATCTAAAATTTAATTCTCTACAACTTTGCCTTTGGAACCAACTTTCCATCTCTCATAGTTCTTAAGATTCGGGTCATCCTGCCCAATTATGGAAGAGGCCATATACCAGGATTGGGCTATATTTCACCAAAACCCTGAAACACGTGTTCGCCTAAATTTAATTCTCTACAACTTCGCCTTTGAAACCAACTTTCTAGTTCTCATAGTTCTGGAGATCTGGGTCATCCTGCAAAATCATGGAAGTGGCCATATACCAGGAATTCGTCACATTTCCCCAAAACCCTGAAACACGTGTTCGCTTAAATTTAATTCTCTACAACTTTGCCTTTGAAGGTAAATCTCTGTATTGCGTATTTAAGCAAATACTGAAAAAAAAACTATCTCTTATCATTTTGGGCAGAGAAATTTATTTTCGCCCATTCCATGGCTCCCAGTGCTCAGACCCCTGACCCGATTCCAACATAAAAATTTCCCCAGTTTTTTGGCATCAAATGTTTTCATTTGACACCAAATTGAGCAATTTCCGTGCTTTACTTGCTGAGATATTTGCGAAAAAGTTTCACCGACCCTCGAAAAACCATGTTTTTGGTCACTTCTTCGACCATATCTCCGGAACCACTTGATCGATTTTGCTCATCTTCGAACTTGAATCATGGGAGGCGTGTACCTTTCAGGGAAAAAAAAGATTAGGCTGATCGGTTGAGCCGTTTGGAAAAAAAAGTGGAGACGGACGGACGGACGGACGGACGAACGGACGGACATTTTTTTTATTGCTGATTCGTCATCTCCAGACGATAATAGATGGATCCCCCCACTCCCACCTCGACCTACCCCATGTTACAATAAAATTGTTTGTAGTAAACGTATAGGACCTCTTGTACTTCGTACGGGTCCAACAAAATCAATGAAATCATTTCTAATTCATCTTTTTGAAGTAATCGCTCTGTAGTGAGTTTGTCTACTCTACAAATAAAAATATTAGAACTGTTTTCTCATTATATGGTTGTGATTTTATTTATCAAAATGCGAACGCAAAGGCGACTGGATACAATTTAATTTAATTACATTTAAAATTTTAATTTCATCTAATGAAAACTTGATTTGTTAGATTTAGATTAAACCTAGAACCTACCTGAACCTGAATCGACCTGAACCTGGAAATCACTTTCAGGTTTTGACCTGAAATGATTCAGGTTGAACTGAATAAAACAATTTGTTATGTAACTAATTGTCATTAAAATTCAGAAAAGACACGCCCTTTTCATTTCATGAGTTTGAGGTAATAGACAAATCATAGTTCACATCAAAATCAATTCATTCATTATCAATCTAGTAACCGGAATATCGGGTAAAAATAGAAATGTATTTTCGTTGATAAAATCAAAATTGTTTAAATCTCGAATGAGTAGAATTTTGTAGAGTAGAAATACTCGCTTCAAATTGGTAACCCCGACGACGCTTGAACAAACAATAAAAGTTCGACTCAGAGAACGAATAAGATATTTCTTCAGCACAAAAGTTTGTTTCTTTTGCTCAACAACTTTATGCCACAAACAAAATTTCCGACAAGACAAATTATTAGTAATCGCGTTACGCTTAAATCTAATTGTCTAGTATCTGCGACTGAAAGTCGGTCCACAAAAATGTCGAAATAACATAGTAGCCAAAAAAGAAAAAAAAATGAATAAGCCTCACTGTAAAGTCCACTTTACAGTGGAGCAACCGAACTTTCAGCCACTCAAACTATTTTATATGTTTCGCGCATACGAGCGAAAAATTCGATATAAAGAAGGCTTTGCAATTAGTGTACAAACATCACCACATAAAATATAAAAAAACCAATGGATCGAAAATGACTTTTTTTTTAATTTCTTACCTCCCCACCAAAAAATAAGATCTATGGGGCGCCAGGATTCCGCTGATATAGATATTTTTTTTTAAAGTCAAGTATTCGCCATCGCTTTAAATAGTTTCGTCAACTTTTAGTGGTACATGGACACTTCTCTTCGGGTCTAACCACACATACCCATCGAGTGGCATGTCTAAATATACTCTGGGACCTGGGCAACGATTGCGCGAAATGTGTCGATTCACTGTAGAAAAATGTCGAAAAGTGTCCCCCCTATGGCATCTCTTTGTAGAAAAATCGACTAAAGATCGCTTAAAAGTTATCAAACATCACCCTATTGTCTCTAGTCTACTTATTTTAGTAATATTCTAATAATAGGAGGTGACAATGACATTTAAAGACCGATTTTAACATCAAAAAAGAATCACAGGCAACCGAACGGCTCGTGAAAATAGTGACAGAATCATCGGCAGTAGCAGCAGGACAGGCCAAACAAGACTCGATCTTTCACATTCAAATAAAAAATATTCTCTTTTGATGTTAAAATCGGTAAAAGTGTACAGTAGACTTTACAGTGACTAAACTACCATTTATTGCCTTTCTCATACGATTTAAAGCATAGATAATCAGAATGCATAATTCGCCCTCCGGGGTAAATAGCGAAAAAAGGCTATTCTCCCCCCAAGGCAAATAGCACCTACCTAAATAATTTCGGAAGTATAGCTTTGTATTATAGTTGGTAAACTATGAAAATACTTTATGACCGATATTTTTTGTGGGAGAGTCAAATGTACGTAAAACCTCCCGCAGGGCTTGAAAAAAGCCCGTCGCAGTCGCGGGGATTAGCGGGCATAGCCCTAGAAAAAAAATGTTTTGTTTGTTTGGATGGAGAGTATACGATATGGTCAAATTTTTGGGCCACGAATCACAAAAAGTATTGTAGCGCATCAGTATCAAGCTGCCACCTTTCTGAAACTTGCCAAGAAATTTTCGCATGGAACGTTGTGTCGTATAAGCAGACGCAAACTATGTTAGTCTCGTTTTCGCTTATGTAATAAAACATAGTATTGTTTTTAGATTGCAATGCCTTTGAGAGTTTAACTAGTTAGCAAAACTCTCCCATTTTTTCCCAACAGCATTTTGTGTGCATTTTAAGCATGTTTTACAGACAGGCAGAGAAGAGAGGAGAATGAAGTATTTGCTCTGAAACCGAAAGTCTGTGAGTGTGGAGAAAGGGTGTGGTCTTGAATTAGATAGATTTGAGTAATCAGATCACTCTGGACATTCTAGCGAGAAACGCAGTGAAAAAGTAGATAAGCTGGCTAAGATAGGCTTAGGGTTATTAAGTTGCATATTTCCTTTTTAAAATAAGCTTGAGGGACTAGAAACGGTCCATTGATGAGAAACAATGATCACCAAATCTACGTTTCATAGTCCGTAGACGGACCATGACAATCTGATATTTGTAAAAAGACAACTTGTGGATCTTGTTAGTAGTTGTTATTTGATCTTCTACTGTCATACAACGAAGGAATTTATATTTTATACATTCTACACATTCACTCGTATCATCGTTTTCAGTTTTTTTCTTAACACGGAATTCGAGGGAGAAACGACTCGCCAAATGAGTATACCATGATTTAATTTCCGGATGACTTATGAAATCCTTTTATGATTTTTGGTGATTTTTGAAATCATATAATCCATAAAAATCGGTGATTTTTAATGATTTTTGGAAGATTGTAATGATTTTGGGTGACTTTTGTGATTTTTAATGATTTTCCCGGATGATTTTTGATTTTTTTGCGCCGTACCATTTTTTTCGGAGTCATTTCACTATCGACGGAATTACAAAATACGGAAGAAAAATCCGGAAGTTTCCAAATCAAGATGCCTCAAAATCCGAAAGCCTCAAAATACAGAAGCTTTATAATCAGGATAAAATTTTGATCATGAATTCCGGATTTTGGGCCTTCGCACGGAAAAATTTGTAAATTTATTTTTGGGGGGATCTGTAACTTTACCTCCGCGCCTGCGACGAGCTACGGAGTTTTGTCGTCATTCCATATTTCGAGGCTCTCGGATTTGGTACGATAATCAGCTAACGCTGCTCACGTCTCACGGATTGTGTATTCTATTTAACTAACTAAAGTCAACATGAAGCACAAAGCAAATTTTCATTTTTACTGAGAATTATTTTTAACTTAACCGAACTGAACTGGATCTGCGCAATCCTAGAGTTGACAAACCCAAAAATTAAATATTTACTTAATTCAATCACACGAAATCTTTTCACAACTTTTCCATAGATTATTGTTTTTAATTGCTTTATTGTTATAAAAAGTCAAATGAAATGACAACGATTGTTATCCGCAGAAACTGGTTTCAACAAGACATAAAAATTAAAATCCAAGAGTAAATACCAGCATTATGAACGTCATATATACAAAATAACTAATCTACCATAAATATTCTTTTTCATTTATCTCGCTTAGCAAAAGCAATGGAACGTGAATGAACCAATTTTCAATTTTGTGGCAGAATTTTCTGGTTTTCTTGCGTTCAGATGACAAAGTTTCTGCTTACTCAATGAATTATTACATTTTGCGGTAATTGTTGAAAATTGAAAGGTGCATATTAACGTGTTCATCAATTATCATTATTTAGGAACACAACGAAGTGTTAATTATAGCTCATTTATACATAAACGTGATAAATGTTCTATTGATAGAAATCAATCTGCTGCTGACGGTAAATTAAATTAAAAATCAAAATGTTATACGTAGCTTGATGGGAACAATATCCTTTTGAATATTCAATGCATGAGTCAATTAAAAATATTGTACATGTACTGTACATACCTTCATGGGTGTACCGGATTTCTGTTATTCTATTTTTGTACTTGGATCTCTTTCATGACTGGGATTATCGAAACCGTCAAACGAGTGTGAAAGGATCAAGTAACATAGAACGATGTGAGGACTTCTGTAAAAGAAATTTTGATTATGATATAGAGTGATACACATTATACTTGCTTCGGTATAATGGTACTGAGATAGGTTGGAGTCGGTAAATACTTCGGTAGTGACGAACCCAATATATTTTCATAGCAATCTCCGCTTTTCCGCCACTCTTCCACCACCATTTCACCACTCATCTAGCCCTTCGCAGCACTTCCTAGTACCCAAAAAATGCAAAAAAAGAAAAATATTTTTTTTAGTTTTGACCTCCCTCTGTCTCTACACCACCGCCAAATAACCAGTGGTTATTTGTGGGGGGTGTCCCCCAATATCTAAAGTGTGAAGTATAGCTAAGAACAATCGCCAAAATGTGAAATATCACCAAAAAAATCTACTTCATCGTTAATTAAGTTTTAAATAAGAGAAAAAGGCGTGGTCTGAGAAGAAATATTCACCCCTGCATGGTCAAAGGGGCAGAACCCCACGCCACAAGGCGTAAAAATGGAGGATAGAGCACCCAACATACATGCTTCCATAATTTCTATTCTACACTTGCTATCGAGGGGTGGCGCACTTCATTTATTCCATTTATTCTTTTATTCCATTTATTCTATTTATTCCCAAAATTTTTTTTATTGTTTTTGCGAAATATCTGAACCAAACACATCACAAGTTAGACAAATAAGTTCAAAAAAAGGTTTGCACAAATTATAAAGTATTTAAACCGTCTTGAGATTAAATTTTAATTTTTTGGGAATAAAATGGAATAAATTTATTTATTCCATTTATTCCATTTTTCAACAAAAATTCTTATAAGTTTTCAAAATTTGTTTTTTCACTTTTCGTGTGCGTTGCCATCAAAATCAAGTCTATTTTAGGTTTTGACGAATTTGAAAAAATTATCATTTATTCCATTTATTCCCATTTATTCCATTTATTCCCATTTATTCCATAAACCGCAGAAGTGCGTCACCCCTCGCTTGCTATATTTGCTAGTTTCTTGGCGATACTTAACATTTGGGCGTTTTTTGCCATAGTTCAAATATCGCGATTTTCTTTGGAGATTTAACATACGAACAAAAATTATAAATCCCAAGTGAGAATCGCCAAATTTGAAGTGTTGCCAAAAAAACGTAAAATTCGCTGGTAGTGTAGTGACTTGCTTAGGGACAACTGAATATCATCGGATTGCGCATTTTTACTATGAATAAAAATCTCGCCGCAATGTAGAAGTGAAGGAACAGACCATTCCAAACTATTTAACCGGAATTAGACACCGAGCCACTGAATCCCTCGAAAAACCCATTTCTCAGACATATCTTAGAAACAACTTTTGAGGTATGTACCGACTTTTTCACATGATCTTTCTGTAAAGAATTGGAAAATCTGTTGAGCCCAGTCTGTCTAACACCAGTCTGAAATATTACATTATCTTATTAATTTTCACCATTTTTTGTGGAGCACGCTAATGTACAATAGACAACTGTTCTTATCTAAAACACTTACTGAATTTAAATTATCTCTTAAAATTAATAATTTGCAAATGTAAGTTCAATGACGTTCAATAGAAAACTATTTCTTCTTCCTCATTCCGTTTCTATTTTTTTATTGACTCCCTCTTATCGGATCAATTAAATTTCTAATTTTAACGCTTCAACCGTCAATCAGTTTCAATAACTCGACTCACCATTTTATGGCGTTATTGCAAGTCGCTTTACTTTTTAAGGTGCCACTTTATATTGATAAGATAGTTGTTATCACCAATATTTGAAACTCATTAAAAGAAGATCAAATTTTTTACATAATTTGTAATTACAATCTATTCCATGTTAATGGTTAAATGGAAATACAAGATAAAATTCAAGCAAAGGTATACAAAAGAGAAGCTTTGCTTATTCGTTCGGGAATATGGCGAGGGGTTCCTTTGAAAAACAACTTACCAAAACCGGCCTAATTTTTTTCGTGCATATCGCTGCAACCACCTGATTTTTGAGCGTACATCAGGTGTCTGTCATCATCTGTCATCAGGAGTAAATACAGGTGTCTGTCGTTACCAATTCCTATTTTCGATCGGACTTTATAATTATGTACTGGTCTCAATTTTTGTTCTGATCAGGGTTTCAAGAACCCTTAATATCCATAAAAACTGAATGCGTGTCATTCTCATGACTTTCGTCATCACAGGCTAGCAAATAATTATGTTTAGGTTCAACGCACATGTGGCAATAGTAATAGTAGAAGTATGAAGGTAGTTTAACGCACTAGATGTGAGATTGCCGACACTAGCCGAAGGCGAGTTCGGCAACACATCGTGCGCTACCTACATACATAACGTTTGGCTTCATATTTTAGGGGGTGTAAGTCAAACGTGATGCAACCTGACATGGGGGAGGGAGGGGGGTGGAGTCAAAAAATCGAGAAAAAAGTATGACGTGTGTGTACGACCCCTTACATGCACAAACTTCGCACGTATGTAACAATCCACTTACGATAAATAACTATTGCTTCTTCCTTGTCTTCATTGACCGCCGATAGAAATAGTTATTTAATTGCTTTGAGAACAGGTAATAAAATTAAATTGTAAAACTATGATTTTCTACTAGCATTTTGTCCACTCTCATCATGCCGACTTTAGTTTACGCTTGAAGAATTTCTCATTTTGTGGTCGCTACTGTTCCTTCGTTCAATATTCATGTTAATTTTCTTGACACCACAGAGACTGTCGGAAATAAATACATAGGTCATGGGTGTAACAACTAAGACACCACACAATTACATCTAATTGTTTGATACATAAAACTTTCGTGAAAGCAAATCATTTCTATTTGATTAGAATGACTAAAATAACGTTGTTACTCATCATAATTGATTTACTTGAATGTTTTATTTTATAGATATTTATTTTCCCTGTCCGATTGTTACATAACATGTTATATTACAGACAAACAACGTCGAAATGCGAACCATATGTCAAGGACGTTTCATAAAGTTTCTATAAGAAATAAAACAAAAACATTGGCGAGGGTTTTTTTTTCGTATAAGGTTAGCGCTTTTTGCATTGAGTTTATTTCTCATATATCAAGAATTTCAATTTTCCTAATGTTGTATGGTGTTCCACTAAATTTCTGTCGAAAATAGAGAGAAATACTAAAATCGTTTACCCTCATTAATCATGAAGTAGAACCAAATAAATAAAGGCATTCCTCACGAAACTTTCAAAAAGTGACAACGAGTGTCTATTTCTGCACAGAAAAAATTTTCTTTTGTGAAATAATAGCGACCCTGATCGCGCGAATGAATCTACTATTAGGCGGTAAGCTATAAGTTACACGATTGCAAGTTGCATTGAAATACAGAGACGAAAAAGAATCGCCTACAGAAGCATTTCGTTCTCGCAGTTGTAGACATTTCTGCAAATTACAATAACAAATTATATACCAAGTCAATTAAATCGCCCGCGCGGGGAATAAGCGACGGAACGCCTATTGAAGTTTGTGGGGCAGTCAAATGCACGTAAGACCGCCTGAAGGGGTGGCGCGGAGTTAGAGGACATAACCCCAGAAATAAAAGAATTGTTTGGTTCATTTACCACTATTCAGTCTGATTTTATTTTGTCCGGATTCGCTTGGTGATATTTTGTACTGAGTTATTTCGTTCTAGAACCAGAAGCTGAGTGTATGTAACTAATAAGCTTCGAGTCATAACTACACATCTGGAACACTACAGCGTTAGCCTTGTTACACTCTAGCTGTATCTTGGAAACTACGGATCCTGTAACTTTTTGATGTTCTACAAAGTTGTAGGAAATCATGAAGTTAAGAAAAAAGGTCTGTTGTGTTTTTTTGTATCTGGCACATTCTACATAAAATTTGAATTTATGAATGTGTATGAACTGGGAACGGTCTGTCCTGGTTGAGTCGTTCAATTGACAGGATTGCGTTGTATGAAGAAGTTGTAGATAAAACATTTATTGAAAATTTCTTCTCTTGTATTTGCCGAGATATTTCAAAATTAAAGTTGCATGTAACAGGATTAACGCTGGAATGTTCCATCTAGTACTTAGAAAAGAACTTTGCACCGATTTGCGTACAACATATGCCTTTTAATTTCTTCTTGATGACACTCAATTACATAATCAGTTACAATAAAGATCATTTTTCGCACCACTCAATGGAAGCTTATTGGTATCAATTCGAAAACATTTTCTTGAGCTGACAAATATTGACAAACATCAAATTCATACAGCGTGAAGAAATGCTATTAGCAGCTTTTTGTATTACGTCTTCCGTTTGTTTTCGCCGATTAGATCATTTCTCTCAGTGAAATGATACCGTACTACAGTAAGGTCACGAGACAGGAAAACATTCAACAAAAAAAATCAATTTCATGTAGACGACTGTAGAAACGTGAATAAATTATGCAAAACTACAATGAATTCGGCTAGCCGAAAAAAAATCTTGAGAGGCGGCTCAGCCGCGCCTCTGGTCAAAAAGCCGGCTGGCGGCGGCTGAAGGCAATAACTTTAATTTTCACTACGTTCTACTTTCAAAATTTCCGAACCACCGTCAATGTAAGTCTATCGGTACCGTGACTTGGGTAACGAAATTCATCCCTTTTACTCTTTCCGTGTGATTTATATTAACATAAGACAAAACTCATTCGTTCCCCGTGACATGGTAGCGACAGTGTATGGGTTATCGATGGAATTAGTCAAGTGTTAAATTACATTGTATGAGGCATTTCGACTTGAAAGCTAGTCCTTGTCGGACGTAGATGCATGAGGGCACACGCGGTGGGTTAGAACTGATCCAACCCGTTCGTTTAATTCGCTTTAAGGTATCGAAAGTAAATTTTACAACATAGTGGGCCAAAAAATATTTTTTCATTTGTACAATTTTTTTTAAATAAAAACTTTCACTTTATTTTTCAAACCATTTACGAAAATGCATTCCAGCCGCCGACTATTTTCACAGCGGCGGCGCGGCGTGGCGGATAGCCTTTCGAAAATCGTTGGCGCTGATTTCAGCCGCAAGCCGCCGTTTTTGGCGGCTCTGGGCTCTGCTCTAGAGGACGAAAACCGTGAAAGTGAAGTATTTTTTCGAAAAACTAATGATGCCAATAAAATGTCCTCAATTTGTCCTTTTTCAATAACAATTCAGAATATTCGTTGTGACACTTCTGTAGTACAAATTTTAGATTTTATCAGCTTGGGACGATCGATTTCTCGGTCTGGAACACAGATGTCTTGACCCTTTGTTCCCAATCCCGTTCATCATATAAAAATCAAGAGAACTTTCGCGTGCCGACCAGGAACTTGTCTAGTGTGATAGGTCTTAGTTCAGCCAATCTCGAAGGGTGGACGACAGAGTCGCCTCAGCTGAAGGGACTTGGGGCATTCGCATATAAGGTTTCCTCTTAACCCGTTTCCTCTTGCAAGCCACAGGATAAACGATAAGAAGTAAAAATACTGTAATACTACTATTTTCATTGTCGCAGAAATAAATAAAAAGTTGACAAAAAAAATGTCCTCAATTTGTCCTTTCAGGATCTAACATTCTTTTCATAGGGACAAGATTGTAAAGGATAATTTCCTCGGTGAAAAATAATTTTCGTACTAAAAAGTCGATTTTAATATGACTTTGAGAACATTCATTTCGTTTCATTTTTGAACTAATAAATATGTCCTCAATTTGTCCTTTCCATATGTGCAATCAGAAAAGTGCATAATGTCCCAGGCATCTTGAAAATAGATTGTACTAAAAAAAAATTATGAAAGCTCCTGCGAAAGCTCTCAATCGCCAAATTAGGGAGTGGAGAAATATATCGACGAACTGGCTATGTCAGAAATATGTCCTGAATTTGCCCTTTCGCTTTCAGTATTTATATTCGAAAAAATACGAAAGAAACATATTTATAGCTTGTTTTTCAGTGTAAAAATTGTCTGGTAGCTCTCTAGCAGACATGACTGACGCCGAAGTGAAGGTCAACTTACAGTTGTTCTACTCGCAACAGAAAAATTTCCTCATTTTGTCCTTTTTGAATAATAATCTACAAATTTTAGGAAAAAAAATTGTCGTCGACAAGATTTGAACCGGCGACGCTTGGGAACTTTTTACACATTTCTGAATCGATCAACTTCCAGAACAACTCTGAAAATTATGAATTGCAACAGAAAAATATCCTCATTTTGACCTTTTTGAATAATCAACAAATGTTAGGAAAAAAAATTGTCGCCGACAGGATTTGAACCGGCGAAGCTAGGGAACTTCGCTACACATTTCTGAATCGATCAACTTCCAGGACAACGGCACCGACTTTTGTTAACTTCAATTTTTAGGGCGAATAGCATGTCCGCGTTGGAGAATATTTCTCCGAACGTTAAGTGTTGTGTTGCGAGGAAGAAACTTTCAAACGGATATTGTAAGAATTTCATAAAAGTTTTAAGAAGTTTCATGCAAATTTGAACACGTTGTTCATGTATGACGGTATGAGTTGTCGAGTATCATCTGTAACAAAATGTGAAAGTTTTGTGCATGATGGATAAGAAAATAAAATTTTAGATAAAAATGTAAAATGTTTGAAAAAAATTTAAAATTTTCCGCCAAGTAAACGGTACACGAGCAAACGAGTCAAAGGACAACACAAATTTGCAAACAAAGTTTTTCCATTAAATTTAGACATACACAAGATTTCCTGTGACACACAGCACAATTCAAACTTCCATGAAGTGGGCTTCAATTTAAAATTTACCAGCCGAACAGGGTAGGTGGCGGAAGTTTGTCGAAAAGGAATTACGACTTAAGACGGGTGAAACAAAGAAATGACCTTTAAGTTTTGCAAATATACTTTTGGTGTTACAATAAACTACCATGATCCCAAATTCTTGCTTTTGAACAGATTGTGTTATTTATCAAGTAGCGATAGCCCTCACTACACCTAGCTGCAAGTAGCTGCATCAAGGGAATCAACTTCTTTGACTTCACTCTATCGCTACTTTCCTATACCTAATTTTTCTTTTTTCGTATATGCTTGCAGCTACCATATACATGTTTGTTGAAACTACTATTTTTTGTAAAAAAACGCGAAATAGTGAATTTTGTTGCTATGAACATATTGTCGTTACAGTTATTATATTATAACTGAAGTGATCGTATGTTTGTAATTATCATATTATGTTCTTCAGAAACACAAAATGGTTTTCCCAAACATATTTCGATTTTATGTTTCAGTGCGCGTTTCGAAACGCGAATAAACTCTAACTGAATGACTTATTTCTTTTATTTGTAAACTTTCAGGTTTTCACAAAACACCAAAACTCAATAAAATCTTCCCAGAATCATGTCTTCTCATTTTTCTTGGTAAGTTTGATTTTTTTTTTGCTATTTTTCCTACAGTAAGCTTACGAATATTTTGTACACAGGGGGGCTAATTGGAGTGATTCTACTATTCGGAACTCGTTTGGATGTTTCGCCGCTAACACCAAACACATTTTTCTTTTATATGCTTCCACCAATTATATTAGACGCCGGATACTTTATGCCGAATCGAATGTTTTTTGATAACTTAGGAACGATTTGTTTGATGGTAAATCGAAATATACGTTCAAAGGCTTTCTTTCGAAGTTTTTTTTACAAACAAAATATTTTTCCATCTATTCAGGCAATTGTTGGCACAATTTTCAATACCGCTTGCATTGGTAAGGTTATTGAACTCGAACTTTAAACAAAATTATAATTTCAATGAAACATTCTTAGGTGCTTCCTTATGGGGATGTGGGTTGTTGGGAGTCTTTGGCGTAGATACACCAATTTTAGATATATTTCTCTTTTCATCTTTAATTTCTGCCGTTGATCCCGTTGCTGTGTTAGCTGTATTTGAAGAAATTCATGTAAACGAGATTCTGTACATAGTTGTGTTTGGAGAATCGTTATTAAATGACGCTGTCACAGTCGTATTGTACCACATGTCGGAGAAATATAGTGAAATTGGAATTGAAAATCTGGATATAACGCATGTTGTAAAAGGTGGTACTCAATTCTTTGTGGTGGCTCTAGGTGGTACATTAATAGGTACACATTTGTTCCATAATTTTTTTTTCATTTTTTCATTTCAGTATTTTAATTTCAGGTGTAATTTGGGGTTTTCTAACGGGCCTTGTTACTCGATATACAGATAATGTACGTGTTATTGAACCAATATTTATTTTCGTGATGGCCTATTTGGCGTACTTGAATGCGGAAATTTTCCATATGAGTGGAATTTTAGCGTGAGTTTCTGTCATTCAAATATTTTGCGTTTCATATAAATGTTTGGGACGAAAAAGAACTTTAAATTCTAGGTCTTGTCTCCCCCATAACTCTCTTAACATATTTTTAATCCTTGTCTTGTGACTCGCAGATGCCTTCATCAGCGTTTTTTTTCTAAAGAATTTCAATTCAAAATTATTTACGATTTTTACCTGTGGTAGGTAATTTTCTCTCCAGGTAATTTGATGCGGCATGCGGCAATAACTATCTGACTGCCGTTGTTAATATATCGTAACAGGTAATTTGCATTACCAGTGGAAAAATTACCTGACGCAGGTAAATTTTATAATCTTTATTAGGTAGCGATATCTACTTTACGTTTTCACCTTTTCTGTACTTCCGTCTGTGCACCGTCATAAAAATGTCGTTGTAGAAATGACGTCACAAAAATGACGTTACAAATACGACGTCACAATAATAGAGAGTTTGGGCAAAGCGACTTATAGCTAATTTTATAACATATAGATATAGCTATAAGTAATAAGTTATATGTTTACGTTACGAGCTAATTTATAAGTTACAAATTTACGGTACAAGTTATAAGTTTATAGCCCAGATCAGTATTGTAACTGATCCAGATCAGTACAGATCAGTTTTAAAACTAATGCGGATCAGTACTGATCCGCATCAACACTGATCACTTTCAAAACTGATCTGATTAGTATCAGTATCAGTGAAGTTATAAGTTTACTTTACGAGCTATGAATTATAAGTTACAAGTTTACGGTACAAGTTATTAGTTTATAGCCCAGATCAACATTGTAACTGATCCAGATCGGTACTGATCAGTCTGAAAACTGATATAGATAAGTACTGATCAGTTTCAAACTACTAAGGGGTCGTGCACATATGACGTCACACTTGCTATAAAAAATTTGTATCCATAAAAAGGTCATAAATCAGTCAGGAGAGCAAATTTTGTTTTTAGAACTTTGGCTACCCCCCCCCCCCAAATATGGGGTGTGTTTGGGGGGGTAGCCGGAGTACTATAAGCAAAATCTCTGACCAGTTTGCAGCTATGGATTTTATGGATTTTATAGCAAGTGTGACGTCATATTTGCACGACCTCTAATTCAAATCAGTTTTTAAACTGATCACTTTTGGAACTGATCACTTTTGGAACTGATCACATTTGGGACTGATCACTTTTGAAACTGATCAGTTCTGGAACTGATCACTTTTGGAACTGATCAGTTTTGGAATTGATCAGTTTTGGAACTGATAAGTTTTGGAACTGATAAGTTTTGAAACTGATCAAGGCTGGTTTGAATCAGTTACAATAGATTTGGGCTATAAACTTATAAAGTCAACTTACAATATAAACTTGTAAACTAAACTATTAGTGACATGACAAAAATGACGACACAAATGGCGTACAAATACGACGTCATAAAAATGACGTCAAAGAATTGGCTTACCTTCTAAATCCGGAGGCACAATATGCGGAGGCGTCGAAGCCCACTACCGACAAAATAAGTATGCGTCAAAATCCAGAAAATAAAAAATCCTGAGGAATCATAATGCTTAACTTTTAAGCCTCAGGATTTTATATGCTCGAATGAACAGTTGTATTTCAGTGTCGGTAGTCTATTATATTTAATTTTTGGCGGCCCTCTCACCTCCGCGCCTGCGGCGGACTTGGTAACGCCCTGCAGGCGGCCGTACTCTGCCCATTAGACATCGCAAGGATGATATTACCCCTTGACTCCCTTTGCGCCCCTCGACCCCGTTTTTTTTTTATTTTCACGGCGTATTTGTATAAATAAACTTTCGTTGCTGTGATGCATAGAACTTCGTCCGAATTTTTGCATTTCTTCCGTATTTTGACGCATCCTACTTTTGACATCTCCGGATTTAGACGCCTCCGTATTTTGACTCTTCCGGTTTATGACGTCTCTGGATTTTTTCCTCCGGATTTGGAAGTGACGCCCAAAAAATGACGGTCACATATACGACGTCACAAAAATGACGTCAAAGATACAATGTCACAAAAATGACGTCACAGATACGACGTCACAAAAATGACGCTAAAAATACGACGTCGCAAAAGTGAGGTTAGAAATATAACCAAAAATTACGACGTCGTAGATATTGTTTCGTTTAATTCTTCAACATTACACTATCGCTACTTTCCTATCTCAATGTCAATGGTTTATTGACGCTGTAGATTTTTGAAGATTTCTGTAGAAAGATCTGTGAAACAAAGATAGAGGATAATTGGCTGCCCTGCTTTGTCCCCTCCTCGTAAAGGAAGGAGGAGATTTATAGACTAAATTAGGTCGGTATCAGAAGTTTCAGTAAAAAAATTCTCTCAAAGCCTTAGCTCCTGGCGAATCATAACTTTCAGTGAATTCAAACATTGCTCCTTGAGGAAACAAAGAGAAGGTATATTAACAGGGGTGTCGTACTCATCATGCCTAAATTCGTAAGAAATCATAATTAACGCTTTGGGAGGGGGGGGGGGGTCTGAATCTGTGTTACAGAAGGTGGTTTTCATACACTTAATGCATTGACATTGATGTATGTTGGCGTTGCTCTTAGGGGAGGGGGGTAGTAGAAATTCACTAAAATTTCAAGCGAATAACGCAATTGTTTAATCTGCAGTATAACGTTCTGTGGCATCACAATGAAAAATTACGTGGAAGCAAATATATCACAGAAGTCACATACAACAATAAAGTATGCACTGAAAATGATTGCAAGTTCCTCGGAAACCGTTATCTTTATGTTCTTGGGTGTAGCTACCATAAACAGGTGAGACAACACTCCTTTTTCATAAATTTATTTGAAATTTACATTTTCCGTCATTTTCCTTTCAGTCACCATGATTGGAATACTTGGTTCGTTATTCTAACGATTGTTTTCTGTTCTGTGTTCAGAGCCATTGGTTAGTGCTATTTAAAGCAAACATTTCTTTTGTGTCGTTTAATTGATTTTTGTTTCTATTCGTTCATTTATATTTGGTCTCTTGTAGGTGTTCTCATACTTACAGCGATGGCTAACAAGTTCCGTATAAATAAATTGTCGAATGTGGATCAGTTTGTTATGTCGTATGGAGGTGAGTTACTTTTTGCTATTTAGGTTAACGTTTGGTGATTATGTCATAAACTGAGGAACTTGGAGCTCTCTGCAGCAACAATTCAAAACGTAAATTTGAAAAAAATGGAGGTTGTTCACATTTTTCGTCACATCTGCATGGAGGGGGGTTTCTAAAATTATGACAGCAGAAGACTGGACAACGATTGTGACGTCTCACTATCAATAATGAATTTACGCACCCGATTGTGCTTATCTCCCAATTAACCAAATTCTTCAGAGGAAAGTCGTTCGGACACTGAACAAAAGAAGATTTTGAAAGCTTTTGAAAACTTTCATTGTGCTTTGTCCGAACGAATTTCCACAGAAGAATTTGGTTAATTGGGTCTTGGGAAAGGGATTCCTGATTGACGTTTCGTGTAGGTCTAAAAAGGGTCGACAGAACTTTGGTCGTAACTTTCGATTTTCTGTTTTTTTTTATACAATTCTAGGTCTTCGCGGTGCCGTTGCTTTTGCTCTAGTCCTTCTAATCGATAAAGAACATGTGAAACTGCAACCAATGTTCGTAACAACAACCATCGCCGTCATATACTTTACCGTCTTCGTCCAAGGTATAACAATAAAACCGTTGGTCAAAATTTTGAATGTTAAAAGAGCCGAAAAGAAGAAGCCGTCGATGAACGAACGTATTCACGAACGATTCATTGACCATTTAATGGCTGGTATCGAAGATATCGTCGGCAAGACAGGCAATTACAATGTCAGAGACAAATTCAAACGATTCGATAATAAATTCATTCGTCCACTTCTCATTAGAGATTTACTGGTAAATTACCTAATGACATGTTTGAAGAGATCAAATTAGAATGCCGTACTCATTAGGGAGCCGAGCCAAAGATTTTGGAAACATATTCCAAATTGACAATGAAAGATGCCATGGACTACATGAGACGAAATCCATCAACAATTGGTCAAATGTCGGGAACGGAATCAATGAGCGCATTGTTCCGTAATTACACTGGAGCGCTAAGTGGAAGGTGCAGTAATTCAACAACCTTCAACCCTTGGTAAAATAATGTTAAACTAGAGCCCGCAACATGGATGCTTACAGGAATTTGCATCGTTTTATTTTTCTACTAAATTTGTTGGTCGCAAAACATTTTAAAGCCGTAACAAGCACGCGATTGCTCAGTTTGCAGAAACCTCCCACTTCTTAAAATCTTGCCTAGGTTTGAATAGTTCTGCAGATGTTATAGATTTGAATCGTCATATACAGCAATTGTTTGCTGCGTGAAATTTGACTTTACCTCGAGGAAATGGGAGGATGTTTTGCAGATCCGAATAGTTTCGTTAGAACTCACGTTTCTCCGAAAAACGAAACTATTCGGACTTTCCGCTGCTTTTTAATATTGAAATAATTGATTTAAGTTACCTTCAAGTTGATAAGCAAATACGTTTACATGTCTACAAATTAGAATTTCAGAAGGTCCATTGAAGTCCATTGAATGCCCAGATTTGAATCTTATCTAACTGAAAAACCTTCATCTGTAACTTTTAATTTGCAGACATTGTACTTTTTTTATAAATTTGTTTCCTTAAATTTTTCTTTATTTTGATATTGAGAAAGCTAATTAGACACACTTAGGGCTCTAGAATTAACAGTTGCTTAGATTTCGTTCAATGACTAAAATTTTGATGTTGAACGTCAACTAAAAGTTTACCGTATGCTTTTTTGTACACGTATGACCGAAATGTAGTTACCACTAATAAAAAGAAATGCGTGAAGCATGAGCCTATGCCGAGCGTAATAGCTTCTCTTATGTGCACCCGATATTTTCAGGGTTTACATTTTGATAAAGTTTACAAATTCCGTACGAAACTACCTCAATATTCATTTCTTTTTTTGGAAAAATTTGAATCACAACAAAAACCCTTTTTAATAGGAAAACGTGAAATTTTTCTACGCTTTCGGCTTTCATACTCAAAAATTTGATTTCCTGTGTTGTGAAAGCTGAAAGAACAGAAAAACTATAACGCTGGGGGTCCGGCATTTGTGACGCATTTTTTAATCAAAAATGAAAACATTCCAAAAAAATGTTTGCGTTTCGAAGCTGTAAGTGTAAGTGCCAATTGATATCAGTTGTTTTGGAAGAAGGGACGAGGACTTGCGTCACGTTTCCCTTTTAAAAAGGGTTTTGGTTGTGATATCAGTAGTTTTGAAAGAAAAGAGAAAACAAATTTTGAAGAAAAAACTTCCGGCGAAAAAAATTTCCGCCGAAAAAAAATTTTCAGCCAAAAAAGAAATTTTCGCGAAAAAATTTCTGCGGAAAAACGTTTCGGCGAAAAAAAAACAATTTTCAGCGAAAAATTTGAGGCTAAAAAAATTTTCGGCGAAAAAAATTTCCTTTGCCACGAAACATCTATTTTCAACAAAAAAAAAATTACAAAAAAAATCAATTCGTCCCATACCACCGTCGGCCATTTTGTTGGTCACCCCCAGTCCAAAAGTTTTGCTCATTTTTGGCCCATACTTTGAATACACTCACACACGCATACAAAACATTTCTAAACATCGCTACCGTGCGCCAGTGCGCCTATGATTTTCAAAAAAATTTAAACCTTTCACAACTCTATTTTCGAACTTTCAAACAAGTCTGAGTTTTTCTAAGTACACTTACTTTCATTTATTTTTATAGGTTTATAGAATATCGGCATATTTATCGGTATTCCATTATTCGAACAATGGAATTTTACAATCATCTTCAAATAATTTTGTAGGTTTTTCGAAATTATAACGCTATTTTGCATTGCAATTTCAAAAACCTACAAAATTAATTGAAGATGATTGTGCACATGTACACTGAGAGACTCCTAAGATTGTGCAAATTTTTATTATTTTTATTTCAGCTGGAAATTCATGAATACAAGTAATACATAGTTTACAGAATACTTTAGACATCAAATAGAGGGGAAGTCACGTCGATTTAACTTCATATGAAGAATCGAAAATGGCTTGTAGTGATAACTCCTTCACATGTAGCTACGTGTGTGTCTGTCAATCAAAAACAGTAAACTGATATGAGTTTTTAGACTTGTGCGAAGTAAACGGAGCACATGTATTTGTCACGACGTTTGTACCCAGTCGATTTTCGACCTGGGAGTTGGTGGGTTTTCCTATTTGGGGTCTATAAATTTTTATAGATTTATCAGGGTGGGATGGGCCATTTTTGGCTCCTAAAACACAGATCTGTTGATCCTTTGTTTTCTTCCCGTTCATCATGTAAATCATTTGAAACCTTCCGGTTCCCACCAAGAACCTATACAGGGCGATAGGTCGTAGATCTAAGATATCGGAGGGTCGAATCACATAACCACCTAATGTCATGTTCCTTAGCAGGTGAAACTTCTTGCATTCGCATATTACGTGGACGCCCGTTTTCTCCTCCTCCAAAAAAGGTCATTTTGGCCAAGTGCTTGTTCAACCCACAATGACCCGCAATGGCTCCCACTACTCTCCTAATGCCACTACGGTCCATTCTGAGAAACTCCTTGGCCCACTTCTCGTCAGGCGCCGGGAAGAAGAGCTTCGTGTACTTTCCTCCGCCGTAGGTGCATCAACTCTTTGCGGACTCAGCCCGCACCGAGTGTTCTACCACCCTTTCACACAGAGAGTGTGGGATCGGGATGTGGGCTTCTGGGCCCTCGATCGCAGATGCTGAACCCTGTCTGGCTAGCTCGTCTGCTCTCTCATTACCGACTACGGCAGTGTGCCCAGGGACCCAGACGATCGTGATCTGATCTCTCAGTCCCAATCGGTTTAGGGTCCCTTTCAGCTCTTCAACCGGTTTTGACGTTGTCACAGTCGACGCGAGCGCCTTTATCATTGACTTTCTGTCTGAGCAGATGGTCGCTCTGCCACCCGTTATTTCTTCTGGAACTGAATTCATCACTCCCATCAACGTCGCAATCGTCTCCACTTGGAGGACGCTCGCTAACTTTCCCAAATGGAGACCGTCGCAGTTCGCCAATTTCTGCGAATAGATCCCGGCTCCCGCTCCTTCCTCAGTTTTCGACCCATCCGTAAAGCTCACCAGTCCATCAGCCGGTAGGCAGGTCGGCCAGTTTCCTAGCCAATCCGCTCTGTCCGGTATAACGATATGGTATCGCCTCACAAAGTCGACCTATGGAATCATGCGATCTCTAGGCCAGATTCAAAATTCCTCATCCAGAGACCATTTTGCTTTATCGGACGTCTGGATGGGCGATAGCGCAATGAGCGCTTCTATGGCTGCTGTGGCCGTAGTCTTCATAGCTTCCGTGACACAAATGCACACGAGCCTCTGAATTTCATTCAACTCCTTCCTCGAGCACTCCACGTTGAGCCTAGGGGTCTAAATAAGACAAAATTTTGTCCGTCCGTCTGTCATCACGATAACTCAAGTAAAGTGTGAAATATTTTCAATTTTTTTTCAGAAAGGTAAAGAAAACAGTAAGGCTAAGTTCTGAGATGAGCATTTTTAGTCTTTCGTACATAACCCGAGTAAATCTTTAGAGATTTTCACATATATTCTTCTGCAAAATCTGCATTAAACAACACAACAAAACAAAATGAAATCATTTAGCTCTAAAATACTTTTTTAACAAAGACAAAATGTAAATAGAATATTTCGGTATGTGAAATTACAAAACATCTTAAATCTGTTCGGCGGCGGACGGTTTATTTACAATTCATCGGCGACGCAATTATTCTGGCATTTTTGGCGACGATCGGCGCACAGGTCTAGGCTAGACGGATAAATCGGACTAAGCAATAGATGCCACGTTCGGCTCAGTATAATGTGCGTGTGATGTTATGCGACATATCGACACAATTACAATAAAATATTCTACTGTCATCGACTAGAAAATCATAACGTAATCAAAACATAACGTTCTTGTGTATATTACACACATAATTGCTTGCATTCGTTCGCGCGTAGTGTATAATATACACTTGAACGTTAATGTTCACCTTTCTAGTCGATGACCGTAATAATTATTACGCATCTGCGGGAAAATTTATTTATCTTCGAGGAGGAAGCCGAAGGCAAGGGATATAATTCTCCGAGAGGATAAATAAAGTATCCTGCAGAAACGTAAGAGTTTTTATGCACCGAAGCAAGAAATCAACAAAACAAATTTTGATACAACACTGTAATGTATGACTTATCTCCTTAGACAGCCACTGAGGTGTATAATAGTACATTACATTACCTGCGGAGAAATTTTTTTATCTTCGAGAGATAGGTTTGCATCCCGAGCTGAAGGTGGGGGATGTAATCAACCGAACAGATAAATAAATTTACCCACAGATACATATGATATTTTATTTATCAAAGCAACGAATCAACGAAACAAAGTTTGACGCCAACAATTAATGTATTATTTACCGCCCTAGGGAAGCATTGCGGTAAATAATATGTATATTTTTTATACATAGACTTGAATTTAGAATGATGCGCGTACAGTATGATTTTTGTAGTATTCTCTGATATTTGGGTATAAAATTCATTGTTTTTTTTCGATTTCTTTTGTGACGCAGTTCGGAAATGTATCTCAATATTGCAATGCATCTCTATCAGGATTTGATCAGTTATTCTTTGAAACACATTGAACTTCGTACGGGTCCGAGTAGCATGTTTTTGTTTTGATTATGGAAAAAATATTTTTCAAATTGTTTTTTATGCATCTAAAAATCGAACAAGAATACACAATTTTTCAATATTAAATTCACGAATAAAAATAGAGATAGTAAATTGGATTTGTGGTAATGTTCAAAGCGTCAATAATATGAAAAGAAACAGTTCAAGCAAAAGTTCTCAATCAAATGAAACGTCCCGTTAGCTTCATATAGATTACACACATCCTCGAAATTTTTCCTTCCTCACTTCACTGCTTTAAAGAAATTTAGAAAAATTATAGATTATTCATCGAAGTATATAGTTAGTTATTATGGGGTTAGGACCGAATGTCCAAAAAAAATCTCCACAACCAAAATATCCCCGTGGACAAAATATCCCCAGATAAAATAACCAGACATAATAACCACAATTTTTCCATTAAAAAAAAGGACAAAATATCCCCGAACAAAATATCCACACACAAAAAATTAAGAATATTCAATGTGAAGTGTACTTAGCTCCGCAGGCCTGAAATAAACAACCAAAAACAAGAAAGCGGGGTCGAGGGGCGGCAGCCCCCGAAGAGGGGGGTCAAGGGGGAATATCCCACTTCTAGGTCTAAGGGGCAGAGCAACACACAATATAATATCTAATTAATAACACCTACCTATATTCACCATTTCTGAGTAGACATTACATCTGGCGATATTTTGTCCGCTTTTTGTGGATATTTTGTCTGGGGACATTTTTTCTGGCGATATTTTGTCCGGGGATATTTTGACTGGTGATAATCGGTCCTAGAGGGTAGAACAGATTTTAAAATACACTTTGCTTGCCATAATCAAAACAACTAGGGTCATGTCATGTAATTAATATTTACATTGCCAGACAAACACATAGCTCGATGTGAAGGGGTAATCACTATAGGCGATCTGCGCCTGATAAGACGTTGAATGAAGAAATTTTATGAGCACCCAACCGTATGTATTCGTGCATTACCAGTTGAAACGATTGGTCGTGATGTGTAGTTCCATCCCTTCCGCAAAATTCTTTTCAGTGCTGAGGGCGTTAGTAGCAACTATATGACGAACTTTGCAATAAGACCGCGAATTTGCATGGAGTCTCTAGTAGCAACAATATGATAAAAACGTAAACAAATACGGCCGACATCACGGCCTATACTTAACAGCTGCACAATGTTAGGCTTCTCTCAGTGTATTATCTACATTAAGACCTACGAAACTAAATGACAAATATTGTAGCACATTTTCGATTTTTTTTTTTTTAAATATCAAAAAAGTTTCGAAAGTTTTTTAATTTTTAATTAATTGATAATTATACAGTTTTTATTGAAGTTAAAGATAAATATTGAGCGAAAATAGTCAGTTGTATAGTGTTGCTTTATTTGGTCCTATCAGTTTATCACGACGTTTGTAATCACCCCAATTTCCACCGGGGAGTCGGTGGGGAGCATGGATCATGGTCCTTAGATGACGCATCATCAATAAAAAAAATGTCCGTCCCTCCGTCCGTCCGTCATCGCGATAACTGGAGTAGAACTCAACCTATTTTATTTCCCTGAAAGGTAATCGAAAAACATTTTATGCGATTGAATCTGGGCACTGTCGGCCTAAGGGCCGACGAGCTAGAGCCGTTTAAGTAGATTTTGGTCTTTTGTACATAACTCGAGTAAATCTTTTCCGATTTTCATAAATGTTTCAAACAAACTTTTTAATTTTCAGCCCTTGCACTTAGCTAGGGCACTAAAAATGAGGCTCTGCTAAGACCCTACATTTTTTTGTACATAACTCGAGTATAAATCTTTCGATTTTCAAAAATAAATTTATAGTCGAAAGGTCTAGGAATGTGTCACATTTTATGGAAGAAATTTTTTTGAAAATATGCCCTTGGACCCAGCCAGGATCCTAAAACTAGGCCCAACGTGTTTTTGTTTACATAAATCGGGCAAATACTAACCGATTTTGTTGATTCCTTTTCTATTTGGGAGGTAACCGTGTACCGAATTATATTCATAAGCAAATTTCGCCCTGTGCTTGGGGCTCAAGTGGGCCTATCGCCGGTCCTAAGATCGGCCCTAACCAAAATAAATTTTTTTATCAAATTGCAAAGCAGCTTGAGGGAAACACTTTTGTCTATGAAAGTATGTGCCAGAGGCATTTCCTTATGGCCCTAGGTCGGTAATAAGGTCTGCCCCATACTAAAAAATTGTTTTCCACTAAGTTGTAGAAAAAATTGTTGGTTTTCCTGTTGGTCGCTGTTGGTCATGGTTTTTCTGTTGGTTTTGCTGTTGGTTTTGCTGTTGGTTTTCCTGTTGGTCGCTGTTGGTCATGGTTTTTCTGTTGGTTTTGCTGTTGGTTTTCCTGTTGGTCGCTGTTGGTCATGGTTTTTCTGTTGGTTTTGCTGTTGGTTTTCCTGTTGGTCGCTGTTGGTCATGGTTTTTCACATTTTAAATTTTGATATTTCAAAATTTTGACATAGTTAATACTTCTCAAAACCAACAGCGACCAACATAACCAACAGCAAAACCAACAGCGACCAACATGACCAACAGCAAAACCAACATCGCCAACATGACCAACAGCAAAACCAACAGCGACCAACATGATAGCCAACAGCAAAACCAACAGAAAAACACCATGACCAACAGCGACCAACATAATGACCAACAGCAAAACCAACATGGCCAACATGACCAACAGCAAAAACACTTTTTGACATAAAAACGATTCAACATTTTTAATTTTGACATAGTTAATACTTCTCTAGTTAATACTTCTCCAACTTAACCCAGCCCAACCGAACTCAAACCATACAATTTGGCCACACCCAATACAATCTTGAGTTGGGCTATCGTAACCTACATCCTTTTGAAGAAGACATAGTTTTTTTTTGCTATCTAGGAACGATAGGAAATACATTTCCCACACTCCTGAGAGGATCTGCGAAATATTACATTGAGGTACTTCGTACGGGTCTAACAAATGGTCTTGATTGAAGCGTTTATTAGTGTTCATAACAAATTTCGGTCTCACTATTAATTTTGCATATCGTTCCGTTAATTTTGTAATTTTCATTCAAAAAGTCAACGCAAAATTACTTTGTGAATATATTTCCGTAAAAGGGAAAATATTATTCTCAAAGGCTAAAAAAAGTGATTGTGAAATAATAAATTTTGTATTTTCGTCACAGCCCGAGCTTTTCCAATTTGGAAAATTGTTCTAGAAATTTGGACATGCAAGAACTTGACTACAATCCCTCCAAAAAAGATCTCACCGATGCTAGAATTCATCACTTGCTGGCCGAAGAATTGAAGCCGTACCGACGGGTAAGCAATGAATGAATTTACGAAATTTTTCAAAAATTTCAAATTTGTTTCAAAAAAAAAATTTTGATGAAAATTAACGACAATAAATTTTTTCCACATTTTTTTTTCATATTAAAAATCGCTTACTCCTCCCACAAAATAAAAAATATACAAAAAATCACATTTTGTCACTTTTGGTAACTAATTCCAGACATCTGTAGCCATGGTATGGAAATTGATGTTGCATTTTATTCGTTTTCCGTTAAATTTTGTTTTAGATTTATTTTACTTTTCCATTTGTGAAGAAAATTTGTAACGATCCTGATAGAGGAGTTCGATTTGCAGTTTTTCAATAAGTCACATCAGCGGTAGATTATATCGAACTTTGCGTAACTAATCAATTCGCGAAAAAAATGGCGTCCAGTGAGCTGTGAAAGTAACATTGAGAAAAACAATTCACAACGCCGAAAAAAACTTCATTGTACAGTAGCAATAAAACTAAACTCTTTTAACTGATTCCACAATACTTTGTTGGGCAGTAACAATGAAATTTTGTTGTGAACTATTTTTCCATTGCAAAGTTCGAATGATTTGTTACTGAGTTAGTAGAGACTTACGTTGTCATTGTTGCTTAACATGATGCTAGAAATCATTGACAGTGGCAAAAATATATGAATAAAAACTGCGAATTTTGCTATAATATCAATGTAGTCAAACCACAAATCGTTGAATTGCTGAAACCAAGTCTTATGCGCTTTTCTCTTTTCATACAAATTTGAAGAAGGAAAGACATGCTATCGCTTATAACTAAGTCAATTCAAACACTCCTCTCTCAAAAACTAGAGTGCGCACTTAGTTTTCGCAAGTCTCACAGTTACAAGCTAAAAAATTATGTGAGTTGTCAAATCAACAAACTTAAGGAGGTAGCCATTGCCAAAAATGTGTAATCCAACTCCGAAAATTCCAATTTAATTTACAGTTATTCCAGTTCACGTACACTTAGTTCAAAGCTTTGGCACAGCCCACAGGTTGGTGCAATGGGGCCTGTGGACTCCTAACTTCAGTTCCGGGCATGGTAGAGCTAGTGAAATTCTGCCTGACCCAATTTTCGCGATGCCTCGGGACTAGATGAAGCCCAGGTTGGATTTCGTGAGAAACTTTGACGTTCTGTTTCCGAGCAGAAACGAATGGCTAGGAAACTGGCCCGACGCCTTGCGCGGGAGCAGAAGGGTAGGGTTCACCACCGGATCGAAGACCGTACAGGGTGTGTATGCCCCAGCAAGCGGAGAGGGAAAATCCTTTCACTTGGGAAGGTTTACCAGTGTTCTCCAGGCTGAAACCTTTGCGACCCTGATGGGAGCCCGCGGAGTACTACCGCGATGTGCGAATGGAGAAGATGTCTTCATCTGCTCGGATAGCGAGGCGGTTATCAAGGCGCTAGCGTCGCCCATCACGACCTCTAAACTAGTGGGCGAGTGCAAGGAATACCTGAACTGGATGGGACTGAGGAATCAGATCAATCTGGTATGGGTGCCCGGGCACTCGGGCGTGGAGGGTAATGAAAAGACCGATGAGCTGGCTAGGGAACACACAAATCGCTGGGAGGCTTATGAAGGAGGAGCTCACACGAAAGAATTCCTCCCTAGGCCAGCTCCGAAGTGGACCAAGGAATTGCTCTGTATTGGCCGGGATCGTGTGAGACGGGTGATAGGAGCGATTGACGGGCACTGCGGGCTGGGCAAACACCTGAAGAGAATGAAAATCTCAGGTGACGCCGGGTGTTCCTGTGGACTGGATGAGGAAACGGGTTTGCATGTAATATGCTATTGCCCAAAGTTTCATCATCTGAGAAGCAGGATACTGGGCAGCTATGTTTTGGAACCTTCGGAGGTAGTCCAGCTAGGACCTAGCGCGTTAGAGAGATTCCTGGTGGGAACGCGAAGGTTCTCATGATTTAAATGATGAAAACGGGAAAAGGAACAAAGAGTCACAAATACCTGTGTTCCGGATCACTAATGTGATCGTCCCGACCTCTGATAAATCTTAATCTAGTTCAAAGCTAAATTACACACATGTGTAATATGCCAAAAATAGATGCACACGGCTCACCCTCCAAATCCGGAGGCACAATGTACCGAGTCGACAAAATCTGGCCGATAAATCCGAAGGCGTGAAATCCGGAAGCGTCGAGTTCCACTGCCGTCAAAATCCAGAAGCTACAAAATCTTGAGGCGTCATAATCCAGAGGCATCATATTCCAGATGATCGTCCGTACTTTGAAGCCTCAGGATTTTGTTTTCATTTATTTAATAAATTATATAAAATATTGGAGGGCTCTGCCCTCTCACCGCGCGCCTGCGGCGACTTGATAACGCCTTGCAGGCGGCCGTACTCTGCAACTTAGACATCGAGACATAGAGGGACATTTCCCCTTGACACCCTTTACGGAGGTTATCGCCCCTCGGCCCCGCTTTTTTTCACGGCTTGCGGCGAGAATTGTTGATAATATATCAATTTGTATAAATATTCGCTGCTGTGATACATACAACTTCGATCTGATTTCGTCCGTATTTTTGCATTTCTTGCGTATTTTGACGCCTTCTACTTTTGAACTCTCCTGCTTTTGCCGCTTCCGTATTTTGACTCCTAAGATTTTCATCCTGATTTTGACGCTTCTGAATTTTGTGCCTTCGGATTAGGAAGTGACACAGATGCATCTAACCAATCCACGTTTATATTGCGGTATCGGCTTAAGTCAAAGTATACATAACTTTTCGACGAAATGGTGTGCTCGTCAGCTTTTGTACTTAATCTTAAGCGGATGTCGCACTAAACGTGTGAATTGAGTTTTTCACGTTTTCTCCAAATCGTGAAAATTTGGTGCCAATTTCAAATTTTGCGCACTGCTATGACAAACACGATTTTTGCTACATTCCGTACCATTGTTTGCGCTACATTCTTTGCTCGAAAGTTGTCGGCTTGCAAATTTAGGGCATGTTGACTAATTTCGTCAAGCTCTAGGGGAGGATTGGATGTCAAGAAAACGTGACGAAAATTATGTTTTTATGGAGATTTGGACCACATTTGACCCATTTTACGTGACGAAGGGAGGAGGCGTGGGGGGGGGAGGAAGAGGGGGTCAAACATTCCATATAGTAGCGCGACATCATTAATATACAACCCCTTGACGTGAATTATTTGATTTGTCATTTTTCCGAAATTCAACAATTTTCACAGCTAAACAATATATTAAAAAAAAAAATAATTTTAAAAAACAAAAAAAAAAAAAAATCGAAAAATCAAAAAAAAACAGATTTTTTATAAAAATTCTTGTATTGAAAATTTAATTTTTGTTATAAATAAATTAAAAAAAAAAACTTTCAAATTGACTGATCAGGTTAGCTTTCTTATATAAAAATCATCTTACCAGCCGGAATCCACGCTTTCAGAGAACAGCTGATTGGCGAAAATAGATTGTCAGTACTTAGATATTTTATGACATTTAAACATAGGGCGACTAAGTTCTGCACTCTAGTATGTTGACGTTGCTGTAGTTAGCCCCATTTTGAATTTTTGTTTTAGAAAAATCTAAGCTTCATTTATGTTTTTTGATTCGAACATATTTTAGTATTATTATTTTAATGAATTTGACATTTTTTTCATCTTCGTAAGAACATAAACGACGAGAAGTCTTCATCAAGATGAACTGTCCAGTCTTAAGTGACACTTTGTTCCATAGATTGCTTAATTTCATTATTGCACGTCTGAAACTAACGTTATTAATGGTCTCTTCCGTTGTGATTTCGTCCTAAATATCTCATCGTTGTCCACTAAGTTTTTATTAAAACGCAAATTTTATTATTTACTCCATGTCTAGCTGCTCAGAATAACAACTAAGCCAAAGTGCCATCTAAATATTAACTTTTCGGTTTCTTTCTATTATTGTCTCAGCCTTCTTTCTTTCGAATGAATATTTTAGAGCTTTTATTTACGCTTTCACAACTATTTTTAATCAAATTAATTTGTTGGACTTTAGCATAAAAACTGACAAAACATTTTTGTTAAACACAAAAAATCTCACACTTAACAAACACTTTCTCTTCTAATATTATTTCAGCACCGTCGCCTTAGTTATAGCAGGCACGCTGTAGATGATAGAGATTTAGCCACTCAGGTAAGCTCCAAGGAAAAAGGTAACGGTTGTCAATTCAGTTGTCTGAAAATTACAAATAAAAAGAAAATTTAAAAGATGTTTGGAAAGAAACTTTATACCAATTGGCAAACCTTTCAGACACACAAAATAAATCTTATAATAATTCTGTTAACTACGACCATTCGTCTAGTTGTGACAAAATATAAATATTTGTTATTTCCCTTACAGCAGGTCAACTACAAAATGCATATGAATATTCGACGTATGAATGACCGGAAACATCACAAACGAAGTAAAAGAGGAAGTAGTAAGGTAATTTACTACCAATTTTTACTAACTAGTTCTGTGCGCCGCCGCGCCGGCTCGAAATCTAGTACTAAGAGTTTTAAGTTTTCGCAGGATAAAATGTTACACAAAAAATATGCCACGAATCTACGCATTTAGTGCGACATCTATTGTGTCAAAGTATACAAAATTTCATAACGAAATCCATACGCTGACACACCATTTTTCGTCATAAAATAGTCTACACTTTGACATAAGCCGTCGTCGCACTAAAAAAAAAAATTGCCTCTAGCTGTCATGTGTAAAATGGCAATGTCGTCCCAATATTAAATGATGTGTATTGAAGTGTATTGATTGCAACTTATATCCTCGCGCTTATTGCGTTGCCAAAGTCACTTAATAAATTTTTTCATGAAGCCGTGTATACTTCGACGACGCCGCATGAAAAGCGTGGATTGCGAAAGTATGTTAAAAGAAGCACACACGCTCGTAAATGGTAGATTACAAAGCCATTTCCACAACTTATTTGGTTTCGGAAAATGAGTCAATGAATACGTGATTATGATCACTACAAAAACCCTTTTTAAAAGGAAAATGTGACGCAGAAAAATTATTACGTTGGGAGGGTCCGGCATTTGTGACACATTTTTTTAATCAAATGTGAAAATATTTCAAAAGAATTTTTTGCGTTTCGAAGCTGTAAGCGTCACCCAAATTGATATCAGTTGTTTTGGAAAAAGGACCGTTACATTTCGATTTTAAAAAGGGTTTTTGTTGTGATGTCAGTTCCTTTGGAAGTAGGAAAATTGTTTCTGACGCCAAACTGAAGCGCGGCGGCTACTACTTCTATGGGAAAAATTATCCTCACAACTTACTTTACAACATATCAAAAGTTTTTTTTGAGCCGCCGCCGCCACCATACCGAAGCGCGGCGGCTACTACTTCTATGGGCGAAAATGATACCCTCAACTTACTCTACAATCTAATCTATTGCCTGGTCAGTCTCTTGTCACTCTTAAACGACGCCAGAGTTACGCAGATGACTTAGCTATCCTTATAGTAGGTCTGTTCACTTCAACAATATGCGAATTAATGCAACCAGCGTTAAAACTAATAGAAAACTGGTGCAAGTCAATCGATCAAACAGCTAACCCGGACAAGACGAAACTTGTACTTTTTTCCAAGAAAAACAAAATTCTTAATTTTACTTCACCAATATTCTTCGGGAAGAGTCTTCCTCGATCTGACTCGGTAAAAGTTCTAGAACTATTAGTGGACTCCAGGGTCAACTTCTCGCTCCATCTTAAAATGCGGTCGAAAAAACTACCGGATCTTTATGGCACTGCAGAAGAGCCTTTAGACTCACCTGGGGCATAAGTCCTAAAGTCCTGAGATGGATTTACACTTCCATCTTCAAACCGCGTCTTAGCTATGCAGCTATTATCTGGTGGTCAATATGTAATCTAACCACTACTCGCCTTAAGCTCGCGCAACTGCAAAGACTAGCGTTCATAGGAATAACGGGCGCCATGAGTACAGCCCCAAGAGCTGCTCTTGAAGCGTTACTCAACATAGAACCATTACATATCTTTATCGAGGCAGCAGCTCGATCATCAGCTCTAAGACTGAAACTAAGTGACTCATTCATGGTAAACCCTAATAACCATTCAAAAATTTGGAAAAAAAATGTTAAGGAGCTCTTCTGAACTTGAGATTCGAAAAATCATTTGCTATTAGCCTCCCCAATCGCAACGAGTGGACCATCGGCTCAGCTATTCCTTCCGGCAACAAGTTATCTTGGTACTCGGACGGTTCCTTAACAAATGGAACTTCAGGTGCTGGATTTCACTGTCCTGAACTCAACGTAGCCGAAATCTTACCCCTTGGTAACTTCATAACGGTATTCCAATCAGAGATAACAGGTATTCTAGGTTGTGTTAACACAATATTCTCTACTCTGGAAATCTTACCAGAGGATCAACGAATCTTCATCTGTACAGACAGCCAATCAGCTATCAAATCCTTAGGAGGATATAAATTCACCTCATCAGTTGTTTTAGAATGCAGAGATTTAATCCAATTCCTCTCCACCCAGTTTGGGTTCCAGGTCACAGTGGCATCACCGGAAACGAACAAGCAGACGTGCTAGCAAGAATAGCGTCTTCTTCTCTTTTTGTAGGCCCTGAGCCTAGCGTACCCGTGTCTGCATCGTTGGAAGACTAGCTCCTTCTCCTCTCACTTGAAATCCCTTAATTACGCAAGGCACTCCAAAAACTGCATTCGAATAAATGAAAAACACACCAAGGTTCTCCTCTCATTCTCCAAGCGAGACGTTAAGAGAACTACGTACATCCTTACTGGGCATTGTTCTCTTAATAAGCATATGCATACGATCGGACTAGCGGACTGTCCACTGTGCAATCGTTGCGGAGATATAGAAACATTCGAGAACTTGCTGTGTCACTGTCCACTGTCCAGCCTTCATTATGGCTCGATTCAAGCACTTTGGATCTTTTATAGCGAACCCAAAATCAATAAAAAACCACTCACCAAAAACGGTCCTCGACTATCTCAATCTAAGACACGTGGGAATGCACCCCCATTGACGGCTTAGGTGCAAGAAATATCTAATGAGTGTTTCTACCCACTTTATCCTATCCTACTGTACAATATATTAAAAGTTTTTTATCAACCCCCGCCTATTTTTGGCGGTCACCCCGATACACTACACACCCAACCCAACAACTTTCCTTCTGACACTAAACCTCTATCTCGAACACCTTACCTCGTCTCAAACAAAATGTGGCTATTACACACAAAAACACATACACATGGGCTTTATATGGCGCCTTCTAAGAGCCCTGGCGCCCAAACGAGGCCGGTTTCTAAAATCTCATATGGCGTAGAATGCCCAGACGCAGGGACCTTACATACAAAATTTCAAGAAAAGTTATCGAGCCGTTTTCGAGCGGGAGCAAAAAAGTCATTTTTCATACAAGTGCCAATGGAAACCAGTAACCCATTAACTAACTAACGTAGGATGATTTCATTATTTTTGGCCTCTATGAAAATGCATTTTTTGTATAGGAAATGATCAGTATCAAATGATCAGTATCTAAAGATCATATCTCCGGATCCACTGAACCGTTTTTAATGAGTGAAAAGACACTTCGCCTTAGAATTTTCTGTAAAATCCAGGAAAAATATTTTCCGGGGGGTACGTTGCAAGGGGGGAAGTCAAAACTTAGATGTATATGTGGTTCCGGAGTCTACGAAAAAAATTGTTCCTAATTTTTTGTTCGTATGTGGACTTACGTCACGGGCGCATGGCTACCGCGTGCCCATGATATACTGCACTTGAATATATATAAGGTTTTCCAAAAGAACGGTTACGTTTTTGACTAGAACAGTTCAGAAAAACCTTGTATATTAAGAAGAGCTGGTGTGGTAATTCAAGGAAATTCATGCCAGATTAACGCGAATCTGCCATAAAGATAGGTACCATTTCTTCATCCTTTTTTTTTCTTGCGCTCTCTCTAGCAATCTGTCTCTTTCCTTAATCAACGTCTCTCTTTGCATTACCCTCTTTAAATACCTGCGAGACTCGTTTTCTAGCGGTCGAATTTTAAAAAAGTTTTAAGTTGAAAATTTTTAATGAAATTCTGAGCTTAACTTTCCAAAAATTACTTTCTCTATGTTCCTCCCTCCCTCACTCTCCATTTATTTCGCTACTTCATTCGTTTTCCATCTTCTTTATTATAGCTACTTTATGATTTCACCCTTCCTGTCTGTTCGTCCGTCTGTATGTCCGTCGCACTTATGAGGTCACCAAAATGACGTCACAAAAATGATGTCACAGAATGTCGTCAAAAATACGACGGCTCAAAAATAGGACATTACAAAAATTACGCCACAAATAACCAAAAGTTATGTCGTCATAGTTATTGTTGCGTTTAATTCTTCAACAATACACTATCGCTACTTTTATATACCCTTGTCAATGGCTTATTGTATTTTCTTTGATCCTCCCACACTTGTTATTTCCTTCCCCAAATACTTAGAAGAAACACAATGAACATTTTCTTTTGTATATTTGCAGGAATCATCAAAAAATCATGTCTCCTTCCCGGAAATGAAACAAAACGGTTCTGCATCAGCAAAGCAACTATCGCAGGGTACGATAACGCCATACTCATATCGCAATATTATTCGAAAACATTCACACAGTCTTAACAAGTATCGTAGATTAGAACTAGGTAAATAATCCCACATCTTTATCGTTTTCATTTCAAATTTGATACTTTTATTTCTTAAATCAATTCCAGCATGTTCGAATAAGTGTAATTACGATAGACAATAGACTCTAATTTTGTGAAAATACGTCCATGCCAGTTTTTACTTCTATTCCCTTTTAACTTGAATCTGATAATAATTTTGTTTCTTGTACTTAAAATGTTAAGATTTATTTTTACTTACCGACAGTTTGAAAATTATATGCTGACAGTGTGAAAACTTGTACCGGATAATAAGTGTCGATTTGAGTATTTTTCACCAACATTAAATTTGTAATTGTTTCATTCATCACTAACATTAACTTCTGTCAATCACACTCATGGAATTTTTTTTCGAAATGTTCAACATGTCCTAGCACGAACAGTCGTACTTCCGAGCATCATAGAAAAATTGAACTTTTCGGTTCGGTATAGACAGAACCCAAAATTTCGGTTTTTCGGATAACCGACTCTTCTCTGGTATTTTAACTTCTAATAATATCATTACGCCTAAGGAAATGATGCCATCCCACCACCCACTAGTTTAGAATACCTTCCAATTTGGCGCAAAATTTGAATTCATCTACAGAATGGTATTTTCACCACTGAGGTGAGAATCTTTTTGTTATCTACGAAAAATTTGCATATTATGCTCCCAAAACTATTTCTTACGTATGTAAAAATCTAGATGAGATGAAAAATTAGAATTTTGCGCCGATTGACATGTTTTATTTTTTGATTAAATCCAATCAAAAGCGATTTCTTCCTTTTGACTTTCATGATATTATAAGTCTATTTTGTAAGTGAACACAGAGATTCTTTAATCTTAAGGACATTCTTATTGTTGGAAAGGGAATTTCTTCTTTGAACGGGAGTCAGTATTTCATAAAATTTGTCGTATGTTGACCGTAGTTAGAAGAAAGTTGCACAGTAAAACATCATTCGATAAAAATGTATACACAAAACATGAGTATTGTAGTGAATTTGCAGACAAAATACCACACGAATCGATGTACGTTTTATGAAGGCCAGTGCGTAGAAGTCTAACTTACCATTCGTGTTGTTGACATCAATGTTCAAGAAAACGATTGATTCGTTTCAATTGTTTAATTGAAAAAACTTCAATAAGGCATAATGTCACTTTCGTATCAAAATAAAATGACGGCAGGGAGCTGCGGGAAACGATTCAAAAATGTAAAATTTTTGTAGAATTCAATTTGAATTCATTTTTATAATGCCTTTTGCATTTTTTATTTTTCGTTGTGAATTTGAAGTATACATGAAAGACTTGAATCGCATAATGTAAAAATGAAATCATCTCTGTTTTTTCAAGTTTTGAAGTGCATGTTAGATTAGATTCGAACCAAAACATTTTTTATTTACTTTACTATTACTAAAGCTCTTCTAAGTTTGAGGTGACTTATTCTTCAAAATGTCTCCTCATACATATTCTCAATAAATTTTTTAAGAATTCGTGTGGTTCTCTTATGTTTGTTTTCATAATTTGCTCTTGGTTTGGAAAGGCAGCTCCAAATCTCTCTAGTCTTTGCCACTCCAAGGATGGGCACATTGTGAATAGGTGTTCGGGCGTTTCCTCTTCTTCCTCACATCTCCTGCAGATCGCTGAATTCTCTAATTTCATGTTGTGCATTTGTTTCCGTAACTTGCTGTGTCCGGTAATGGTTCCAATCAGCTTCCTCAGTGCTGTTTTGGAGCACTTTAGAAGATATTTGGTAATCTTGTTGGATGTGCCATTTAAGAAAATCTTTGACAGCCTACAGCTTCAGAGATTTGTCCATCATGCTTTCAAGAACAACACTATCTAATTATGGTCCTCTGCACCCTGTATGGCAGTCCAAAGGATGGCTCCGGTCCGAAGAAAGCTGTTGTGCTATCCTCTCGAGCTAGAGCATCTGCTTCTTCATTCCCGTCCACTCCTCTGTGACCAGGTATCCAAACTAAGGTAACTTTGAGTAATCTAGCCACTTCGTTCACTCTTTGTGTACACTCTATCACGAGTTTAGAAGTTAAGCAATTAGAGCTTAATGACTTAAGACATGCTTCGCTGTCCGTGTATATGTTGACGTTCCTTGCCTCATATTCCGTCTCATTTAGCTCAACACAAGTCTTAATTTATTATCCCGAAGGTCTCAGCTTGGGTTATCGATGCATACTTACCAAGCGAGTACTAAGGGATTGCTGGAAAAAATTCCTGCGCCCGTCCCATTGTTTATCTTCGATCCGTCCGTGAATATATTCACGTCATTCGGATCTAAAGTTTTTGTTCCATTTTCCCACTCTTCTCTGCTTGGGATCATGACTTATCGAAGCAAATAAATATAAAAAAATGTCTATTGTTGACACTACTAGTCTCTGCTTTGTAGTAATACCAAATATACATGGGTAGTGATCTGATAAATGAAATTCTGAAGTATAGATATGACACTACAGTATAGCAATAATAACATTGTTCGATGAAGTACATTAAATGTATATATTTATTGCAATAAGCTCGATAATAGTAGTAGACATTTTTTTTAATATTTATTTGCTTGGTGGATGCAGACGAGCCTGTAATAGTTCATCTGAGCAGTAAATTTTTTTACCCAATTTCAAGGTCCTACTTCGTGGTGAAAATTTCGAAATCGACATCCACAAGCCTCTTGCCCCACTAGTACAAGACTTCCTCTTTCCAACGACACCCATATTGCCTTTGTACATTCTAAGTTGTGGGAGAAAATCACATAAGGAAAACGCATGTTTTCGACTTTCAAAGGGATTAGATTTCCACAACTGCGACACAAAAAATGTTTTGATCACGGTTTTGACGTTTGGGGACCAGTGTGTGTTTGGCCGCATAGAAATAATTGCATAAAAAAATACGACCGATTTTGGTAGGCTGTTTTTCAAAAGAATCCCTCTCCATAGTTTTTAATAGGAAAGATGTCAAACTTATCGGTCTGAAAGCATCCGCTTTCGCATACTTCTCTTTCCCATGTTTGGGTATGAATATAACTTTAACTTCTTGCCAAGATTGCGGTACAAACGATAACGCTAAGCTGAAGTAAGCTTATCAAGTATGGCATTACTATATCTACGGATTGTTGTATGAATACTGGTAGAATTTGGTCTAGCCCTGGCGATTTAAATGGCTTAAACGTCATTACAGCCCATTTGATTCTATCTGATGTGCATGAAGTGCATGTTACTTTCATTAATTTTGATTTTTCTTTAATTCTTGTGAAGCCGCTTTATGTTAGATGCGCTGCATCCTAGTGTTAGCGTTAGAATTTTAATTAGCACTCTTTAATGTTTTCTTATTATCTACAATTAGGTTTATTTAACATGGTCAGCTAAAGACTACCTTTTTCGTGCCTTTGAGGTAGAGTTTTGACGAACCAATCGGATATTTTTCTGATAAATACCGGGTTTTAACAGTTTGTTCGGCAATAGTTTTACACAATGACTTCTGAATTCCTCAATTTCCATCAACTTTCCAACAAAACCTTTTCATCGATACCCTATTTTTGTACAGATTTGACACTTGCCCGATGAAGTAAGGGGAAATTTTCTCCATTTTTGACGATTTTTCGAAATATTTTTTTGCAATTCCTTAAATTTGACAAGTTCGATAGGTCGAGACAAGATCTTTCCAACAATGCTCTATTTGACGAGATTTGAAGCTTTCCAGATAAAGTTGCAAGAAATTTTCTACATGTTTCGCACTATTTTGACGTTTATTTGTGGTTTTTTAGAAGCTTGTTTTTCGAAATTTCGTCAACTTCTGTAGGTCTTTGCAAAGATACCCGATTTGTTCAGATTTGACAATTTCTAGATGATATTTGAGGAAATTTCCTTCCTCTTTCGCGTTTTTCGACGTTTTCTGAGTGTTATTTCTCGTAATGACATCGAATTTCCTCAGATCAAGTCTTGTCTAGACTTTTCCAAGGATGCCCAATTTAAGCTGATTGGACACTTTTTAGATGAAATTTGATGAAATCTAAGTGATTTTTGACGATTTTTTGCAGCGTTTGCAGTAGCGCCGCTACGCATCACACAAACCTTACTTTCATCGCATTTACGAGATCTCGTCAAGATCTTTTGATGAAAATCTCGCTACTTTTTTAAGGAAGTGAAAACCTTGTGTGATGCGTAGTGGCGCTACTGCGGATGCTGTCAAAAATTGTGAAAAATCACTTAGATTTCATCAAACTTTAATCAGCGCAAATGTAGCATCGTTGGAAAGGTCTAGACTACACCTAGCTAACTTGACAAAATCTGAGGAAACTCGATGTCTTTACGAGAAATAACACCCAAAAAATGTCAAAGAACGTCAAAAAATGCGAAAAATGAAGGAAATTTCCTCAAACTTCGTCTTGAAATTGTCAAATCTGAACAAATCGGGTATATTTGAAAGATCTATCATAGGCCTATATAAGTTGACGAAAATCGAGGATATATCTCAGGTTATTACAAAAAAAAGATTCTAAAAAACCGCCAATAAACGTCAAAAAAGTGCGAAACATGTAGAAAATTTCCTTCAACTTCCTCTGGAAAGCTTCAAATCTCGTCAAATAGAGCATCGTTGGAAAGATCTAGCCTGGACCTATCAAATTTGAGAAAATTTGAGGAAAAAAAAGGTTCTGAAAAGTTGTCAAATATGTGTGAAAATCTGAGGAAATTTCCTCTTACTTCATCGGACAAGCGTCAAAACTGTGCAAATATTGGAAAGGTTTTGTTGGAAAGTTAATGGAATTTGAGGAAATCGAAAGTTGTTTTGCAGAAAAAAATGCTCAAACCCGGTAATTTTGCAAATATAACTTTATGAGAAAAATGTGCAAATGGTTCAAGTAGAGGCTGATTTCGTCAAAATTCTACATTGATATAGTACTAACGACACGAAAAAAGTAAGCTCTAGTTGATAATGTTAATTAAACCAATTTGGACATAATAAGAAAACAGAAGTGAATACTAATTAAAATCCTAACGCTTTAACACTCGGATGCAGCGGTTTGAAGATAAAGTGGCATTACAGGATTGAAAAAAAAGTCAGAATTAATGAAAGTAAATGTACTTAGACGTTTACAACTTGAATAGTCAAGGATACCTTCATGTTTACATTATAGATTTATGCGACTCAAGTCTTTCATGAATATTGAGGTATCACGACGAAAAATAACAAAAAATGCAATAAAGTTATTCAAAAAAATTAATTCAAATGGAATTCTACAAAAATTTAATATTTTTGTATTGTTTCCTGCAGCTCCCAGGGCATAGAAAGAAGAAGAAAAAAAAAACAAAGACGAAGCACAAGTGCAAGTAGAAGAAGAAGAGAAAGAAGAAAGAAAGAAAGATTAAACAGAAGAAGAAAGAGAAATGATGAAAATAGAAACAGAAGAAGAAAATGCAGAACGAGAAGAAAAAATCAACAAATAACGTGTGAGAGACACCTTACAAGCCACCACTTTTTAAAACAAAATTTCTGATTTGTATTGTGTGGTGATACTTCTCGTCAATATAATAAAGCTTTCGATGCCAAATAAACTAAGGACTAACGCAACTGCACTATAGCACACCATAAGTTTTTCTTTTTCATGAATAAGCTCCAAAAAAGCTATCACTTTTTCGTAATCCTCACTTTGTTTTCATTTAATGTTTTCGCGACTGGATATCCGTATCAAAGGAATCGATGTATGGAATTCATCGTTGTTTGAGTTATTGACTTTCGGTCAGTTGCTCTATTGACGACTTTGTGCTGGCCTTGCATATCATCCTTCAGTTCTATCACTTTGTATCTATTGTTTCTATAATCTTATTTAGGCCCACAATTATAACTAAATCACTTCAATCATTTCATTTACTCATACAGCCATTTTTTGACGCTCTAATAAACATAACTAATTTTCTTTACTGTCGATAATCGAAAACAGATTACATCAATGAAGTACTTAATGAAGCTCACGAAGACGAGGAAAAGGCAAATGCTGGCAATCAAATAGACGACTGGGACGATGGTCTTACGTTCACTGCCAAATATTCACGTGAGTATAACATTTTCCTTTGTCATAATTTTCTGTGTAACATCGAATTAATTAATTGAAAGTCATTAATTACGTAACGACTAAACTTTTTGTATATAATTTCAATTTGTTTTGTTTTCCTCATTGAACTCACTAATTGTCATTGAATCGGGTTGTTAATCAAATTCCTCAATTTGCTTTTTCTCAAGTCATAACATTTATTTTGTTTTCTTTCCATGAAACACCACTCACCATTTCCATAAATCTTTGTGTTACCTTTGACTTCTCATTATTGTTATTTCGTAAATGGTAAAGTAGGAACGTGGTGAAGGAAAACCTTTCTCATATTTCCGTATATCCTAGAAGTTGCTGGGATGCTTGTGCACCTTGTTGCTGCGAAAAAGTATCTCTTTCAAGGTCACTTCTTTTTCGTTTGATATCATTTTACTAAGCAATATGGCATGAGACGAAATACCTTACCTTTTATTTAATGCGAATCGAGGTATGTTCTTCCAATGGAATAATATTACGGCAAAGACTGTGACGCAATGGAGAAAATTTCATTATCTCAAAGTACTTTGACATCAGCCGGTGTAGCAATAAATGCTTTTCAAAGTGTTGTGTTGTTTTTACCAAAGTATGTCCGTCAAACGAATCTCACTCATTACATATTTCTGTCTCCAGAAACCTCCTGTCATTTCTAGACGCCATTACCTGATGAATAAATTCAAAACAAATAAGCTTTGCGATTTCATTGATATTGATAAAAGCTGCCATTTTTGTAATAATAGCTTCATAAAGCTTGAAAGTGACCAATAAGCTCGTCGGCATTTTCTCGGCTCATACTTTCTATTCCCATTTCATGCGGAATCCAATTTCAGGTAAGACGCAAATCAGCCCCCACACGTCACAGGTCGTTTCATAACAGCACAGTTTTCTTTGGAAGGAACATTCCTATTTTCGCTCTTGACATCTTATGACGCTGGCAGCTACCGGGTGGCTACGTACCGTCCACTTTTTCCGATTTCACTTTGATTTTCATTTCTGTCATCTAAAAATGTTTTCTATAAACGTTATGCAAGTATCATGAGAATGTGCATGACTTTGAACAGCCATATTGAAGATATTAAACGCTATCATAAGATACGATCCCTCATCATCTAGTTTTAAGAGCAGTATAAAGAATAATGTCTCGCGGATCATTCTTACAGTTTGGGTAATGTATCGTCAATAGATGTCGTATTATAAAAAAACAAAATCTGTCCATCCAATCGTTTGTCCGTCCGTTCACCCGTACCTAAGCGCGATATCTAAAAACGATTTTCAATTGAATAGAAAGTGAATTTTCCCTCAAATGTCCAGAGATGGCTAAAAATGTTTTCTCTTTCACATTTTAATTCTCAATTTTTCTCTATCTAAGTTACTTGCTTATACTATGCTATACTGCCATAGCGATAACGTCTTTGTTCAGAAATAATTGTAAATTTTCTTGGACATTCAAAACTTTTTCGAATATACAGTCTGATTCAAAGTAACGAAGCAAAAGCTTTTCGTTTCGGGATGTGTAAATAAATACATCAGAACGATCAGGAAGCCGGTGAACATAGAAGAATTGCTGAATTGTATCGATTATTTTCGACTGTAACAATTTTTCGAAAATTAAATAATTTTTTTGGAGTTTCCAATTTTTTTTGGAGTTAAAAAAATCAGAAAATTAGTTGTTTCAAAATTTTTGGACCTGTACGAAGTGCAAAGGTTCTATACGTTTACTACAAACAATTTTATTATGACATGGGGTAGGTCGAGGCGGATGAAAGGTTGTGCATTTAATATCGTCCAGAGATGACGAATCAGCGAAAAAAAATGTCCGTCTGTCCATCTTGTCATTTTTTTCGAAACGGCTGCACCGATCACCCTTTTTTCCCCTGAAAGGTACAATATGTCCCATGAGCAAAATCGGTCAAGTGGTTCTGGAGATGTGTTCGATAAAGTGACCAAAAACATGGTTTTTCGAGGGTCGCTGAAACTTTTTCGCAAACGGAACTATTTATTGGCACTAGTCAAAAATTAATTTTTGTCAAGTCTTTTTTGTGAACTTATTTGTTATTTTGTCAAGTTGGACATTTTCCTTTTACAAAATGTATTTTTATCCATGGTTAAAATGTGAGAAAATTCTCGTTTTGGTACTATTGCACCCACAGAATACAATGTTTCTATGGCTGCTATACCTCTGTAGAGTAGACTCTACATCTCGAGTCAACGAGAAAAAACATTTTCTCAGAAAAGAAAATTTTCTTAGTAGAAAATTTCTTCGAAAAAAAATTGTCTTCGAAAAGAATTTTCTCCGAAGCAAATTGTTTTCGAAAAAAATTGTCTCCGAAAAAAAATTTCTTCAAAAAAAATTTTCTCCGAAAAAAAATTTTTTCCAAAAAATTTTTCTCCCAAAAAAATTGTTCTTCAACACCTTCGGCTGACCTCGGAACACTTCGTATCACCTTCGGCTACCTTCGGAATATTTCGTGTTCCCTTTGGCTACCTTCGCAACACGTCGTGTCACCTTCGGCTACCTTCGGACCACTTCGTGTCACCAATCCTTCTCACTTATTCATATAACTTTCCTGAAGAAACCAATTGTCTAGGTATTCTTATTCAGAATTTAGCAAAAAATCCAAGATGGTGTCTCTTTGACACTTGGCAGCCATTTTCTCAAAATGCTAAAATATTTTCCTGATCAAACTCTATAACTCTCAATTGTAATTGGACAAAACGCAAAAAATATTATATGCAAAAACCCGTACGTAAAGCCTTCACGTTCGAAAAGCCTCGATATATCAAACTCTTACTATTATCATAAATATAATGCGCATCAACTCTCAGAAATTACCCAAAGTAATGTCGAAAGCCCTCCCGAAATACATTTTCTGAACTCTGACACCAATCACGCGTTGTCTAACGTTCTGAGTTCTAGAAGTGGCTGAATCTCAGGATTGGGACATTTTTCGGGAAAACCCTGAAACATGTGTTCGCTAAAATTTAATTCTCTACAACTTTGCCTTTGGAAGCAACTTTCTATCTGTCATAGTTCTTGATATATGAATCATCCCTACTAATTCTAGAAGTGGCTAAATCTCGGGATTTGGACGTTTCTGGGAAACCTTGAAACGCGTGTTCGCTAAAATTTAATTCTTAACAACTTTGCTATTTGAAGCAACTTTCCATCTGTCATAGTTCTTGAGATATGACTCATCCCTACCAATTCTAGAAATGGCTAAATCTCAAGATTGGGAGGTTTCTGGGGAAAAACCTGAAACACGCGTTCGCTAAAATTTGATTCTTTACAACTTTGCCTTTGAAAGCAACTTTATATCTATCATAGTTCTTGATATATAAATCATCCCTTCCAATTCTTGAAGTGGCTAAATCTCTGATTTGGGACGTTTCTGGGGTAAACCCTGAAGCACGTGCTCGCTAAAATTTAGTTCTCTACAGCTTTGTCCCAGAAAGTAGCTTTCTAACTGTCTTAATTCTAGAGATATCCGAGAAAAAGTCTCACCTACCCCAAAAAACCATGTTTTTGGACACCTTTTCGACCATATTTCCGAAACTACCCGATCGAGTTTGCTCATCTTTGAACTTGAACCATATATGTACCTTTATGTACCAAAGAAGCATAATTTATACCTAACAAAAATCCAAGATGGCGTCTCTTTGGCAGATTTCTGAAAATCCCAAAAAATTCTCCTGATGAAACTCTATAATTTTCCCGAAGAAACCAACTCTCTAGCTATCACTCCGGAGCTAAAATTCGAAAACTCCGAGCATTACCTAAAAAACCCTCTACATTGACCACTTTTCCACGTGCCACGGCTTTTTCAGAATTTTCCCGGAAAAGCGGCATATGAAATTTTTCATTTGGGACCGAGACTGACGTTCCCTGAAAATTTCAGGAAGATCGGCTGTCTAGTTCTCGAGATCGAAAATTATTAATAGATAGAACATAGATAGAAAGATAGGTAGATCATAGAAACCGACAGATCAGAAAAAATATTTTCATAATGATAGAAGAAGAATAGAAAAATTGATTCTCCATACAAAAATGTCATTTCAAAACCTCGATATCTCAGCCAATTTTCAACCGGTTTTGATGAGTCTGGGCTCGTTGAAAAGCTGCTGCGACGTAGTTTTTTGTAAAAATATTTATGAGGGGGAGGGGGGGCGAGGGGAAGAAACTCAAAAGCTCGCCTAACGCCTATATATGGCTCCTTGTCCCAAAGGTTTTTGTATGGCTTTTATTGAGTTTGTGGACTTCTTTTTTGGGGTGTGGGGACTGCGTCACGCCCTCCACTACCGCTGCGGGCGTGATGAGAACTAAAATGTTGCTGATTTCGTCGTTTTCGACAACCTCAGTACACCTTGTCTTTTAGACCATGTGTATATCACTGTTTAAAATAACCAAAACAAATTCACAACTCTTGAGCTCAATGAGCTGAACTGGTCATAAAATGACACCAAAACTAAGACAAGTTCGCCTTTCATATCATCCGAATGGTATGGCTTAACAAATTGTAGGCAGAAGAATTGTGAATTTGTTTTGGTTATTTTTAACTCGGATAATTCTACTGAGCAGATTATCGAAATTTAAACAAATTTAAAACAAAGTGGTCTGGGCACTGATACCAATGGAATCGACGAAATTGAGTTTCTTGGCAATGTACGAAAGCAGATGGTTTTTCGTCTATATTTGCTCAACTATACAATATGGAGATTTACTGTCAAAGGCAAAGTTGTAAAGAATGAAATTTTAGAGAACACATGTTTCAGGGTTTCAGGGAAAAATGGCCAAATCCTGGGTTATGACAACTTCTAAAATTGGGAGGGATGACTCATATCTCTAGAATTATGGCTGTTAGAAAGTTGCTTAGAAAGGCAAAATTGTGAAGAATGAAATTTTAGGGAACACGTGTTTCAGGGTTTTAGGGAAAAAAGATCAAATCCCGGGATAATGCAACTTCTAGAATTGGTAGGGATGAAACATATCTATAAAATTACGGCAGTTTGAAGTTTGCTACTTAAGGCAAAGTTGGTGAGAATTACATTGTAGAGAAATTACGTTGGTCCTCTTTTTGATATGGAGCAAAAGAGAACATTTACGCCATCAAAATCAATGGTATCAGACCTACTTCGGAAGGGCCTTTGACATTACCTTGGGTAATTTCAATGGATCTTTGAAATTCTTATCGTTATAAAAGAGCACAAAACGTTGGCTTGTTTGCTCATTTCTTTATTTGGATTAGTTTTGACAAGTCTTTTTGCAACATCTATTCTGTTTGCCACATCTGTTCTGATACGTACGGGTCTTTGGTTATGTTTTCTTTTAATTTTGTATTTTGAAACTCTTTCTACATGACGCTGATGTATGAATTTGATGGTTTTAACAAAGTATCGTTACAGCCTCAATCTTAGCTTTTTGTACGAGTCTCTTAGTAGTGATCTAGTTTTAATACAAATCGTGTTTTGAAGGAATCTTTATTATGGATCAGCTAAATGTTTTCCTGAATCATAGTATAGTGACTTCTGATGTATAGATATTTTATGAAACAGTAACAATTTCACTTTCTCCAAAAATTTTCATAAAAAATTTCGTTTTGCGTATATGTACTGTAATGTTATGTTTAAAAGAATTGGTGTTTATTCACTGGATTACTGAAGGTATTCACTTACGGTTATGGCTTCAAGCATGACCATTCACACGTAAAAACAGAGACCTCATAAGTAGTTTGTTATGCAATTGTGCTCCTTTCGTTCATTTTTTAATTTTTCATTATCTTCCTAAAAAATGAAACGTTTTGTTGAAAAGGATACCTACTCCCAATCGTATCGCGCCAAAAAATTTCGAAGAAAAATGAAAAACAGATTCTTAAGCATGATTTAGTTTTTGTTTATGTTTTTGAATTATCAAAGTAACATTTTTAATCCATCAAATCCTACATACAATCAAAATTATAGCCGATTCGGATCGTGCCAATAACAATTCCTTAATAGCCCACATCTCAAGTTTACCGGGATTTGATGCATCTAAGGCACGTTTTGTAAAACAATACTCGACAAAATCAAGTCCGGAAAAGTCTGCATTGGAAATTATACCAACCGCAGCAGAATTAATGCTTCCTTGGCGTAGAGATCGGTCGTACCAAAGTTTGGGTACGTTGAATAAAGCTGCAACAGCGAACATTTGATGGCTAAATTTTGTTATGTTTCATATAGTGGAAAAAAAAACTTTTAGCATAAACATTTAGTCCATTTACTTCAATTAAATGATTAGAGCAATGATCGTTTATCTCAGCATTTTTGGAATGTGACTTGATTTTTTACAATTATGTTTCCTTATTTTTTGTCTTGTTTCAAATGTGATTTCTTTAAAATTTATGTTGCATCATTTCAATTCGGTTCATTTATCAAGGAGAAGTAGCATTTGAAATTCAAAAAGACGTCGGATAACACTTCAAGTAACGTTTAGAACACGCACTCAGAAAACGTATCATTACATTGTGAAACCGTTGCACTCGGCAATAGCCCTTCTCATTTCAGGTTGATTTCTTTTTTTCAGCCTGTGGAGTTGTTTTTCTGGAGCATAGATCAACGATTATTTTTCGAAAAAATGTGATTCATGTAGGTGCGGGTGACGTTTGTTCTTCTATTTCAAAGCGTTGGTTAAAAAGAGATAGATAAAGTTGGACAAGAATAAAGGACAAAAGTCACCTACATACATCCCATTTTTTCGAAAAATGATCTTCGTAAAGGTCTACCAAAAAAACAACTCCACAAGCCGATAAAAAGAAATCAATTTTAAATGAGAAGGGCTACTCGGCAATCACGTGATCAAAACTTTTCTAGTGGGCTGATATCTTAAGCAAAACAGTTATGTTAACAATGATAGAACCGGCCATCAAGACTTGTTGAAACTCAGCACTGGCCACAAATTGCATGTTTGCCACAACTGAATTCCGGTTTGACTATTAAAACGTTCGTTTCGTAGTTGTAGTAAGCATGTTATGTTTGCAGCAACCATGCAATTTTGGATCGATTGTAGCAAACATTAGACGCATCATATCTGACAAAAACGTTCATACAAATTTGTTTCGAAATGTGTTTTTAAGAATCATGCCTTATAGTTGGGGTAATCATATCAGTTCAGTTTGTTACGTCAAATATCTGTATTCTCTGAACAAAAAATTTCAATAATTTTACATTTCTTTCGATCAAACTGATCTCTTCCAGAGCGTTTTTTAACGCAAAAGTGGCATTCTTGGGATAAGTATATCGTGGTTACCAAAGACATTGTATGATTGTCACAAGCGTTAGATAGTAATATCATACTATATTATGATAATAGGGCTATAATAGAGACAACTTACAGAAAAATTACTATTTTCTTAAAACTGTAAGATGTAAAAGTTAAAAGCTCTAAGTTATAAGTTGCATATTGTAAGTGAAGTATAAGTTGGAAGTTATCAGTCAAAAGGTAGAAGTTACAAGATTGATGATAACTGGTTGATGACTTATCGATGATCAATCATCACCAATCATCAATCAATCACAATTAGTCATCAATCAATCATCATAAATCATCGTCAATCATTAGTAAACAATTTTTCTAAATCATTACTAATCAAAAATCATCAATCAATCGTCATAAATTATCAATTAATCGTCATAAATCATCAACCAGTCATCAATCATCAATCAATCTTCATAAATCATCAATCAATCATCATCAACCAAGCATAATTAATTCCTTAACTTATACCTTTTGACTTATACCTCACTCTCTCTTATATTGTATTCCGTATTGAAAATCCGAGGGCGTTAGCCAGAGGTTGTTTAACATTTCGAGATAAGAAATATAATATTATAGCCCGTGTAGCACACTATATAACTCGAGGGCATCAAACTTTAGTTTAGTATAGACACGTGTGTTATAAAGGCCATTATCTCATTACTTAAACTTATGAAAACTCATAAGGTTTTTAAGGTAGATGCGTTCTGATGTGGTTTTATCTGAACATATTTATGGTTCATCACATTACATGCACGTCAATATTGTAATTGTTATTTGCATCGTAGATTCATTTTATCAGCGTGTCTCAGAGTTAAAGGTTACTTCTCCTTTCACTGTCATCGAATTCTTTATATCAATGTTGATTGTAATTTTTGCATTGCCGTATTTGTTTCCTTTTGAATGCTATAGAATTTTACTAATTTTCGAATGTAATCGCATGCATGTGAAATGAAAAATGAACTAACAAAACTGACCAAATTGCAGCAATCAAACACCGAATCACATTCTATTCTAAAAATCATATTTTAACCATTTTTAGTTGGCGAAAAGTCGGAAAATGTTCCTATTCCTGGAAAAGAGGATACCGTCAATAAAAGACTGTCAAGAGAATCAGAAAGTAATGTTTTCTTTCTTTTTTTTAATGTAGAAATTTTGTCCTAAATTGTTAAGTGATCAGGTGAGAATACCAGAGTTACGACACCAACGGCCATTGAATCACAGCTACCATGGAAACGTGATGATGAAGACGATGATAATGGGGGTGCATTAAAGCAGAACGAATTTCCGGCGTGGGCTTCAAATAAAGAGTATTTAGCGTATAATTCACCAAGTGCAACTTTCTTAGGTAAGGAATCCTTTTGTAATTATTTTTCAAATTGAGTAAGAGACACCGAGCTTGGGCATGGGCACATTATGAAAAAGTTGATATTAATCAACATTTTCACAAAATGTGCCCTGAGATGTGCCCTCTGAGTCGACTGTATTGAATGGTCGACCGAGATGGCATAATCAATAGTTTACAAAGAAAACATTATACAAAACAAGGTGCATCAAATTCAGTGACATTTTCGCAGATGTCGCTTCGTTAGCTCATGACCGATTAATAATATCCATCGCGAGAGGATAATAAATGACGTCACGTTCTAGTGTTGGGAGCAAGGGGGTCGAAAATTCCATAAAATAGCGTGACGTTATTTATGAACAGCCCCCGCCAGAAAATAATTTAATTTTGTACTTTTAATGTTTGCTCTAAAAACAATGACGATAACTCCACTTGAGGCTCATTCATTGGTACTGTCTAATCATAAAGAACGCTGTAACTTAAAAATTAATTTCATTAATACAGCTCAACAGTGAACGTTGATTTTAAGTGAACGTAAATTTTTTAGATCGAGAAATTAAAAAAAAAAAATTGGGTGGGTTGGTATGTTTGTGCCGATTTTTTCATGAAAATGAAATTCGAAATTTTGATAACTAGACTCAGCCAATGATGTATTGTCCATTTCTGCCATCTTTCCTGCAACTTCATCCCTCTCGTACAGAATCCCTGACATTTATTACTGTTGGTGATTTCATCTGTTGGAAAAATCGGCACAAACTTTCCGACCCACCAAACACTTCGAAAAATAGTTATGGATTAGGCGCCTTGTTTAATGTTTGTCCGTATTCAGCTATGAAAGCCACTTGAGGAAAAGGGGTAGTTCAATGTTGATACGTTAATTCAGGTATGAAAAAACATAGATGTCACCACTTAAGGTTCGAGGACAAGACTCCGACAAGATACGGTCTATTCTTTAGATCGACACTTTCCTGTGCTGAATTTGATGCATCCTTTACAAAACTCATTTTCCATTTATCATTTTAACAGAATTTTTATGGCTTCGTGGCATGATTTAATGGATTTAATGTTTTATTGTTTTTTTCTGTTGATTGAATTAGAAAATTGTCCCCAATTTCATATCGCATCCAGTCGATTTACTGGAAACTATTTTATCGATGTGGAACATGGTTCTAAGAAAACTTGCTGCGTGCTGTTTGTCGGCTCCGCAGAGTAACTTCTTGCAAGTCACAGAGTTTGTATTTTTGACTTTGTAACCGATTATCGGTTTTTCTTTATAATTTCATTGAGCCCCAGCTTCCGATGATCTATTTAGACTATATCTTAGAATTTTCTCAATGTTTAGGCCGGTATTCCACAAGAATTAGGAAAACAAAAATTAGGAAAAACAAAAATTTGGAAACCGAAAATTAGGAAAAAAAATTTTTTGCCAAAAATAAGGAAAAACTAAATTTAGGAAAATCAAAAATTAGGAAAAAAAATTAGGAAACAGAAAATTAGGAAAAAAGTTATTTGCCAAAAGTAAGTAAAAACAAATATCAGGAAAAACTAAAATTAGGAAAAACAAAAATTAGGAATGAATTAAATTAGGAAAAACTAAAATTAGAAATCAGGCAATCAGGAAAAACAAAAGCAGGAAAATATTTTTTGAGAGAATGCGCCGCAGGCCGTGATAAATTCTTAAAAAAAAGCGGGGTCGAGGGGCGGCAGCTCCCGCATAGGGTGGTCTAAGGGGCGGAGCCCCATGCACGGAAGGCAGCCTGCAAGGCGTTAGTAGCTCGCCGCAGGCGCGTGAATTTAGGGGGCACAGCCCCCTACATACCAAAAATAAGATTGCGACCTCCTTAGGAATTGAAAACTTTGATGTTTTTCTGATTTATGTCCTTCCTGATTTTCGTTTTTCCTGATTTTTGTTTTTCCTTAATTTAGGTTCTTTATTTTCGTTTCCTGATTTTCATTTCCTGATTTTTGGTTCCTGATTTCTTGATTCCTGATTTTTGTTTTCCTAATTCAGGTGGACATTCGTTTAGGTCACCCAATGGCTAGAAGTGTTAAGGATTGAACTTAGAAATAGGTTTCTGAAACCAAACGACTGAGCTGATTATCACCCGAACTCAATAGGAAGGTTATTCGCTATGTAAACAAAGCTGATGTTCCTTACACAGGTAAATGAAAGAGCAGATGAGCTTGCTAAGACCCTTAAGAGTGGAGTTGAACTTCGCTTGCCAATAACAAAACCACTATTTCTGTAAGCTTGTTTATTAAGAAGGAACTCACAAATGCAGAAATTTGCACTGTTGGAAAATTCAAGATGCTCTTGCAATATGAGGAAACAATGAAAGGAAAGGAAGTCATTACGTCGGAGTTAGAATTAAGGTGGTGTCCCGCGAAAGGTGAAACCCTGTCAGACCAAGGCAGCCAGATGCTGAAATTCTGACAGCGCATATCTTTGAGAAGAAGCTAGGTTATCAGTTAGTAACACGATTGAAGTCGGCACCAGGCTGCATACTTGAGGCCGTAAAGCTGCGAATAGAGAAGGCAGCCTGGTGCTAAAAATCCGTTTTCGCTAAATTGGAGGTAGCAGTGGGTTGTGTACGTCACATAAGTTTATATTCGGCACCAGGCTGCTGCTGCCTTCTGAATTGAAAGGGTCATAACTCGAGGACGCAGCCTGGTGCCGAGTTGAAATTTATATGACGTATAGACCTCACTAATTGTAGACTTTGATGAAGACAGATGCTCAGCACCAGGCTGGCTTTCATATTCCCAGGTAAGTGGAGAAAGTACGCAGTCGGTTGTCGAATTATAAGCCTATGCAACGTAATGTACTCGCTACTTGATTTAATCTACGATTATTCATTGATGAATCATCGGTGATTCATTGGCAAATAATCGGTGATTCATTGGTAAATCATCGGTGATTAGTTGGTGAATCATCGATGATTCATTGGTGAATCATCGGCGATTCCCAGGTGAATCATCGGTGATTCCCCGATGAATCATCTGATTGCCCGGTGAATCATCGGTGACTCACCAATGAATCGCATGTGATTTAGGTCCAAAATTAACTCGACTGCACTCTTTCGCTACTTTCCTATACCATTGTCGTGGGTAGAGGAAAGTAGCTGCGGAGTTTATATAGAGATTTATAATATTTTTTGACATGAGATACAAGTTTAAAATTGAACATTGTTCTGCATCGACGAAAGTTAGCAGCTATGAGACCTAAATTTTTTTCCTCCTTCGTTGCTGTGAAACACACAAATCAAACATTAAATTAAACACTCAAATGGAAAATCAACACAAATATCCTCCTTTATTGTTTTATAAGATTTTACCTATTTCATGTGTGATATTTCACATTTGTGACAGTATATGTTTGTGACATGGCTCTACAACCGGCAAATATAACTCCAATTTTAAATTTACGTCTAGGAATCGCTCATAAAATAATGTTAGAGGCTCTGCCACCTCTCCTTCAATCTTACAGCAAAATAAATTATCTCACTGATGCAATCGATCGTATACATGCATGGGACTGTAACCCATACCCCCTGGTATTGCTTCTAGACCTCACAATGAGTCTCTGTTGCCTCTAATAGGCAGTGTTTACCATCAGTTTTCATCAGGTAACATTCCTGCTCTTGATGCGCAGCGACATCTACCTTTTTCCTATACATTCGTACGGTTCAACACAAAAGTTGAGCCTTTCTTATCCAGCTAGTGCGGGTCAAATCCATGTCTATGTGTTTTCATGCTATGAAGGACAAAAAACTTACTAAACAATTTGCCTTACATTTTTTTTATCATTTGTTATTATAATATTCCATTTAATTTCATGGTAGAAGTAGACGTTACGTTTTATTTCAAGTCTATAAAAATTTTATCGATTCGTCTCTTCCACCCTCTACTACAATAGCAGACATTATTTTAACATTGTGAAATTAGTAAGATTGTTGCTATGAGTTGAAGCGCACGCGATGCCGGTAAAAGCATTTTATGTGGCAACGATATCAAAAATTTACTAATTTTTACGGTCATTAAGTTTTGTATCACATAAATGTTTGTCTGAATCCTTTTTTGCATTATAAGGCTGTAAATGCAGTTAATAAAAGTCGTAATAGATCTAAATTATTGCACTCAATAATATCGTGTCACGCGATAATGTCTAAGCAATGTCATTGTCACTGTCAGTAGCCACATTAAAAAGTTGTAATTTTGTTTGAATGAAAATGCCGAAAGCTCTCTAATGAAATTAATTAGTTACACTACTTAGCTTGCACCTAACTTGCATCTGTTTTCACCCCCTCTTTTACAAACAAAAACAAAACAAACAAAACCATAGGTGGGCTATCTAAGCCTAGACCGGTTAAGTCTGTGATAGGTCTCTTCCGACGTGAAAGCTCTGGATCTGGTTCATATGACGCTGGCTCCGACCCAACACTAGCTGGCCAATTATCGGTTGAAATGGGTACGCCCAGTTCAGTTGCAACCCGTACACCAGGCCGACCAGATCGTCGTTCAGCTTCAATATGCGGAGTTACACCCATTGCTGAAACAACCGAAACAGATCCAAATGGTGCCTTACTTGAATCAACATCTGGTCATATGGGTCCGTTCGCAGTTACGGCTAGTCATCGTCGAAACAATCGACGTGGTTCATTGCTAGAAATTACTGGGTGAGTCTACAATAACCATTCAATGTTTTGTCCATGGTTTTGTTACATTAAATCATACCGGGGATTCATTTAGCTAATTGAGCAATTGATGTGAAACATTTCAATAGCCAACTTGTAGCGTAATGTGATGTGCATGGTTATCCACAAATAATGCTTATTCTTGCAGACTGATCGAGACCGGACGACGAACCAGTCCAAATAAAAAATTGATATAAAACCAAATCAGTCGCATCAAATAATGCATGAAACCCAACAAATTTGTTGCTTGAACAATTGCTTTTGTTTTTGGGAAGTTTCGTTAATCTTATTTTTACTTTTAATTTTTATTTAAGAAAATATAAGAAACTGAGAGAGTTTTTTTGTGTAAATAATGCAAAACTGTAAGGGGTTGCGCTTTGTTTACGGGTATGCATTTATATAAATTGTTTCATATTTGTAAATAAAATAGAATAATAAAAGGGAGGTGGGGTAAATCACTTCCACCTAACTCTTTTTAGGTGGCTCCACGGTTTCAAAAATCAACAAGTCCAGTTTGGGATCGTACACATATTACGTCATGATTTTTTCTCGATTTTTTTATTCCCCCCCTCCCCCATGTCACGTTGCATCACGTTTGACTTACTTACTTACTTACTTAACCGGCACTATAACCCATTAAGGGTCTTGGCCTTCTGCAACATGCTTCTCCAACCGGACCTATCCGCAGCTAACGTCTCCCAGCTGGATACTCCCACAGTTTTTAAGTCGGCAAGAGCTGCGTCATACCATCTGGATTTTGGACGCCCTGCACCTCTCTTGCCCTCCGGTCTGGTTTTAAGGATTTTTTTCGGAATACGATGATCTTCCATTCGTTGTACATGACCGGGCCAACGTAGTTGGTTTATTTTGGTAGTTCTGACTATGTCCGGCTCTCCATAAAGCTGACTCAGCTCATGATTGAATCGTCTGCGCCGTCGGTTCTGCCTTTGATCGAATACTGGTCCAAATATTGCCCGCAGTACTTTTCTTTCGAACGTGTGCAGCGATTGTTCGTCTCTTTGTGTCAAGCACCACGACTCCGAACCATACGTAACCACCGGTCTGATCACAGATTTTGACTTACACCCCCTAAAATATGACGTCAAGTTTTCGACCCTCCCTGGAAATATATGTCCAGAAGCCGTTCGGCGAGGGTCATTTTAGTATTTTTGGGTTTTTTGTAAATAAATCGATCAACATAACTCAGTAATCAGAACAGGAATCCTTGCAAACAGAATCGATTGAACTGATTTCCTATGGGTCCGCGAAGTTTATGTTTTGAATTTCTAATAACATTTTTTTCTTTTTTATTGGAACAATTACGTGACGTCACGATCCATGCAGACACCCCCCCCCCCTCACCCCCGTCCGAATTCCGTCACGTTTTCAGTGACCCCCCTCTCCCTCTGAGTGTTACGTAATATTTGCACGATCCCTTTCCCAGTAAATATTTTGCCCAAATCGCCTTATATGCCCTTTGTGGTGGTAGATGCCGCATGAGCGCTAATCTTCGCTAATGGCACAAAGTTTTCATTACATTGAAAGAATTGAAAAATAAAAAAATTTTTGCGGAAATCGTCTGACCGAAAAATATATTCAGAAAAGCTGAACAATCTTTCACTGCTACACAGTACTGTGCTGTACTTTAGAATTCCTCACACCGGAGAAGTAAGTCAAACTCTGTATTTATTAGCCAAATTCTTGTCAGACCAACTTGTCTTTTTTTATCTTGGGGAGTAGTTTTTCTGGCATATAATTTGACGTAGTTCAACGTTTGTGAAGAACGTTTTCTGAAAAAAATGGGTCTTGATGACTGGCACCCGACTTTTGTTTTTCTATTCTAAAGCGTTGGTTAGAGTAAGACAGATATAGTTGGTTTAGAATGGAAGAACAGAAGTCGCGTGCCGGGCATCAAGACCCAATTTTTTAGAGAAACGTTCTTCACAAACGTTGATTTGACGTAGAAATTACTCCGCAAGATGAAAAAAGAAATTGGTCTGACGAGAATTTTGCTAGTATTTATATATTTGCCGAAGTCACAGTCAACATGCACTTACGAGGATTTTCACTTACGTCGTCGTCGTGGAAAAGGATCATCCCCTTTTGACTGTGTACTTTCGTCTAACAGAATTTTTGGGATACTGTGTAGTTTAGGCGTAACACGGCAGTACATATATCGAACGTTCAGTCGTCATATGCTAATCAATATTTGTGTTACGTAAAAATGATTTTTTTTTCATTTCAGTAATTAGTATTTCAGTAAGACGACGAAGTGTAAATCGGGATTTTGGGTAGTCGAATTTTGACTCTACGTGACTGAAGTAACGAAATGGGCCCGCTAGGTGACTGACAAAATAGGTTCGCTACTAGCGGCGCTAGTAGTGACGCTAGTAGCGTCGCTTACGCAACCTTGTGTGTATGTAAGATTATTGACGTTTATTGCACTTGTATTGTAAAGAACTTTGTGTTCATATTAGCCTTCAAAATCAAAGGTTTGGCGCAAATCAACGAAATATGCAACATTACTTTACATACATGTCTATGAAAAAAACTGGCACAAAAACTGTCAAATGCAAAATTCAAGAATGCGTTGTTATTCTTAGCACTTCTAGCATGACTATAGGTTTGACAGCTGTCAAATACAGTACTTTATATATGGAGCTACCGACTATATTATTTTGTGATATGAGTTGAGTGCAGTGAGCCATTTCACGCCTTTTCACGGGCGTGTCACTCTTTTGTTTGGAACTGTATAACTGTGAACTGTTGCGATCGAAGCTAACTTCACTTGGAAAAATCAGCTGACTTTTTGAATTTGTCAATGAGGTCATTATTAATTTGGTAAATTTGTGAATTAGATCAGCTGATTTACTTGTAATGAAGTAGTTAGCTAAGATTAGTAGTTAGACTGTCTTGTTATTGGGCTTTTAGACCTGTTAGTATGGTCTTTAAACAAATAAAAAACATAAAAATCATCAAACTTTTTAACAGTGTTTAACTTCGGTAAACTTCGGTACACTGTACGGTAGCCGTCAAAAATCCAGAATGCCAAAATCCCGAAAATCCAAAATCCCTAATAACAGAAATCCCGAAAATCAAAAATCCCGAATAACAAAAATCCCGAATGTTTAGGTTTAAGGAGAAAGAAGATTTTTGTGTTGCGTCTCAGCGAAGGTGAATCAAAAAAGAAAAAAGAAAGCGGGGTCGAGAGGCGGCAGCCCCCGCTGTGAGGGGTCGAGGGGGTTATAGCCCCCCTTGCGGGGTCTAAGGGGCAGAACCTCTAGCGGGGTTTGGGGCAGGGCCCCATGCACGTTAGGCCGTATGCAAGACGTAAAAAAAGGAAGCCGCAGGCGTAAAAAATAAGCCCGCCGCAGGCGCGTAGGTGAGGGGCCAGAGCCCCCCAAACTCAAATTCACTCGTATCAATCAGGATTGTTAATATTTCACAATTTTTAGTCATGCTATGTGAAAAATTATATGAAATTCCATTTTATGTCTGGAACAAAAAAAATCCACATTTCAATGCTATCAATACATCATTAAAACATTTTCCCCTCTTAGTGGCAGAGCGCAATTCTGATTTTTCGAGCTATAGGGATGAAATAATTATTTACTAGGAAAAATATAATGTTTTTGACGAAGGTGAGGCTTGCAGCCTGCGGCAAAGCCGAGGGCTGCAATCACACTAGTAAAAAACTTATATATTTTTCCGAGTTTCGTACAATATTTTTCATTCCGAGGGTTCAGAAAACTGTTTTTGTGTTTTAAAATAGGACGAAAAACAGCTGTTTTCCGTCCTAGGAATGAAAAATAACTTGTCACTATGTGTAACTACATTCTTCCACAAACATGATGCACAATAAGATGTGCAATGTGCATGCAACATTCGAAGACCTATTTTCTTAAATACAAATTTTCTCAGTTTCAAATTTTTAATTTTGTTTTGTTAATGTTTTATCAACAATGAATGTGTGCATGTTTTGATGGCATGCAATTTAGCTCAACAAAAATTATTCGTAAGTAAAATAATACACTCAAACAGAGCACATACTTATGTCGCACGAAATAAAATAGAAAATCTATGTAATTTTATGTATAAATGTAAATAAAATTGACTCCTAACTCACTTTAATTGAAATATTGAAACTCATAAACCAAAATAGAGATACAATTCCGGAAGAAATGTATTCCAAATCCTTGCCGGACAGAGAAAAAGCATCGGCGAAGGCACGAACCGCATCTTTGTTACCAAAACTGACGACACCGCGTCAAAATCGTCATTATCAATCACAGCAACAATCTACTTCGTTATTGTCGTTAAGCTCAACAGATGAAGACGACGACGACAATGAGGATGGAGAGTCTAACAGTGGCAATCGTGTAGACATTTAAGTAAACAATTTTTTTTTAATAATTTATAGTTAGTTTAATTTTTCGTAGCATAAAAAAAATGGAAAAACGCTTACAAAAAACCACAGGGTCCTTGTGTAGAAATTGCAACTATTTTTTGTTTTTTCACACTCAACGCAAAGTAATATTTCACGTACCGAAAAAATTGTGGGATGGGAAAAGTAATTTTCCGCGGAGAGTAAATCGTCGCCACTGTTGATTTCAGATTTTATGCTTGAAAATGTTCACTAAGTAATTTGTTATGAAGTTGCATTTTAAAACAAAGTTGGCTATCACAACAAAAATACAGAAGAAATTCAATTTTTAATAATTTCATGAGATGCATACAATACTTTGAGTAACGAGAGAGAGTACCTAGAGAGGAAAAGTTAAAATAACAAGTTTTTAATTCAAATTATCCACACGAAAGCGCGAGTTTTTCTTTCTAGGATTCTGTCCACAGTCAGGCAGAAATTCTTGCATCTAGTTCAGGTTTAAAAGTTACTCTTGTTTTAGGAGTAAAATAAGGGCTTGTACTCCTAACCATTTTTATTTTTTTATTTATCTTTGGCTCATATACAGATTGCTCTATTTACATGATAACAGAATTAACAGAGTAAAAGAACAGGAAAAAAAGTAATGCGAAAGCTGAACATAAAAATTAATTAATTTTATAATCTTCGAAAAACTACGAATATTGAAATTAAAATCTGAAATAACAACACCCTTTGCTTGAGTGACTTACGTTAATTCAGATTGTCGTTAATGCCACGGTGACGTCATTTAATCATACCAACAAATCATATGATTTACATCTTCCGACCGCATACGATTTGTTTGCCACATATGGATAAACGCGCGTGTTTATTTCGTCAAATTTCGATTTTTTCCTATTTCGAACATAAAAGTAAATTAAAATAAAACATAACCAAAGACCCGTACGTATCAGAATAGATGTGGCAAACAGAATAGATGTTGCAAAAAGACTCGAACGTATCTAAATTTAGAAATGAGCAAATGAGTTTTATTTTCTTTTATAACTTTAAGAATTTCAAAGATCCATATAAATTACCACATTAACTTGGGTCTTGCAGAAGTACGTCTGAGACCATTGATTTTGATGGCTTAAATGTTCTCCCCTGCAACATATTCAAAAGAGGACCAACGTAGTTTTTTCAGGAAATCCTGAAATTATTTTCTGTAAAATGTAATTTTCACCAACTTTGCCTCAAGAAGTAAAATTCAAATTTCCGTAACGTTATAGATATGTGTCAATTCTAGAAGTTGCTTCATCCCGGCAGGGCCGTCTGGTTCGAAAAAGCCTTTCGGGCAAATGTCCGAAGGGCCGTCCATTCGGGCGACTAACTTGAATGTTTGGGGTTATTCACAAATGACATCCTCCTACCTAATTTGCGAAGAACCACATCCATACGTTTCATTAAAACAATCAAAAATCAGTTTTTTCTTCATTCATCATTCAGGCATGGAAAAAATGTTTTCTTCTCGCGAACCAATCCGAAACTTCCCGCAAACCGACAATTTTCTCAATTATTTCCCGCCTTAGCAACACTAATTTTCCGCCGTAATGGCACCGATTTTACGCCATGTTAACATCGATTTCTTGCGAATTTCCCACTATATTTTCATGCATAAAAACAATTTTAGTTTTATAGTTACACTTTACTGTAGCCAATGCTGTAAAATTGCGTTTGGGGTATTTGGTTCAGGAAAGATGTTTTAAAATATTAGGAAAATGAACAAAAATCGCCACAAAAGTTTTTGTGGATCTGGTTTCAGCTGAGGCGAAAATTTTTGGATTCCTCGATAGATGTTTAACTAAGTTGTACTATTTTCTTGAGCGCCGTGCCGCAGGCGAAAATGAACGGAAATTAGTGTACGTTTTTTTATTTTCGATCACAGTGGCGGGCCCCCCAAAATGGCCCGCAGGTCACTTGAAAAGCCTGGGCCCTAAAGATTTATCGCCGTCCCCTCTTTCCGGGCTTCAGCCCAAACTTCCATATGACAGTGTTTAGCGAAATGACTTAATTCTTTCACTAAAACACTGCTTTCGATTTTTAAGATTCGACATAAAAAGGGCAGTTCGACGGATTTACGCAAAAAGGAATCACGACGAGACGAAAATTTTAGACAAATTCTATAGCACGCTACTTCAAGTGTAAACATTGATAATATTCTTTGGTTCATTTAATTGATTTGGTGCGCCTACGTATTTCAATGGACTTATTCTAGTCATTATCGCAAACACATAAGACGTCACGTTTAGAGTGGTCCTAAAAAGTATGAATAACATTATACTTACATAGCTAAAGAAGTGAATATTGATCTCTTTTTATGTACGGATTGCATGAAAGTGTATGATAGGTAATCGTGTAAGAAATGAAAGTATTGATGGGCCCATTCGGGTATGATGCCTGAGTCAACCAAAGGGCCTTTTGAGCGTTGCCCGAATGCCCATAGGGCCAGGCCGGGCCTGCATCTCGGGATCTGATTATTTTTCTCTAAAACTCAGAAACACGAGTTCTCTAAAATTATATTCTCCACAACTTTGCCTTTGAAAGAAACTTTCTATCTTCCATAGTTCTATAGATATGGGTCAACCCGCCCAATTCTAGAAGTGCTCACATTCCAGGATTGAGCCATTTTCCCCTAAAACCCTGGAACACGTGTTCTCTTAAATTTTATTCTCTACAACTTTGCCTTCGGAAGCAGCTTCTAACTTCCATAGTTCTAGAGATATGGGTCATCTCGCCCAGTTCTAGAAGCTATCACATTCCAGGATTAGGCCACTTTTTCTTAAAACCTTGAAACATGTGTACTCTTAAATTGTATTCTTTACAACTTCGCCTTTAGAAGCAACTTTCTAACTGCCACAGTTTTAGAGATATGGGTCATTCCGCCCAATTCTGGAAGTGGTGATATACCACGACCATTCCATTGGTCCCACTGACGCAATTTCCACAGAAAACATTTTTCCAGTTTTGCTTGCATTTGACACCAATGTGAACAATTTCCATGCTATAGTTGCTGAGATATTTGCGAAAAAGTTTCATGACCCTCGAAACACCTTTTTGGACACTTCTTCGACCACATCTCCGGAAAGACTTGACCGATTTTGCTCATCTTTGAACTTGAATCGTTGGACATATGTATTTTTCAGGAGAAAAAGAGATTAGGGTGATCGGTTGAGCCGTTTGGAAAAAAAGTGGAGACGGACGGATAGACGGACATTTATTTTATTGTTGATTCGTCATATTTAGATGATAATAAATGTTTCCCCCAACTCCCACCTCAATCTACCCCATGTTACAATAAAATTGTTTGTAGTAAACGTATAGAACCTTTGTTCTTCTTGGGTCCAAAAATCGAAAACTTAAATCGTAAAAATAGAAATAGCAGGGGAAACAAGTGCGAAATTATTGGGTAAAGATGTCATAGAAATATCTTCAGAGGGATTGGAAGGAACAAAGCATCTACACAAGCAAGCATTTGTTGTGCTAATGGGAGAGAGGGGATGGATGTGCAAGTCTTACGCTCGCTAGCGTCTGCATGCTGAATTTAACGAGTCTATTCTCATAGGGGTCCTCTGATACCTCATCCCAAATAATAACATTCTCCTATAGTTACGGAAATGAACCTCTTCGAGAACAGAAGAATAGAAGAGATTCCAAGTAACAGACCCATAGAGTATTATGACTTGCAAAGCACATGCTCCGAAAATGAAACTCAGCAATCTACTACCGAAGAGGATATGGAGATTCTTGACGATATCCAGCCTTTCTAGGATAAGCTCACCAATCTCATTACTTAAAAAAATGCTTCTGATCATGAGGCAGAAATCAATTTTTATTAAATCTTTAAATGAATTCAGAGAACTTTTGTTGAGTAAACAATAAACATTTTTTCGATACTTTTCGAATCTCTAAGGATTAAAGCAGCTTTCTAACTTCTATAGTTCTAGAGATATGGGTCATCTCGCCCAATTCTAGAAGTGGTCACATTCCAGGATTAGGCCATTTTTTCTTAAAACCCTGAAACATGTGTTCTCTTAAATTGTATTCTTTACAACTTCGCCTTTAGAAGCAACTTTCTAACTGCCACAGTTCTAGAGATATGGGTCATCCCTCTCAATTCTAGAAATGGTCATATCCCAAGATTGGGTCATTTTTCCTTTGAATTATTTTTGTCATTGACATGACACTCAGACACGAGGGCTCGGAACAGAACTTCATCGAATCCAGCTTTCTTTTATTGATGCCCTGAGGTTTTGGCGGACTCAAAGGTTTAAGCGGACTCTTTATACACTATTTAATATATTTTGTTGATTTTCATACCTTTTTGTCCAAAATTTACATTAGTACATAATGAAAGGAACTGAAAAACATGGTTTCGATCTGATCTGGTGATCTGAACGTGCCTTCTTCCCTTCAATCACAGAATCCGTTGTAGTCACATGACAAAATCACAAGTCTATTCGAGACCAAGGTGAAAGGACGTTTGATGAGTATACTACGACCTCTGAAATAGTTTTAAATACAAATTAAGGGAAGCTAGCGCATCTTGAAGTCTAATCTGAATTGATCTGTTCTGAGATTATCTATGAAGATTATTAGAAGAGATCAACATTTCGGCATATCGTGCTAATCATCTCATAAGTCATTCAACTTATCACGTCGATGGGCATGAGGAAACAATTGTTAATGTTCTATTTGACTCAGTTAGAGATACTTTCGGGTCTGGCGAATTGTGACAGTGATGGTAACAGTCGCCATCTGTTAGAGAACTCCAACACGGCAAAACACTTTCGGCCTACTCCCTTGCTGCGTAAATAACTATTTTAAACTTTGAACTTTAAATGAAACTCCCAATAATACAAGAAAGAGCTGAGCTTGACCTCATCGAAGCTTCGAAATTATTGGAGAGATCAAAGACCTTAATTTTATGAGTTCAATCTGAAATGTGCCATTTTCTCACTCTGTCCTTATTCACATCCTACTATTTGAGATTATGATTTAATTACATACCTCGAGAGAAAAACTGGAGTTTTCGTATAGAGAGGGAGAAATGCTTCACAAGCCCTTCGAATTACGGTCAATGCACTTTCGTATATTTTCTGTTCACCAATAGTGGCAATGATTTTAACTAATTTTTAACTCGTATGCCAAAATTAATTTTAAAGTAATAATAAACATTAATGAAATATGGTAAAACAACTTAATTGTAACTTTTTAGTTAGTTACATCCGTTGCGTATGTTGTTCTATGAAAAATTGTAAAAAATCGAATAAAACAGAAAAAAGATGAAAATTTTCAATAGAACTGCAACAGGTTTAATAGTTAAACTAAACAAATAAATAGTTAAAAATAATTTAAGATACAAGCATGTTTTTCGATGTTACGTCATCTCTCTCCATTTTTATTTAATTTTGGAAAGCATGTAAGATTGACAGGGACGTAGCTAGAAGATACTAACAAGCGAGACGCTTTCAAGCGAACGCAGTCTCTCAATATTTCGTAGCTACTACTCTGAGAATTGTTATCCATTTTTTGTTATAGTACAATTGAACATATCCCAATACAAACCTGTTACGCACACGAGACTGAAGGTAGATGTGAAGTAGAGTTCAAGTGTGTGTTGGGGTATGCTGCACCAGGGCCTACTTTAAGGAATTTAAAATTAACAAAATTACCAAAATAACTAAAAATTACTGAAATTTACCAAAAATTACTTAAAAATACCAAATAACTGGTGAATTTTGGTAAACTGGTAATTTTAATTCCCTAAAGTAGGCCCTGTGCTGAACTATATTTTATTGTAATGTGCGAGAGTGCTTTGTGTTAAAATATTGTTTTCCTGTCCTAGTAATGGGCAAGATTCTTCTTTCTTGGTTCTCCCCCATCACTCTCGTCGTAAGCAGTAAGTTTTTTTTAAAATAGATTTTCGTTATACTACGCTTCGTTTTCATACGCACCATTTATTTACTCCTCATTTATTTAATTCTACGTTTTTCTACAATCAAAGTTTGTCGCTCAAATACTTAGTAATGGCGCCGTATGTCCTGCGTAAAAATATGTGCCCAGATAAGTATTGGTCCATAGAAGACAAAAATATTTTTTTAAAAAATTCTACGAAGCTTGTGTGGCTGGTGGAAGGCGATCAAAGTTCAAAAACATGCAATGTTCTTATGGACATTTTTCCAGTTACACGCAACGAATATGGTAGTTGTGAGGTGTCGTTGCATAGTTCATTACATGGAAGTTCGGGTCAAACTGGGTCTTGTAAGGTTTTTAATCATCTACACTGAGATACGAGCAGTTGAAAAAGTAATCATTCTTTTAACTGCTCATATCTTAGCTCAGATGATTTAAAACTCTACAAGACCCCTTATGGCCCGAAGCAACGTGCAATTAGCTTTCCAACGACACCTCACACGACCCCGTACGTTTCGTGTAACCGGAGAAATTTCCATAACAAAATTGCATGTTTTTGGACTTTGATCACCTCCCACTAGCCACACAAGCACCGATGTTTGAAAGTCACTGGAAAATACTTCTGATTTCCCATAGGTCGTTTTTTAAAAGAATCCCTCAAAGTGCATAAAGTTTGACTACGAACAGAGGTTTTGACGCGTCGCGCCGTACTGAATTTTATGTCAAAGTCCTTGATAATCAATCAAGTAACTTCGACCTACCCAGCCGAAAGTTATTAGTGAAGAATCGGAAAATCTGTTTCTTTAATTATTTCTCATCTGAATCTGAGCCTCTGAAGATGTTCGCTTGTCGAACGAAACCGGTCTGCTTATAATAAAAAAAATTGTTAGAATTTAAAACAAAATCGTTTGACTTAACTCTCCTTATAATTTTGAATGATTTCTTGGAATGTTTTCCTTCAGTCATTAGTATGAAGACTTCTAGAATTCGTAGATAATTCAGAGCTTCCAAACAGCTTCAAATACATTTTATTGCCAAGGCCGATCAACAGTTCCGGCGGCAGCATACCCAGATAACACAAACCACATTTTTCAATAAATGTTCACAAGATTAGGTGTACATTTAATGTACACTTTTTGCCCTTCACTCCATTAAGTGTACATTTATTGTACATTAAATATACAATATTCACAAAAGAAAAGATGTAACGGTCAGTGTGCTTTTTGATACACATTTAATGTGTTGCAACACACTTTTCGATGGCATGAAGCGTACATTTCGTGGGGTAAATTGTTATCTGGGATGACGACATCTTTTGTTCATTAGTGACATCACGAAACCCACCGGGTGATTTTCTACACTTCTACGCTTTATATTTTCTTCTTACGAATCCGGTTTTGGCAAGAATTCAAGCTTGTGTACTAAGAGCCGTCTGTATGCCATTTTTTTACGAAAAGAAGTCTAGACATTACTGCAATTTTAAAGAAGCTAGACACTCACAAAGGTTTTCAAAGCTTTTTCACATTTACAAGTGTTCTGTAGAAGCATACTCTCAAAAGATTGGAATCAATTAAATGAGGACAAAATGAGGGTGATAGAATCCAACGAAACGTTGCATCGATTATGTTTAATTGAACTAGTCATTCCATTATGTTTTGTACTTACAAAGAATTTACTTACTCTTTTAATTCGCTGTCTTGGCACGCATTCACATTGTTTTTATTTGATGTTTTTTAATGATTTTAATGATAAC
>CM055403.1:33557434-33590557 GCA_029228625.1 Pseudolycoriella hygida | reverse complement strand
AATTTTTGCAACGTAAAAACTGAAAGTACAGAAAAATTATTTCGTCGTTGGGTCTGGAAGTAGACATTAGGGACTGCATCACACTTTACCTTTTAAAAGATTTTTGTTGTGATCTATCTATTAATAATTTTCGATCTCGAGAACTAGACAGCCGATCTTCCTGAAATTTTCAGGGAACGTCAGTCTCGACCCCAAATGAAAAATTTCATATGCCGCTTTTCCGAGAAAATTCTGGAAAAGCCGTGGCATGTGGAAAAGTGGTCAATTTTGAGGGTTTTTTAGGTAATGCCCGGAGTTTTCGAATTTTAGCTCCGGAGTGACAATAGCTAGAGAGTTAGTTTTTTCGGGAAAGTTATAGAGTTTGGTCAGTAGAATTTTTTAGCATTTTAAGAAAATGGCTGACAACTGTCAAAGTGACACCATCTTGGATTTTTTGCTGAATTCGGAATAAGAATACCTAGACAGTTGGTTTCTTCAGGAAAGTTATATGAATCACTGAGAAGAATTGGTGACACGAAGTGTTCCGAAGGTAGCCGAAGGTGACACGAAGTGTTCCGAAGGTACCCGAAAGTGACACGAAGTGTTCCGAAGGTAGCCGAAGGTGACACGAAGTGGTCCGAAGGTAGCCAAAGATGACACGAAGTGTTCCGAAGACAGCCGAAGGTGACACGAAGTGTTCCGAAAGCAGCCGAAGGTGACACGAAGTGTTCCCAAGGTAGTCGAAGGTGACACAAAGTATTCCGAAGGTAGCCGAAGGTATAGCAAGTGTTCCGATGGTAGCCTAAGGTGTTGGAGAATAGTTGTTTTCGGAGAAAAATTTTTTTGGAGAAAAATTTTCTGGGGAACATTTTTTTTCGCAGAAAATTTTTTTAAGGAAAAATTTTTTTGGAGAAAAACTTTTTTCTTAAGAAAACTTTTTTTTTCTAAGAAAATTTTCTTTTCTGAGAAAATTTTTTTTCGGAGAAAAATTTTTTCAACAACTGAAAACTTCAAAAACGACTGATATCAAAACAAAAACCTCTTTCACGTGGCATCACGTTTGACTTACACTCCCTAAAATATGACGTCACATTTGTAATGTATGTCCAGTTCGGCGAGGGTCATTTTAGTAATTTTGGGTTTCTTCTAAATAACTCGATCAAAATAGCTCAGTAATTTAATAGAACGGGAATCCTTGCAACCAGAATCGATTGAACTGGTTTCCTACGGGTCCGCGAAATTTATGTTTTGAATGTCTAATAAAAATTTTGCATTTTTATTGGTCGTGATGGGTAGTTCCATCCCTACCGCAAAATTCTTTTCAGTGCTGAGGGCGTTAGTAGTAACTATATGACGAACTTTGCAATAAGGCCGCGAATTTGCATGGAGTCGCTAGTAGTAACTTTATGATAAAAACGTAAACAAATATGGCTGACATCACGACCTATTGGAACAAAAAGTGATGTCAAGTTCCATGCAGACACCCGTGACGTAATATGTGCACGACCCCTTAGGGGATTATTTTCGCCCATGGGTAGTAGCCGGCGCGCTTCGGCTTGGTGGCGGCGGCGACTCAAAAAAAACTTTTGATTTGTTGTAGAGGAAGTTGTGAGGATCATTTTGGCCCAAGGAAGTAGTAGCCGTCACACTTCGGTTTGGGGCGGCGGCTCAAAAAAACTTTTTGATATGTTGTAGAGGAAGTTGAGGGCATCGTTTTCGCCCATGGAAGTAGTAGTCGCCGCGCTTCGGTTTGACGTCGATGGCGCGGCTTAAAAAAACTTTTGATATGTTGTAGAGGAAGTTGTGGGGATCATTTTCGCTCATGAAAGTAGTAGCCGCCGCGCTTCGGTTCGGCGGTGGCGGCTCAAAAAATACTTTTGTTGTGTCGTAGAACAAATTGTGGGGATCATTTTTGCAGATGGAAGTAGTAGCCGCGGCGGCTGAATAAATTTCTGTTCGTCAAAAACAATTTTTCTTCATCCAAAAAAACTGATATCACAACAAAAACCCCTTTTAAAAGGGAAATGTGACGCAAGTTCTAGTCTCTTCTTCCAAAACAACTGATATGAATTTGGGTGACGCTTTATCGAAAAAATTCTTTTGAAATATTTTCGTTTTAAAAAATGCGTCACAAATGCCGCACCCAGCAACATAACATTTCCATGCTTTCAGATTTCACACGCAAAAATTTGGCTACCCGCACTCCATAAATCGCGCAAAGCTAAATTTTTGAGGTGTGAAATCTAAAAGCGGAGAAAAATTATTACGTTCGAAGGGTCCGGCATTAGGGACGCATTTTTTAATCGAAAGTATTTCAAAAGATTTTTTTGCGTTCCGAAGCTTAAAGTGTCACCCAAATTAATAGCAGTTGTTTCGGAAGAAGTAACAAGGACTTGCGTCACATTTCCCTTTTAAAAGGTTTTTTTTGTTGTGATCGATTTATTAACTCAGATTTTACAATACCAAAAAATTATATCAAATCGTTTAGTTTTTCGAATCTCTGATTCGACTCGACTTACGAACTACGAGACCCGCTTAAGCGCGTTCGCAATTCGTGTACAGCTCTTAACTGTTGAATTATCGATTTTATCATTGCAATGCATTGGTTCGAAAAAAAACTACGTACGCGGCTTGTATTGAACAGCGCACACATCTACTCACATTTGAAAACTACCGGCTGTATTTTTTCTTCCGTGCCTTTCATTCGACTAGACCGTACGAACGTATTCAATTTTGAAAACTAAATGCCGAAATATTGAGTGAAAAATATCCTTTTTAACTGTTGCTGAAGTAAAGATTCTCCCCTCAAAAAACGAGAACGTTTATAGAAAAAAGGGAAGTTCATTCAACTTTATTTATGTCTCGCTCTGAATATAAATTAAGGATCAACGGCGGGTAAAATCGACAGACGTTTTTGTTGCCAATATCGATTGCACTATCACTTCTATCGACATAAAACTAAAATCAATTTCCTATTAGTCTCTTGAAATGTTGTGTTTTACTTTTTATTGCTTGAATCAACGTTTCGCATTCATCGGTTGTTTCAGCAGTGATACAACAGATTCACAGATTTATGTTGTAAGGAAAAAAATGGAACAAGATGACTCATTTTATTTCCCTAAAATTTATAAGTTCGCTTAGTTGCTTCGAATAATTATGGAGTTTCTTTTATAAAAACAAAGAATAAAAATAAGTAATTTGTGAACAAAGTTGGAGAATAGGCAGATAGAATTATACAGCACTTTAGCTACAACTTTTCAGAATCAGTCAGCGAGTTTATTGTATTGTGTTATCGAAGCGCACAAAATATTTCATGGTCTGTTCTCTGGATATTATAAATGTGCAACTCACTTGTAGATAAAAACTTTATCTCAACATGGACATACTTTGATCTTGTAATCTTTGAATACTGCTTAAAATAGCCAAGTTGTTGAGATTTATTTTTTGCAAAATTGATGTTGAGAAATTTGTTTTTTTTCCCTAATTAATTTTCTTTTTACACTTTATGCACCAAGCATCGTATTAATTATGTTAGTCTTCCATTTCTTGAGGAATTCCAATAACTAAATCGAACTATAAGTTGTTTACACGAATACTTAGAAAATGCAAATAATTGCAATCTTTCACAAAGTTCAAAACACATTTGCCCTATACGGTTGAGGCGAATAAAATGTCTTTCTAAGAAAACACTAATTATATTTAGTTTAATAATCAGAGGCTCGTTGGAAGGCACACTACCGGTGTTATTTGTCTTGAAAGATTATTTTACATTCAACTATTTGATACAATTGACAATGACGTTATGAATACAACGTGCAGACCGGCAGCCGGATATATGATAGCTGATGTAAGTCGCCAGCTGTACCAAACGAATGAAGCAACGATTCGCTACTGACTGAAGTCGAAATAGACTTTGTTTAGGTACCCAACCACATCATCAATAATTTTCTACACATATTTTGTTAGTGTTACGTTCATTCACTGGATATATGTTTATACAAATGAAGCATTTTATACATTATGCGATACGAAAATATGGGGCCGGGCTCAGATAGTTCTCATTCTCAGTTTTGTTACTACAGAGAAACATGTTACACTTTGTAGTTAATTTTAATGTCGATGAAAGAACACGAAACATTACTTTTCATTAAGGCGTGAATGCGTGTCTGTAAATTGTACATAAAAATATGTATTGAAATTTTACATTGAAAAACATTTTCATCAATCTAGAATCAACATCAGTTAATGATTGAAAGAAAGTTGTTACGAAAGACGTAGAAAAATACCACCCTGTTGAGCTCACAATAATTGCTTTCACAGTCTTTTTGATCCTCGTTCAATGCTCATTTTGTATATTGTACGTCGAACAATCTGGCAAAGGTGTGTAATAATATTCAATGTAGGTTACAATAATTCATACTTTGCCAAATTTTTTGGTTTTCGTATTTCATATATTGAAAAGTAATGAGGTATGATTTGAACTGAATATAATTACCTCATGCTTTTAGCTAGGAAGTAAAATAAATTCGATTTTGGCGTCCTGAAAACGTTTGTAAATTTTTGAGAAATTATCATTATATCTTTGGGTTTGCGAATTTTTATTAATTAGCGGCGAACTTAAAATTACTTAGTAATTTGAATATCTCTCATATGTTTCATCATCATGGGGAATAAAACGATTCACAGATCATTGAATTTCTAACAACCTATCACCTTCTCTCAAAAAAAGTGCACATTTACAATCATGATTTGTAGAAATTACAGAAATGGCAAAGATATACCCCTGAACCTCTTTTAATCTATTCCTTTCCTTTTCTTTCTAGCATGGTTGCACTGGCGTCGCTAGTCATTAGCATCGCTACTAAAATTGGAAATTACTCGCTAATAGCGACTAGCGCTCGCTAAAATCCAACTAGCAAAAAACTTCACTAATCGCTAGTTTTTCGCTATCATGATAGTGTATTTGAAGACTTCGGGATAGAAACAAGATAGTGGATTCGCGTTAATTCGTCAACCGCATGATATCACTTATTCGTTAATTCCAATATTTCGATGTATACTGTTAGAACAATGTTTTACTGATAATTCGAACATCTCGATGATTCGGACTTTTCGGTGGTTCCTTAAAGTTACGAATTAACGAGAATCCACATGTTCATTTTTACAAGAATGAACATACGTTGTTTTCCTCCCAACGTCTTCATTTTAGTTATTACATGCGTTACAAATGCAGACTAAATTTTTAGCGTTACCCACGCTTATATGCTCACGGTTCCTTTGTCCGTCCGTATCGCGCATATCTCAGCTCTCAGACCAACTAAAGAGCTCAAGGAGAGGGTGGCAGGAGGAAGAAGGGGCAGACTCTACATTTGCACAAATGTCGGAGAGGGAGGGCCGGCAGAGGGTCCCAGAGTGGCAGCGTATGCATTGCTCATATGTCGAAAGTTATCGAAAGTTCTGGAAATTACTGGAGAGTTCTGGAAGTTTTTAGTAAGTTCTAGAAAGTTGTAGAAAATCTGGAAAGTTGTTGCAAGTTCTGGAAAATTCGAGAAAATTCTAGATAGTTTGACTTTTGTTTCTTATTGCGTAGATTGTTTAAGGTAAATTAATTTTTGCGTGTAAAAACTGAAAGTGTTGAAAAATTATTCCGCTGGTAGTCCGTCATTTGTGACGCAATTTTTTTAACACAACGTAAAAGCGCTGTAATTTTTTCAGGAAATTAATACTTTGAACGCAAGGTTCTATTCAAACAAACTTCTGCGTCACCATTCATGCGATAGCGTCACCTTTTGGAAAAGGACTTACGGACTGCGTCACACTCTACCTTTTAAGAGGTTTTTGTTGTGATATCAGCCGTTTTGGAAGTTTTCGGTTGTTGAAAAATTTCTATTTTTGGAAAAAAAATTTCTCCGAAACAAATTTTCTCAGAAAAGAAAATTTTCTTAGAAAAAAAATTTCTCCGAAAAAAAATTTGTCTTCGAAAAAAATTTTCTCTTCTTCTTAAAAACTGTCTCGAAAAAAAGTTTCTCAAAAAAAAAATTTTTTCTCCGACAAAAAGTTTTCTCAGAAAAAATTTTTCTCCAGAAAAAATGTTCTCCGAAAAAAAAATTCTCCAAAATAATTTTTTCTCCAGACAAAAGTTTTCTCCAAAAAAAAAATTTTTATCTTGAAAAATAAGTCTTTCTAAGAAAAAAATATCTCCAAAAAAATCGTTCTCGAAAAAACACTTCTTTCTCCAAAAAATTTTCTCGTCGAAAAACATTTTTACTCCCCAAAAAAATTTTTTTCAAAAAAATTTTTTCCTTTAAAAAAATTTTCTCCAAAAAAAAATTTTCTTCAAAAAAAATTTTTCTGCAAAAAAATTTTCTTTCCAAAAAAAATTGTTCTCCAACAACTTAAGCTACCATCGGAACACTTCGTATCACCTTCGGCTACCTTCGGAACACTTCATGTCACCTTCGGCTACATTCGGAACACTTCGTGTCACCAATTCTGCTCACTGATTCATAAAACTTTCCTGAAGAAACCAACTGTCTAGGTATTCTTATTCAGAATTTAGCAAAAAATCCAAGATGGCGTCACTTTGACAGTTGGCAGCCATTTTCTTAAAATGCTAAAAAATTCTCCTTGTTGTTTTTGTTTCTTTGCCGTTGATATGAAAATTGTTGTTTTTGTATGTTGGTCAGGGACAGGGTCGAACGTTTTTACAATGGAAAACCCAACAGAGATAAGCCACAACAACGTTTCATCGCATCATTATACGTCCCTGGATTATCCGAGCGACTAAAGAAAATGTTGAATAGGCATGTCCGAAAAAAAAAGTTTTTTCAAATCGATTCCTTAACCTCACACAAAATATTGTTGGCCTAAAAAACACAAAGAATATTTTTTTTAAATTTTTTGTCGGTGGTAAAAATCAAAAACTTCGTTTTCTCAAATTTTGCACTTTAAAGCGTCGTCAGCGCCACATATTTTGCCTAATTTCGGACATGCCTAATGTTGAACCAGTACAATTTGACGCTGAGCTGCAAAACAACAAATAAGATCGGTAATCTGTACACGAGAATGAAATACACCATCCCGAAAGAGAACAAGTCGAAGGTGATTTACCAGGTCAAATGTCAGTTTTGCAACGCCACCTATAATGGAATGACAAAACAGAAGTTAAAAAATCGAATGGCTAAACATAAAAGTGACATTCAACTTAAGAAAAGAAATGAAGCGACCGGGCTGACTATACACGCAGTAGAGAACGAACATCAGATTGACTTTGACAATGTTACGATTTTGGACCAAATTCCCAACTACTGGCAAAGGTTGATTGCAGAAAAAATGTACATCCACAAAACTGACAACACAATGAACACACAAATCGACAAAGCAGGCCTGCATAGCTCATACATCAACATATTAAGAAACCAAAACCAAAATCGCCCGTTACACAACCTTACCACCAACCAAGCTAAATATGACCATAAAAAGAATACCACAATAAATTAGATAGCCAAACGATAAGAATTTTTTGACATCAAATGAACCTGTGATATTTTTTCTGTTTGCATAGTGTCCGTCTTAGTGTTTATACTTTTTGAATAATTTATTTTTAATTTGTTACAATTGTTAACGATGTGATAATACGTAGTCCATAAATAGTTCAATTCAAATTTTTTAGTATCAAAGTAGGAATGGTAAGAGAGAAAAGTAAACAATTGTGTATGATAAGACGCTGACCAAAATTTTTTATCTTTGTAAATGATAGCCTAATGATGGATCAAACATAGATCCGAGATATAGCTGATTAGAATGAGATGAAAAATTTTTTAATTTACGCATTCCGCATCAAACTAACAAACAAAAACAACAAAAAATTCTCCTGACCAAACTCTATAACTTTCTAGAAGAAACCATCTATATAAGTAGTGTCATTCCCGGAGCTAAAATTCGAAAACCGAAAAAGCATTAACGAAAATCCAAGATGGCGCCGCTTTGGCAGCTGGAATCCATTTTCTCAAGATCTCAAAAAATTCTCCTCACCAATCTCTATAACTTCCCCGAAGAAACCAACTATCTAAGTATTATCGTTCCGAAGCTAAAATTCAAAAATCAAAAAAAGCATAATTTTTCGCTTGGGAAAATTCAAGATGGCGTCGCTCTGATAGCTGACATACATTTTCTGAAGATCCCAAAAAATTCTCCTGACCAAACTCTATAACTTTCCCGAAGAAACCAGCTCTCGAGCCCGGAGCTAAAATTCGGAAACTCCGAGCATTACCTAAAAAACCCTCAAAATTGACCACTTTTCCACATTCCACGGCTTTTCCAGAATTTTCCCGGAAAAGCGGCATATGAAATTTTTCATTTGGGACCGAGACTGACGTTCCCTGAAAATTTCAGAAGGATCGGCTGTCTAGTTCTCGAGATCTAAGATTATTAATAGATAGATAGATGGATTGAAACCGACAGATCAGAAAAAAAGTTTCCATAATGATGAGAACAATAAAAACATTTATTCTCCATACAAAATGTCATTTTCAAAACCTCGATATCTCAGCCAATTTTCAACCGATTTAAAAATAATATGGAGGGGGTGGGAGCGAGGGAAAAAAAACTCAAAAGTTCGCATATATATGGCTCCTTGTCTCAAAGGTTTTTGTATGGCGTTTTTTGAGTTTGTGGACTTCTTTTTTGGGGTGTGGGGACTGCGTCACGCCCTCCGCTACTACCGCTGCGGCATGATCGGCTGCCCTTGCACACTTTCGAAAGCTTTCTATTTTTCTGGATATACGAAAGTCTACGTTCATCAACACGTTTATTCAAAAAAAAATGCAGCATCTCAACGAAAAAGGTTTTCTAAAAGAACATCCACGAAGAGGGTGGAAAGCTCGAACAGCACACAGTAGCATTATATATTATAATTGTTTTCTAACGTTATGAAACTTTCTGGCTTCGAAATTATTTGTCGATGATTATTGAAATAAATACATCGCCAAACACATTTCCGGTCTCTTATTGCTTTTTTGAAAAAAGAAAGGTAGAAACATTTCTATTGTGCCCTTTCTAACACCACACCATCCTCTTCTCTTCAATAAACTCATAAACATAAAGCATGTTTAATGGAAACAATTGGAAACAAAAGTCAATCACTTTTTGTTGTATTACGTTAAATTCACCGATTGCCTTATTGACGTCATGACGCATTCAATTCGTGCGACAAAGGGCGTTCTTTCTTCACTTGACATCTGCAAATGATTTTGATTGGAATGAAGTGTAAAAAAACCTGTTAGATTTCCATCGAATATCGACTCCACGAAATTTGGCTATTTTTTTATGAAAAAGGCTTTTCAATACAACGTCTTGATGAAGAAAAGAGTATAATTTTCACGAACATAAAACTTATTACAAACGAAGTATGATTGAAGGGAAATTTAGGCCTCAGCTCTCATTCTTTGATTTTGCAGAAACAGTCTGTAATTATATTTTCGCAATTTCCCAAATTTATATTCATTTGGCTAAAACGTAAACACTTAATCAGAGGTTAATAAAAGCTTGTCAATGAATCCCTCGCGTACTGTACAGTCGAAGGAGACAAAAAGCTTTGCAGAGGAATGAGGTATACTAAGAACCAATCATGAAATATTAATTTTCGTTCTACTAGAGGAAGATATGGATGAAATTTGTTTGCAATTATAATATTCATGAAAGAAAAATTAAAGAAATTAAAAAACAATTTCGTTTATTTTTAATAAAAAGTACCGACTTTATCGTTTGATGTGAAACAATGAACCACCTTTTTGGTCTACACATCCGCAACTTCCGCAATTTAAATTCGCTTTTAGAATAACTTCAAAATTTTGATAATTTTCCTACTATTTACCAACCTTAACATTTCCCTGCGCTCAAACAAAAGGTTGTTTGTGCATATTTCATTATTATGTTTGGTTTGGAGCTATCACTAAATGTTTGAATCAAATATTATTGTAGCAATCACGTTATGTTAGCAGCAATGTTTATATTTTTCACAAATATTTTGTTCTGCTCGATTTGAGAACATTAGTAAAATTAGAATAAAAAGAAAGGCTCATTCTGACTCAAAATTTCTGAGAGCATAAGCAAAATTAGGGCGAAATGAAAGGAGAAGACGTTTTTTATGATTGCGTGTGTTCCATAGGTGTTTCCACAAAAAAATTCTATTGAATGTTATGTAGGAGCTAGGAAAAGATAAGTATTTTCCCACAGGTGGGGTCATAACAATTATTTTCTCAACTGGTTATGAATATCTCACTTTCTCACCACATTTACGGGGACAAGATACGAGTTTTCTCACTTCAAGTATAGAAAACTTGTTGAATAAACATTTTTAATAGCAAAGATTTGTCGAACATTAAACACAAGTACTGATTGCCGAGCGATCTATCGCACGGTAGCGCTGATTGTTTTGAGACGCGGTGTCGAGGTTCAATTTCTGATGTGCGACAATTTTTTTTTACTTTTTTTTCGATTTTTATTGCAAAAAATGTATGAAAATAACAAAGAAATAGACCAGAAAATACGAAAGTATCAAAAAAGTCATATTTCTAAAAAATTATTCAAAAATTTGTATTCAAAAATAATCTCTTCAAATAAAGAAAATATTTTCGGTACATCGAAGCACACAAGAAAAGACGATGCAACCACATTCACACACGCACACATATAACAGGTACGTTTTATGTGAGATCTAAATTGAATCACATTAGCTGCTAGAATACAATTCGCAGTTCATGTAGACGACACATTTTTTATTGTAGTAGCGACGTTACACATATGAATTGACAGTGGAACTTATGCTTCTAGACAGAAAAATTCTGAGAATAATGCAATAAATACTCATTTTCCATCTCAAAAATTGCCATTTAATGGGAGACTTATCGTCGCCAAAAGTAAACGTGTGGGCATAAGGAATCTCGCTCTTCGGCTCGAGCCGCTATGCCCACACGTCGCAATAACAATTTTGGCAATTATCGCTTCAACAATGTTTTAAAGATTCGTATGTGAGTATGTTTTATTTCGAAATCAGTTACAATCAGGTTACATTGTGTTCGTGCTCGTGTTTAGTGCTAAGCTTTTTCATCATTAATTTTATCAAAATTTTCAAACTATGAGTCAATTATCGTAAAATAATATTGGCTTTGGCGTTGGTTCGAATAGCCAAAGCTGACATTCATGCTTTTAGTGCGGCGAACAGTACGGGATTCGTAAGGATTTTGGACGTCATGGTAAGGACGGCCCCGAATTTGGAAATTTTTGTGTCCCCAAAAATTCGTTGTATTCAGAAAGGACCTACCTTTCATTATGCTAACCGATTTTCGAGCCCACTCAAAATATTGTGTTTGTGTTTAGTAGTTTCACTTATTTTTTTACACCTGTAGCCTCCATTTCTTTCTCAAAAAATTAAACTGTAAGAGATAAGACGAAAAATGTTTTTTGATAGACTCTAGTTACAACCTGTAAAAATGTCATTTTAAAGGATAAGAGACTTGAGTGGATTCAAAAATCGGTTAGCACACTGAAAGATTGGTCCTTTCTGAACATTACGAAAGTTTGGGGACGCAAAAATGTCCAAATTTGGTGTCCAAAATCCTTACAAATTCCGCACTGTGCCGGATTATTTCAATACAATTTCATGAGGAAATTCATAATATGTCAAACGACGAAGAATGGTCTATCGTCAGCTTATTCACTTAATCACGAAATTTCGTTTACTTTGAAATAATGCGGTGTTTCTAGTTACTTGACGGCACGTTGCAAAAATGTGAAATGTCAAATTTGCAAATGTACACCTGAATTATAAAAGCAAAAATCAGGAATCAAGAAATCAGGAACTAAAAATCAGAAAATGAAAATCAGGAACCTAAAATAAGGAAAAACAAAAATCAGGAAATACCAAAATTAGGAAAAACGAAAATCAGAAAGGAAATAAATCAGGAAAAACATCAAAGTTTTCAATTCCGCACTTCATTTATTCCATTTATTCCCAAAATTTTTTTGTTGTTTTTGCGAAATATCTCAACCAAACACATCACAAGTAAAAAAATAAGTTCAAAAAAAGGTTTGCACAAATTATAAAGCATTTAAACCATCTTGAGATTAAATTTTATTTTTTTTTTTTGAATAAATGGAATAAATTTATTTGTGTGTGCGTTGCCATCAAAATCAAGTCTATTTGAGGTTTTGACGAATTTGAAAAAATTATCATTTATTCCAATATTTATTCCATTTATTCCATAAACCGCAGAAGTGCGTCACCCCTCGCTTTGCCCCCTAAACCCCCGCGCTGCGGCGAGCTACTATCGCTTCCGTGCATGGGGCTCTGCCACAAACACCGTTAGAGGCTCAGCCCCAAACCCCGCTAGGGGCTCTGCCCATTAGGCCCCGCAAGGGGGGATATTCCCCCCTTGACCACCCTACGCGGGAGCTGTCGCCCCTCGACTCCGCTTTTTTATTTTCCAGGATTTATCACGGCCTGCGGCACATTCTTTCAAAAATTATTTTCCTGATTTTGGTTTTTCCTACTTGCCTGATTCCTAATTTTGGGTTCTCCTAATTTAATTCATTCCTAATTTTTGTTTTTCCTAATTTCAGTTTTCCCTGATTTTTGTTTTTCCTTATTTTTGGCAAATTATTTTTTTTCCTAATTTTCGATTTTCTAATTTTTTTTCGTAATTTTTCTTATTCCTAATTTTTGTTTTCCTAATTCGTGTTGCGATGTTTTTTTTTAGTACAGAATCCTGGGTACTCTTTATGTACTGTGAGAGGATGACTCTTACACGAATAATAGATGAATCAGAATTCAAAAAGCTTGAGTATAAAGCTTAAAAGTTGCTCTGAAAGATCATCGCATTCCAAGTTCGTTTGCGATGTTATTTCTCAGCAAATCTGATCCTTCATATTTAGACTTTTTGAATTTTGAGTTCATCTGTTATTTACATGACTCATCCTTTCACTGTACAAGAGATATAATTTTGAAAAAGTTGTTGTTAACGGGGGACCTGTTCTAAAAAACCATCGCAAATTTGACAGCCCACATATTTGCGACGTGCTCTTACAGAATAATCATATTTAATTCATTCTTATTTCGCCTTATTTTAATTTTTTAAGAAGAAAATGCTTTTTTGTGTCTGGGACATGGGACGCACAGGGCGTTTGTTGACGTATATTTCCCACGAGCATAGGCACAATATGCGACAATCTTAATGTATGACACACGCAACAACTTGAAAATTGGAATATTTAATCGCGAAAACGTGTACCTCCAATACGAGATTGGAATATATTAAAATGCTAAAAACAGCACCAGTGTGGCAAGATAAATGATTAAATTTGGGTGAAAAAAAAGTAAAATGAAAATGTCTAAAATAACGAAGAAAAGAAAAACAAAGGCACATTCTTTCCGTAAAATAATAATTTTGTTTTCTAAAGGCACGAATTTTCCCTTCACGGTTTTGCAATAAAAATAGTTTTGCTTTCTTTTATGTAATGAAAATGTGTCCTTGACCTTTTTTGTGAATTACTAGTGAGATGTTAATATTAAACATGGACGGACATGTTGATGGTTAGATATAATCGGAAAAAATAACCATGACACAATGAGAAGGATAATCCATTGAATAGAATAGTTGTTTGTGGTCCTAGTTGCACACAAACAACCAAAACGAATAATCCTTCGAATGAATGGAACTTTATTGTAACACAAGTTTAACAATAAAGCAATTTTGTTCGCCTCGTGGGGTTGGCGACAGGTTTTGTATTGTACTATTAAAGTACACAAAATATCATTTTACATGTGTTATTTTCACCAACAAATGAATGGGAAATTGTATAATTTAGTTCTTTTCTTTGATGTTAAATGTAAAAAATTTGAAAGAAAATTAAATAAAAGTGTGGTGTAATGTAAACACAATTAGCGAAAATTCAATATTTTGAATTGGCTCCATGAAATGTTAATTAACATCCACATATTAACGTACTCTCTGATTTATTTTCTATTTAGATTTGCATTCATGCCAATAGATGCGTAATTTCTTTTGTCTTTCACCAGACAAAGCGCATTTCGGCGAAATATTTACTTGGTCGAAACATTATCTGCACAAGCAAATTTTGTTCCACTATTCCTTCTCTATTTATGTTGTGCTTTATTTTCTTATGCACACGACGTCAATTGAAAATGTTTAACAAAATCAATAAATTATTGTATGTACCTCGAAATATTGGGCCTTTCCGTTTCAACTTGTAGCGATAATGTGCCACTAATCGGTTTAATCCGATGCATTCTGGATTTTACTAAATTTCACTCAACAAAATAAACATTTACAAATTTAAATCTTCCAAAAATATAAGCTACACTCGAAAGTTAATAGAAAATTGAAAAGAACATTACAATTTTCTTCGCAAAGGAAAACCCGAAAAATTTCTTATATAATCACTTTTCATTCTCAATGTTTCCATCAAGCATTTTAGCATCAATACTTGAAAAGTATGCTTTTTATTTTTATTTTAATTTCTTCAACAGAAAAACGTTTTTAGTTCGTTCCGAATTTTATTCTCTATTTAGTCAAAAACACATTCGATGTAACGAATACACAAAAGATGTTTATTGTTTACTCGATTTCCATTGGATTTTTCGAATTGAAGTGAAGGTTTTTCATTCGGAAAATTATTGCGGACATCGTATGGTATGCACACAAATCGGCAGCCATGATGTTGGCGCGGCAAACCGTTTCTGGAGAGTCAAATTGTTATTCATTCTAGTTTTATTCGGTTTCTTGTACGAATGGGGATACTATAAAAAAGTGTTCTTTGTACCAGTAGTAAGGTTTTCATTCTAACTTGCGCGATCGTGAATCGCACCGTAGGAATACAAATAGTAAATAGAAATAGTAAATTACATCACAAGGAGCAAAAACGGTGCATTTAGACCCAGGTGGTAAAAAGGTCAAATCCGAGGGTGGAGCGCAGCGGAACCGATGCAAATTCGGTGAGGAAATCTGGCGTTTTTTGTCTCTCTGCGCGAAAACAATTGTTCAGTGGTTCAGTTTTTTGATTTTTCTGTCAGCAGTGAAAGGTGGGAAGAAAATACTTTTCTTCACACCTGTCGTTTTCAGTCCTGGTCTAAGAACTGATGTTCAAATGTAAGCCTAAAACGCGCCTTTTCGGATGCGAATTTGGTGAGAAAGTATGGTGCTTTTTGTCCGTCAAAATATCCCCGGACGAAATATTCCCGGACAAAATGTCCCTAGACAAAATATCCCAACAAAAAACGGACAAAATATCCCCAGATGTAATGTCTACTCAGAAATGGTGAATATAGGTAGGTATTATTAATTAGATATCCCCCTCACCCCCGCGCCTCCGGCGGGCTTTTGTAAGCCTTGCAGGCGGCCTTACGTAAATGGGGCGCTGCCACAAACCCCGCTAGGGGCTCCGCCTCTTCGACCTTGCAAGGTGGGATATTCCCCCTTGACCCCCCTTTTCGGGGGCTGCCGCCCCTCGACCCCGCTTTTTTGTTTTTGGTTGTTTATTTCACGCCTGCGGCGTTAAGTACACTTCACATTGAATATTCTTAATTTTTGAGTGTGGATATTTTGTCTGAGGGGATATTTTGTTCGGGGATATTTTGTCCTTTTTGTAAATCGAAAAACTGTGGTTAATATGTCCCGTTATTTTGTCTGGGGATATTTTGTCCACGGGGATATTTTGGTTGGGGATGTTTTTTTTGACATTCGGTCCTAATCTCGAAAAAGAGACATCTATTGTAGCTATCTTTTTCTCATCCTTGTTTTCCCACTAAGAGATTCTTGGGATTTTCCTTCATTTCGTAAATTTTTCCATAAATTTATTTGGGAGCAAAAGTGTTCGCAAAAGCGATGAGTTTGCATAGTTGTCTTGGATAGAAGCGGACGCTGACATCTCGCCAACAGAAATTCTAAGAAATAGGACCACTACATGTACGTAAAATAAAGTCGTCGATCAATTTTTTCTCTTTTCCACGCCGGCCTCTGCGATGATAAAAAATTTACCGGCGCACATCTCTAGTCACGGCATAATAATCAGTGAATCAATTCACAATCGTTCCCAATTTTTTTCTAGAAATTTTTGTGAATTTGTGAGAAATAATTTGCTCAACATATGGTTTGTATGTCAACAAGAATTAACAAATTCCAGTTTTTTTCAATTCATCAAAGTGAACCAAATGCCGACAAAATGTTCATTTAAAAAAAATTCCATTTACTCGAATGCAATAGCACATTTTTACTTCTTTTAAAACGTCGTCAGGTTGACTTGTAAAATATTTGATGTGTCCCATATTTTGTCGGTCATGAACAACCAAGGCGTACGATGAGCATAATCAAAACAACAAACAGCTGATTCAGCGCATGCGATCCTGGAAAATGCGACGTACTTCTGATGTTGGTTACCACATGTCAGCTTTTGTTGTGAAAATAAAATGAGAGTAAGAAGAAAACATTCAATGTTACATACAGCGAAGAGGGTGTTTTGTTTAAATTGGTTTTTTGGGAGCATGAGTGTGTATCGAAGTAAAGAGGTTTAGCTTGATTTATTCAACACAACAAATTAATGAACAGTTGACGTTAATCGGTATAATGCGACGTCTAGGGATTTATTTTAAGTGAATACGCACCGTGAAGGTTAAACAAGATTTTCTTTCAGCCCATTCTAACTAAATTATACTCTGTTCTTAGTTCCTTTCACGCGTGTAACGTCGAAAAGAATTTTGATTTTCAAGGTATTCGCACAAAAAATAAAGCTAATTACACACTTACACCTCAATTGCGAGGGGTGCGTATTTTAAAGCAAAAAATAGAGGCAAAGTCATACTGTATGCTGAGGTGCACATATTTGTCTCACAGCTCAAGTTAGGACCCTTTTTCGGTGTTAAAGTCGGCCTAGAGGACCTAGAAATTAATTTTCGATCTGTTGGGCGGAGGTCATAAGACTGAGATGGGTAAACTTTTTATTTGTAGCCACGAAACCCAACGCTATCCGACAAAAAACAAAAACCGACCTGACCCGAGAAATTATTAGAGGTGTGCGGGTCGACCTTTTTTTTCAAGCCCAAACCGAATCCGAACTAAAAAAATTCAAACCGACCCGAACCGAAACCGATAAAAAATGAAAAGTCAAACCCGAACCCGATCTACTATGAAAAGTCAACACAGAACACAAAAACATAACCAAAGACCCGTACGTATCAGAATAGATGTGACAAACAGAATAGATGTTGCAAATAGAACGAATCTTGCAAAAAGACTCGAACACGAGGGGTGGCGCACTTCATTTATTCCATTTATTCTTTTATTCCATTTATTCCCAAAATTTTTTTTGTTGTTTTTGCGAAATATCTGAACCAAACACATCACAAATAAGTTCAAAAAAAGGTTTGCACAAATTATAAAGCATTTAAACCGTCTTGAGATTAAGTTTTATTTTTTTGGGAATAAATGGAATAAATTTATTTATTCCATTTATTCCAATTTTCAACAAAAATTCTTCTAAGTATTCAAAAGAGGGTTTTTCCACTTTTTGACACATTAATATGGTTTGTTGTGTGCGTTGCCATCAAAATCAAGTCTATTTGAGGTTTTGACGAATTTGAAAAAATTATCATTTATTCAATTTATTCCAATATTTATTCCATTTATTCCCATTTATTCCATTTATTCCATTTATTCCCATTTATTCAATTTATTCCATAAACCGCAGAAGTGCGTCACCCCTCGCTCGAACATATCTTAATATAGTAGTAAGCAAACAATCCAACGTTTTATGTTCTTTTATAACTATAGGAATTTCAAAGATCCATAGAAATTACCCAAGGTAATGTCAAAGGCCCTACCGAAGTACATCTCAGACCATTCAAATCTAGAAATGGTTATATCCAAGGATTGGGCGATTTTCCTCTAGAACCCTGAAATATGTGTTCTCTAAAATTTTGTTCTATACAACTTTGCCTTTACCCAAAACCCTGAGACACGTGTTCGCTAAAATGTTATGCTCTACAGCTTTGCCTTTGGAAGCACTTTTGCACGTCTTATAGTTCTAGAGATATGGATCATCCCTCCCAATTCTAGAAGTGGTCATATCCCAGGATTAGGGTAATTCTACCCAAAATCTTGAGAAACGTGTTCTCCAAATTTTTATTCTCTACAACTTTCCACCTCTTATAGTTCTAGAGATATGGATCATCCCTCCCAGTTCTAGAAGTGGTCATATCCCAAGATTGAGGCATTTTTACCCAAAACCCTGAGACACGTGTTCTATAAAATTTTATTCTCTACAACTTTGCCTTTGGAAGCAACTTTCTACCTCTTATAGTTCTAGAGATATGGATCATCCCTCCCAGTTCTAGAAGTGGTCATATCCCAGGATTGTGGCATTTTCACCCAAAACCCTGAGAAATGTGTTCGTTAAAATTTTATTCTCTTAAACTTTGCTGTTGGAAGCAACTTTCTTCCTCTTATAGTTCTAGAGATATGGATCATCGCTCCCAATTCTAGAAGTGGTCATATCCCAGGATTGGGGCATTTTAACCCAAAATCCCGAGACACGTGTTCTATAAAATTTTATTTTCTACAACTTTGCCTCTGGAAGCAACTTTCTATCTCTTATAGTTCTAGAGATATGGATCATCCCTCCCAATTCTAGAAGTGGCCGTATCCCAGGATTGTGGCATTTTTACCCAAAACCCTGAAAAAATTGTACACTAAAATTTCATTCTCTACAACTTTGCCTTTGACAGTGAATCTACATATTGCATAGTTAAGGAAATAAACACGAAAAACTGTTTAAGTATATGGCCAAGAAACTCAATTCCATTAGTCCGGTGCCCCGACCCCTGACCCGATTCCCACAAAAAATTTTTCCCAATTTTCTGACATCAAATCCTTTCATTTAACACCAACATGAGCAATATCCGTGCTATACTTGCTGAGATATTTGCGGAAAAGCTTCACCGACCCTCGAAAAACCATGTCTCCGGAACCACTAAATCGATTTTGCTCATCTTCGAACTTGAATCATGGGAGGCATGTATCTTTCAGGGGAAAAAAGTTTAGGGTGATCGGTTGAGCCGTTTGGAAAAAAAAGTGGAGACAGACGGATCTACACCATGTTACATTAAAATTGTTTGTAGTAAGCCTATAGGACCTTCGTACTTCGTACGGGTCCAATAAGTGCCATATTCAACTGCATATTATCCATCTGTAAAATAATAATCTGAATTCAAGCAAAGTTATGAAGAGCTCATTCGTTCTAGACCTCTTCATCATATTTTTTACTATCTGGACTGCTCTCTCTGCGAGCCGATTTGATTTAGAATATCTTGGTGAACTAATTACAACGTCAATATCCCAGTCATCAGCATACTGTTTACACCCGTGAGAGTTGAACGGAACATTGTCCCCTATTATTGTTTATGGGATGCCTAAATTAGAGAAAATTTCTGCCCACGCTCTAACGACTTCTTTAGACCCCTTATTAAGTAGCGATATCTACTTTATGTTTCACCCTTCCAGCCCCTCCATCTGTCTGTGCAGTGCACCTAGCTGCACCTCACTGCACCTACGGAATCAACTTCTTTTACTTCATTCTGTCGCTGCTTTACTATATCCATTTTTTAATTGTTTAAATTCAATCCACTTCCTGTGGTAATCAACGATAATGAGGAAAGCTTTGCCCAGGTACTCAAAAATATCACACCCAACCTAATTGAATGGAATCTCCGGAATTTCATGAGGCATTAATGGTTCTTTTGTCATCGATTTCGCAAAATTATTGCAACGCGCGTCGTCATTCATTGACGGCTAATATAATAAGTCCCTAGCTCGCTTGTACGACTTGTTTATACCAAACTGACCTCATCAACGCAGGAACAACTAACCTATCCTCAAAAAACAAAATCCCGTTTCACACACACCAATTCAATAGCCGTTTCGCGTTGCATATTTTTCGATTGTCCTCCAGCCATTTCCGTCGCACGACACAAATCGATCTCCTCTTCCAATGAAATTTTCTTTTTTAACATTTTTTCTTGTAGGTTTTTCTCAGTAATACCCATTACGATTCGATCCTTCATAATTTCGTTTTTTGTATCACCAAATTCACAAAGTTTTGCTAGTTTTTTTTTTAGATCTGATAAAAACCTGTCGAATCTTTCGTTTTCCTTTTTATTCCTCCAGTAAAAAACAAAACGTTCGTATACTATGTTTTTTCTCGGAATACATTATGTTCTCATGTGCTTCGACCACGCTTTTGAATGATTTTATTTGTTCGTGGGTTAATGGCAAAGAGTCGAATAGTTTGGCTGCCTCTATAGCAGCTGTATTAAGTAAGGTTGCAATTCTTGCCTCATCCTTCTTTTTGTTGCATTCAGTTGCCACTCACATCATCCACTTTTTCCACGTATTCCATTGGTTTCCGTTTGATCTTTCGACGGTCACGTAATTTAATTTCATCAACTAATTTGATTCTATTCCTCAGTTCCAACAGTCGCTTCGATATTCGAATCTCGAATTTAGTTTGACTATCGGTTAATTAACAATTACCATATTTAGGTTGAAATAGATACCGACTGCCTTATGTGAAATACGTAATGAAAGAAAACTAGGTGTAGACTAACTTTATTCTCATTATTACAATACTTATGCGTGACGATGGTGTTACACAAAGTGTAATTATGAACTAACCTTGCACAAATAAATTCAAAAAACCCGACCCGACTCGTCAAATTTGTTCGGGTTCGGGTCGGGTCTAGAGAAATGATAAGTTGGTACACCTGAGGCGAGGTAGAACGCTTATTTGAATGACAGCTGGGTGTCTTATGGGAGAGAATTACGTACAAAATTGGACTGGTTCTCTCCCATTCAGTCAAGCTGTCTTTCACATAAGCGTTCTACCTCGCCACAGGTGTACCACCTTATCATTTCTCTGGTCGGGTCGGGTTTTACTTCGAATTTTAGGCGGTCACTCATCTCCGCTTTGTAATTGCAAATGTTTTTTTCTAATATGCAACAATAACTTGATTTATTAGAGCGAAGCCTTTTCAATACTTCCTCCAGAAAATCTGTTTTTTTAATTACAATTTTCATTTAAATGAAGAGGATCAACAGTCCGCGTTACAGTGAACTTTGACTTACTTCGAATCTCTCCATTGAATCTACTTTTTCTAGGAGTTTCAATAAATCCAGAATCGGTTTTTGAATGAATAAGAATTTGTTGAGATGACGAAGTGGCCGATGAATGCCAGTTACCATTCACGAATTGGAAATTATTTTCAACATCTTCCGTCAGCGGTTGATATTTGGGCGGACTTATGCTTTTGCAAATCGCGGCCACTCGATTTAGTCTACTGCAGTTAAAAAAGTTGAATTAACCAAAATACAGTTCTTGGGACTTTTATTATTCTCACGCACTTTGCCGGATGGATTTTAGTTTTGTTGAAAGACTGATCCCAATAAAGTTTTTCAAGTTCTTGCATCGACATCCTTGTCGATTTATTAACTCTCATCATTGGAGACCAGGTGTTTTGACAGGAAAATGTTTTATTGGTCACTGTTCTGAACTCTTTTTCTTGCAATTGCACCAGTTCTGCTAGTAAACTTTCTTTCAGCGTTTCCCCTTCCACAGTTCCAAAAGTTTTGTTATAATCACGAGCCACTTTCACATCATGTTTCCAGAACTTCTGTTGTAACTTTGAAGACATAGGGGCGACTTCTTTAATCTGTTTATAAGAAGAAAATTAATTTTCCTGAGTGCAAAGAACGCCCACAAATTCCGTTAGCATTTTCAAATTCAACCCCTTTGTCAGCAATGGCATTTAATTCGAACATATACCAATGACTCGAGGGACGAGTAAGCTTTAAAATCCTCTTTCAAACAAAAAAGATCCTTTGAAAATTTGAACAAAGAAATCCTCAGAAAACGAAGAAGTTCCTTAGAATTTCCAGAATATTGAGAAAAATCCTTAAAAATCATTGGAAGTCCTTCAAAATTTAGGAAAATCAATAAAGAAAATCCTCTCAAATTACGAGAAAATTCTCAAAAAATCATTGAAAATCCTAAGAGATTTTCTTTCTAGTGTGTATAAACCGAAGCCGGGTAAACCCTCCCATTGCGAGGCTAAGGACTTCAGCCCTATTAGTCTCACATCTTTCGTTCAGAAAACATTAGAGAAACTAATAGATTTCTATATCAGGGACGAAATTCTTCCGAGGTGTCCGTTGCACACGAAGCAGCACGCATACCAGGTAGGCAAATCCACGGATTCTGCTCTACACTGTCTTGTGGCTAAGATAGAGAGATCTTTTGAAGGGGAGAAAATTGCACTTGGATATTTTATGGATATTCAAGGCGCTTTTGACAGCACCAATTTTGAGATCACTCGCCAGGCCCTTGAGAGTAAAGGAGTAGCACCGATGGTGATTAAGTGGATCACTAGTATGCTCCGAAACAGGGCAGTTGATGCAACGGTGTGTGGCCACAAAGCAAGTTTCTGGGCATCTAGAGGCTGCCCTCAGGGGGGAATACTATCCCCGCTGCTGCGGTGTATGGTCGTGGACTCCCTCATCAGGAGGCTGAACGACGAAGGAATCTTCGCTCAAAGCTACTCAGATGATCTGACAATTATGATCAGAGGCTAGTTTGAGAGTACACTGGGTGACAGAATGAGATATTCGTTGAAGATAGTAGAGGAATAGTGTCAAGACAATGGCCTCAGAGTAAACCAGGACAAAACTGACATAGTTCTCTTTAGCAGGAGAACGTCGGGCCATGAACGGGTAGGGAAATTGAGGCTGTTCCCGGAGCTTGGGTGAAATATCTGGGAATTATCCTCGATCGTAAGTTGAACTGGATCAATCATGTCAAGGACAAGGCACATAAGGCTCTAGTAGCTTTCTGGGCATGCAGTAACTCGTTTGAAAAAAACTGGGGCCTGCCGTCCAAGGCAATACTGTGGATGTACGAAGCAGTTATTATACCCATGATGAGTCACGGCTGCGTCGTATGGTGGCCGAGGCTCGACATTAGGAGTGCGAGGAAAGAGATGAATGAGATTCAAAAGCTGGTATGCATTTGTGTTACCGGAGCTATGAAATCGTTGGCTATGGAGACGTTAATTAACCTGCCACCGGTCCATGTGGCATTGAAGGCGAAAGCTTTTGCTACGGCGGATAGGCTGTCTCAGAACGATCACTGGACCCCAAATTTCATTTCGGGCCATGGGAAAATCAAGAAGGCTATCACTAACGAGGTCTTTGCGATGTCTAGGGACCGAATGATACCGGAGGCGTTTCGAGGCTGTCGTACCCAGCAGGTCGGAATGGCTGGAAGGCCTGTGAGCTTTACTGACGGCTCTAAAACTTCAGAAGGCACGGAAGTCGGAGTATTCTCCCCGGAACCGTTAGCGGAAAGATGGCACCACCTAGGTGGATACGCCGATGTTTTTCAGGCTGAAACTTTCGCGGCACTGATAAGAGCGCAGGAGGCACTCCCAGCAGAGGCATGTGGCGAAAATGTGACAGTCTGTTCTGACAGTGAGGCGATGATCAAAGCGCTTATGTCGCCTGTCGTGACATCCGAGCTAATAAAAGAGCTGAAGGAAACCCTGAACCGGATGGGACTGAGAGACAAGGTCACGCTGGTCTGGTGTGGAGGGAAACGAGAAAGCGGATGAGCTAGCGAGAAGAGGCTCGGCAACATTGAGTTGCCGGCCGGAACCTCTTATACACACACTCGGCATGCGTGAAAGCGATGAAGAGCTGGGTGAGGTCGGAATTCGCTAACTATTGGAGCGCTTATGGAGGACGAATGCACACGAAGCGTTTCTTCCCGGTCCCCAATAGTAGGTGGGCCAAAGAACTGTTAAACTTGGACAGGAAGCGCATCAAGAGGGTGGTGGGTGCGATCACCGGGCATTGCGGACTAAGCAAGCACCTGGCAAAAAAGGGAATCTCTTACAATCCCACTTGTACCTGCGGCCTAAGTGAGGAAACGGGCGTTCATGTTATATGCGAAGTCCCGAAGTTTTCCTCACAGAGGCTTAGGACTCTAGGAAGTCATGTGGTCCAACCTGCAACAGTACCCAAAATGGGACCTGCCGCTCTAGACAAGTTCCTTGTAGGAACTGGGAGCTTCTCGAGATTTACATGACGAACGGGGTACGAAACAAAGGATCATCAGATCTGTGTTTCAAGGACCAGAAATGGACCGACCCAATCTGATAAATCTAATTCTAGTGTGTATCTACACGATTCTTTGCATTTTCAGCTAATGAAATTTATGGGATTTGTGGTACCTAAATGGAAAACGTTACTTTCAGAAAGAGAATGCCTGTCACGTATATGGAAACAATATTAATTAATGTTATAGTCATGCTCATAGATCCTAAAATAGCCAACTCAACAGCTTGATTCTGCGAATAAGTCGTTGATTTGATAACGGAATTATAAATGTCTTCGTCGTCTTTATGAATCATGAAGAGCAAAGCCAGTGCCCATAGAAGTCCCTTAAAAAGAAAAGAAATGAGACTTGAACATATCTTTTTATAGGACAAATTGTTTACCGCATTCACAGCTGGAGGCAATATTGATGCCGATATTGCAACACCTACAAGTGAAGCGATCTAAGAAAATAAAGTTTTTGTACTAAAGATCAAAAAATTGAAAACTAAAAGTTACTTTTTCGCCTAAAATGGCTATGGCTACCGCGGCACCTGTAATTATAAGATTAAAAGTTATGGAAAAGAGTTCACTGACAAAGTTGACCTGAAGGAATTGCAGTGAAAACGCCAATTATGAGAGAATGAACATCACATCTGCGTAGAAAGTTTCATTGAAATTATTCCAACGTTCAGTACAAACATATTTTTGTTTCACAAACCGTGACAGAATTTCGTCACCTAATCCATCGCCAACGCCATACCGTTCGTCGACACTTCCTACAATTAAGCCAAACACAAATCCGACTAGGGTGGCTAAACAAATTCCAATCAATTCATTAATAACGCCAAATTTCATCAGCTGCTTGTCCTTGATAACTGTAGAAAAGGTTGCAGCTATGAGTGGACCCTGGATCAAGAAATCGGGGTAAGTTCTTTTGGGGAACGTATAAAATAGCTTAGTAACTAACCATTAAAGGTGATATCAACATACTGGATGTTAAGCAAATTATACTGTTCTCGATTAATCCGAATGCAGCCATAATTCTAACAAATATTCAGAAAAATGACAGGAATCTAAATTTTGCTCGCCCGGGGACTGTAAACAAGTATTGACATACGTTGTAGTCCCGAGCGAGCACAATGTGTTTTCGTGACATACCCTGCGATGATAATTAATACGACAAAATCAAATGTGAGTGCTGCATCTTGACGAAGTTCCTCTACAATCTTCGCTACATTCATCCTTGCATTTACAGAATTTATAAATCCATCCCAAATGCCTTGATCCTTAGCGACTAACCTGAACATAGTAGAGAAATTTTTGAATTTAATAGTTTCACCGTCACAACTTTTGGTAAATGTAAAGCCTTGGAGAGTTACAAATGATGAAACCTTTTCGGATCATACGCTGATCAAATTTAACCTTAGAGGTAACTTCCCGCAAAGGAAACCTTACCGTAACTTTAGAAAGACGAATTGGGACAAGTATAGAAGTCTGTTGAATGAGAAGCTGGAAATAATAGAGCGAGTAGAAAGATATCTTACTTGGAAGGTGCAAATGTAGATATAACAGCCGTGATTGTTGAATCTTACGAAACAGCCTGTCCTCTTCTCAAACCTAAGAGTTAAGGAAAGCATGGAATAGAGCTGGTAAGGCTAATGATCAACAAGACGCAAATAGGGATACCTATAGGGCTCTTATAAAGTAGTGCAACCAGGCCCAGGAAGATCTTAAGGAAAAGAGCAAAAGAAATTTCTTTGAGGCAGCGAACTCCATTCCATCCTATGCTCGTATTCACAAGTTGTTGGCCAAAGATACAACCGCCCAAGTTGGGTCACTTCTTAGGCTGGACGGTTCTTTCACATCAGACGGCAAAGAGACAGCGGAGCACTTGCTCCAAACGCATTTCCCAGGTAGCGTCCAACTCCCGATGCTAGAGGAAGACGTAACAATGAACCTACACCCCTCTCCTTCTGGTTGTTTGCTCAGAAACTTACCAAAAGAGGGAAGACTAAGTGGGCAATTTTCAAGTTTTGCTCATTCAAATCTGCCGGACTCTACGGAGGTTTTCCTGCTCCGCTCAAGGAAGGAGCAGACTTGCTCGTTGATAGACTCAGATGCATTTTCAAGAGCTCAATAGCCTTAGGTTATATTCCAAGGTTTTGGAGGTTATATTCCAAGGTTTTGGGAAAAGGTCAGAGTCGCTTTCATTCCTAAGCCAGGCACAACATCCCACTGCAAAGCTAAAGACTTCCGTCCCATAAGCCTCACATCGCTCTTGCTCAAGACTTTGGAGAGACTTCTTGACCTCTATATTCGAGGCGAAGTGTTGAAGAAGTTCCCATTACATGCTAACCAACATGCATATCAAGTTGGCAAATCTAGAGACACCGCGCTACACCAAATGACCCAAAAGATTGAGCATATGCTAAACAATAGCAAGGTAGCGCTAGGTTGTTTTATGGATATAGAGGGGGCTTTCGATAATACAGATTTTGAGGTTATCGTTAAAGAAGCGGTAGAGAGAGAAGTCGATGATTTAGCCATTAGTTGGATAGTGAGGATGCTCAGATGTTGAACTGTTGAAGCTACAATTTGCGCGCCAACATCAAGCTCGGAGTAACTAGGGGATGTCCACAAGGTGGTATTCTATCCCCTATACTATGGTGTATGGTAATCGACTCGCTATTGGTAAAACTAAATGACTCAGGTCTATTCACCCAGGGTTACTTTGATGACGTGTCTACCCTAATTTGCGGGGACTTCGTCGCTACAATTGGAGACTTGATGAGAACCGCAATCAGAATAGTTGAAAGATGGTGTCTTGAGAATAAGCTGATGGTAAACGCAATCAAAACCAAAATCATCTTCTTTAGCAGAAGAAAAGCCGAAACCTTCAGACCTGGGCAGCTTTACGCTGTTCGGAACGGAGGTGCATCTGAAAGCGTCTGTTAAGTACTTCGTTGTGATTCTTGATCACAAACTGACATGGATCGTGCACCTAAAGGAAAAGCAAATGTATTTTTATCTTCTGGCTGTGTAGAAATGCTTTTGGTAAGACATGCAAATGCAAAGCAATATGGTGGATCTTCACGGCGGTGGTGAGACCTATTCTTTGCCACGGATGCATAGTTTGGTGGCCAAGAGAAGAACTTGAAACTGCCAAGAAAAGACTAGAAAAACTTCAGCGACTGGCCTGGCTCTGTATAGCAGGGGTAAAAAGTTCAACCGCGACTGCGCCTTTGGAAGCGCTTCTTGCTATTCCGCCTTTAGACCTCTTCGTGAAATCTGTCGCTTTTAACGTTTATTTTAACATACATGGTGGTCTTCCCTTCTTGAGGAAGGTCACTCTGCCATCACTGAAATAATCAGGGAAGAACGGCTACTTATGCCGAGCGATCAGATTAGAGCAGAGTACAACCTGGATGAGGAGTTTGAGTGTATTATACCCGCAGCTATGTGCTGATGAACTGATCGGTAAGGTTCCTGGCAAAAATATCTACATTTGCACAGACAGTCAGTCCGCCATTCAATCGGTTAGCTCTCCCTGGATCAGGTCTAGAACTGCCATCGACTGCAAAGAAAAGCTTAATGAACTCGGTAAAACTAACTCAGTCCGGCTTGTCTGGGTTCCTGGTCATATGGGTATCCCAGGAAACGAAATTACAGACTCTCTTGCGCGAGATGGAGCCGCGTGCGATTTCGTTGGTCCAGAGCACATGCTCGGAATCTCTATCTCGACGAGAAAGGCGTTGGTCAAAGATTGGCTTCAAAATGAACATTTTAAAAGATGGAAGAACTACGAAGGCGGAAGACACACTAAATTGTTCTGTAGAAAACCATCTATTGAAGTGAGCAAGACACTGATCAACTTCAGCAGGCCGGATATAAAAAGAGTCATCGAAGCAATTACCAATCATTGTGGTCTCAACAAATATCTCTACGACATCGGCTGCTCGGATAGCCCAAATTTCTTATGCGGTCTAGGGGAAGAAACGGGGTATCAAGTTATTAGTAACTGTCTCAGATATAGACTCTTTAGGAGAATTATCACGGGTAAACCAGTACTCGATAGCTCTGATCTGATACTTATTTCTGTGTTTATAAACAATCTGGCTAATTTGCTTAGGAAAATCAGAAGGTTTCAATGAGTTTTTCCCCTTGGTTCCTCATAATTGATGGTTTTTGACACCCTGAAAGCCCTTCTGGCAGCGAGTACGACATCGGCGACGACGACCATCATCTATGTTTTTATTTATTTATTTATTTTGTTGTAAATATTATTTTTGTTTTGACATAAGCAAAACCTGCTCGAGCACCTTTGTTTTGTATTGTATATTTATATTTTGAACGAATAAACAAAGGAATTCGGGAGTAATAAGTACAAAGGATCACCGATCCAGGTGCTTGTCCAGCTTCCACTGGACGCTCCCAAAACCCTAATCTAATCTTATCTACAACCTAAGCCTTATAACACAATTTTGACTGATTCACTTGTTGTCGCTACGCAATCTGGAGGCACAAAATCCAGAGGCAACAAAATCCGGAGGCTTCAAAATCACAACAAAAACCCTTTTTAAAAAGGAAATTTGACGCAAGTCCTCGTCCCTTCTTCCAAAACAAATGCCGGACCCCCAGTGTTATAGTTTCTCTGTTCTTTCAGCTTTCGCAACGCAAAAATTTGACTTTATTTGTATAGCGTAATTTTGTACAGGAAATCCAATTTTTTGCGTATGAAAGCTGAAAACGTAGAAAAATTTTTACGTTGGTGGGTCCGGCATTTGTGACGCATTTTTTTAATCAAAAATGAAAACATTCCAAAAGAATTTTTTGCGTTTCAACGCTTTAAGCGTCGTCGTGTCACCCCAATTGATATCAGTTGTTTTGGAAGAAGGGACGAGGACTTGCGTCGCGTTTCCCTTTTAAAAAGGGTTTTCGTTGTGATATAGTTTTGGAAGAAAAGAGGAAAAAAATTTTGGACAAAAAATGTCCGGTGAAAAAAAATTTCCGGCGAAAAAAATTTCCGACAAAAAAAATTTTCGGCGAAAAAAGCGTCAAAAAAATTCCTTTGACACGAAACATCCATGTCCAACAAAAAAAAATTTCATTATCCCCCTAAGTCCCTCCCATACCACCGTCGGCCATTTTGTTGGTCACCCTGACACACTACAAATCCAACCCAATAACTTTTCTTTTGACACCAAACATCTATCTCCAACCCCAAAAAAAAATTAATTTTCCCCCTCCGTCGGTGATTTTGTTGCGGGGTCTAAGGAGCTGTTTACAAATGACGAACAGATTTTTTAGCGATTTTTGACCCCCACCCTCCCCTTCCGTACGAAACCGTACAATTAAAAATTCTTAAAATTACGTACGAATTTGAGGACCTCACCCTCTTCAAAAAAACTGAAGTTTATTCTTTAGTTCGTTATTGTGTCGTTCAACGCCACTTCAGGAAGATTCATTAAATTATCTCGTCAATATTGACAAAACAAAGGGCTGATTAAACTGGAGGCGATGCGATTCGCATCGCGTAAGATAATAATTTCAAAATTAAAATTTCTTTAGAGATGTTACTTACCCTTGTTCTATGACGTCATCATCATATTCCTTGCTTGAACTTGTCGGTACAATAACGGTGCATGGTGACATGGTTACAGATGAACCAGGTCGCTCGCCAATCCCTAACGCATCATCGTTTCTCAACATTTTAAGAGAAAAAAGTTTCATAACTTACCCCAACATTTGAAAAGTTTTAAGACGTTTTCATGTAAATCTCCGTTCGGTATCGAAAACGTAACAATGTACACTCCGTTGCCCTGATTCCAAATTGCATTTTTGATTTGACATTTTTCTAAAATTTTATTCAAAATCAGTTTCATCGAAGAATTGGGCGATATGTTCAAGTCCAAGTCATCGAACTCTTTTAATTTTTTTGTCTTTTTCTCACAACTCTTTGACCTGCTAGCATTCAAAGACTGTCGCAGGAATGCACCCTCTTCACTGTTCTATCCAAAGCATTTCAATTAATAGAATAAGTCCAGCTTTTGACCTGGTTTGTCCAGTACTTACAGGAGTTTTCCTAAAAATGATATCGCAACTTTTTGCCCTTTCCAATTTTGGACTTTTTTGAATTTGGCCATTACAATCAAAGTCTTCAATTTCAATCAGTATTTCTTGCTGTAAGACCGAAAAATTGTAGATGTTGGGTTCGATCTAAGAATATCGAAGAAACTCAACCTGCTGCAGAGGTTTAAGCCTCTCGGTTGACCTGTTTTTATTGAACAATATTCCATTTTTGTTACTTTTCTCCCTTGGTGCTTCATCCTTGACTTCTGCTGGTATGCAAACAATAAACAATGTGCCAGACATTTTCTTAGCAAGAACGATCACAAATAAGAATTTCGGGTTACTGTACTTAGAAAAAATATGCTAAAATAGCGGAAAGCTTACCTCCCTTCGTGTAATTTTTGCTGGGACTTTGAAGCTTTACAGAAATTTGATATACCAGAATTCAATATATCGCTTATAGTAGAATTAAAAATGACGAAAGCAAGAGCGCTTTTCGCGCTTTTTCAACCAAAACCAAAGATGAAACATCTGTGTGGTGGGTAAAAATCGCAACGAGATCGAAACCAGTGATGACATTTGTCATAGAAAGACTCGTATTCCATAAGAAGCGTTCATCATTGACATAATTTTACAGCGCCGTAGGAATAGGAAGAGGGCAAGCGTTTTTGGGTTCATATTCTGTAATAGCGCCAAAACACTCAAAGAAATCAGAAAACGTTTAGCGGCTACCAAATTTATTCCGCAAGCGAAACGGCTCGCCTTTGCATCCTACCACGAATTCTGGCAAGAGATTGTAAAGCCTTACTCAAATCTTCTGATGAGCTAGATCATGCCCGCAGCGGTAGCAGAGTGCGTGACGCAGTCCCCACACCCCAAAATAACTTCCACAAACCCAAAAAACTCCATACAAAAACCTTTGGGACAAGTAGCCATATATAAGCGAACTTTTGAGTTTTTTTCCCTCGCCCCCTCCCCCTCGTCTACGTCGCAGTAGCTTTCAAACAAGCCCTCACTCATCAAAATCGGTTGAAAATTGGCTGAGATATCGAGGTTTGAAAATGACACTTTTCTATGGAGAAATAATTTTTCTATTGTTCTCATCATTATAGAAACTTTTTTTCTGATCTGTCGGTTTCTATCTATCTATCTGTCTATCTATCTATTAATAATATTCGATCTCGAGAACTAGACAGCCGATCTTTCTGAAATTTTCAGGGAACGTCAGTCTCGGCCCCAAATGAAAAATTGCAAGGGAAAATGGTCCAATTTTTAGGGGTTTTTTAGGTAAGCTCGGAGTTTTGCGAATTTTAGCTCCGGAGTGACAGAGCTAGAGAGTTGCTTTCTTCGGGAAAGTTATAGAGTTTGGTCAGAAGAATTTTTTGGGATCTTAAGAAAATGGCTGCCAGCTGTCAAACCGGCGCCATCTTGAATTTTCTCAAGCAATAAATTAGGGTTTTTTTGGTTTTCGAATTTTAGCTTTGGAATGACAATACTTAGAGAGTTGGTTTCTTCGGGAAAGTTATAGAGTTTGATCAGGAGAATTTTTGGGTATCATTAGACAATGGCTGCCAACTGTCATAGCGGCGCCATCTTGGATTTTCGTTTATGCTTTTTCAGTTTTCGAATTTAAGCTCCGGAATGACACTACTTAGAGAGTTGGTTTCTTCTAGAAAGTTATAGAGTTTCATCAGGAGAATTTTTTGGGATCATAAGAAAATGGCTGCCAGCTGTCATAGCGGCGCCATCTTGGATTTGCGTTTATGCTTTTTCGGTTATCGAAATTTAGCTCCGGAATGACACTACTTAGAGAGATGGTTTCTTCTAGAAAGTTATAGAGTTTCATCAGGAGAATTTTTTGGTATCATAAGAAAATTTCTGCCATCTGTTATAACGGCGCCATCTTCGATTTTTTGCTAAATTCTGTATAATAATACATAGACAGTTGGTTTCTTCAGGAAAGTTATATGAATAAGTGGGAAGAATTCGTGACACGAAGTGTTCCGAAGGTGACACGAAGTGTTCCGAAGGTAGCCGAAGGTGACACGAAGTGTTCCGAAGGTAGCCCAAGCTGACAGGCAGTGTTCCGAACGTAGCCGAAGGTGACACGAAGTGTTTCGAAGGTAGCCGAAAGTGACACGAAATACTCCGAAGGCAGCCTAGGGTGACACGAAGTGTTCCGAAGGCAGGCGAAAGTGCTACAAAATATTCCGAAGGTAGCCGAAGGTGATGCGAAGTGTTCCGATGGTAGCCTAAAGTGTAAGAGAACAATTTTTTTCGGAGAAATTTTTTTTCTTAGAAAATTTTTTTTTTCTGAAAATAGAAATTTCGGAAAGAAAATTTTTTTCGGAGAAATTTTTTTTTCTTAGAAAATTTTCTTTTCTGAAAATAGAATAGAGAATAGAAATAGAAAATTTTTCACATGAAGTTTGGTTATAACAACTGAAAACTTCCAAAACTACTGATATCGCATACAAAAACCTCTTAAAAGGTTGAGTGTGACGCAGTCCGTAAGTCCGCTTCCAAAGTTAATGATATCGCTTGAGGTGACGCTATCGCTGATAATACGCAGAGTTTGTTTGAAGGGAATCTTGTGTTCAAAGTTTTAATTTCCTGAAAAAATTACAGCTCTTTTTTTTAAAACAAAATTACGTTGTGTTAAAAAATTGCGTCATAAATGCCGGACGCAACGACGAAATAATTTTTCTGTACTTTCAGTTTTTGCGTTGCAAAAATTTGACTTTTGTTTCCTATTGCGTGGATTGTTTGAGGTAAATTTAAATTTTTGCGTGTGAAAACTGAAAGTGTTGGATATGCAACTATGCAATATGGAGATTTACTGTCAAAGCCAAAGTTGTAG
>CM055403.1:33506770-33557373 GCA_029228625.1 Pseudolycoriella hygida | reverse complement strand
CAATCCTGGTATATGGCCACTTCCATAATTGGGAAGGATGACCCAGATCTCCAGAACTATGAGAGTTAGAAAGTTGGTTCCAAAGGCGAAGTTATAGAGAATTAAATTTAAGCGAACACATGTTTCAGGATTTTGTCAAAATATAGCCCAATCCTGGTATATGGCCACTTCGATTATTAGACAGAATGACTCGAATCGCCAGAACTATGAGAGCTGGAAAGTTGGTTGCAAAGGCAAAGTTGTAGAGAATTAAATTTTAGAGAACACGTGTTTCAGGGTTTTAGCGAAAAAGACTTAGTCCTTGGATATAAGATTTTCTAGATTTGAATGGTCTGAGACGTACTTCGGTAGGGCCTTTGACATTACCTTGGGTAATTTCTATGGATCTTTGAAATTCTTACAGTTATAAGAGAACAGAAAATGTTGAATGGTTTGCTTATTTGTATATTTAGGTACGTTCGCGTCACTTTGCCACATCTATTCTGTTTGTCACGTCTATTCTGATATGTACGGGTCTTTGGTTATGTTTTGTCATAGTTTAAAATATTTGTTGAAGTTTTCGTCAATTATAAAAAATATGATTTGTTATTATGTTAGAGCCGTGCGCTGGCGTTCCGTCGGCTGGGTCTTCAAGACGGTCTCTAGCCTTAGGACAACATCCTACAATTGTCCAATGTTCAGCAAAAATGTAGAGGGGAGTTGTAAATAATCGGCTCTCAAAGACAATTTTGCTCGTAAATGTCACTGGAATAAATTATTTGAGTTGCGCCGACTTAAAATCGATTGTCAGCCGAATGCGACCGAATATTCGATTTTAACTCGGCGCAACTCAAATAATTTATTTATAGTCTCTAGGTCTTGAAGACCCAGCCGACGAAACGCCGGCGCACGGCTCATATTATGTGTATCGTCTTAATCAAAATCTCCTCAGATAAATTCTTCAGTCGCGTTTTGTCGAGTTTGAATTCGTCGAATAGATTTATCACACTGGCTCCGAATGTTCCATGACTACCAAACCAAAGTCCTCGGACAGACCATTTCCTTGTTCCGAATGTGTTGGCGTATTTTCCTTCGTAGAATGGGATACATTTCTTGTATATTTCTTCCTTTTCCTTCTGTGTATCGTCATCCTGTTGTGATTTGCTTGTTCGTATCGTATGGTTGGATGCATTATGTATGCATTCGGTTATTTAGGATGAAAATCAATAATATAGCTAAAACATGAATGGCAGTCAGGATCTTCTTGAAAACATGTGAACCCCTTTTCTTTGAGTGTTTAACGCTGTGGAGTCTCGATGTGATTAGTCGGTTGCTATGTGAGCAGCTTTTCGTTACATGTGCAATGGTTTCACTCACTCTGTTACATTTCCTACAGAGGAGGGAGGTGCTTCCAACTATTGATTTTTGACGTCCATTCTGATGACGACAGACTGTTCTTATTGTAAATAAAATCGTTGTGATTATGATTTTTAAATTTCTCCTCTCCGGAACCCTGGTATTTCAGAGCGCACCATTGGACAATTCGCTGTTCACATTTTCAGTTTTTTGGTTAAGTCTCTCATTTCGTCCGCACATTGTGAAATGCTTTGGAACAGTCCATCGTACACTTCCGTTAGTTTCTTGGCTATTGAAAAGTGTTGGAGGTATACTTCCCATGATGCTCGGAATAAACCAAGACCACGAACCCTCCTCGGTGCATAAAACATGTGGTCGTTCGTTCGCATTGGAAGTTCTGAATGGTTTGTGCTTAATGATTATGGAAAATCTGCACAAATTAGAGAAAATAGGGAATGAATTTAAGAAGTTTTGGGCTTTAAGTCATGCGGATTATCACATCCAATTAAGTTTGGACTTAGCCCGGAATATGGTTGTTAGTAAGTCTCTTACGAGGGCGGGTTGAAACAGATGGTACTTTCAATAGATGGCGCTATGTTTGAGATGTTTTTGCTCTAACATTGTCAACATTTTAGCCATGCAAAAAAAATCAAATTGATCGAACGTTTTGTGACCGTCGATGAAACATGGATCCACCAGAGACCAAAGAACAGTCCAAACAGTGGACTGCTCCTGGAGAACGTGAGCCGAACGTGATGGCGACTATTTTCTGGGATTCCCAAGGAGTGATTTTTATTGATTATTTGGGGAAGGGCAGAACAATAACAGGGCTCTATTACTCTGAGTTATTGAACCGACTACATGAAGAATTGCAGAAAAAACCTCCTGGTTTGGCAAAGAAAAAAGTGCTGTTTCACCACGACAACGCACCAGTGCACACAGCCGGAGTAGCCATGGCCAAACTGGATCAATTGCGATACGAATTACATCCGATCCGCCGTATTCTCCAGACTTAGCCCCTTCCGACTTCTTTCTCTTTCCAAACTCCAAACATAAAAAAATTGCTCGCTGGAATGAGATTCAGCTCGAATGAGGAGGTGATCGCCGCAACGGAGGCCTATTTTACAGACCTCGACCGATCTTACTTTTTGAACGGGATCGCAAAGTTGGAGCACCGCTGGAAGAAGTGCACAGAGCTTGATGGGGATTACATCGAAAAATAAATAAACGCTTTTTTCAAATGAAGAAGTTTCATTCAAAAAGTACCACCTTTTTCAACCCACCCTCGTAATTCTTTGTTAGTGGGCAGGTTTTGTTGTTTTCTTCTCCCTTTACTCTACTTTAATTATTATTGTTCTGATTACATCAGGGAAGTAATTGCGAGATATTGATGACTCGGCTCTTCTTTTTCTTTATCGTTATTGAGCGACTATTAAACAACATCACTGCCGTAATTTTCATAAGAAACAAGTCCAACAAATAAAACAAAAGATATTTTCGGAAAGATATTTCTTATGAAAATTAAGGCAGATCAGTTTCATTTGTCATAAACTTTTTCCATACATTTACGTAAAGGTTTTGAAAAAATAAATTAAAAAGTGAAAGTGAACAGACTCATACAGTCGTTAATTTTTTTAAGAAAAAAGAAGAAGAATGAATGATGAAAATGACAGAAGGAAAACTACCAACATAACAAATTTATACCGAAATAAGAGTTCTGTTCCTTTACATTTATATGATTTTTATTGAGAAGACTTGCTGTCAACATCTGTGCAAAGTATTCCAATTCAGTAAATAATTTTCCGTGAGTGATTAAAAACCAAAATAACAGTGCAAGAGGTGTAATCGTAAAATGCTCCATAAAGTGCCGTAAAGTTGAAAAAATCCAAACAACAAATCACCGAATAAGAAAATAGTAAGGAAAACTCTTCGGAGATTTTCATGAAGTCCTTTTTTTGAGTTGGTAAGTAAAGTTTTAACTAATACTACTCTGGTTGACCGGTAATTATAGCTCCTGTGATCCTCTGTATCGAGGATATTAGTCAAGATTGTTGTGTTATTCTTCAAAATAAAACATAGACGAAAGCAATTTCTGTGAGTAAAGTTCATTCCCTAACTTTCGATTTGATTTCGACCGGAGTTGAGTGTAGCAATATTTGTTTTTAACTGTCTCTGGACCAGTGGACCTTCACACGGAGACAATTGCGTAATCGAAAGTTTTATGTGAAAAATATTATTTAAAAATATAAATTAATTTAAAATATTCAGGCAGCATATTGTGTATAGATTTTAATGTGAATCAAAGAATTGGCAGCAGTCCAAGAATCTCTTGAAAGTGCCATAAATTTTCTCGGCCGATTATACTCGTACTGTTGACAATTTCGGCAATTTCAATAATGTTTTCAATTGAATCATTCGACAATATTACTCATGTTAAAACATAGAGCTGAAATATTTATCGCAATATGTAGATACAAATTTCTGAAATTTATGGTTTTACTTGCAACATGCACACTGTTTCGGTTTTTTTCGAAACTATATTTTGGCTTAGGGGCTTTTGACACCTTGACAAATAGTGTGTAGAGCATTTTCGTACAGGTCACCATCATAACTTGTGTGAGAGTATCAACTCTCTCCGTTATCAAATTTCTAGGTCAATTCAAGATTTTACTTTTACTGCAGGAGCAAGTTTTCCTAAATGAAAAGAGCACTCTATCTGTTACTTTCTGTCAGCCCGTGGAAAACCAACATGATGGAAATTGCAACCCAGCAAAGCATAAAGTTCATTGAACCATTCAAAGGTTTTTTTGTTATTCGAGGTGACAAAATATGGAATTCTTACAATAGCGAAAGATTACTGCCAAAACGAGAGCTCCAGCAATTCGCTCCAGTTGGAGTTTTCTAATTTTCCAGAGGATATCAAAACATTTTTCATGTGTGCACGATAAGACTTGCTATTCACGATACATTCAATTGATTATAAAGTTTTGGGTATAAGAAAGTAGCGATAGAGTGTAGTCAAAGAAGTCAATTTTAATCATTGGTGATTCTCCGGGGAATCACATATGATTCACCAGGGAATCACATATGATTCACTATGGAATCACATATGATTCACCAGGAACCACATACGATTCACCAGGGAATCACATATGATTCACCAGGGAATCACTTACGATTCACCAGGGAATCACTTATTATTCACCAGAGAATCACATATGATTCACCGGGGAATTACCTATGATTTATGGTGTAATGACAGATTATTCACCGACGATTCAACGCGGAATCGTCAGTTATTACTCGGTGAAGGGTGCTAAACGAAAGAACGGACGGACGGATGGGAAGGGTGAAAACATAAAGTAGCTAAGGTGAGAAAAAAATTTTGTAGAGTTTTTCTTAACGGGTGCTTTGCCTCCATATCTCCGCACCTGCGGCGAGCTCAAACACGATGTTGGGGCTTTACCCCTGAGACCCCGCAATGAGGATATATTTCCCTCTTGGCACTCTTCTTGCGGGGCTACCGCCCATCGATCCCGATTTTTTTCAAATATTTTTCCATTTGTACTTGCCACCACGTAAAAATAAAATAGAGAGGCAATATCTGTACATGTCCGATTTTTGAAGCTCTTCTCTACATCAACAATTTCTCTCAATTTGTGCATGTGGTAGAATTTTTCGTAAGGGGAGTTTACCCCCCCCCCCCTGCGGAGTTAGTACGTTTGTAGTTATTTAGAGTGTCAGTATATTATTATTCGTTATATTTTACGTGTATTTTTTTTTTGTGGTAGTTATTTTTGTCGGTAGTTGTTTGTTTCTCAAACATTACATTGACAGACCTGACAAGATATTTACAGTGATGCACAGTTTGTTTTTGGTCACTATAGAAATCTTATAAATAAACCTTTCTCTTTACTCTTATCATCACGAGTGGTCGAAGTCCCATTGATAATATCAGTTGCTTGGGGCCGTAGTTTCACTATACGAGAGATGAATTTCACTGGAAAATGACGTCATTTCACACACAAAAGTGACGTAATTTTCCAGTGACATGCATCTCTCGTGCAGTGTTGAGGTTGAGGTAGCGTAATTTTTGTTGATTAGTTAATGTCATGATATTTGTAGACGTTCAGGCTTCGTGTAACTTTCATTAAATGAATGAAAAATTGCTTCCCTCGCGGTAAGTAAGAAAACGTACTATTCGTTTGTGTTTCTAGAACGAGTTAATTTTTCTATGAATATCGTATCAACACTAATAAAAGTAGCCTCAAATAGTTATATTATTTTCACTAATTTCAGTTGAATATTGTTCCTCATTGTCATTAATTTTTGTTCAGTGAATGAAGCTTTCATAATTAAGAGTTTTATAAAATGTAGGTCGTCTAACAGAAATTTTAAACATTTTTATCGGCAAGTCAATTTCATTCGCGAAGTCAGCAGATGGCTGTCGCTCATGGTTGTAACAAACCATTTTTTCATATATAATCCTTGATCCACATGTAATGTTATTTTCTGCTTAAAAAGAACTAGGTCCCACCTTTTGGGTGGGTCAGGTCCCTTGACTGATTTTCTGAATTTCATCGGTTAAGAACTTCTCCTGTTAGCGTGGCACCTCTTCTCTTGAATTTCCGTTTTTCATCATACGGAATATAAATGATATACTGTGTGAATTTCTTTCCTAAGACCCTAACTTTCAGTCAAGGGAATAGCTTCCAGAATCTTGGTTCAATTTAGCCCGTTCACAAACTTAACCTGAGGGATTTAATTCTTCGACTTACAAACGAAAATTTTCAAAATCCGTTGAGATTTCGAAGATTTAACGTGTTGGCAAGGAGAAAATTACTCAAACCACTTTTGTGGTAATATCTCTGAGATTTATGACTTTATATCAACAAAACATCGAATAAATACTGAGACTGAGATTCTTTATGGAATAAAAAGAGATTTTTGAAAATCGATTAAGAACTTTTCCAGTTAGTCCAGTCATAGTGAACAGAAATGACATGCTGCGTGAATTTCTTTTGTAAGACCCTGACTTTCAGTCAAGGGAATTACTACGCCAGCTACTTAACAATGTTATCGTGTCTTGTTTCTCTATGTTGTGGTCCTAATATGCTTCAGACCAATAATGCTGTCATTATTTTGTGTGTGGTAAATCTGAAAATCGCCTTCAGAGATCTGTAGAGTACACGTCTGCTTCGAAATGTTTGTTTTGAGGAAGACCGTGTCTCTGCCCTAGAACGCATACAAAACTTAGCGACGTTTTTAAACAAATTAATTCTTTTGTCCAAAAATTAATTTCGTTAAGTCTTTAATACGTTGTAGAGTACGTCTATTTTCAGTTTTCATCAGGCAACATTCTTGCTTTTGATGCGTAGCGACATCTACTTTTTTTCATGCATTGATACGGTTCATCATAAAAGCTGCGTCCTTTTTATCCATTAACGCCATCATTATTTTATTGATTCAGTAGGAAACAAATGGCAATGACGGTTGAGTATGGAATTATTTTAATGTCAGTTCGTATTCACCACTAAAGAAAAGGGAAAAAGCGGGTTTTTCGCACTGGAGCAAATAATTTTATCGTACTAGTGCGAAAAGTGACCTCATGCGACACCGAAATGACTCACGAAAAAGCTAATTTTTTGTAGGTGAATTGCAAAAATAGCTATTTCGTGATTCAGGCTCAAAAAGAAATACATTTTTTGATGTCGACTATGCAACTCCGCCCCGAAAAGCGAATTACTTCATGAAATTTTATCACACTAGTGCGTAAAAGCTGTTTTTACGCATTCGTGCGAAAAAATAATTGAAATTTTGACAAGTTTTCGCAAATAGAAATGCGCAGGGAAACGCTCCTTTTTTGTCGGTGAATTGCTGTTGTCGTTTGATACACGTTCCGTATACTGGTAGTTTAACACATACGATGTGTTGCCGAACTCGCCTTCGGCTATCGTCGGCAATCTCACATCTAGTGCGTTAAACTACCTTCATACGTAACTTGTATCAAAAACAACTGAGCGATGAATGATTTTTAGGCACGAGATAATTATGCCGCACGCTGAGTGTGACGATTCACATCGTGTGCCTAAAAAATCATTCATCGCCGAGTTGCATGCAACGTTTGCACAACAAAAATTGTATTTTGCAAAATCAGCATTACATTTTTAGGTTAATTAAATTGTATATCTTGGACGCTTTTCATTTCCGTAACTTTTGTTTCCCGAATGATGTTCAAGATCTATATGCACCGTTGCTATTCGCTTCCACAACTCTAACTTATATTTTTATATTTAAGCGCACACGCCATTAGTCGATTGAGTTTTCGTGAACGTTTTGTTTTCGACAGACTGCTAAAGAGTGTTTGCGATTAAAATAAATATTTTTTTCTGTATTTTGTGGAAATAACGGTTCAATTTTTTACAAAAATAAAACTTAATTATCCTGGGGCACAAATGAACACAAAGTGAAATTCCAGTAGCCGGTTGTTGGCAAGAAAACCGCTTTAATTTATTAGACAAAAAATCCCAGAGCAAAATCAATTTAATTATGTGGTGAAATAAAGTAGAAAGTGTCGAATCTGTTGAAATTTAAATGTTCATTGCATTGACAATTTTACCTTCTCTTCGATTTATTTTTGAACGAACTGCTCGTCATAAAATAGTAGATTTGGATGCCTGCAGCACATGTTAGCTGTTAAATGTTTACAAAAACATACAAAGTTTTTATTGAAAATGAGAATGCACTTTTAATTAGGTGAATTATTAAGATATGAGTCTGTTGTTGCTTGTCGGTGTGTAATAATAGATTTTTTTTGGAATGAAATGGTTGTAAAATAGAGTTTATGAACTCAAAGAAATAAATTCACGAATTTGTTTATTTTCATCAGATGACTAACTGCATCTTTTTAGAATGTTTTTAGCCTTTCAATCGTTCATCTTTACTAAATTTTCTAACCGTTTTTCTCGGAAGTCTCAGTAATGTTCACGTTCAGTGTAGTGCACAATAATCTAAAACAATGTTTATTATCTTTTCGTGTTTGATTTGAAGCTGTAAACTCAAAACGTTCTCGGTGTTTCAATTGTTCATGTCAAATGTGTCTCCTGAACGATTCTGAAATAGTTTTTTACTTTAATTACGACTTGTTTTCTTGTATTACATCATTATTGTTCCTAGAAGATAAAGGAAACTAGAAGATCTAAGTTAGGACATGGAGCAGCTCAGTCATAGTAGAGAGTTTGGGCAAAGTGACTTATAGCCAAATTTATAACATATACGTATACCTATAAGTAATAAGTAATATATTTACGTTAAAAGTTACAAGTTTACGTTACGAGCTATGAGTTATAATTCATAAGTTACAAGTTTATGGTACAAGTAATAGGCTTATAGCCCAGATCAGTATTGTAACTGACCCAGATCGGTACTGATCAGTTTTAAAAGTGATCCGAATCAGTACCGATCAGTTCCGAAACTGACCCTGATCAGTACTGATCAGTTTCGAAACTGATCCGGATCAGTACTGATCAGTTTCGAAACTGATCCGGATCAGTACTGATCAGTTTCGAAACAGATTCAGATCAGTACTTATCAGTTTCGAAACTGATCCGGATCAGTACTGATCAGTGTTTAGACTGATACATATCAGTACTACTTAGTTTTCAAAATGATCCGGATCACTACTGATCAGTTTCGAAACTGATTCAGATCAGTACTTATCAGTTTCGAAACTGATTCAGATCAGTACTTATCAGTTTCGAAACTGATCCGGATCAGTACCGATCAGTGTTTAAACTGCACCAAGACCAATTACGTTTCTTATTACGTTGCTAAATTGCACATCATTTGTGGATTTTTTGTTTCTATTTGTAACTTACAAATTTGTTCGTACACTGGTCCACTTACACTTTACTGTATTTTTTGTGAAATAACCGTCAAAACGCACAGTACAAACAATGTGGCCCTAGCTATATTTTCTTGACCTTAATATCGTATATGTTTTCCTGTGCGCCTTTTCTTACAAAGAAAATCTATTTTAGCTTCTTGAAATATAAATCATTTTCTGTTGTAACTCAATATTGAAACATACTTTCAAGTACTAAACACCTCAACATTAATGGTTTCCAATAACAAAGAGAAATGATAAACCTTATCCTGTACTTCAGTTTCTCGTAAAGTCACACTTTCCATTTTATTTTTCAGTTTCAGAAAAAAATCACCAAATCTTTTAAAAAAAAAATTGGCAACGATTTGAAGGCAATATTTCGAATACCACACTTAGCATAGTCACTGAAGGTTGGGCGCGTCGCATCGTCGGCGCATTCTTGTGATATTTGTTTGCAATTTAGTCGCACACTTACGGGACTTGTGGTCTTTTTTGGAAATTGATTTATTCCATCAATTTTGAATTTAAATTGTTTCTTGTACCATAATAATACTGTACAATGTGCATAATGCATATCTTGTGTACGTAAGCAATGAGGTTCGCACATGTTGTGTACGCAAACCATGAGAATTGCATGTATTGTGCGTGCCATCAAGTAATAAAGTTGTTGAAGTGCTCATGCCTATTCAAGCATTCTTTGACGTCGTAGGCGAGAGTGTGCTGAGCTGTGTCCCATGCAATTACACTTTTTTCTTGTTGGGTACAAATGGTAGGTAATTTTATCTCCAAGTAACACAGACTTCCACACAAAAGTTACTTGCGATAAGTAACGTTTTTTGATAATTTTTGTTACAGTTAGAGCATTTTATGGATGTACAAAAAAAGCCCAGACAAGAATAGTAGATTACGTTCTATGCAGTGAGGGATCAATTTTGTGATATGAGCTGAACTCACGAGTGTGTTTTGGAGCAACATTGGAAACTGTTTTTGACAAGTGTAGAGTTTGCATATCCGAGCCGAAGGCGAGGTATGCAATTACCCTTGTCAAAAACAGTTTCCGAAGCGAGTTGTTCGAAAATTCACGAGTGAGTTCCCGAGCCCACAAAATTGATCTCGAATCAATGAATTATTTTCACAACATGAAAAGTATGCTATTTTATTCGCTGTTCCATATAGAAAGAGGTTGTCAATTTACCCACCATCAAACAAAAAACCACAACAACACAATTGAAATTTAATCTTTTCTCGAATTTGTTTGAAGAATAGATCAAAACGAAAGTACAAATGCGGAATGTCATATTTTCGAACACCTGCTCACATCATTCGAACATTCGATGGTTTCAACCGTTTCGACGATAATGTTGGTACTAACTGTGATAATGACATTAGTTGTATATAATGAGTTTTGAAGATAGGATACAAAGTAAAAATTGAGAAAATTCTCGTTTTGGTACAATTGCACCCATAGAAGTAATATTTTACTATGGCTGCTGTACCTTCGGCAGATTAAAGTCCACCCGCTTGAATCAATATTTAAAAGCCACTCACAATTCTTCATCCTACTTCCAATTGTTTAACAAAAATCGAAAAACTAAAAGTGCTGATTTCGTCGTTCACGACTCATCAATACACCTTGTCTTAAGACCATGTGTATATCAGCAACGATGGCCATAGAATGATACTCAGACTATGTCAACTCGCCTTTTATACAATCCAAATCCTACGATTGGATGCATGCCATTTCGTTTGAACAATTTGGAAGTAAAGGAATTGTGAGTTTGTTTCGGTTATTTTTTAATTTGGATTATTCTGCTAAGCTTTTTTCAATCGTTTCCATTAAAGGTCAGTAGTTCATGGTAATTTTCGTATAACAAAACGCTAAAACACTTAACTCCACCATTGAAAGTTTTGACAGTTATCCTACAAAGGAAATTCATGCGAATGGTGCGAATATTTGCGAATTTTGTGAGAATGGGGAAACTGAAAATTGTGAAGAGTTTATGTGAAATTGGAGGACTCTGAGAATAAAATAGGCCCTGATTACATGTGGACGAAATATCGAAAGAACCTTACATGTAATAGACCGCATTACAGGGGGAAATATACATGTAATGACATCTTTCCATATAGGACAGCGAATAAAATTATTTCTCGATTCGGATATTTGTTGGAAGGTTATTCCACTAAAAAGTTGAAAATAAAAAAGTGAATGACCTGGGAACCACGTTTTCCGGTGAAACCGTTCGTTTGACAATTTTTTTTTGTATGAGAGACTAATAGATAAGGTTTTTCCTAAAAAATGTTTCATACATCACAATCCTCTCACCTTTGTACTATTCAGGAGATTGACACGGTTCCCAAAATTCATTGCATGGAATTGCCCGCGAATTTTTGCTCTAAATAATCAAAAAATATCTTGAACCCCGCCCCTAAGAGCTACGCGGGCAAAACCATTCCCGTTCAATGGGTCGGATATTTGTTGCTTAAGGACCTCACACCGAAAGATGCATAAGGTGACCATTTTTCCAACTGTCTGGCATTTTTTATGAATTTCGATTACTTCTGATTACAAAACTCTGAGACTTTGCCGAAGAAACCGATGCGATTTCATATCTTCGCAGATACTTCTAAAAACATGAAAATTGACCACTTTGGCAACTGCTGATACAAATCCACTATTTTGTTGGGTGCCTCGATTCGCAATATGCTAAGCCCAACAAATTTCCCTTCAACCAAAAAATAGTTTCAAGAAAAATTTTAACGAAAATCTAGGTACAGGAACGGAAAAGTGAAAACCGACAAGTTTCTGATTTATAATACAAATTTACCGTACAAATCAGAAACTTGTCGGTTTTCATTTTTCCTTTCCTGTATCAGAGTGTTTTTTTTTTTGCTATAAAAGAAAGTGCAGGATAACGTTTTAATTTAGTTCCTTTGAACTTTTCAAGCTGGAAGGACGTTTATCTTCACCCGGTTGGTGATTTGTGTCCGACAAACAGTAAATAGACAGACAAACAAACAAAATTTAAACGTTTATAATTAGTAATCATTCCGCAAAATTGAGACGAAAAAAAAAAAACGGCAAAAACTGAACGGCAAAGACTTTAAGAAGAAACTCGTTCTTAGGCTAATCACACCCAGGGGTCCTTGACTGGCTCGTTAAAAATATCAACAACACTGCACATGCAATTGAAAAAACACAAAATCCTGCCTAAGTTAACAATTTTTATATTTTGAACACAAAATACATGCCGATACCTTGACAACGAAAAGAATGAGATACTAAAAGACATTTCCGCTGATTCGTGTCGTACGTTTCGGATCTAATAATAATTTTTTTATGTTGGTGTATATGCAAAAATTACAGAAACTTTTTATTGTATTAAAGTGCCATGCCAGAACGCCTCGTCAAACAAGCTTGTATCTTTTTTTTTTACACGCAGTTCATTAAGAGCAGAGGTGTAAACAATGAAAAATTAACTCACATTTTTTTCATTGACTGAGCAACTTTTCTCTACTGAATACACGAAGCTTAGAACGCAACCTAATACCGTATATTTAACTTCGCAAATAAAGAAACCACAAGATACGAGTTTTAAGATATCTTACTTGATTCAGAGCCGAAAAACAAAAGTCGCATTTATGTGTGATTTTTGATTTGTTTTAAGACATTTTTTGTGCTAAAAGTAAATGGACCCGTTCAAATCGAACATAATAAAGAGATGAGAACATTTCTTGCTAAGGACAAATCGTTGATTCCTCTTCAGAAAAACACAAAGAAAAGAATTTAATGGTTTATTCGGTTTCGGGTGGATTTAAAACTTGAAAACTTGATGGTAAGACTCCTGGTAAGAGCTTGTGCCACAAAATGGTCATATTGATTGACTCCCAGTCCATTCGAAACGTGTAGATGCACCAGTAATCCATTAAATTCTTCTCTTTGGAGTATTCTGAAGAGGAATTAATTATTTCCCTTTAAAATCATACGTAGGCGAAACAAAAAATAGACTAGAAACGAGAACAGGACAACATGAGCATAACATTGAAATAAAAAATAACGATTATAACGCGCTGTGTAGACACTAGCCAAATTCATTTCAGATTGATTTCTTTTTTTCGGCTTGTGTAGTTGTTTTTCTGGTAGATAATCGAGCCTAGATCAACGTTTGTGAAGATCATTTTTCGAAAAAATTGGATTTAGGTGGGTGACGGATAGGGCTCGGAACAGATCAGATATCATCTGTTTTGTTTCAGATTAATCTGAAAAATTTTCAATCTGAATCTGATCTGGAAATTTAATTTTTGATCTGAAATTGATGTAGTCTGATATGACCTAAATTTAACAGATCTCAATTTGATCTGAAATCTACCCGGATATCATTTCAAATCGAACGACGCAACGTTTTTGCAACGTTTCTGATATAATTTCAGATTGTTCGCAACGTCGTAGCAACGCCAGTTGAAAAACTGTTTACATGAATAGTATCTCGATAGAACTAAAGCATTTTTTGTGCTCGAAATTATAATAAAGGTATTAAGACTACATAAGGTCGTATTAAGACTGAAGACCCGGAAGTGAGCATTCCAGAGTGTGGGATGAAGTGGAAAGTGTGTGGGATGAAGTGCGAAGTGTGTGGGACGAAGTAAGAAGTGTGTGGGATAAAGTGGGAAGTGTGTGGGATGAAGTGTGAAGTGTGTGGAATGAAGTGGGAAGTGTGTGGAATGAAGTGGGAAGTTTGAGGGATGAAGTGGAAATTGTGTGGTGTGAAGTGGGAAGTGTGTGCGGGATAAAGTGGAAACTGTGTGGGATGATGAAGTGGGAAGTGTGTGGAATGGTGTGGAAAATGTATGGTATGAAGTGAAAACACATCCCACACAATTCCAACTTCATCCCACACACTTCTCACTTACAAAACTTAATTATTTGATGGCACCAAACCAAATAATTCAGTTTAATCTGAAGTCCATCTGAAAAAAAAATCTGATATGATCTGAATCTGAAAAGTAAAGATATGAAATGTTCAGATCAGATCAGATAATTATTTACAGTAATCTGCACTAATCTGAAAATTCGGATTTTCCTTTTTTCAGATTCACATCATGTAAAAACTATCTGTTCCAAACCCTAGACGGACGACTTTTGTTCTTCTATTCTGAAGCGTCGGTTAGAAAGAGACTAACTATATCTGCCTCTTTCTAACCAACGCTTTAGAATATAAGAATAAAAGTCATCCGTCACCCACCCACAGTCCATCGCAAGGAATGAATAGGAATACAATGAAATAGTGATAAAATCCTTATTTGTATTTAGAAATTGCACAAATGGCAGAATTGAAAAACCCGTCTGAAGCAACGGTATGAAAAACCTTACAATAAGTTCAATCCCAATCCAAACTTTTATGACTAGGACCGATCTAGGGCCCCAAGGATAGGCATCGCATCCGTGGCATCCATACTTCTAGACGAGGTTTCCGACCTATACCTCCATAACTGACTTTTGAACCTACCTGGAACCCTAAGGAGACCTTTAAACCCAAAATTTGTTGTTGAAATCATTAGCCCTTCGATTGTTTCCCAAATAGAGAAAGAATCAAGAAGATCAGACGAAATTTACCCGATTGATATAGAAAAAACACAAGAACCTCTTTAGAGCTTTAGATAATTCCAAGGGACCAAACTCAAAATATTTTCTTTCAAAAAATATTGTATGCCTTTGTTGTTTGCAGATTTCTCTTATTACAACCCAAAAACGAAAAACTCACCAATTTCCGGTTCGAAATTTGATTGGTTATAGACAGTGACAAACTACTGGCAGTGTTTGACAAAAAATTAACACAAATTGAAGCAAAAGTGTTTAGTAGTGTTGGCAAATTACGTAAAATTTATAAAGATCACGTTTTTTCAACAGAACGACTCGTCGTGAATTGTGTGTGTGTTGGTGCGCGATGTGCATTTATACAAATTACGTTTTTTTATTTTTGCTTCAGCTGATGGTTACGTAAACCCAGTCTATATATTATTATGTCATTGGTTATATAGACCTTTAATATCCGTATGGATAAAATATTGAAATTTCGAAAGATCATCAACATAGTCTAATTGTTACTTCTTACCTTCAGTGTTCAATAAATAAAGCTTTGAATTTGTTTGGTCAATTGTCAGGTAAACAACAACTATGGAACCATATACAGTGCAAGCTGAGTACTCTTTTCAACGACAAAACAATGACGAATTACAGTTCAAAAAAGGCGACATTATAACAGTCACTCAATGTGAAGATGGTGGTTGGTGGGAAGGTACTCTGGGCGACATGACTGGATGGTTTCCTAGCAATTATGTGAAGGAGTATAAAGGTTTGTTGTTCTATTCACCTGCCACATAAATTTGCTAAAGGCCGATGTTTTTAGCTCCGATTGTGTCGTCCGAAGGAATGCCAGACATACAAGCAAACCGTTCTGTCGTTTTGGAAGATTTACTTGAAAGTGAAAAAGCTCATGTGGCCGAAATTCGAGGTTTACTCGAAAATTTTTTGGAGCCTCTAGCTACTAGTCAATTGTAACGAACTTCGTTGACAATTTAACGATTCGACTTAATCTTTCTCCGTTTTAGGCTGAGCGGTGACGAATACGCCCAGCTTATGTCTAATTTCGTTGAGATTGTTCAAACTCACGAAGAATTATTGGATTCATTAGAAGACTGCAACGATCGCGTTGGAAAATTATTTTTATCGAAAGCTACGTTAATGAAAAACGTACATCAAGCATACTGCGCAGCTCATCCACGTGCCATTGTAATATTAGACAAATATAAGTGAGCGATGAAATCATTGTATGGTTGCGTCAAGTGAATTTTTATTATTCTCAGAGATGAACTGGAAAAGTTTATGGAAGAGAGAGGGGCAGCTAAACCAGGTCTATTGGTATTGACTACGGGTCTATCGAAAGCATTTCGTCGACTGGATAAATATTCGGCAATGCTACAGGAACTTGAACGGCATATGGAAAGTGGACATCCAGATCGTGGGAATACTCAGCGAAGTGTCGCTGTTTATAAAGACATTGCGGTAAGTGTTCCTTATCATCTCGGTTGTCTGAAATGTTTGGAAGTATTTTGTTACAGTAATTTGAAAACACAGGTTTTGTTCAATAAAATAAATCATTGACATCGATATTGTAAAGTAGATACATTAGGCGACAAATGAAAACCAAAACCATGTAGCTCTCAAAATCTCTTTTTTTTTGACGATCAAAGTCATTTCCTTTTTTAGTTTGGCTCTAGAACCCGGCCATGGAAATAATGTTTTCTTCCCGGGAACCGAGTGAAAATTTCCCGGCAACCAAAAATCATCCAACGATTTCCCGGTGTCGTTGTTAGGATTTCCCGGTGTCGCTGGTAGGATTTTCCGAATTAGGGTTTTCAGTATCGATCCAACGAGTAATGCGCCCCAGGCGAAAATGTTTGATTGTAATTGTGGGGTTCATTGTAAGTTAGAATGTTATTAATTGGCTAATTCCGTGTATCGCCGCAGGCGAACATTTTGAAAATATGAACATTCAAGTTCGTTTTTTGATCTAAGTTTATAAAGCTCGGGCTCCTCTCGCTCTAATCGCACCTGCGAAATTGTAGACTAAAAAGTTTCATTTCCCGGTGGCTTTGACTTCCAGGTAGCTTTGACTTCCCGGCGCTTTTGACTTCCCGGTGGCTTTCACTTCGCTGTTGCTTTCATGGTGGCTTTAACTTCCTGCTGCTTTTGACTTCCCGGTGGCTTCAACTTCCCGATGGCTTCGACTTCCCGGCGGCTTTGACTTCCCTCTTCTCGTTGCTTTTTACTTCTGGTGGCTTTGACTTACCGATGGCTTTGACTTCCCGCTTACCGATGCTTTTGACTTCCCGGCTACTTTCGACCTCCCGGCGGCTTTCACTTCACGCTTCCCGGTGCTTTTGACTTCCCGGTGGCTTCGACTTCCCGATGGCTTTGACTTACCGGTGGCTTCGACTTCCCGGTGGCTTCGACTTCCCGGTGGCTTCGACTTCCCGGTGTTTCTGACTTCCCGGCGGGTTTCAATTCCCAGTTCCGGATGCTTTTGACTTCCCTGTGGCTTTCTTTTTCCGGTGGTAATTGCTGCATAGTAAAAAAATTTCCTATGGTACAATTTTCCGGTCGAAATGCAAAAAATCCTCGTGATCCAATTTTTTTTCCAAAAACTTCCCGGGTTCCAGGATCCCGCGATCTTGCATAATTTCCAAGCACGCTAGAACCTCTCTAATTTTTTGACTTTTCTGTGGAGACCAAATCGCGCCCACACAAAGTTCAAAAAATTTTAGAGGTGCCAGAGTCAAACTGCCTAAAACTTTGTTGGCTAGGAGCGATTGAGTGAAGTCAAAGAAGTTGAGTGAGGTACTGCAGTGAGGTGCAGCTTTTTTTATAAGGGTGAGGAAATCTTCAGACACCCGGTCCTCCTGGGCCACGGAAGTGTTGGATTTCATTCTTCAATGACCTACCAACTAAAACCTCCTTTCTTACTCTCCATGCTCATTGCGATGCTCTCGGTATTTTTGCAGTTACTCACTAACATGATCATGGTTTTCTGGTGGGCCAGCTTCAGTTTTACCGTTTTCATCCAGTTTTCGACAGTTTCTAGCACCTCTATCGTAACTACCTCCACCTCCATCTTCGACGTTCCGGACACCTTGATGATCAAGTCGTCGGCAAAAGCTGTCGTCATACATTACATTCCACTGCGTTGGTCCTAATATGGATCCCTGTGGTACTCCAGCTGTGATGTCTACTGTCTTTTTCCTTCAGTAGTATCGTACGTTAGTACTCGTCGCTCGAAATAGCTTTCCAGCATCCTGCAGAATTAATCGGGGACTCTCACGGCATGCAACACCTTTGCTATCTCCATCCAGCTGGCGTTATTAAAGGCATTTCTAACGTCTGTCGTCGTTACGGCACAGAAGCGGTTACTTCGTATCTTTTGCTTCCGCGCCTTGTCGGCAACCTCCATAACTTTTTTAATGGCCTCAATCGCCGATCTACCTTTTCGAAATCCGAATTGTTCGTCAGACAGTCCGTGCTCGCCCTCTGTGTGTTTTCGTAGTCTATTCAGGACCGCGACTTCCAGCATTTTCCCCAAGGTGCAGTGAGGTGCAATGCACAGACAGATGGACGGACGGAAGGGTGAAAACGAAAATTTGATGGAAAATAATGCCAGCAAGACTATTATATTAAACAAAAGAGGCCCAAATTGTAATGAATTTTCTTTGTAAACCAATAAACGAAACTACGTTATCCCCGGTCTGGGAGAACTTTCACTTCTCCAATTTTTGAGTATGAAATTATTGTCCGCGTCGACGATGTTAGATTGAAAAGATGAATCATTTTGACTTCCTTTTCGTTTGCAGTCGGTGTGTTCAGCTACTCGACGACAAAAAGAACTGGAACTGCAGGTACTTACAGGACCAGTGAGGGGTTGGCAAGGACAAGAGTTAAGTACTTTAGGTGACATAATACACATGGGGAGCGTTGCTGTTGGTGTTGATCATCGAGACAGATATTTTGTTCTTTTCCCACAAACGTTACTGATTTTAAGTGTTAGTCAACGTATGAGTGCATTTATTTATGAGGTGAGTCATTAGAGAGTTTGGGCAAAGCGACTTATCGCTACATTTATAACAAAGCTATAAGTTATGATGACAAGTTATAAGTTATATTTATGCTTACGTTTTAAGTCTACATTTTAAGTTAAACATTTTTATAAGTTATAAGCTACAAGTTATAAGTTTTGAAACTGATCAGTACTGATACGTGTCAGTTTTAAAACTGATCAGTACTGATTCAGATCAGTTTTGAAACTTATAAGTACTGATCCTCCATATCAGTTTTGAAACTGATCAGCACTGATCTTCTTCAATTTTAAAACTGATCAGTACTGATTCGTATCTGTTTTGGAACTGATCACTACTGATATCATATCTGATACGTATCGGTACTGATAAGTTTCAAAACTGATACGTAACTATACTGATAAGCTTCAAAACTGACACAAATCAGTACTGATCAGTTTTGAAACTGATGCTCATCAGTACTGATGATTTTCAAAACTGATCTGTTTCGAAACTAATAATTTGTAGCTTATAACTTAACGTAACTTAACTTGACGTAGACTTGTAATTTATAACGTAAACATATAACTTATAACTTACAGCTATATGTATATGTTATCTATTTATTGATAAGTCGCTTTGCTCAAACTCTCTATTAACGAGTAAAAGAATTTGGAAGAAAAAATTGAAATGCCTTCTTTTCAGGGCAAACTTCCATTAACTGGTATTACTGTGACTCGGCTCGAAGACACGGAATCCATTAAAAATGCCTTCGAAGTTAGCGGTCCGTTGATTGAGAAAATTGTGGCAGTTTGTCAAGGACCAAGTGAGGCTAACAAATGGGTCGATTTGATTTCGGCTCATCCAGGTGCGGTGCGGCAGCAAAATAGCGATGAATATAAGAGGAAAGCAACGTCTGCCGTTAACATTGCTCAGCCACCTCCACAGGTATGTTAAATCTCATAGTGTACTGTATGTAATGGAATCATGTTGTTAGGGGATGGCATAGTGAGGCACGATTGGCCATCATTTTTCCGTATTCATTCAAACCATTGAGTTCTTAAAATTAATTTCTCTCGCAGAGCTTAACAGCACTAGATAGTCGAGGATATTGCACTCGTGTCTCTGTATGTGCATACAGTCTTGGTACAAGTTCATATCAACTGACATTCCCCCCTTCTAACTATCCGCCAACTTCACCGTACATGAATTTAACTGCTCATTTCAAGAAGCTTGTCAAAGACGGCCTGATCGGCCGCAACGTCGTAAAATTTCTATTGTATAACGAATGCATTCGAAATATTGATCGAAGTAAAGTGAAATTTCGTCGTCGCCACAAACGATTGGACCGTTTGAGACCAGACTCTTCGTATAAAAGTGAGATGCAAGATGCTTCAGATCAATCCGATGATGAATTGGCGTCCTCTAGTGATGGCGGATCATCTTGTACTCAAGATTCGTTTGGATTTGTTCGATTCCAAACAGGCAAGAAATTAACGATGACCACAGAAACTGACTATGAAACGTTTATCGATTACGGTGAATCACACGATACAAAACCAATGTATGACGAAAATTTCAAAAGACTGAAGTCTAGCATCTCAATAAATCGAGATTCGGATGGAAGTTTCGTTGCCATCTCAAGGAAAAAGGACACATTAGAAATGAGAGATTCACTTCCAATGTATTCGAAGCCGGTGCGAAAAGTGATTTTAAAGACACCGTCCAGGGACAGTGTTGTTCATGTTTCAACGGCCCGTTTAGACATCGGCACCAAAAAACCGGACGCAAGCGACGGTCTTAACTTCGACAAATGCTTTACCGAAGCGCCTTGTGGTAGTGATGCTTGCGAAGATTTAGTCAATTTGGATGATTCGCTGATCATAAGCAATGCATTACAGAGGCGACCTCTGGTCGACGAACGCCACAGTATGCCAACATTGTTTGTCGGTAATCGATTCAACAGCTCCGATATGACTGAGGTCTATATTCCATCGTATAAAGAGAACGCTGTGATAAACAAACCTGTGAAAGAAAGTACCCCCTCGTCTGTGTCGACAACAACACATTCCAGCTCAATGGATCTTCCGGCTGTTGTACCAGTTCCGGATAAAATGAACGTTGAACTATTGTACAACTTCCATGCAGCAAGCGATTTCGAACCAACCAATCAGATAAAGAAGGACATCATCAGGCCACCGAGCATGTTCGACAACAACGATCGAATCAGTTTACCCAAAGAAACATCGCCATTTAACAAACATTTGCTCAATTCAGATAAAAAGATTTCTCCAGCAAGACAATCAGTTACCAACGATGAGTGTATGAGACGATCACCGTCAATCAAACGTTGTATTAGTTACCAATATCTGAAGTTGAAATATAGTTTACCGACTGATTCAGGAGCATCGAAAAAATGTGCATGCTGTTCCAGTTCTCGATGTCCTAGTCCAAGATCTAGTGATTCCGGTGTAGCTGGAAGTTGCACAATATCGTCGCCAGATCCGCCACAAAACACAACGGAACCGGAATTTTTGAATGCCGTGAGTTCAGCTCTGCGACACTCCAATTCGAGTCACAATTTCGGCCGCTTTGGAAGAATGTCGTTTGCGGAACATGAGCACGACAGCGGTCAATTTGGTGATATAAGTTTGACAAAAGATGAACTCAACAATCCGTTAAGATTTGAAAACATGTTTGAACTGTCGACAAGTCGTGATACGGTAAAACGGCAAACGCGTTGTCAAAGCGCAGAACGGTCTACAGAGTTGAAAAGTAGCAATGCGGATGGAAATCATGAAGCCGTATTTAAGACTGGACTGTATGCACATTGGTGGAAAAAAGAGAAACTACCGAACTCAATGCTGAGAGGATTGATTGTGTCCAATCAGAAACAAAATCGACGGGTCGAACACCTTCCACACCATCTTGATGGATGGGGTTCAGGCAAGAGAAATTGAATGCGAGTTTTTATTTTTCGTTTTTTTTGTTATTGTTTTTTGTCAGTTTGAGTGGTTCTACAGCAAGAAATACATAGGATGGAACTCTCTCAGTCTGACTTCATTTGTCATTTACATAGCACAAGTAACATCGTCGGCTGATAAAAAATCATTTTTAATAATTCCTTTTCACATTGAAAATATTTCTCAATTTAAGGAAGACAAACCTCGCAAAGAACTTTCCCATCAATTTCTCTTTCAACGAACCAAAATTTCATTTCAATTTCCTACTATAGGAAGTGAGAACCAAAAAATTTCCAAATTTTTCGAAAATGTGAATAAATTTTGAGATTCAAGAATTAATTTTTTTTACAAAATTTTTTTCAAAATTAAAAATCAAAAAATTTTGTTTGAAAGTTCAAAATCAAAACACATACTCAACGAAATATTACTCAATAATCAGCAGCATTAGTGTACGGTCGAGTTGGCCGATTTAAGTTTATTCTTTCGACCAGAGACTATTTTGAAAAATCTGAATTTTTCAACTTTTTTCAAGAAAGCTTAAACTTTAAGTTTCCCAAAATTTCTTAAAAATAGTCAATGCTATGGACAACTCAACCAATTTTAAAAAACAAATTTTATTTTATGTTTTGGATGGAGCTCTTTTCGAGTAGTAGAAAAGTATATGGGAAGTAAATTTCGAGTGCTACAAAAGTTTCAAAGAAGAAGTGCGGAAAAAGGCGTCCTTCACCTATTTTATTCAAAAACTACTTTTTTCTGTTCGACTGTTTACTGTGAGCTTTCTTACCGAAGACTGCCGCCCCGAACGCTATTTTTAGACCCGTACGAAGTCAAATTTAGACTCCTATAGAGCGAATTTTTAGACCCGTACGAAGATACGAAGTTTATGCTTATGCAACCAATCGAATTTCGACCCGGGAGAAGGGTGGGGAGCACCGATCATGGTCCTTAGGTGACGAATCAACAATGAAAGAACGTTCGTCTGTCTGTTAACGCAATAACTCGAGTAAAACTCAACCGATTTTCAAAAACTTTTTTTTCCCATGAAAGTTAATCGAAATATCTTTTAAAGGATTGAATCTGGGCACTGTCAGGCTAAGGGCCGTTGGGCTAGGGCCTTACGTGTTTTTTGTACATAACTCGAGTAAGTCTCTTACGATTTTCAAAAAAAAATTTTTTGTAGAAGAAATTTTTTTGAGATTGGGCCCTTAGACTTAGGTAGAGCACTAAAAACGAGTCTCTGCTAACTCGAGTAAATATCTTGATTTTCAAAAAAAAAAAAAATAATCGAAAGGTCTAGGAATGTCTCACATTTTATAGAAAACATTTTTTTTGATTAGAAGCCCTTGGACCCAGCCAAGACCCTAAAACTAGGCCCAAAGCGTTTGTTTACATAAATCGGGTACATCTTAAGGCCCATAACTTGTGTCCTAAAATATAGTCTACCTTTAGGCGCTCAAGTATTATATTTTCGCTGATATCCATGGACAAAGACACAGTTTCAAAAAAGTAAGTCAGCATTTCCCTTCCCAAATATGTTGACTTTTAATAGCAACTAAACTTATTTCTTGGGATCCTACCTACTCTGAGAACGGTGAAAAAAATCGTAAAATTTGCACAAAAACTCGTCGTTCTGAGACAAGGTTCAATCCCAAAAAATAAATTTAGTCGCTGTTTAACGGCAACAAATTTAGGAAGGGAAATGCTGACTTACTTTTTTGAAACTGCGTCTTTGTCCACGGATATCAGCGAAAGTATATTGTTTGAGCGCCTAAATGTAGACTATATATTAGCACACCAGTTATGGGACTTAACCGAGTTTGTTGATTCTTTTTCTGTTTGAGAGGAAACCGAGTACCGAATTATATTAAAAAAGGCTAGTGTGCTTAGGGCTCAAGTGAGCCTCAGGTCGGTCCTAAGGTCGCCCCAACCAAAAAAAAAAATTGTTTGCTCTGTTGCAGAGCAAACTGAGGGAAACATTTTTGTCTATGTATGTGTCCGATGCGTCTCCTTAGTGCTTTAGGTCGGCCCTAGAAAAAAATGATTTTTTTTGTTATGTTGTAGAGAAAATTGAGACGAATATTTTTGTCTGTTTGGGGGTCAATGTTGTGCTTTCGGAAAAGTTTTTTACACCGTTTCTTCGGACGGGTTGCCCTTTCGGCTATTTCAAATCCAATGCAATGTGGATGAAATTTCATATACTCAAGAGTTAAACCAATGTTTATTTAGGTTTAGTTTGAGTCTTTTTGTAACATCTGTTCTGTTTGCCACATATATTCTGATGCGTACGGGGGTCCCTTGCAAATAAACACTAAATTTGAGAAATACATCTGACAACTCGATGTTAAAGAATTGGACGAAAACGCTGAAAGTCGGGGAAACTAATCTCTACAAAATAAGTTCGGAAATCGGTCCCCGAGGTTTTAAATAAAAGATATTTTGGTGAAAATCTGTTGAGTGTTTCGGGTTGTAGTGCCCATAGTGAAAACCTAACTCGCGCTACGCTACTCGACCGTACACTACACCGCATAGTGTGACATTTCTTTCAAAATGGAGGCGTTTGTCAAAATCGGGCACTACGCCAAACTTACCAAAATCGGTACAAATAAAAAAAATTTACTGTAGCGTTGCTTGTAGCTCATAATAGATTCAACATCGTTATCCGCTTTTGCCTTATTTGGTAAATTTGGCGTAGTGCCCGATTTTGACACACGCCGCCATTTTGAAAGAAATGTCACACTGCGCACCGCCTTATTTTTCATAAGAAACTTAGTGTCAAAGAGACAAACAACCGAGCAGTTATCCACTTCATTTTTTTGGTACAGGCTGATGGAATTTTTGGAATTAAAATGGAATTTTTGAAATTTCTGGAACTTTAGTGGAATTTTTGGAATTTTGATGGAATTTTTGGAGTTTTTGGAATTTCCCGTAATTTCTGAACTCCGGAAATTCCATGAAGTTTTTGGAATTTCTGTGGAATTTTTGGAATTTCTGTGGAATTTTTTGGAATTTCTGTGGAATTTTTGGAATTTCTTGAATTTTTGGAATTTGTATGGAATTTTTGAAATTCTTATCCATGTATGAGGGTGAAGTTTGTGTCCTAAACCTTTTGTTAGGGCAATTTTTAAATTTTTTTTTTATTTTTGAATATTTTTTTTGGAAAATTTTTGTTGTGTTGCATATGTTCTATTTTGTGAGCTACGTAGGGAAAACTGCTACCATTTTGTTCATAACTCTAGTACTGTTGAAACATTTTTGACATAAGTTCTAAGCTCTCACTAAAATCATGGGCGCGCGGTAGAGGTGAGCGGGCCGTCCAAAATTTCGGGCCGCCCGATGCTCGCCCGCGCCTGACCGTACAAAGTGCGGGCGGGCATCATTTTCCTAGGCATTTGGAAAAATCTTCGGGCGTCGGGCGGGCATTAGGGCATACACTAAAAAAATCTTCGGGCATCGGACGAGCCGGCTTTTTTTAATCGGGCATAAGCGGGCTTCAAAATTAGGTATGCTCACTTAACTCTAGCGCGCTGTAGCAATGCGCCCGTGACGCAAGACCACGTACGAACAAAAATTAAGAATTTTTCGTAGACTGTGGAACCATACATACAAGGGAGGTCCTAAAACGTATGGGGAAATAAAAGCATCGAAAAGATTGTATATGGGCGTAACTTGTTGCGAGACGATTTAGGGGTAGCTCGAAAGAGTTAAAGTCAAAAATTCAATGACTTTCAAAGGCACATATTCACTCAAGCAATGAGAGAATCCATCGGTTGCTGTGGTGCAGTCGAAAGGTCTCATGAATTTCAATAATGTGTGACATATGGACGAAAACACTGCCTGGTCTAATTTTTCTATGTCAATTTTAAGGGTGTCCTAAGACCTTTCGACTGCACCACAACAACCGATGGATTCTCTCATTATTTGAGTGAATATGTGCCTTTGAAAGTCGTTCAATTTTTGACTTTAACGCTCTTGAGCTACCCCTAAATCGTCTCGGATCAAGTTACGCCCAGATACAATCTTGATCAGGGATCAAAACCCTTTTGTTTTTCGGTTGGTGCCCCAAACTTTTCGACACTTTTGTATTTTGGACACCCCTAATATGTACATATAAGTTTTGACTTCCCTCCCCTCTTGCGACGCAACGTACCCCCCGGAAAATATTTTTGCCGGATTCTACGGAAAATTTTAAGGCGAAGTTTCTTTTCACACATTAAAATCGGTTCAGTGGATCCGGAGATACCGTATGACCTTTAGAAAATGATTATTTCCTATACCAAAAGTGCATTTTCATAGAATACAAAGTTAATGAAAACACCTACGTTTTAGTTACTGGTTTCCATTGGCACTTGTATGAAAAACGACTTTTTTGGCTCGTGGTCGAAAACGGGTGGATAGCTTTTTTGCAGGGGCCTTCGGCTGGGCATTCTACGTCATATGAGATTTTGAAAAGAAGTGCTACCGACCTCATTTGGGCGCCAGCTCTCTTAGAAGGCACAATTTGAAGCCCCTATGCATGTGTTTGTGTGTGTAATGTGTATGTTTGCACATTTTGTATGAGACAAAGGCTGGGTGTTCGAAACAGAGGTTTTCTGTCAAAGGGAAAATTGTTGGGTGACCGCAAAAATGGCGGAAAATAGGCGGAGGCTTAAAAAAACTTTTGATATGATGTAGAGTAAGTTGAGGGGATCATTTTCGCTTATGGAAGTAGTAGCCGCCGTGCTCCGGTTTGGCGTAATAATTTTCCTGCGCTTTCAGATTTCACACCCCAAAAATTTAGCTTGCAAGCGTCACCCAAATTGATATGAGTTGTGTTGGAAGAAGGGACGGGGACCTACGTCTCATTTCCCTTTTTTTGTGATTACTTTATACACTAACGGAAGTTTTTGGAAAATGTAAGAAAAAGTTTGACTTTTTGAAAAGTCAAGAATCCCAGTTCAGTTTTGACAAATTTCTAAATTAAACGCCAAAATGTGAGGATTCAAAAATGTGCTAAATCATAATTTCAACTCTTTATACATTCCTCCTGGTCTTTAACCACGGACGTGACAGTTTTTTGTTTCGATCTTTACAAGTAGAATTGAACGTGAAGTTAGCTGCAGGTGCGACAGAGGCTAACTCGGCTAACTTCATTGCAAGAAAATCAGCTGATTTTTGAACTTTTTAATAAATTCAGCTGATTTTAGTAAATTATGAACTTCGCAACTGCAGCTAATTCACGTTGAGTATAACTTGTAACAAAAGACATTCACGCCCCTGTCTCTCACGAAGTAACACCTTTATCTATGCAGACAATGACTACAGAAAGAGGTAAAGCGGTGATTTAGTACAATTTATAGTATTTTTTTTTTATAATTTTTGACGTCTAACATGTGCGTATTTAAATCTTTGAAACTTGGAGTGGGATTCTTGACTTTTCAAAAAATATTTTTTTTACTTAATTGAACGCTATTTTCCGCGACGAATATTTACTAATTTTTAGATAAATGTAGAAATATTTGCATTGGATTTGAAATAAAAATTTTGTTGTCCACGGGTGAGACACGAAGCCCGGCAAGTTGAACACGGAAAAAGAAACGTCTTTGTCACAAATGAAACGAACGTAAATATTTTCAATATTTGGTAGAAACATATGAAACTGTTGCTACAAGTAAAATATCATTTGGCTCAAATATTGTTACTAAGCTGCTAATAAGGATACTTTAACTTGAATGACAAATTTTCTGTAGAAAACATTTTGATAATATTGAGTGAAATATTAAAAATTTAAGTTAATTTCATTTGTACCGAAGATGTATTTTTTTCCGTGGAGGTTGTGAGTTCGTGTCTCACCCGTGAACAACAAAATTTTTATTTCAAATCCAATGCAAATATTTCTACATTTATTTAAAAATATTTTTTTTTACATTTTCCTACAGGTCTCCCGCATTTTATGCGGTGTGAATCTTAAGTTAGTATAAAGTAATTCTCGCAAGACCTTGGGACTGATATCAAAAATGTTTCAACAGTACTAGTACTAAGAACACAATGATAACAGCTTTCCCGCGGCGCTGATTTTCTTCTTTGAATCATTTAGCGAGACTCTTAGAACGTAAGAGTCGCAAATTCATTCTTCCATTTCACTTTTCACAACAAAATGTTCATTTTGCTGCATTTCTTGTAAACAATTCTTAAAAAAATAGGAAAACTGAATGATAAGTAGCTTTACTCTAAGACATTGTGCTTAACAGTCGCTTTGTTTTTTTTATTGTATTTGTACGAGTGTATAGACATTATATATTTTACTCACCAGAAACGCATTTCATCGCATTTTGCCTGAACCCCAAATGGTTGCTACTAATTTTTCTTTTTCAAAAATAAACTTCATCGACTAATCACATCAAAAATCAGATTATTATAAAAGACCTGCAACTGCACCATCTTTTTTAACTTACATTCAGATAACGGAAGTAGTTGTTACTCATAAACATCTACCGCTTTTTTGTAATTCTGTGTAAATTGAATGTGTCTATTGTCGGTTTTGCCAACAGGAAATGTATTTTCAATAATTTTGTATTCATTCCTTATAGGGTCACCATCAAGGGCTAGGAACCAGTCAACCGAACAATGTGACAACACCACCGCCACCGCAACACAAACGCAGTCAATCATTCAATCATCACCTCAGCTACAATCAATTCCAAAGTCATCAAAACTACAAACAAACAAACCCAATAAATCAAGACAAAATGACGCTTTCGGCGGTGTTAAACGGAAGGAATATTAATAACATGAGAGGTTTGCCATTTGTCATTCAGTACGAAAGAGACTTCTCCATGAAACTTCCATTTCATTTAGAAGGCTTTTGGCAGATTACAAACCTGCGCCCAGCACCACCTTTGCGACCTTCAGCATCCAATTCAAATACAACATCCAGTGGAGCACTGTCAAGCTACTCTCGTAAGCCTCAACCGACTCACGAAGAAGACGCACTTGTGTTGCGAGTTTTCGAAGCTTATTGTGCAGCATATCAAAATACTTCAAGAAATACAATGCATTCAGGTGAGTTGCAAATGATTTTTACATTGGAATTCTATTTGGTTTTTCATTAATTTTTTTTCCCCTAACAAATAAAACAACATTTTGCTTGAATAAATTTTCATTTTCAGACAATAAATTATTTACCCCGTGTAATTTTTACCGTCATTTAACTCGTCTGACTTTAGGGACAATTCACGCGTTTATCGTCACTTTGGCTTCTTATAAGCGAATTTCATTGTATTCATGAACTGTCAAAGCGTTGTTAAGTTGGCAGCTTTCCACGTGGCAAATATTTGCGTCATTTTCTCGATCTTTGTCGCTATTTGCTATCTTTTCTCATGTATCAAACTCAAACCAATGACTATGCAAATATTTCGTCAGTTTTTTTGTGGCAAATACTAGACATAATAAATCTCAATGAATATTGACGCAAATATTTGTTCACTACACGCCTATCAAATGAATTTGTTGGGATAAACATTCTGTATACTTCAACTGTCAAAATGACGTTTTAAACGTCAAAGCTATAAACTGCCGTAATTTGCATAAAAAACTAATGATGACATTTTAAGAGAGAATTTCATATACTTTCTCTCTGAAAATGACGTCACAAAGTTTTTTATACAAATTACGGCATGAAAGCAAGCTAATAGTTTGGGAAAAGATCCAAAATGATTGAATCAAAATCTGAATATTTATAGAAATATTTGCCGCTTCAAATGTCACTATAACAATCGGAATAAATTGACAACGAATAAGGGTGTACCAACTTTTTTCCGCCGATTATGTGGCAAATATTTGCAACGTGGAAAGCTCTCTTTACGAACTTTTGAATGCCATATAATTCGCTGTACTTTGACAGAAGCTGACCTGGTTGCACTAAACGCGTGGATTGCCCTAATTATTTTTTCATCCATTTTTTAACTCCCATCGGCGGTTGGAATCACAAAAGTTTATAATTTCGTTTTAACCAAAAATTTCATCCGTTGACTCAGATAATACCAGCAACATTGGGTTACCACATTTTTTACTCCGCTACTTAATGTGTTAAAGAAATATTTTCATCCAAAAATTGTGTTGGTTTTTGTTTTGCTTTTTGGTTTGTAGATTTTATTTTTTTTGTTCATTTGATCATCATCGTAATAGTAAGTAACACAAATAAATTCGTTTACCATTTGGTTGCAATTGAAACGAAAACTGTTGACTTTAGATGCAAAAATTTCTATCTGTTAAAAAACGGAAGATGTTGTTGTTGTTGGAATTTGGATGTTGTTTCGTGATGTCTGATTCAAAAACAGAACCAAAAGGAGCTGTTTCTATCGATTAGACACAACATACAGCACTTTGAATATTGAGGCTTTTCGATGGTTGTTTCTTCAATAATTCAACTTCTCTTATTGACCGACACTGCTACGCTACCGCTCGGTCTTGTACCAAAAGCAAGGGCAATAGGTTTTTTCGCGCATATTCCCAGCTCAACTGTCAAATGTACTTTTAAAGTAATCGACATAGTGGCTTGGACCAAAGTATGCTCCAAGAGGGCGAGGACTCCAACAAGTTATTAGAGTAATTATTAGAGGAAAGTAAAAGGAAGTAGGTAGAGTAAGGAAATAGGCTTTTGATATGGCCTTCCTCTCTTATCTTCGCCAGAAATTCTGAAAAATATCTTTGCGTTATGTACCGGAGTCCTTTTTCATACGAATACGGTTGTGGATCGAAACATAGCTCTTTCCGCTAATTTTCACAGAAAATTAATTCACGATCAACAAAAAGTAGAAGAGTCTTTAAGAGACTCGCGAGGAATTAGTTTTGGACCAAAATCTTCGATAATTCACCTGGGAATCACTAATGATTCACGTGGAATCATCTATGATTCACCAGGGAATCGTCTATGATAGACCGGCGAATCATCGATAATTCACCGGGCCATCACCGATGATTCACCGGGTAATCACAGATCAGTTATTTCTCGGTGAATCATTGGTGATTTCCCGGTGAATCATCGTTGACTCTACTGTGTATCATCGGTAATTCCACTGCGAATCATCGGTTACTGTACTGTGAATCATCGGAGATTTTACTGTAAATAATCATCGGCGAGCCATTTGTAAATCATCGGTTAGTCACGGGTGAATCATCTATGAGTCACAGGTGAATCATCGTTGATTTCACTTTTAATCATAGGCGATTTTACTGTGAATTATAGGTAATTCTACTGTGAATCATCGCTGATTACACTTTCAGTCATAGGTGATTTCACTGTGAATCAACTGTGATTCCACTGTAAATGAACGGTGATTTAACTGTGAATCATCAATGATTCCACTGTGAGTCATCGGTGATTCCACTGTGAGTCATCGATGATTCCACTGTAAATCATCGGTTATTCCACTGTGAATCATCGGTGATTCCACTGTGAATCATCGGTAATTTCTCTGTGAATCATCAGTGATTCCACTGTGATTCGTCAGAGATTCCACTGTGAATCGTCAGTGATTCCACCGTGAATCGTCGTTGATTCCACTGTGAATTATCAATTATTCTACTGTGAATCATCTTTGATCATTCATCATATTTGATTCAACTGTGAATTATCGGTGACTTCAGTGTGAATCATCTGTGATTTTACTTCGAATTATCAGTGATTCGATTGTGAATCATTAGTGATTCCACTGAATCATTCGTAATTCCACTGTGAATTCTCGGCGTGTTTACTGTGAATAATCTGTGTTTCCACTGTGAATCATCGGTGATTACACTGTGAGTCATCAGTTATTCCACTGTGAATCATTAGTTATTCCACTGTGAATCATCAGTTATTCCACTGTGAATAATCAGTGATTTCACTGTAAATCATCAGTGATTACACTGTCAATAATCAGTGATTCCACTGTGAATCATCTGTGACTTCACTGTGAATCATCTGTGTATTTACTGTGAATCAGCGGTGATTTTACTGTGAATTATAATTATAAGTGATTCTACTGTGAATCATCGGTAATTTCATTGTGAACCATCTGTGATTTTACAGTGAATCATCGTTGATTCTACTGTGAATCATCGGTGATACCACTGTGAATTATCAGTGATTCCACTGTGAATCACTGATGATTACACTGTAAATCATAGGTGATTCCACTGTGAATCATCAGGTTTTACACTATGAATCATCGGTGATTACATTGTATAATTATCGGTGACTCCACTGCGAATCATAGGTTATTACACTATGAATCATCGGTAATTCAACTGTGAATCGTTGGTGATTCCACTGTAAATCATCGTTGTTTCCACTGTGAATCATCGGTGATTCCACTGTGAATCATCGGTAATTCCACTGTGAATCATCGGTGATTTCATTGTGTAATCAGCGGTGATTGCACTATGAATCATCGGTGATTACACTGTGAATCATCGGTAATTCAACTGTAAATCATCGGTGATTCCACTGGGGAGAATCCGTGATTCCACAATGAACCATAAGTAATTATGGGCAATTCCATTGGTACGTTGTGTGCAAACGTTGTTTTCTTGCTAAACCAAGCACATATGAGCATTGTGTTGTATGAAAGAAGTTTCTACGAAGGTTCAATCTTCAAGTTCTCCATACAAAAGAATTCTGATATCTAAACATTTTACGCGTTACAGCGTTTGCACGTAACTCATTTTCCACTTTTCGTATGATGTTGCCCTTATACTGTGAATATCTGTGATTCCACTGTGAACCATCGTTAATTCCAGTGTGAATAATCAGCGATTCTACTGTGAATAGTAGTTGATTCCACTGTGAATTATCAGTTATTCTGCAGTGAAGGATCATTGATTCAGCTGTGAATTATCGGTGACTTCACTGTGAATCATCTGTGGTTTTACTGCGAATCATCAGTGATTTGATTGTGAATCATTAGTGATTCTACAGTGATTCATCATTGATTCTACTGTGAATCATCGGTGATACCACTGTGAATCATCGATAATTCCACTGTGAATCATCGGTGATTCCACTGTGAATCATCGGTGATTCCAATGTGAATTATCGGTGATTCCACTGTGAATCATTGGTGATTACACTGTAAATCATAGGTGATTCCACTGTGAATCAAAGGTGATTCCACTGTGAATCATCAGGTTTTACACTGTGAATCATCGATGATTACATTGTGTAATCATCGGTGACTTCACTGTGAATCATCGGTGATTCCACTGTGAATCATCGGTGATTCCACTGTGAATCATTGGTGATTCCACTGTGAATCATCGGTGATTCCACTGTGAATCATCGGTGATTCCACTGTGAATCATCGGTGATTCCACTGTGAATCATCAGTGATTCCACTGTGAATCATCGTTGATTTCACTGTGAATCATCGTTGATTCCACTATAAATCATCATCAATTCCACTGTGAATCATCGGTGATTCCATTGTGTAATCATCGGTGATTACACTGTGAATCATCGGTAATTCAACTATGAATCATCGGTGATTCCACTGTGAATCATCGGTGATTCCACTGTGAATCATCGGTGATTCAACTGTGAATCATCAGTGATTCCACTGTGAATCATCGTTGATTTCACTGTGAATCATCGTTGATTCCACTATAAATCATCATCAATTCCACTGTGAATCATCGGTGATTCCACTGTGAATCATCGGTGATTCAACTGTGAATCATCAGTGATTCCACTGTGAATCATCGTTGATTTCACTGTGAATCATCGTTGATTCCACTATAAATCATCATCAATTCCACTGTGAATCATCGGTGATTCCATTGTGTAATCATCGGTGATTACACTGTGAATCATCGGTAATTCAACTATGAATCATCGGTGATTCCACTGTGAATCATCTTTGATTCCACTATGAATCATCAGTAATTCCACTGTGAATCATCGGTGATTCCATTGTGTAATCATCGGTGACTCCACTGTGAATCATCGGTGATTACACTGTGAATCATCGGAAATTCAACTGTGAATCATTGGTGGTTCCACTGTAAATCATCGGTGATTCCACTGTGGATAATCGCTACTTAATAGACACATTCACACTATGAGGCTCACTAAAAGTCTTGTTTACTTATGTCTTTGCTTCGCGTACGCGAAGCCGCATCGGAATTGTTTGCGATAATACACGGCCAATCAATTCTCCTTAGATTTGCAGCGACTACCAGGATCCAATCCAACCTAGTACTTCGTTTTCGTGATGGGGAAAAGGGATGTTTATGTTTGACGTATGTCTTTATCAGATCAGATCATGAGTGATCTCAAAAGATAGTGTACAGTCACTGTCACTGACTCGTCTTTCTAATGTCATGTGTAAAAGCTTGAAGGACCTAGACAAAAATTTCCGCAAGAAAAAGTCAATTTAAAAATCAGTTTCTTCAATTGCATCCAAAGAAAAACAAATCCTCTGTCGAATATCATTCTTATTTCTTTTCCTTTCTTCCGAACACGCATTACCAATTGCTGTCGCTTCATCAAAACAACATTTAAATAAAAAAAACACACAATACATAACGCAGTACTGCAACCGTGGACGCCATGTCTACCGATACGTGGAGGAAAATTAAAAACGTCGCGTAATCATTCAACATCAAATCCTCAGCTACCATTTATGTGCTCATCAAGTTCATTTGTAAATAACCAGAAAAATACATCGTCAGGGAGTCTAAACTCGTCCTACATATGGCGAGAAGCGAGCCCGAACAATTTTAACATGTACTCAACGTCGGTATCGTCCTTAAACACATCATACCGTTACTCGTTGGGACCGAACACATGTTCACCGGAATGGCGATCTCATGATGAAAAATTGCAACACAAACGATCGTTTATGAGTCAATTTCCGAAATGTAAAACGTCATCCAATTACGAAAACGTCAGTTACATGGCTCCACTGTTACCCGTACGTAAAAATAAAAATCCAAATATCAAAATTGTCAAAAATTCTGATTCGATGCATTCGCCCCGTTGCGGTTTCGGTGGCGGTTTGTATGACCGTCGCGTAAATCGATCATTTGAATCTGCACAAGAGCAACGAAAAACCGGCCCATTGCGACGATCCACACCTCATTTAGCTGGGCGAGATGAAATACGGCCGCAGGAAAGCGCTGGATCTTCCTCACGACATTCAGCCACTTGGTGTTGTGGTAATTTTGTGCTCAAACAATGGCGTAAAATGAATAATTTTGACTATTAGCGAAAACTTATATTATTAAATGTGATAATTTAGTGCGTTACGAATACGAAGTTATATATATTTGATATTTCTATTGTTAGTGTTGTGAGACGTGAGTTGTGACATCAAGTCGATAAAATGAAAATTTAAAATCTATTTTTTAATCAATCGGAAATAACTGAGAACTACTCTAAAAGTGTAGTTTTCGCAACGAATTTTATTTATTTTTATTGTTTTGTCCATGAAAAGTTTATTTATTAAGTTGAGAAAAAAAAACGTTATGTAAAAAGTTAAAATTATTTTCAGTGTGAACACAAGTGAATAAAAATGTAAAAAAGTTTATTTTTCATAAAAAAATCTAACTTTATTTCTTTAATTTGATAATAATTCTAATCGTCTGATTAGCGCCAGAAGTGGACATTAAACTACCTAACTTATGACATTAAATTATTTTATCTTACAACGTGTACAAATTTTATTTCCCCAATTTTAAGCAACTCGTAGTACCTCAGAAATAACAATAGAGAGAGCTGTTTCCATTGCGTTTTACCTTACGTGTGGAGTGGTCTGGTAAATGCTTCCTTCCCATTTAGCGGTCCTACCATACGGAAATTGAAAATGAGTGCACACTGCTTACTAAAGAGCCGTCTGTCGGAATCTTTTCAACCAATGAAAATTTGTATGGAAAAAGTTGCAATTTTCTGTAACGTTTTTCTCTTAAACACTTCAAAACGCATAATTTTTTCGACCAATATGTTTGCTCACTTAATCTTTAACTGAATAATCAATTTAAATGACAGAAAACATTTTCTACAAGTCAGAAATGGATAAAAACTTTTTGAGTTGATACATTTGCAAATATTTGTAAACGTCAAAAGCCAACAAAGATGGCGACCATTTTTATTTGCAATCATCAATTCAAAATTTCTTTTATCAATTTCTGACTTTTAGAAAATGTTTTCTGTCATATAAATTGGAATTCACATTTCTAGCAAATGAGAATGTTTTTTTCAAAAGTGTTTCCGCAATTTCCTTTAGAAATAGATAAAGTATGAAATGATTACATAAGCATTGTTTTGCATTCAAGACTTTAAGAGAAAAACGTTACACAAAAGTGTCATATTTCCCACACAAACTTTCATTAGTTGAAAAACTTCCGCCAGATGGCTCCTTAGTACGTAGTGTAAACTCTTAACACTAAATTGACACCTTTCGCGTTAGAAAAACGAAAAATTCATTTCAAAAAAAGGTTCTCGATTTATGATTTTGACAGTACACACTTCAAATTCCCTAAAAAAGTATGCGTTTTCTGTTTTCCTTCTCTCAAGCGCTCTAACAGTTATTTATGTAACTAAGTGCAAAATACTATATTATAGGCAGAAGGAGTGTAATTATGACTCACCGTGTGCCTATCAAAGTCTTTTTCACCAAGTTGCATATGAAGCGACGGGTCCTGCACTCTGAGATTTAAATCTTCATATTGTATGGGATGAAACGATTTATATCACTTGAAATCTCAGAGCGCGTAGCCCGGGATCGTCAATAAATTATGTAACGCTTTTTTCAGTGCTGCCATCAATTTAAAATCGTTATATCTCAACAAGTAAGCATTTTTCTCGGTCGAATGTATGACCTGGGGAGATGGGGAGATAGAGCAAACTTTCGGCTTGAAAAAATGCCTTCTTGTTAAGATATAAAGATGGCAGCACTGAAAAAAACGTTACGTAATTTATGGACGATCCCTCCTCAATATGAAGTGTTAAAGTTGCTTTACGACACTCAGTTCCACTTTAATCCAACTCAGTTCACTTGTCCAACTCAATCCACTTTAATCCAAATCAATCCACTTCATCGATTTTCATATGTGACCGGAGAAAATTAAAAAGTTACGCTTTTCAAGTAACACAGAACATAGCTTAGGGGCCATTCATAATACTTTTTCTGACTTTTTGACCCTCCCCCCCTGCGCCCTATATTTTCCTATACTTATAACATTGCGTGTCACGTTTTACTGCCCCCCCCCCCTAAGTATAGGACGTCATTTATGAATGGTCCCTTAAAATCAGGCCTGTAGTACAATCTATGATTCTAGTGTGTCATCGGCTAATATCAAAGCATACAAAATTTCACGAAGAAATTCACAATATGTTAGACGACGAAAAATGGCGTATTATGCACTTCATCATGAAATTCTGTGTACTTTGACATAAGCCGATGTCGCAACATATGCGTTTGAAACAGTCTACCTCATTTAGCGCATAATTTCAAAGAATTTCAACGGGAAAGAATCAGTGTTCAAATGCGTTGAAATTATTCGCTTATTTTCATTAATTTTTTGCTGCGACAGCACTGTTTTCATCACTTTCTGCTGTTGATTTCAATGAAAAGCTACATAATTTACTGTCTCTTTTATTGAAACTTATGTGATGGTTACATCGACACTCCCAGATATTATGAAGATGTGATGTATTTTTCAGAGCTAATTCAGAGCTCCCACATATGTTAAGACCTTAAATCTAAAAGCCTCGAAACAAAATTATACAAAATGTACTAGAAAATTTGTAGATGCTTAGTGTGACTGAGGTACACACAACACATGGAAAACATATTGTTTCTTCCTACTATACCTACTACTATTCCTACTATATCCATTATGCGACTCGCAAACTATTTCGCTGAATAAGCTTTTATTTATCACTACAAAATATTGCATTCAATGAAAGTGTAAACATATGTGAAATATCAACATCTGTTCGTTTACCCCTGATTTCAACGTGTACAGAACACTCTAACATCATCAAAAAAGCAATCACTAATATTATAGCAAGAACAATTTTACTTAAATCTGCCAAAATTCCATTGGTAATGTTCTTATTCCAGGCTTAGAAAACGAGGATATGACGCCAACGCTGAAACAACTTTGGGTGACTGTTCGACAACTCCAACAAGATATGGCACAGGCTAAAGTTCAAATAAATGAAGAACGTGCTTTACGGTGCCACCTACAGCAGATGTTAATGGGACACTTAGAGGGCGTTAGCAACAATAATAATAACGGCAGTAGCAATAATTGTTAGTTTTAGGTTCGAAATTTTGCCAAATATAAGTTTTATGATTCAGAGAAGCCAGTAATAACAATCGTTACTTGGGATAACAATTTTCTAACATTCTTCATTTTTCGAACAAACTTTTACTTTTTATAACCGCAAAGTGTATTTTTTATCGGATTCCTCTTCAAAAAACATAAAATATCTTTATATGAATGACGTGCACACGTCTAGTGATTCAACCCCTTTCATGGTTGTTGATTTACCAACTTACAAAATTAAGAAATTAGATTGGAAGTCCCAAATTAAGACGATCAATCCTCATATTGCTTTCCAATGGATCCAAAGAATTTGAATAAAACAAAGACGTTGTGACCTAGGGTCAAGAAAGCTCATAGGCCTCCCTCCACGGTTTATTACGCCATAGAACTCATGAAAAATTCATATTATTCTTAAGGTAAATACACGACACGATTGTACGTTTGGGATATGAAACTCTATTCATGCTTTTAGTGCGGCATTGGCTTATGTCAACGTATACTAAATTCCATAATGAAATTTTTAATATGTGAAGCAACGAAAAATGATGTGCTTGTCAGCTTATGCACTTAATGCGTGGATTCTTTGGACAACTAGTAAGAAATCTATGGCGTGACGTAACGTTACTATCAGTCCTCCTAATTTAGTGACGCTAGACTTAGACTTCATCGCCCTGTCATGCTAAACTAAGACCCCCCCACCGCTATTCTATCTTACGTAATTAATGAACTGCTTCTTATGCGAAGTAAATGTCTGAAAGGAAGACGTTTTGATCTGCGATCTGACCGATTAATTGATTTAAGTTATAGAAAATGATGTTCATGGGAAATTAGAAAATTCCGCTTTTGCATCCGTAGATCTCAGAATAAAGTTCAGATAATTGGATCTCAGGCTTAAATTTAATTTATTGGGTCTAAGATTCTTTCACACCTGAACCTTATATTTCTGATTCCTTGGTTTACATTGGAAACAATCTCGATTGATTTAGGAGTGGATAGCCCCTCCTATTAGTGCCTTTAAGACTATGTTGAACTAACTCCCTGTGAGACAACAATTACTATAAAGTATTTCGGTACCAGTGTCACTACATTTCATTTTTCTATCATAAATAAATGCAATTTTGACTGCGACTAAACGAGACGCTATGGAAGGGTCAATTTTAAAAGAATTTTTTTTTACAAAACATTGTTTTTAGAAAAAACATCTCAAACTTCCTAAAAAACTCTGAACGATTCGTAATTTCTTTATGCAAATTGCTTAGAAAGAAAAAAAATGGGAATTTTCGGGATATTTTGAGGATGTAATTTCTCTAAAATTGGACCTGTTCTAAAGAAGTACATATATCGCAACGGAATAAAAGAAACAAAATATTCTGTGACTACCTAAAATTCCCTATCACTTATGTATTATTTTCAATGAGTTTTCATTTAAATTGCGACTGTTTTAATCAACTAACTTTTATTTTCAATTAAAATTATAGTGTTTTATTTGCTTTAACAAAGATTTCATATTTTTATTTTGTTTAAGTTTATTTTACGTATTTTTTACATAAACTGCCATCAATAAAAAAATTATTTTTTTTTATTTTAAATAAATTATATGGAAAAATATGTGCTTTTTTGTACCTAACGAGAGTAGCTGTCTAGCTGTTGGACGATATCAAACGCAATGCGCATACTTTTACCCACCATTATACAAGATACAAAATTAAAGATCTTGCATCATAAAGTCATACCTTATAAGCAACCGATCCTTCCCAAAAGGTAACTAACCTAGTGTGTAATTATTACCAACGTCTTTTGCACTGAGGAAAATATTTACAAGGGACGTAGGAATTGTGTTTATAATATACGCCGCCGCCGTATTTTATCCACCGTGCACGTATTACGAACGCCGTACATGTATTATGTGAGCTCATAACTGAGGATCGGAGTGGGTCGACCCACACCTGACCCACAGTTTAAGCGGGTCGACCGACAGTTCTAGAACGCACAGAAAAATGATTTCTGTGACTTCTCCAAATGTGGGTCAGGTGTGGGTCGACCCGCTAAAACTCTGGATCAGCTGTAGGTCGACCCACTTCGATCCTTACTCATAACACGTTCGTTGCGTATGGCATGGCACAATGCTTAAATAAGGCTGATAATAAATTCACCGCGTATATAATACGTCGACGGCGTATATCATAAACACAATTCCTACGTATTTTCTTCAGTATGTGTGATGTCTCCTCTGGAGCCTGACGAATTAAACCGGCTGAGTTGAAAAAACATAGGGCTAATTTCATCGGTACCATAACCTGGCTAACGAATTTCATCTCTTTCAATGTGATTTATAATAACACGAGACCAAACACATTCGTTCACCCAGAGAAATCTCGCGAGAAATTTAGCGCAACTATGTCGGTGCCCACCATGAAAAATTTCCCCTTGATAGTTGGAGTATCCATAACATGTTTGCAGCAATCATGTAACCATGGCAACCATGATTGATGAAAAAATGTTATATTTACACCAACTAATGTTATATTTAGCCTAACTAGGACAGGGAAATTTTTCATCGTAAACCCCGACCATGCTTGTCTCAACTATGGGGCCATTTATAACGTACGTAACGTAAGAGGGGGGGAGGTGTATGAGGCAAGCGTTACGGTTAGAAAAAAAAATGGATCGAATATGACTCTTTTAGCGTTAGAGGGGGGGGGGGGAGAGTTGATGGTACGAAAAGACTCGAACGTATCTAATTAAATATTGCCTTACGTCCACATTAAATTGTATTGGCGATAGGGCAATATTGAAAAACCCGTCCGAAGCAACAGTGTAAAAGCCCCTTCTGAAAGCACAAAATTCATCCCCAAATTAACGAAAATGTTCACCTCAATCTAAAACATAGCAAAAAACCACTTTTTGGGGCCGACCTTGGTCCGGCCTAGGGCGCTCAGCAGAGGCCTCATACAAATACTTCCATAGACAAAAATATTTCTTTCAATTTTCTCTACAACATAGCAAAAAACAATTTTTTTTAGGGCCGACCTTAGGACATTTATTGGGTGCTTTTGCACCCAATGACCCCGTGAAGTCGGCGCGCCTGCCTTTCAAGGAAAAATTTTTTCTGAAAATCGGTTGAGTTTTACTCGAGCTATCGTGTTGACGGACGGCCGGCGGACGGGCGGAAGGACATTTTTTTTATTGTTGATTCGTCATCTAAGGACCATGATCGATGCTCCCCCTACTCCTGGGTCGAAATTCGACTGGTTAAAAACGTCGTGGTAAACGCAATAGACTCCTTTTCGAAGCTTTGCGTTCTTCGTACGGGTCTAATAATCTGCCTGGGCTAAACATTATATACCAGTTTTGCAGCTTTTGGTTCTCCTTTTCGAGACCTTTTCACAGAGAAATACTAATTTGGCACCACTGTGCCTGGATAGAATACACATGTTGAATGACATTTTGATTTGCATGGAACCAACATATAAAATTATTGCGAGAATTCTCTCCCATGAAAAATATGTCTGTCAACATGCGTATTCTATTACAGGCACATCGGTGCCAACTTAGCATTTCTTTGGGTTGTCATTATCGACATTTTTTTACTGTTGCAGTGGTAAACTTAACTTTGAAATAAGCCGTCGAAGAACTGAAGCCGCACAGTACAGTACAGAACTGAAGCCGTATAGTACAGTAATTCAACAGTATTGACTCATTATGTTAATTCGTTTTCATAATAATAAAGAAAGACTAGTAGCCACCGATCAGTCAACGTTGCAAACGATCTGGATGAGGAACTGAAGACCCGAACGATGCAAGCAAACAGGTGCTATTACGCGCTGAAACATCTCTTCCGAAGCAAACTACTTAACATCCACATAAAATATCGGCTGTACAAGACCTTAGTCAGGAACGTCGCTACATATGCATGTGAAACCTGGACTTTGACAGTACAACAAGAGAACAGATTGAGATACTTCGAAAGGAAGATCCAAAGGTCAATCTGCGGGCCGGTCAAAGTAGGAGAAATGTGGAGAATCAGAACAAACATGGAGCTAGAACAACAACAAATTTTTGGCACAGAAAATATCATAAGCGTCATCAGAGCAGCACGTCTAACGTCATGTGACCACAATGAACGAGACTAGGGTAGTTTCAAAATTTCTAGTGAGCAGAGTCGACAGAACAAGACCAAGGAACAGGCCGAGGAAGAGATGGATTGATTGCGTGGAAAACGACCAGAATGAGCTGGGAGTCAGTAATTAGAAAGTGGTTGCTGAAAATCGCGACCAATGGCGAAAAGGAGTTGTGGAGTCAGCCAAAACCCGCTTGGGTTAACAAAGGCTGCTAAAAAGAAGAAGAAGAAGTAGCCACTGAGTCGAACCCCTGTATCAATTAGAGGTGTGCGGGTCGACCTTTTTTCCAAATGGAACACGAACCCAACCCGAATCAAAATATAAATGGGCCATCTCACGAAAACGTCGTTCCTGATCCGAAATAAAAAAAAATTCAAACCCAAAACCCTGATCCGAACTTTTTTTTTGAAAAGATTTCATTTAAAATGTTTTTCGCACTCAATTTTGAGAAAAATTTTTAAAATTTATTTTTTTAATTACAAATATCGGTGTTTTACAAAATATAAAATTCATTGGCTCGAAGCATGGAACGTTATTGCTAAACTTATTCTTTGTATCTTTGCATTCTTCTCGCCTGTTACATTGAATATCTTGCTCCCTAGTTCGTCGATAAATGCCATTGCTTCGGAGCACCACGATCCTAAAGATTCAACTGCAAAGGGAAGAATGATGTAATTTTGTTCAAATAAGCGCTTACATTTTCGTATTTTGTTATACGCTACAAGTTCAGCCACTGATCCACTATTCTCCGAAGAAAGATGTTTATAAGAGACTGCCAGTGAATCTGAGCAGGTTGCGTCCCATACCAATATTTGACCTCGACTCCATGGTATGAGAGTCATTCCATCTACTCTCTTTCCGTCATCGCGAAACAGACCTGGTGGTTCTTTCATCGAAAGAATCATTGCTGATTGAAGTGCGTTTTGTAGTATGTTATTAAGTTCTTTATGACGAGGATGACGTCCAGCACTTTTAGAACAATTTAATCCGTGTGTCCCATCAGAAGATACATTATCGCCACATATGCATTTGAGTGGTACGCATATTTTCTAATGTTGAAATGCGGAATGTATTATTGTTCAAAAATGTACCTGAAAACCTGGATGGTAGTGCTGTTAGCCATGCATTCGATTCTTTTCTTAAAGATGACAAGTATCTGGCTTTGTCTTTAAATGAATGAAACATAAACGAATCGGCTGATTTGGTTGGATTCAGCTGGTCCCAATCATGTTGAACTTCTCTTTTCTCTGGAATAAACTCAGATAATTGTGACCATTTGTTAAGAGCTTCGGTGTAATCGGCTGTCATTGTCTCATTCTAAGTATTTGGTAACATGAGTGTGACGAGATTAACAGCCGAGTTTATTGATCTCAAAAACGCAGGTAACATAATAGCTACACATTTGCTGAGTCCCATTCCTCCAAAGCGTATTGGCATTGACACCATTGTCCATTTTTCATCGTTCAAACGGCGAGTGTTTTTTCAAGATTAACTTTTCTTGGGTGCTCCCAACAATTCCAAATCTTCAATAATTTTGGTGCCAGGTGAAAGAAACTCTTTCGAAATCATTGATTACAGATTCGATTTTGTCATCACAGAAAAATAATTCACATTTTCAGGATTGATTTCCAAACCAATGTTCTTGCTTTCTTGAGTTATAAAATTCAAATCATTCAAAACTGTTTTGGGGTCACCACCTAATGTGCCATCGTCTAGGTACCATAGAAGATCGTCGATAATTGGTTGAATTATTAAGGAAAATGCCAAAGGACCGCAAGGATACCCTTGTTGGGCTCCAACTTCGGACATTATTTGTGCTTCACCGAAGAATAGATTGATGGTGACGAATAGCATTGCCACATGAATGCGTATATAGACGGAGAGTTTATCTTGATATTTCTCAGCATTTCGTCCCTGTGTGAATTTTTTTTTTCGGGTCGGGTTTTCTTAGTTGAAGTCTTCAAACGAGAATGAAAACCCGACCCGACAAAAAAATAAATTCAAAAACCCGACCAGACAAATTGATTCGGATCTTAGTGGAGTTTCGCCCGTTCACCTCTAGTATCAATGTGATAGTTCAATACGCGGTAGCCCCCTGGGGGTATCAGGACTAAATGCGTTCCACACGTGACAGTCAAAATTGTCTGCATTTCTATTGGAGGTCGTACACATATGACGTCACGCTTGCTATAAAATCCACAAAGTCTATAACTCCAAACTGGTAAGAGATTTTGCTTATAGTACTCCGGCTGCCCCCCCCCCCCCCAGAGTCCTATAAACAGAATTTGCTGTCTTGACTAAGTTATGACCGTTTTATGGATACTCATTTTTATAGCAAACGTGACGTCATATGTGCACGACCCCTTGTCGTATATTTTGTAGACTAAATCAATGCAAAGAAAAGTTAGATAAGGAAGAAAAAGTCATCCAAATTTCAAACCAGTTTTATTCGCATTATCTCGCCTCGTGTAGCACATTAAAATTTAACGGCGCGAAATTAGGTTACGATCGATGGATGTGTTCAACACTTTTATATTTTACTCGCCCCAGTGATAGTAAAGTATCAACTTTTTTCTCTCTTTACTCTACAAAGATAACAACAATTCCTCGACAATATTTTGAACAATTCTACGTGATTCACTGAAGGTCATTTCTTCTTGTAACAGATCCCGTTATTAAACAAAATAACGGACCGCTTTTGTACTGTGATTAAATGCTAACGACATATAATGAATATGATGAGAAGAACATACAGAGAATTATCTCATACACAATTCGTAACAGATTTGAGTTGCTATTTATTTTAAATATTATCGCAGGTCATTCGAATAATAATGCAAAACCAAAAGAAATTGAGCGATACTGGGTCAGTGATGAAGATGGGATTCATATATTTGTATACTTTTTTTATGGGACAACTTTCTTATTTGAATAAAAAATTAAAAACAATTTCATCGTTTTTATAATTAATTTAATAAAAAGAACGAAAAAAAAAATTATTAAAAATACTTAAAAAAAGAATAAATTACAAAATATTAATTTAATATTAGAAATCTTGTGGCACAAATTGACAAACTCCATAGCTATCACGTTTACGATCCGGTCCACATTGTTCCTGAGAACCTAATAACGTTAACTCCCAACCCTTATCATCATTACTACTACTTAATCCATCATCACTCTTGCTCTCGACGTTTTCGGCTGTAACGGCGAACTGATCTCTATTGCCCACATTCAAACTGTCAAAGGAATTATTTGGTTCAGTCAGGTCAACAAATCCTGTCTTCGATTCACTATTGTAATCATTGTCATTTGGTGTTAGAATTACTAGGGAATTAGTATGAAAATCGTCAATTTGATTAGCTTCAAATAGGGTTCTACTGTCCCGCTGATTTACCGCCACCGGATTTTGATTGGGGATTGAATTACCTTGAATTGGGACTACGGATGCAACTGGTTCATCCGGCTCTAACCTGACGATAATTGAACGAGCTGATCGTAAATTCGGTTGAACGACCGGAACATTTGGATGTAAATATTCTCCAGCTCTTGAAATATCTACTTTGTATGGGGTGCGTCCTTCAATAAAGTGTTCAATTATTCTGGTATTCGATCGTTCGGAATGATCTGCCGTTCTCATGGGTAGGTAGTCCAAATTCTTCACACCCTGTTTCACATCGCCATCCGATTTCGGATGATATTTCCGTTTGAGATTACTTTTGCCGTGGTGCTTCTTAGTCTTTGATCGGGTGAGTAAATCGAGTAACGACACCGCAGATGATGGTGACGATGGAATTACCATTATAACAAAATTCTCCAAATCAGCGCGAATATTGTATTTGCCTTCTTGCCGTTGATCGTATGTAATCACCCGGCGATTAGGTGGCTGTAGTTCTGGCTGTGTTTCCGTCTGCGTTACTTCCGGTAATGTGGGTACATCGTCTATTGGTGTTTCCGATGAAGACTGTTCACCATCTCTTATGACGTCGAGTATAGATGTTGGCAGAGATTGTCCAAGTCCAATGCACAACACCAAAAGCACAAACGAATAATGCCACATATTGTTTCGAACGAGAATTGCGTTTTATGTACTGTCACGGTCAGATTCAATTGCTAACTGAACACAATTTCAAAGATCGAGATCGCATTTTATCTCACAGTGAAAACTTTTCACAATACAAAATTGTATTTTATTGTTGTTCTTCTCTTGCGGTTATCTTTGTATGTACGAATGCATGGGCTATATCAAACATGTACATACTGTACGACAACGGAGTGTTTGAGTTATTGCAAATAGAAAGAGATTAAGAATTAGATGTGAAAGAGACTTCAAATTAATGTTTGTTGGTTTTCTGTGGTCCAATCTATTAAAAATGTAACAAGCGATTAATCCTGTGCCCTAAGAGTATAATAGTAGATTATGCACCGCTGTCCAGGATGCTCTATTTTGACGATTTGGAGGTTATTTCCCGAGCCGAAGGCATATGCTATTTTATCTACCGAGAAAAGATATATCGAGAAAAACAATTTTGTCCTAGGGAGAAAAATGCGAGATTATCGTTCTAGGCAGATAAAAATCGATGTTAAGATATCAGGTTCGGAACCGACCCGCAATAATAGTAGAGTATGGCCTGCGGAGTAATTTTTTTATCTTCGAGGGGGAGGCTTGCAACCCGTTCCGAAGGTGAGGGATGTGACCCCGAGTAGATAAATAAATTTTCCCGCAAGTGCATATGCTACTTTATTCACCAAAGCAACAAATCAACGAAGGAAAATTTGACACCAAAAATAATGTATAATTTAACGCATTAGGGAAGCACTGCGGTGAATAAAATATATTAAGAATCAGACTTAGTTTTCAGGCGTCGTGATTCAAGAAACTCAGGAGACTGTATTTCTCATAGTATGCAGATGTCGAATCAGCTGGAACACCATTTTCGTCAGTCTATCCTTCAATAAGCCTGGTAACTCGAGTATAAGTTAAATGAAGAAAGGCATCAATCAGTCAAGTTGCTTCGGATGGATGGCCGAAAAAAAGCAAAAATCAGATTGGACACTCATTTTCGCACCGAACTTAACGACGAAACTGAATATTTTTGGTTGACATAAGTATAAATTCAGAGAAAGCATAAATCACCGTGCTGGTCGAAAGTTGCATCGCATCATCTGTTCGTGTCTTGCCATCCTGTTTGGTTCTTGACATGACCGAGCCAACGTTGCCTGTTTATCTTCGTTGTCCTGACATATGTGGATTTAAGGACACCGACGTGAAGCTAGGTGCACCGACGTGAAGCTAGGTGCACCGACGTGAAGCTAGGTGCACCGACGTGAAGCTAGGTACACCGACGTGAAGCTAGGTGCACCGACGTGAAGCTAGGTGCACCGACGTGAAGCTAGGTGCACCGACGTGAAGCTAGGTGCACCGACGTGAAGCTAGGTGCACCGTTGTGGAGCTAGGTACATCGTTGTGAAGCTAGGTGCACCGACGTGAATTTAGATGCACAGAGGTGAATTTAGCTGCAACGAGGTGAAGAATATAGGTGTACCGAGGTGAAATTAGGTTCGCCGAGGTGGAACTACATGCATTGAAGTGAAGTTAATTGAACTGAATTGAAGTTAGATTGACTAATGTGAAGCTAGGTGCAGCGATATGAAGCTAGTTGCACTGAGGTGAAGTTAGGTGCACTGAGATGAAGTTAGGCGCACCGAGGTGAAATTAGGTGCACCGAAGTGAAGTTAGGTGCACCGAAGTGAAGTTAGGTGCACCGAGATGAAATTAGGTGAACCGAAGTGTAGTTAGGTGCATCGATGTGAAGCTATGTGCACCGATGTGAAGTGAGGTGCATCGAGGTGAAGTGAGGTGCATCGAGGTGAAGTGAGGTGCACCGAGGTGAAGTGAGGTGCACCGAATTTCTCGTTTTTATTATAGACGGCTCTAGTAAGATGCGGTGGCGTCGCTGAATAGTTTGAGCACAGTTTATACTCGATAATATTTGGCGGAATAGCTGCAAATAAAATTGTTCGTTTGACACGGGGCTAAACTTTAATGTTCCTTGACAAAGACCTTTAACGCAAATCCTTACAACGACCGTTTTGATCTAAGACATATTACCGGTCATCGTGCAGAAAATTTTATAAAATTCAGAAGTACATCAAAATAGTTACAGTAAAGTTGAATTGACACGACAAAATATACCGTAAATGTACAAACAGGTCACGAAAGGTATTAATTGCTGTTCATCTTTATATTATAACGCAATACACGATAGATTGTCGTCCAAATGTTAATGACCTCATATATGCAGAGAAGATCCAATCCAAACCGAATTGTAAATATGTTTCTGTTTTTACATCTTTCTTCGAAAAGTGAATGTCTTGTTTTCATATCAGTTCCGAGTCCTATACGAGTTCATCGATATACAAGAGGTGAGCGCGCTCATTAAGTGCATTTCAATCTAACGCACCACACTCGCTGTGTCCGCACCGTGTTCAATCGAAATTAAGTGCTAAATAGATTATTGTTAACTCTTTTTGGAACGAAAATGTGTAAATTAAATCAATTTTTGCCATTATTGCTCTGCTGTGCACAATTAGTTCAAATCGGTGTAACATCGCCATTGGGATCGTTGTTGTTTGATGATTATGAGGATGAGCCAACGAATGATGATTATGATTTGCATTATGATGAACGACAAAACGGTACTGAAAATTATCGTTTGAACATTAACGGTGTCTTGATTGCTGTACCTGGACCATCTAACAATGCCATGAATAGCGTCGGATTGCTGGCATCGAATTATTTATTAGAACTGGCTGAAGCAGCCGCCGCTAATGATGAGGGTGTTGATGACGTGGAAAATGATGACCCTCCTTACGAATTTGAGATTCCAGTTAGTAGTCCTGAAAATATCGATGCCGATAACAACGAAGGTTCTCAACCAGTGGTTGTTATCCCCGCCGATGGTATCATCAAGCCGGAACAAAACGATTCCGCAATTCTGGATTTAAAGCCAGAACATAATGCAGATGCAGTTAACGAAAAAGAGTCCTCAACAAATAAGAAAGATTTAAATGTTGAAATCGAAAAGGAGACTCAGAATTTGAAGACGAAACCGGAGGTGGCAGAGACCAGCAAAAAACAAATGTCGACACCAGCGACAAGACAAGTTGCACACAAAGTTGGAACTAAGAGGAGGAATAAGTAAAAGCAAACCAGTTTTTCAGTAAGATATTTACGATCTTTTTTTTCATTGTTTCAGATTGAAGCAACGCATTGGGGCACTCCTTAACTATCTAAAAAGAAGTCGAGAATAAAAATTGATTTTTTATTTATTTTTATATTGATTTTAATAATAATTAAAAAATTACAATTTTTGTTTTTTTCTTTTGGTTCTTACAAACTTAACAAACTATTTCATGGATTTGGCTCGAAATTGAAAAGGCACGATTTTTAAGGTTTTTTCTGTTTCTTCCTGTCGCTTTTTAAGGTCCCGTTTACCACCGATCATCGCGATAATGGATTTGGGTGATGATATTTGTGTTCTCAATCTGTGAATAATAAAATGAAGGTTAAAAAGCAGAGTTTGGCAATGGGGTTCTATGGTAATCAAGGTGACTATTGGCAGCCACTTTCAAAGAACTGATAAGAAAGCTTTCGGCAGTCAAATGCGAATCTATAAAATAAAACAGAAGACTCGTTGCACCTCGGTACGCCTTGGTACATCTGGAACTGTTCGTTGCTTCACCAAAGCATATCACTTTCCGACTTGGTACACTACGGTGCATCACGAAACCCTAAAGTCGTTCTGGTGCAATACTGTGTACCTTAGTTTGATAGAAAGCTCAACTTGAAAAAATCATTTTCATTTCCGTCAAGTTGAAACTTACTCTATTGCTAGAGGTGAGCGGGTCGGCCTTTTTTAGAAACCCGACCCTATTCTATTTTCAAAAACCCGATCCGTATAAACAGAAACCCGACCCGAACCCGACCCGATTCAATTTTGAAAAACTCGATAACAAGAAAAAACTGAACCAGATAAAAAAAAATCGCTAAAAATATTTTGTGTTGCATTGTCTCCAGAGAGAAGTCTCGAAGGTGTTGGTTTTCATGCTGCGCCACACAGAGAAAATATGAAAATTTGTTGGAAAGGGCCGAACTTGAAATTATTGAACTCATAGAACAATTATTGCATCAAAATGCGGTTTTTTGCTTGTGTGTGTGTGTTAAGTTATGATCACTTTGTATCAATTTTGTTAAGTTCTTAGGATACGCCATTCTTACGAGCAAAATCTATTTCATTGATCATGCTCGGAGCGGTAGCGGAGAGCGTGACGCAGTCCCCACACCCCAAAAAAAACGTCCACAAACCCAAAAACCTCCATACAAAAACCTTTGGGACAAGA
>CM055403.1:33411392-33506270 GCA_029228625.1 Pseudolycoriella hygida | reverse complement strand
TGTTTATTCTAGCAACATTAGGAACGATTGGCAACAGATTGCACACGGATTTCGATGAGATTTTTGAAAACCATTTTTTCGTTCAACCAATTTTTTCGACTTTTTCACACTTAAGACAGCACATAAGTATCTAACCAATGCACATATATGGCCAACCATATACGCGTTTGAAAGCTCTTGTCAGCCCTAACAAAACAAGATATAACACAATATTTTTTCTCACTATTCATAGGATCGACAGGCCTTCAAAGTCTGAAAATTTACTAAAAAACCAGCGTCGGCAATATTTCTTGATAGTTATCGGCAGGAAGGTCGATGTATTTGGAACGGCTTCGAACGCTAATTTGCGGCCACGTATCTCAGGAGTAATTATCGTCAAAATACACTGACTTCTAATGTAGCCGTCTAGCCGGAGGAGTCGTACTATGGTGACAAGTACCAAAAACTCACAAAAATAGCGTGCGCATGGGGAGGTCGACGAGTAAAAAAAAACTTCGACTTGTAAAACAGTCAGTGGACAATTCTGGATCATTCATACCCCCAGGCCTCAAAAAATAAAATATTTTTTCAAAAACGCTACACCCTAGGCGTTAGTCTCATGTTATAACTCGGAAGGGTCACAAGAGAGGTTCGAGGTCCCAACTTGATATGCAGAAATTTATATTAAGAGACGAGATAGTAATCGTCATTATAGTAAAAAAACTTCATGGGGAGTGATCCGTCAAATCGACCAAATTTCCGATTATTGAAGAATCTCATCTCCGAGCCGTTGACAATATCATCAACATTCAACATGTATAAAAAGAAACTTTTCCTCTCTCTCTAACGCAGTAGTGAGATTCTTCCAAATGAAATATAAAAAGTAAAAAATTTGTTTTTTAAATTAGAAGTTGTTTTGAACGACATGCCACTTACCCGTTTGACTGCTATTCAAATATATTTCCGCAGTGATATTCACAGTGATATAAGAAATATTGGTACACTTTCCATTCAAAAAGTCTCATCCAATTGGCTGCTGCCAAATAAAATTGCAATCTGTTTCGCAAAATTGTTCTGTTGAGTTTCTCATAAAGGACGTCCCGATGGAAAGCCATCTCAACAGCTTCGCATAAATGCTCCGCTTCGCTAATAATTTTTTTAAAATCTTCAGCGGCGCAAAATGATCCATTTCCGTCCAGCGACGATAATTTGTCGAATGGAACTACCAGTTTGAGATTATGTCTGTCTTTCGCGTATGCTTCCTTATCGATGATGCGTTGCAAAATTGGACCTAATACCAAAATGCTACCAGATTTGATAACCCGATTTCCAATGGTAGCCAATTCTTCCAATAGCCCCTGGCTGAAGTCTTGCCAATCGAAGCGCAATGCGTGTAAGTAATAACGTGGCGGCAACATTTTTGTGTCTGACAAAACTAAAATGGGGAAATCTGGATCATGCTTCATCATATACAACTCAGCTATGACGACGATTCGATCTCCCCCGCCAAACATATAGCCTTTGGGATATTTCGCTATGTACTCTTTCACGATGTCAAATGGATTGTCTGGAATGGGATGTAGCGAAAATGCCAATTTCCTATTTCCTTTTAACACCAAGTATAACGTTGACGCAATCAATTGGATATCTACGGTTTCTGCAAGTTTTAGCATCTCTTCCACTGCTTCATTAACATTGAATTGTAGAAAGTTCCGAGGATATTCACAATCGTCACATTTTAAATACCACTCATTTGGTGATACTATTGAGTCAGGCATCCAAGTTACAAGCCTCTTGCATTCCCGGCAAATAAATGCCGACCTCGTCCTTTCAAATCCAACTAAGCGTATAAGTGTTCGCAGATTATAGAGTAACCGATCAATATTTGAATATTCAACATTTGGATATTTTTCTCTGTAATTATTGAGCGTTTAGCAATGGTATGCAAGACACAACTTCTATTTACCTGAGTTTCAAATAATAATGGTAGTCAATGTCGTCCTTCGTTGCAGGTTCATCGACCAATTCTACCAAATCACCCATATTTTGTGCGAAAATAACGTAAACAGTAAATAAAAAAATGCACTGCCTTTTCTTCCTCTAATTATATTAACTAGCATCGGAATTGCAAACAATGAAAACTCATTAACTGAAGATTATTTTGGTTGCATTTTCTTATGGCAAAGTATAGTCAATTCTATGTGAGATCGTGGATTTCTTCATTTTTCAACTTGAAATTTTGATTTCTTTAAAAATTATGCGTTCAAAAACACGTCATCGCTTAAATTCACTTCAATCTATGTTGGTGCAAATTTAATAAAATGTCACCGTTTTGATACAAAAGTATGTACAAAGTTTTGTTATTGCATAAAAAATGACATATGACATGAAATGACAGTTTAGAGTACATAATGTTTAACATTTTCCGTTTATGTACATACATACATCATTATAGTACTAGTCAGAGGTGAATTTACTCAATGGGAGCGCGTAAAACAATTTTCGTTCAGTGTTAATCGTAGGTGAGATACCCAGGTAAAAATAAAAGTCTCAGAAGTTCCAAAAACGTATGCTCACAATCTCAAAATACATGGGAGTTCAGACCGTGAGTATAGGGGAATGACGATCACCTAAGTTCAAACTCATTTTTTTCAGTGATTATTTATTCGAAAAGGCTTTCCGCACAATGTGCGAATAGTGAAGTAAAGTCTATAATAAAGCATATAATGACTATTCACACATTTTGAGAATAGCCATATAAGGACTATTCGCACATCGACGAAAGATACTTTGCTGAATTTGTTTATAATGAATAACATGTTGTCGTAATGTGTAATGAAGAAGAAAATTTAAACAATAAAAATGCTTGCAAGGTTTTTCCTCTTAGCAGGTGAGCCAATTTCAAATTGATACTTAGATGGCTAATCAAACCTAGGTGGCCAACAAAACTAGGGAGCTTTTCCTTTTACTAAATGTCACAAAACTAGGTGGCTGACAAAACTAGGGAATTTGCGCTTTAATGAAATGCAACAAAAACCTGGGTAGCTAACAAGACTAGGGAGCTTTTCCTTTTACGAAATGTCACAAAAACTAGGTGGCTGAGGACGACGCTTAAGAATTTTTCCTTTTACTAAATGTCACGAAGACTAGGTGAGTAACGAAACACATTCCATTTTGACTTAGTTGATTTAACTACTACTGATAGAATAATATGAGGGTGAATAGCCATAGTAGTATAAAGAGACTATTCGCACTGCGCTGTGACTATTCTCTCTGCGTGCAAGTTGCATTTACTTTTATCGTCTGTGTAATATTGTGCAAATATCTCTCACATGACTCATCGTACAATGTGCGAATAGTCCTTATATTATGGTTATTCGCACAATGTGCGATTAGACTTTATTTCACTATTCGCACATTGTGTCTACCTTACTTATTTACTTAGCAACTACTTAGCGGTTATTATTTTTTTAGCGACGCTAACTTTTAGACTATCAGCCACTAATTTTATTCTTTCTCTGGTGACTGTAACTTACTTTTACTTTTTCCGCGCTACAGCCACTTGTGGGCCTTGGTCTGCTCGGGGATTCTGATCCAATTACGTCTGTTCCTTGCCGTATTTTCCCAATTCCTTACTCCAAGCGTCCGAAGATCTTGTTCGACACCATCGATCCATCTAATTTTTGGGCGACCAGCTCCTCTACGTCCTTCTGGATCGTTACAAAAAAAATTTTCATCCATGCGTGCTAAATGCCCCGCCAAGCTCAAAGTTTGGACTTTTACCACTGCAGCTATATCCGGTACGCCAAAATTACGTTCCAGTTCAAAGTTATATCGCCGTCGCCACCTCTCACCCTCGCCGCATTGCTCCAAATATGGTGCGAAGTACCTTGCGCTCGAACGTTAGGAGCAACTGTTCGTGACTTTTCTTCGTCGTCCAAGACTCGCATCCGTAGATCAATGCTGGACGAATAAGCGTTTTGTAAATATGGCACTTTGTTTTCTTTGATATTAACTTTGATCGTAACTGCTTGATTGGACCAAAATAGCATCTGCTTGCCACCATGATACGTCTGTGAATTTCAGATGTATTGTCACCATCTGACCGTATCAGCGCTCCAAGATAAATGAACTCATCCACTATCTCGAGATTGAACTCTCCAATGCGTATTTTGTTTCCCTGTTGATTGGCTTCCGGATTCGGCTCGGTCTTCATGTATTTGGTTTTGGAACTCTTCTCTATATCGAAGCTATGTGCTGATGAACTGATCGGTAAGGTTCCTGGCAAAAATATCTACATTTGCACAGACAGTCGGTTCGCCATTCAAGCTGTTAGCTCTCCCTGGATCAGGTCTAGAACTGCCCTCGACTTCAAAGAAAACCTCAATGAACTCGGTAAAACTAACTCAGAAAACGGGTTGTCTGGGTTACTGGTCATATGGGTATCCCAGGAAACGAAATTACAGACTCTCTTTCACGAGATGGAGCCGCGTGCGATTTCGTTGGTCCAGAGCCCATGTTCGGAATCTCTATCTTGACGAGAAAGGCGTTGGTCAAAGATTGGCTTCAAAATGAACATTTTAAAAGATGGAAGAACTACGAAGGCGGAAGACACACTAAATTGTTCTGTATAAGAAAACCATCTTCTGAAGTGAGCAAGACACTGATCAACTTCAGCAGGCCGGATATAAAAAGAGTCATCGAAGCCATTACCAACCATCTCAATAAATTAATTAATTTATAATTCAATTAGGAATTTGATATAAATACAAATTTCATTCTAAATCTCAATTAAATTAATTAATTTATGGTCTCAATAAATACCTTTACGACATCGGCTGCTCGGATAGCCCAAATTGCTTATGCGGTCTAGGGGAAGAAACGGCGTTTCACGTTATTAGTAACTGTCCCAGATATGGACTCTTTAGGAGAATTATCATGGGTAAACCAGTACTCAATAGTTCTGATCTGATACTTAAATCTGTGTTTATAAACAATCTGACTAATTTTCTTAGGAAAACCAGAAGGTTTCAATTAGTTTTCCCACTTGGTTCCTCAGGTTCCTCATAATCTAACCCTGAAAGCACTTCTGCAGGGTCAGCGAGTACGACATCGACGACGACGACCATCATCTATGTTTTTATTTATTTATTTATTTTGTTGTAAATACTATCTTTGTTTTCACATAAGCAAAACCTCTCTGCTCGAGCACCTTTGTTTTGTATTGTATATTGTATATTTTGAACGAATAAACAAAGGAATTCGGGAGAAATAAGTACAAAGGATCACCGATCCAGGTGCGTGTCCAGCTTCCAGCTGAATCCGCCTTGATAATCCCCAATGACACTCTCAGCCAGGGGATTTAGTCTTTCGAATAGCACTCGAGCAAAAACTTTGTAGTTTTCGCATTCGGTTTTATCACCTCTCCTGTGTAGAGGTAAAATGGCGCCCTCTAGCCGCTCGACAGGCAAGTTTTCCGTGTTCCATATTCGTTTTGCTAAATCATACATCACTTATTACAATTCCTCACCACCAATCAATAGATGGTCGATTTGATTAGGTGTCAGGTTGTCATTTGGGTGCTTCCAGGTAGCTCGATGTCTGCTTTTATGTTGGTGGAAGGTACTTTTCACTACAAGGTTTCTTTCAGCCGCGAAATAAATCATGCGCTGTCCGTTTTCATTCGTTTCATCATGTAGACTGTATCTTCCAATTGTTGGTCTGAACACTTCCTCTTTACCCACTTTGGCGTTGAAATCTCACAAAACGGTTTCGATGTCGTGTGCCGGTAGTTCATCGTAGATATTTGCGAGCAGTTCATAATATTCGCCCCCGACGATTCATTATGTGGCGCGTGTACATTAACTAGGGAGAAGTTCTTAAAACGGCCTTTAATTCGTAGCACGCATAATCGCTCGTTGACCTTTGGGAAGTTCAGAGCCAGGTGTTCAAATTTTCTACCTACTGGGAGGGCAGTACCAAGTACATGGTCTCGACTTTTGCTGCTATGAAAAGTGATGTAGCCATTTACAGCGGGAAATTTTTGATTCTTTATTCTATCCGCTTTCTTGAATAGCTGCAAAGTCGATGTTGGCGTTCTTCAGTTTAATTGTCAGTTTTGTTAATCCATAATTCTGTGAATCTGACATCTCACATTCCATGTTCCAATTCTCATATCCTTTATTCGTTTCCGAGTCGTTGCCGAAGGCCTCCGAGCATCCGAATGAGACCGCATATTGTCTCTTTCTACTCCAGCTTTCGTTGCAATGATTTTGCCACAATCGCTCGTAGTCATGTGTCTCAGAGCCAGGTCGCAAGCCTCGGTGACTGTTACTCTCGTTTAAATTTTTTGTGGTACATGGCTATTAGACCTGTCAAAAATGTACGGGAAAATTAAGTTTCCAAAAAGTTTGTTGGCCCGCCCAGAAAACGGTTATAGTCTCCTGATAAAAAGTCCGTTTGGGGTCGATGAAATCTGAAACGATTTAGGCGGTGCTCAAATCGAAAAACTGAACTTCGTTCTTTCTTCCCAAACAACTGATATCAATTTGGGTGACGCTTGCACCTTCGGAACCCAAAAAATTCTTTTGAAATATTTTCACTTTTGATTAAAAAATGAGTCACAAATGCCCCGAAAATTTAGCTTTGCGCGATATATGAAATACGGGTAGCCAAATCTTTGCGTATGAAATTTGAAAGCTCAGAAGAATTATTACGTTGAGAGGGTCCGGCATTTGTGACGCATTTTTTAATCAAAAGTGAAAATTTTTCAAAAGAATTGTTTGCGTTACGCAGCTGTAATCGTCACCCCAATTGGTATCGGTTGTTTTGAAAGAAGGGACAAAGACCTGCGTCACGTTTTCCTTTTAAAAACAGGTTTTTGATTGTAATATTCATATGATATAAAACCTGAACTTGAAGTTTGAAACATTCTACGACCGTTTGTCCTAATATACACATGGTCTTAAAGAAAAAATGTCCTGTCCTGAAGATGTTATAAACAATGAAATCAGCTATAAAAACTCGCTTTAAGAACTTTATTACATCATTAGCTTATTTACAAGATACATCTAATAATATCATTAATCATCAGGGTAATTGTATTGCTAACAACTTTTTTTAGCGACGACCAGCGCCGTATCTCCTTTGATGCAGATTTTCTTCTCCCCCTGAGACTTGTCCCTCCCCTGCAGAGTAATCCAAAATTGTCACCTGCGGCGCCTTACCCGAAGTAAGAACGAAGAAAATCAGTCCAAAGTTTTGCCTGCGGCAACTAAGCAATTCTTTGACTTACCTAATGAACAAGTAAAGGCAGACCACGAGGGTGTCACTTACTATAAAAATTTACAACGAATTTACATGATTTTTTGGAATTTTTGAATTTCGTCTACATTTTATAGATGCCGTTTTTTAATTTTCAGTTTGTGTAGGATTCGGCAACATTGATAAATTTGCGTTGCATGGCCGAATCGAGTTACAAATCGATTGTTTCTTCTTCGGCAATAATGAATTATGAATGAATATTGGATGAACAAGTGACATCCCCGTAAATTCAAAGAAAGGCTGACAACGCGGTCACAAAATTTTTCTTTGACAACCACCTAACCCCCTAAGCAGTCTAGATACGGTACTGGCGACGACGCTAAATCCGCTATTATAGTCGTTAATGTATTTCGCTAATCATAAAAAGTAGCACGTTAAAAACAACAAAAAAATCTTCTTCAAAATATATGTCGAGAGAGGAAATTTTGTTTTAATGCTTGCTTAGAGAACTGAAAGTATTTTCAAAGTAGATACTTTCGGTTCTCTTAGCAAGCACGAAAAACTCAACACATCACGCGAAAACGAGTAGATCTTGTGATGTAAATGACTATTAAACGCCACACAAATACAACCCTGCTAGTCAATATTTTTTCTGTATACGTGAGAGTGTATTGGTTGTGACGGAAAATATTTTCCCATCACTCGGGACGAAAAGTTTCTTTCCGCAGTATGTGCACCAACGCACTCTCCCATCATTACAGACAAATATCTGTCAAAATACCCCAATACATACTCGATGTGTACTTTTCGCCTGGGCTTCGCCCGCGCGTACGTACTCATCTCGTGTGTGTTGAGGTATGTTGAAATCTATTATTTTACTCAATTTTCGTTTTTCGACTCTCCGAGCAATGCAAGTACTTAAACATCAAATGAATGATTGTTACAATAATCAAACAACTAAAGAACCCAATAAGAAAAACGATGTCAAATAAATTTGATCGTAAAAATCCTAATTTCGGTACTGGCGATTGTAAATGAACAGGATTCGGATGTCGCAACACATATTCGATCCAAAATACCGCGCGCTTAAGTGGCGGTTCTGGTTGGTCACGAAAACGTTTCGATCGAATTCTCATGTTTTCTGCATAACTGAAAAACTTAACGTAATTATTTGTTCCAAATGGAATCCTTTTTGTGCAACCTTGGAGTCTCTATAACTTTGGTTACTGTCTCAATTAATTTATCCGTTGTCAATGATCCAAGCAAGATACTTTCGGCTACCCCAGCCTTAATTGATTTGTGTAGATTCTTTAGGAAATAATAATTAGTTTTCTGTTACCCGAAGTTTCTTAGAAAAGCTTACTCTGTGTTGATCGACGAAGAATGGTATACCTGTAATAAAAGTTTTTAATTTTGTTTAAAGGCAGGTGGTAGATAATGTGATTGGAGTAGAGTGTAAGAAAGCTTCCGAGTGGAATTAAACGTGCCCTCTTTTTCTTATCTCCAACTAATACGCGTGTAGTAAGAAATTTTAAGAGCTTCAATCGCAAAAAAGACCACTTTGGTTTTTGGATCAGTTGGTCGTGGAAGTCTAGTCGTCAGAACTAGCTAGGCCAAAAGTGTGAACTAAATGTGGTAATGCATAGGGCATCGTACCGGTCCGCGTAGCATATTACTTTAAAGGATGGCATTACACAAACACATACACACAAAATCAAAACATTAAAGGAATGTTAACAAAAATAACTTCGAGAATAAACCATTGAAATGGGTATAGGAATAGATGGGACGGATAGACATAAAGTAGCTATCGCTAATTAATAACGTGTAGTGACATGTAGCGAATTGTAGCAAGCAGTAGTGAAGCGTAGAGAACCGTAGTGAAGTGTAGCAAACTGTAGTGAAGTGTAACGAACTGCAGTAAAGTGTAACGAACTGTAGTGAAGTGTAACGAACTAACGAACTGTACTGAAGTGTAACAAACTGAGTGAAGTGTAACGAACTGTAGTAAAGTGTACTGTAGTGTAGTGTAACGAATTTTAGTGAAGTGTAACGAACTGTAGTGAAGTGTAACGAACTGTAGCTAAGTGTAACGAACTGTAGCTAAGTGTAACGAACTGTAGTGAAGTGTAACGAACTGTAGTGAAGTGTATCGAACTGTAGTGAAATGTAACGAACTGTAGTGAAATGTAACGAACTGTAGTGAAGTGTAACGAACTGGAGTGAAGTGTAACGAACTGTAGTGAAGTGTAACGAACTGTATTGAAGGGTAGTGAACTGTAGTGAAGAAGTGCACAGATGGAATGACACGAAGGATACTTGATAAACCGTTGAAATGGGTACAGGAAAGTAGCGATAAAGTGAAGTCAAAGAAGTTGATGATTGATTGTGATGCAACTACGTGCAGTGAGGTGCAGCTACGTGCAGTGAGGTGTAGCTGCGAGCAGTGAAATGCAGCGATTTGCAGCTATGTGCAGTGAGGTGTAAGTAAGTGCAGTGAGGTGCAATGAGGCGTAGTGCACAGACGGACACGAAGAGTGAAAACATAAAGTCGCAATATTTACATAATAAAGCGATGATCATATTAGGTGCGATGCGAATAGCATCGCTTAACGTTTGTATGAAAATTCAACTTCAACTAAAAAAAAGTTCGTCAAGTTGTATTTTCATTCAAACCTTACCCGATGCGGTTCACATCGTAGCGAATATAATCATCGGTTAACCATCGCGAACAAATTTTTAACTGATCCGTTTTATTCTCATTATTTTCTCTTTTGAACATAGTCGATAACTCATAACAAGAGAAAATAACAATAGATGGCGATTGAATACACGTGGTGACACCTTCTTTCACCATTTCTTGTATCGCTACCATGAATAGGAACAGTTTGCAACTAGACCACTGAACAAGTTCATTAAAATAAACATCAACACACTAGCAATTTTCACACATGCAAATCTTAAATTATTCACCGATCATTGGTACTCCCCACCAAGTAGCTTCATGTGTACTCAAAGACCCTCCATGCGTTATAAATGCCTTAACGTTATGATGAGCTAGTATGTCGTTCTGCGGCAACCATGGCTTGATGAGTACATTTTTGGGCACATCCACTGGTAATGTTTTCGGATCACCTTCAAATTTCCACAAAAAGTTATACTGTGGCATGCGCGAAAATGCTTCCAAAATCATCCTTTGCATTTCCTTGCTAAGTTTTTCACTTTTCACATTTGTTCCCAATGAGAATAAAACCGATCCTTTCACCGATGAGTTAATGAAATCGTTGAGTTCCTTATAAAAACTAAGTTATGAATTGCGAAAATCAAATTTTGTTTCAAGGTTTTACTTTAGATAGTGGGTTTGCTGGTGAACGGACTTGTAATCCTCCGACTGGAATGCTACAAATTTTGAAATAATTTAGTTTCCGTTGTTGTTATCTTAATTATAGAATATGGTATTATAGAAGGTAGTTTTTGATTCCTCCTTTGACACATTTTTTTACGACTTTCAATTATTAATTTCGATTATTCAAATTGTTTTTTTTTCAAACAATTTTTTTATGTATTTTGGGCTGCTTTGCTGCCTAAGTTCGAAAAAAATCTGGGAAATTTCGCGAAAATCAAAAAAAAAAATGTTTCTCGAAAATAGGCTCTGTTTTCATGTGAAAATTTTGAAAACTCTATTAGCACACGGGTCTATTTTCTACATTAAAATATTAATAAAAATGTTGTACTTTACACATTCGGAGGCAGCGACTCAGGAAAATCAATTGATGGATGGGAATTTACTAAAACCAAAACTGTTTTCGATTCCAACTCACTTCCTTTTGGATAATCTGGACCAAAGGTTTTTGCTGCCATCTCATCGATGAAAGGCATGAAGTAATAATTCCGCTGTCTGAATAAAGTAGGCTAGTAAGTTTTTCTCTTTAGTTAGAGAGTGGAGTAAATGATGTCTGATCTTTCTTAGTCTTCCGCCTCTCCCTAATCATTTTTTACGTAATATTTTACATTAATTGGGTCCTTATTGCATTGTTTTTCTTAAAAATGCGAGCCATCAATTTCATATCACTTGTGTAACACTTTTCAGACCCGAGCAAGAAGTTCTTCGAAAAGAGGTCTATTGTGTTTACCACTATGTTTGTAACCAGGGGAATTCGACCCGGGAGTTGGTTAGTTTTTGTTTTAGTGTATGACAAATCTGCAAAAAAACGATGTCCGTCTGCACGAGAACTCGAGTAAAATTTGACCGATTTTCAAAATCTTTTCTCCCTGAAAAGTAATTCAGAAAACTTTTATAGGATTAAATTTGGGCAAAATATGTCAAGAATTACGCAAGGAAATGGCTCTAAGAGGTTTTAAATTAAGGTAGATACTATTCACACGATGTGCGAATAGTCAAATAAATTCAAATTGCACAATGTGCAAATAGCCATATAAGGACTATTCACACATTGTGCGAAAGAAACATATAAGAGCCATATAAATCATAAAGGAAAAGCTCCCAAGTTCTGTTAGTCTCCTAGATTTTTGTGGTGTTTCATTAGTTAGCCACCTATTTCTTGAGACATTTTGTATAAGGAAAAGCTCCCTAGTTCTGTTAGCCACCTATGTTTTGGTGACATTTCGTAAAAGAAAAAGTTCCTCAGCCTCTTCAGCCTACCTAGTTTTTGTGAAATTTTGTAAAAGAAAAATGTTCCTGGTTTTGTTAGTTCCTTAGCGTCATTAGTCACCTAGTTTTTGTGACATTTTGTAAAAGGAAGAGCTTCCTAGCTCTCTTAGCCCTTTAGATTTTTGTGGCGTTTCATAACAGCGAAACATTACTGGTTTCGCTATTGTGACATTTTGTAAACGGAAAGCTTCCTTAATACAAATTATGACAACATTTTCTTATATTATAAACAAATTCAGCAAAATGCACTATTCGTCAATGTGCGAATAGTTCTTACATGTCTATTCGTACATACTCTGTGCGAATAATTCTTATATGGCTATTGGCACAAATTGCGAATAGACTTTATTTCACTATTGGCACAATGTGCGAATAGATTTTATTTCACTATTCGCACAATGTGCGGTAAGCTTTTCGGTAAATTAAAGGAAACTACAAAAAAAAATTAGTGAAAATCGGTTTAGGGTTTCGGGCTGTTTGGTCATAGCGTGGGAATAACTCCCGCTACGTCACCCTACATTATCATGCCCGCAGTGCTAGCGTAGGGCGTGACGCAGTCCCCGCACCCCAAAAAAACGTCCACAAACCCAAAAAATGCCATACAAAAACCTTTGGGACAAGCCATATATAGGCGAACTTTTGAGTTTTTTCCTCTCGCCCCCCTCCCCCTCCAAATTATTTAAAAAAACTAAGTCGCAGCAGCTTTCAAACGAGCCCTCACTCATCAAAATCGTTCGAAAATTGGCTGAGATTTCGAGGTTTGAAAATGACATTTTTGTATTGAATTGGATTTTTCTATTATTTTCATCATTATGAAAACTTTTTTCTGATCTGTCGGTTTCTATAGTTTATGTTCTATCTATCTATTAATAATATTCAATCTCGAGAACGAGACAGCCGATCTTCCTTACAATTTTTAGGGAACGTCAGTCTCGGTCCCAAATGAAAAATTTCATATGCCGCTTTTCCGGAAAATTCTGTAAAAGACGGGGCATGTGGAAAAGTGGGTTTTTGAGGGTTTTTTAGGTAATGTTTTCGAATTTTAGCTCCGGAGTGACAATAGCTAGAGAGTTGGTTTCTTCGGAAAAGTTATAGAGTTTGATCAGGAGAATTTTTTACCATTTTAAAAAAATGGCTGCCAACTGTCAAAGTGACGCCATCATGGATTTTTTGCTAAATTGTGAATAAGAATAGAAGAAGGTGACACGAAGTGTTCCGAAGGCACCCGAAGGTGACACGAAGTGTTTCGAAGACAGCCGTGGGTGACACGAAGTGTTCTGAAGGTGACACGAAGTGTTCCGAAGGCAGGCGAAGGTGACACAAAGTATTCCGAAGGTAGCTGAAGGTGATACGAAGTGTTTCGATGGTAGCCTAATTTGTTTTTTCTAGAAAATTTTTTTTGGAGAAAAATTTTTTTGGAGAAAAATGTTTTTCGAAGAAAAATTTTTTTTGGAGAAAATTTTTTTCGAGAAAGTTTTTTTTGCGAAAAATTTTTCTTTGGAGCAAAAAATTTTTTTGGAGAACAAATTTTTTTGGCGAAAATTTTTTTTGGCGAAAATTTTTTTTCAGATGAAAATTTTTTTAACGAAAAGTTTTTCGAAAAGTTTTTTGGGAGAAACTTTTTATGGAGAAAATTTTTTCGAGTACAATTTTTTTCGGAGAAATTTTTTTTTTGAGAAAATTTTTTTTTCGAAGAAAATTTTTTTCAAAAAATAGAAATTTTTTCAACAACTGAAAACTTCCAAAACGACTGATATCATAACAAAAACCTCTTTAAAGGTAGAGTTTGACGCTGCAAAAATTTGACTTTTGTTTCTTACAGAGATTGTTTAAGGTAAATTTAAATTTTTGCGTGTAAAAACTGAAAGTGTTTAAAAATTATTCCGCTGGCAACGTAATTTCAAACAAACTTCTGCGTATTATCAGCGATAGCGTCACCTCAAGCGATATCATTAATTTTGGAAGCAGACTTACGGACTGCGTCACACTCTACCTTTAAAGAGGTTTTTGTTGTGATAAGGATAGTTGGCGGTTTTTAATAAAAATTCGTTTAATATTGAGGGTTTTTGTGCAGTACTGTAGAGAACATCAGATTAGATTAGAACTATTTGTTAATGGAAGTATGGGTCCGAAACCTCTTCGGAGGGCCCTAAGACGATAATAGTCTAAAAGAATTTTTTTTCCTGTGTTACCTGTAACCCCATTTATGAACGGCCACTGACAGTACGAAATTTTGTTATAATTCATTTTATTTTTACTTACATGTAATCATAAGCATAGATCCATAAGTTGTGAAGTCTTTGCCATATATTCATGTCCATATCATAGTTAAGAGACAAATATGGAATGTACCCGTAATGGGTATGACCGCCAATAACATCGACAGTGCTTGAAAATATAGGTAATTTTTAATGATTTTTTTTTTGGGACAACTTAACTGATTTTTTTTGGAATGTAATTTGAAATACAGAGACAGAAATTTGAAAACCAGCACATCAAGCATAATTTTAGCTTGATATGCTGGTTTTCACCTTTTTGCCACTGTATAATAGAAACAGATTTCTGGAGGAATTTATGGAATGTAACTGACAAAAAAGATTTAAAAATTTTACATGTGGCGGGTAATTTTGTCTCCTCACAAATTGATTTACATCTAATTATCTGATAGAGCTGTCGTTTTTCATTAAATGGATATGTACCTGCGACAGATATAATTTTTTTAATCTTGCAGTCAGTGAAAAAAAGGAAAAATATAAATTGGAACTACAGCGAAAGGATCATAAGATAGCGCAAGATTCTTCTCCTCAATGAGGTGAAATTCATTTCAAAGTTAAGACGAATACAACTCACAGAAATCGTTACAACCTATGTAGGGTGGAGCGTTTTGAAATTTTTAATTCAAAATGGACATCGGTTTCCATATCCCCGAAAACAACAACCGATTTTTTAAAATTGACATTTTAAGGGTACTGACCGAGCAATTTTCGACCAGAAAATTTTGGGCATGTAAATAGCTTTTGAAGCGACCATTTCGCGAAATGTTTGCCAGTTCTTGAGAGAAAATGTCAGTAACAGTCCAATTATTTTTTTGTCAAAATTGTCTACGAAAAAAATCAACTATGTGAGAACTGCAGGTCATCAAAGTTGGATTTTTGGTTTACAGCTATGAGTGCTATGAGCTATGAGTGAGTCAAGTCTGAACTTACATACAAGGAAACTTTTACAATGCAACAATTTCATAAAGAATCCAAAAATAGGCTCAGAATTGAGCTTGGAGTGCAAAACCCAATTGATCAAATTCTTCCGATTTCAAAATCGAACATCCTTCGGAAAAGCTTTAACAAAGCTTCTTTTGTTCTTTTGCCTAAGCTTTTCCGAAAGATGTCCGATTTTCAAAACGCCAGCGTCATTCATAATATGACCGAGGGGGGACTCACTTCTGAGATTTGTAGATTAAATGGATTAAATGGACTAAATGGTATTAAATGGATTAAATGGACTAAATGGATTAAAAATTGGATTAAATGGACTAAATGGACCAAAAAAGTGAATAAATCAAAAAATTTAATTTGTTACCAAATCTGCTAAAACGCTTCAAAAGACTACTACATTTTAAGATAATAACTCATTACTAACTTTAAAAAAACGAAATATCACAATTTTTAGCGTATTCAGGAGGATTTGGCGTAAATGGGATTAAATGGATTAAATGGACTAAATACATTTATTCCAAGTTTATTCCAATTTATTCTTTTTAATCACATGAGTGTACAAACACCCTCAAACTTCTCCGAATCTTATTTTTCGGAATTAATTGTTTAGTTTCTGACGCGTACGACCCAAATTTGTTGGTTACACTATAAATTTTTTTGTGGATTAAATGGACTAAATGGATTAAATGGACTAAATGGATTAAATGGATTAAATGGACTAAATTGAAGTGAGTGACCCCTCGAATATGACATCTCGTATAAAGAAAATGTTCTATTGTGAATCGCGCTGGCGCGAACTTCTCCGGTTCCATCATAGCACGGTAAAAGTTTCCTTGTATAAGTTCAAAGTAGACTCACTCATAGCTGTGAACCAAAAATTCAAGTTCGATGACCTGTAGTTCTCACATACTTGATTTTTTTCAAAGACAATGTCCAGAAAAAATAAACTTTGTACTGTTACTGACATTTTCACTCAAGAAACCTATAACCCATCTGGTAAACCTTTCGCGCAATGATCGCTTCAAGAAACCTTCACATACCCAAAATTTTTTACTCGAAAATTGCTTGGTCGGTACCCATAAAAAGTTAATTTAAAAAAAAATGTTTGTTATATTCGTAATCAGGGGACCCTGGGGGATATGGAAAACATCGGTTTTTGAATTAAAAATAAAAAGTTCAAAACTGATGGAATTTGATGAATTAGCAGAGCAAAATAAAAATGCGACTGTCTACTTTAAATGATGTGACTAGAGTGATTTATTCAGAAATAATAAATCACAACGGTACGATTCTTATATGACCATATGATCAGTGAATAAATTATACTTCAACACTCCCATTTAATGAAATATCACTATCATAAGTAAATTCACTTAACAAAACAAAAAAAAAAATTCTTTTCAACAATCACTGTACAACTAACAAATTCACTAGTGCAGTGATACTTCCCATTCATTAAATTCAATTTTCTTTTAACATATGACAATGCATTCAATTCATAGCCCCGTGCTATATGTTTTCACAAAATTTGCATTGTTTTTCAATTCATCCTTTACAATGCATTCTTTCGCCATGTGACCAATTTCACCACATTTATGGCAACGATACTTGAAAGTGCTGGAAGCACACACCTTCTTGGATTGCACCACCAATGCACCATCAAAACTTTTCTTCTTACATAGTCTCGGTTCTTGTAAAAGCAAAGTTTTAACTGAATCTAACGTTAATTTGGCTGTAGAATTCTCGATCGCCATTACCAACGATTTGAACTCGTCCGGTAAGCCAGCTAACATCAATGATGCCACCACTTCTTCGTCCAATTTTAATTCCGTTCGTTTGACCTTCAGTGACGTCATCGTGATTTTATTGATGTAACTCTCAACTGTTTCACACTCGTTCAAACTTATTTGAACTAATTGTTTCAGCAATTCAATTTTACGGCATAAGCCACTGTCTTCAAATGCATTCTGAAGACTTTCCCAAGCCTCATAAGCTGTTGACGTATCAATTATGTAGGATAACACGCTTTCATGAACTAACAGATTAAGCTCTGACCACGCTTTTAAATCGATTTCTTTAGCATTATTTGAAGCGTCAGCTGCCAATTGCTCCTGAGTGCAAGTCCACAGTCCTTTAATAACAAGAAATGACTTGGCGTAAATCTTCCACGTGTCATAGTTCTCTCTGCCCATCAGCTTCTTTACACATCTATTGTTCGACAAATCATCGGTCGCCATGCCCTCGAAAAATTATTAATTTGCACAATCCATAAACAGAAGTCGTTTTCGATGAAATTCAATTTTCGTTTTGATGGTAGTGAAGTGACAATTTGTTTCGTACTGATTCACACGAACAAAAATTTATCCAAAAATATTCCAACTTCTTAACACCATCGACATCAACAAATTTAATTAAATGAATACACGATTAACAAAATGCACTTTCTGATATTTATGTTCCGTGTCCGACTTTTGTTTGCGTTCCTGGGCCCATAACCTGATGGAATTTGATGAATTAGCAGAGCAAAATAAAAATGCGACTGTCTACTTTAAATGATGTGACTAGAGTGATTTATTCAGAAATAATAAATCACAACGGTACGATTCTTATATGACCATATGATCAGTGAATAAATTATACTTCAACAAAAACGCTCCACCCTATATGAAACGAGTCCAACCTCATAGGTCATGAACGACCTTGAGACGAATTCAGTGTGTGTTGTATTAATGTATTTTACCAGCTGATAATGCTACATCTTATAATCCCTTCGCTGCAAATAGAATTTACGAATAGGAAATTAATGGCCTTTTAGGAAATTTCCCGGAAAATGATATATTTTTCGAATAGTTGGATAAATGCTCGCCCTTGAAAAACTTGACCCCAAAACATTACCATGGTGCAATATTGAAAGCAGTAGTTCCAACAACAGGTGGATAATTGAATTTATGTAAAAACCCCAAAACGCAAGGTCCTAGAGTGTAATCGTAAATGATCAAATCGACCTTAAACGAATTCGGGTAACTCAGCAATCTTTGAAGTCCTTGCGATCTTGACGCACCTTTTAATAAATTTTTAAAAGTTTTGTTCTGATTTCCACGCAAATGTTAGAATTACCTATGCAAGACACTGTGCCAAATGCGTATAAAGACAGAACAGAATGCATAGACGTTTCGTTGTGTAAGCCCACCAAATCAACAAAAATTTCTTTGTACATGTAATCGTATACTCCTTCCATATGAATGTAATGAACATTTTTGGGAGGATGAGGATCATTGTCCACGGATAACACGGTCAAGTTATGTCCATTCTCTGCCAAACCATTTATTAGGGCCGAATTCCTACACGTTACATTGAGGTAAAGAATTGGCCAAAAAGGCGAATTGTATGCAATTTACCAAATGTGATGACTTGGTGAAGCCACAACGAATAATGCTAAAATATTTGCACTATTTACCTTCACCACGACGATAGTTAATACGAGATAAAGCACAACGACTGATTTCAACATTGCGATTTCTGTTGCTGATACAATGACACTAAATAGAAAATTACTTAATACTTACCTTACCATAACAGATTATATCTCAAGTTTAAATTACGTTTTTGAACATTGCGTGATTAAGAACTTTAATAGTTTCATAATTTCTCAGCTCTTGCATGATTTTGCATATTTCGATATAATATTTTTAAGTAGAATTCATTGTGTAGACGCGTACGAAGAACGTAGTGCTTCGAAAAGGGGTCTATTGGGTGTACCACTACGTTAGTTTTTAGTTTTGAGGTTTAAACATGAAAAATCTGCAATAAAAATTTAGAGCCGCGTACAGTTTGAGTGATTTTTGGTTTTTCGCACATAGCTCGAGTAAATTTTTCCGATTTTCATGATTTTTTTTTGTTTGAAAGGTGTGGGCATGCCTGATAATTTTTGGAAGATTTTTTTTTGATTTTGAGCCTTTGTACTCAGCCAGGGCGCTAAAACTAAGTCTCTACTAGGCCCCAGCGTGTTTTTTTTTCCTGAAAGATAATCGAAAATCTGATAACGGGATTGAGTTTGGGAAAAATCAGTCGGAAACTTTCGAAGTCACTGCCAAAAAGGTGGTTAAAAACGTAGTTTTCAAGAGTCATATGAGAGGACAAGAGTAATCAATAATAAAGCGCTGCAGGTCAAACTTCCGAAACACGCTAATGTTTTTTTTAAGTATATTATACTATCTCCGGCACCAGATAAGCTAGAACAATAGTATTTATGCTTTGGAAAGCTGTAGGTGTTCCCTTTCTGAATCACATAATACTATTGTTCTAGCTTTTCTGGTGCCGAAGGTATCCGAAGAGGAGTCTGAAAAAGCAGAGTTCGTTATACGGAGGTTTTACTGTACCTTGCTCTAGAGATAAGCGAGATGCCCGATACTTCGAAAAACCCGACCCGAACCCTACCGAATTGTTTTTTTCGGGTTTATGGGTTTCGAAAATTTTGATCGGGTCGGGTTCGGTCCGGGCCAGGTTTAGAAACAGTTCGGGTTTCGAAAAATTTTATCAGGTCGGATTCGGTCCGGGTCGGGTTGTCGTATCATTTTATTCTGGTCCCGATCCTTTATTGACTTTTACAAAACTCGTCTAAATTTGATCATCTTATATTACACGAATTTTGTTTTAGTCTAAGGTCCGTGAAGAATGCAGACGTCGGCCCTTGAAATAATTTTTGTTTCGAAGTAATTTGGGTTGTGAGTTTCGAAAACCTTGAGTGTTTGGTTCGGTCCGGATCGGGTTTTGAAACAGTTCGGTTTTCGGGTTTCGAAAAATGTTATCGGGTCGGGTTCGGTCCGGGTCGGGTTTTGAAACAGTTCGGGTTTCGGGTTTCGAAAAATTTTATCGGGTCGGGTTTCGAAAAATGGTCGACCCGCTCATCTCTACTTGCTCTTAAGGGAAAACTGTTCGTATGCAAAATTTCTAATTTAAAAATAAATTCCTTGTAGCACCGATGGCGAAAATTTTGAAAACGAAATCATTGAATTCTGTTTTATTTTGATATATGAATTAGATGTTTATCGGAAACATTACACTGCAAGTTATTAAATTTCAAGTGGTTTCTTAGTGCTGGATTACCCGTGGGGGGGGGGGCGTCGCCACCTACGAATTTGTCGGCGTGTATGTATAGGACTGTCCTAAAGTCGACCGCACCTCGATTTTTTTTTTTGCTATGTTGCTGAGTAAATTGAGGGCAACTTTTTTGTCAAAGGGCTCTTCTAACTGATCAAGATCGGTTCTAAAATCGGCCCTAGTAGAAAAAAAGATTTTTTTAAAACATTTTTGATTTTTTTTTTAATTTTGGGCTTTTTTTTGGATATTTGGAGAGGTTTCCACCGTTTCTTCGGGCGTGTTTTTCAATATTGCCCTTTCGGCAATTTCCAATCCGATTTAATGTCGACGTAATTTCATACACTTAAGAGTCAAGGCAACATTTACTTAGATACGATCGAGTCTTTTTGCAACATCTATTCTGATGCTTACGGGTCCCTTGCATATGTTTTTTATAAAACAAAACATCTTTAAGAAGCTTCCATACGGCGGTTCAATAATTTGTTTTTACTTTTTTATAACCTTCAACAAAAATACAATTTTTAGGAGAGGGGGATCCTATAGTTTTATTTAATTTGACTGTGAACCTAACGCTTGAAATAAAGCTTAGTCTTCTTGGATAACACGCGAATTACGTTAATCTTTCAAAACTCTACTACTTTATTCAGAACTCTTTAGAAATGATTTGTTAAAAAATCTGTTATAAGTAGCTAATGATTTAATAGTAGATTATGCAACTGCATCCCGAACCGAAGGTGAGGGATGTAGGATAGGATAGGATAAGGTGGGTAGAAACTCTGACTAGATATTTCTTGCACCTAAGCCGCCAATGGGCCTGTTGTGCATTCATTCAGGTATTGGAGGTTGTTGCATTTTATTCGATTGAGGTAGTCAAGGACCGTTTTTGGTGAGTAGTTTTTTATTGATTTGGGCTTCGCTATAAAAGATCCGAAGTGTTTTGCTCGAGCCATGATAAATGCGGGACAATGACAAAGAAGATGTTCGGCTGTTTCTATGTCCCCGCAACGACTGCATAGAGGGCTGTTTGCTAGTCCAATCGTATGCATATGTTTATTAAGGGAGCAGTCAGGATGTCAGGATGCCAGTGATTCTCTTTACGTCACGTTTGGTGAATGAGAGGAGAACCTTGGTGTGTGTGTCATTTATTCGAATGCAGTTTTTGGCGTATCTTGCGTAATTGATGGAATCCCAGTATGAGGAGAAGGAGTTGCTCTTCCAGCGCGTTATTATGTAAAACAATGTTGCTGTAGATACGGGTACACTAGGTTCAGGACCAATAAAAGGTGAAGAAGAGGATCTTTTTGCTAGCTCGTCAGCTTGTTCGTTGCCGGCGATACCGCTATGTCCTGGAACCCAGACAAGCGCCCGCCACTTGACGTTGGGTGGAGAGTAATTGGATTGAATCCCTGCACTCTAAGACGAGTGAAGAGGTAAATTTATATCGCCCTAAAGATTTGATAGCTGATTGGCTGTCAGTACAGATGAAGATTCGCTGATCTTCTGGTATTTTTTCCAGTGTAGATAACATTATGTTAACACAACCTAGAATACCTGATATCTCTGATTGGAATATTGTTAGAAAATTACCTAGAGGTAAGATTCCGGCTTCATTGAGTTCCGGGCAGTAAAAACCTGCTCCAGCGATTCCATTGGATAAGGAACCGTCCGTAAACCAAGACAGACGATTGCCGGGTGGAATAGGTGAGTCGCTGGTCGACCACTCGTTACGATTGGGAAGGCTAATCGAGAATGATTTTTCAAATCTGTAAATGGGGATTATTGAGTCGCATGGCATTTCAATTTTAGGATAGATTTTTGTCATTTGTTTTCAAATTTAGTTAAGGCTGAAGAGTGGGCTATCGCCTCAATAAAGATATGCAGAGGTTCTATATTGAGTAAAACTTCGAGGGCAGCTGTTGGGTCTGTACTCATAGCGCCCGTTATTCCTATTAGGGCTAGTCTCTGTAATTGTGCGAGCTTAAGGCGAGTTGTGGTTAAATTACATCTTGGCCACCAAACAATAGCTGCGTAGCTAAGACGTGGTCTGATGATGGAAGTGTATATCCATCTAAGAACTTTCGGGCTCAGACCCCAAGTGAGCCCGAAGGCTCTTCTGCAGTGCCATAAAGATCCGGTAGCTTTTTCGATAGCGTTTTTAAGATGAAGAGCGAACTTGACTTTGGAGTCCACTGTTAGTCCTAGAACTTTGACAGAGTCAGACCGAGAAATACTCTTTCTGAAGAACACAGGTGACTGAAAATTACGGATTTTGTCTCGTTTTATCCAGGTTCGCCGTCTGTTCGATTGAGTTACACCAGCTCTCTACTAGCTTTGATGTTGTTTGCATGAAATCGCATATTGTGGAAGTAAATAGACCTACGATGAGGATTGTTAAGTCATCCGCGAAGCACTGCGCGTGATAACCAGCGTCATTTAATAGTGATAAGAGATTATCTTTGATAAGGCATTCCATCTTGGGGACACCCTTTGCTCACTTGGACGCTGATTTTGGTGAATCCTAGGTATGAGGAGACAATTCTAGTTCGAAGCATAGCAATAATCCACCCTATTATTGTTTCATTTATCCCGTGAGCTCTACATACTTTCGCTCCGTCGATATCTATGAAGCAGCCGAGTACTTCACAATTTTGATTAAAGGCTTTATCAATTTTGCTGATCATACGATGAAGAGCGGTCTCGGCAGATTTCTTGGGTTGGTAGGCGTATTGTTTTGGGTGTATGGTGAATGTTTGTAGGATTCCGTCTCTCAAGTTGCGATCAATTAATTTTTCAAGTGTTTTCACAATAAAGGAAAGGCTAATAGGTCTGAATGATTTTGCGAGGTGGTAGATGGTGAGGGATGTAATCCACCGAGTGGATACACAAATTATTCCGCAGTTGCATATGCTATTTTATTCATCAAAGCAACAAATCAACGAAACAAACGAAAAATGAAAATATAAATATAAAAATGAATGTATAATTTAGCTCCCAAGGGAAGCACTGCGGTGAACAATGACAGTTAACCAAAAGTTACCACTGAAAGGTAATGTGAGGATTTTTGGGCTAGGACCGCCTAAGAGATTTTGGGATTTTTGTACGTAACTCTTACAATTTTCAATTTTTTTTAGTCGACAAGTGCAGGGGCCTTTGGGCTTTTGGGGGGACTAATAACGAGTCTCTGCCAGAATCCTACGTGTTTTTTGCACATAACTCGAGTAAATATTTTCCGAATATCATAAATAATCGACAGGTCTATGAAATCTCAACAATTTATGGAAGAAATTTTTTTGAGTTTGGGTCCTTGCACTTAGCTAACATAGTACGGTCGTGTTCTTTTAAAACTACTTCACGCCTTCACTACTCAACTAATTGATTATAAAAAATAAAACTTGAGGTGTAGGTTGATTGATTGTGGTGTTTAAAACGTCGAAATAATCGAAAAAATAGCGAAAGCAATGGACCTACACCTCACAACAAATTCCAAAGTAAAACCATAAACAAAATATCCAAAATCATGTCATGTGCTTCCTGTTTTTGATTTACAAACACACACGCAGACGCAGGTCGGTGCAAAGGGGTGATCACTACAAGCCTTGTTTGCCTTTTCATATGAGACTCAGTCGAAGTGACTACCACGGCCTATCTTTGGGAATTTAATTCCTTAAAATTCTTTAAAAATTCAAAAATTCTCAAATTAAACATTTTAAGAATTTTTGACAACTTTTAGGAATTTTTTCAGAATTTTATGGGATTTTTTAAGAATTTTATGGAATTTTTAGGAATTAAATTCTCAAAAGTAGGCCCTGGTGAAGTGGACAAGCCCTCGTCAAAACATCATACGTTAGTTACTGGTTTCCATTGGCACTTGTATGAAAAACGACTTTTTTGGCTCGTGGTCGATAATTTTTCTTGAAATTTTGCAGGGAGCTTCATCTGGAGATTCTACGATATCTGAGATTTTAAAAAGGGGGGGGGGGGGTACCGCCCTTGTTTGAACGCCAAAGCTCTTAGAAGGCGCTATTTCAAAGCATTTTTTGTATGTGTTTGTATGTGTAATGTGTATGGTAGACATTTTGTACTTATGAGACAAAGGTTGATTGTTCGAAATAGATGTTTCGCGTCAAAGGGAAAGTTGTTGGGTTGGGTGTGCAATGTATCAGGGTGACCAAATAGCGGAAAATAGGCGGGGCCTCAAAGATAAACTGAAGTTGAGGGGGTCGTTTTCAACCATGGGAGTAGTAGCCGGCGCAGTTCCGTTTAGCGGCAGCGGCTCGAAACAAATTCTATATATAATTCCTAAAAGCAACTTTCCTACTTCCAAAAGAACTGATATCACAACAAAAACCTCTTTAAAATGTGACGCAAGTCCTCGTCTCTTCTTCCAAAACAACTGATATCAATTTGGGTTACGCTTACAGCTTCGAAACGCAAAAAATTCTTTTGAAATATTTTCACATTTGCATACGCGCCACAAATGCCGGACCCTGGTAAAATTCAAGTTTAGGGGGTAGTGTAGGAGGGAGGGGGGAGGTGGTGTGGGTGGTAGAGTCCGACCCCCTGATCATTTATCTGAAGTCAGTAGGTGGCGCTCGTGTCGGGTTTGGGCGTGGCATTTGTTTGAATTTGTGCAAATTTCAATTTTCGTATGATTGAAATAGACATCCTTTTGGAAAAATAACAGTTTAGTGGGTGGAAATGACTTGGAACCAGTCCCCCATCAATAAGGAGTTGTCAATTGGTGGTGGTCACCCAAGGAAGGGGGCGGGGGGAAGGAGGGTTTTCAAAAAAAAATCCTTTTTTTCAGTATTAGAAAATGTTGCAAAAGTATAGGGAAGAGGAGGAGAAGTATATTGGGAGCTTTAAAGAGCCCATACAAAGCAAAATGAGCGCTTTAAAGAGCCGATATGAAACAAGATGAGCGCTTTAAAGAGCCCGTACTAAACGAAATGAGGGCTTTAAAGAGCCCATACGAAACGAAATGAGCGCTTTAAAGAACCCATACGAAACGAAATAGAACGTTTTATTTACAAACAACGTTAAGACTTCATTCGCTCTGGATTCCGGAAAAAATCGTACCTTGTACACTTCATTATAAATTTTTAAAGCGCTCATTTGGTTTCGTATGGGCTCTTTAAAGCGCTCATTTTACGAAATGCTACGAAAGCGAATTACGTTGGGTTTTAAAAAATGTTAGGTAACCGACTGATGATCCCTTTTACGAAATGATACGTAAGCGACTGATGATCCCTTTTACGAAATGCTACGAAAGCGAATTATGTTGCGCTTTAAAAAATGCGAGGTAACCGACTGATGATCCCTTTTACGAAATGTTACGTAAGCGATTTCCCCTTTCACGAAATACTACGAATGTGTATACAATGTTCGTCCAATTTGCACACAATGTGTACACATTGTGGGCAAATTGTGTACACATTGTGGGCAAATTGTGTACACATTGTGTGCAAATTGGATGCACATTGTATACACATTGTGTGCACATTGTGTGCACATTGCGCTTTAAAAATTTATAATAAAGTGTACGAGGTGAACAATTGATATTCTAGATTTTTTCCAGAATCCAGAGCGAATGAAGTCTTAACGTTGTTTGTAAATAAAACGTTCTATTGCGTTTCGTATGGGTTCTTTAAAACGCTCATTTCGTTTCGTATGGACTCTTTAAAGCCCTCATTTCGTTTAGTATGGACTCTTTAAAGCTCTAAAGGACCTGCGTCACATTTTCCTTTATTAAAAGGGGTTTCGTTGTGATAGTGATATGAAGAACATTGCTATAGTGTAACGTTAGACACGAACGAGCAATGGCGAGTGTATGTGCCCTATGTAAAAGATAGTAATGTGTGTATAACATGACCGTAATTATATTCGTAATCTTGATGGCCGGATGGATTAGAACTTGGAGAGTTACATAAACTTAGTTTTTTTTATCAAAGTTCAAAATACATAAAAAATTTAGCTCCCCTGCGTTTGTACACATTAAGGTATATGTTTTAGAGCTTCTAAGGAGATCTATAGAATATGTTATTTGTCTAATTATAATCTGTCACGCCCTCAATCGCTTGTTTATGAGTGTGCTCTTACGTCCCCCATGCGCATTCATTGTTGTAAGCTTTGTTCGCACTTAAAAAATCGTAATGGTTTAGGAAAGGGTGGAAGTGATGGAAGACTTTCCCACCGTTCTTTGGTCGTCAGTTCATTTTTTTCCTATTTTTATGCTGAAACTAGAGTATAAAGGTGTAGTTACATTGAACGCGATTTATTCGCATCGCACACAACTTAATTCAACATTTTTGTGCAGTGGATGAAACCGCCAAAAGTTTCGAACCACTTCTTGGCAATTGTTTATATCCACTCAGAGATGTCGACTTCTTACATTATACACTTCACAATGTCTGTTCGTGTCGTGTCAAAACCAAAACTTTTGGGGAGAAAACGTCAATAAAAAAATTTTGTGAAACTTTTTCGTGATACTCCTCAAAGAATCTAATTGAGAAAAGACAACTGAATTGTTTTATGATAAATCAACGAATCGGATATCAGTTACAATGAACCGTGGTGATGGTTTGGTGAGACGAATCAAAAGTCGTCCTGATGCCGAGGGAAACAGTTCAGCTGGCAATGAAGAAAACGATAATAGTCCCGATCGGGAAGAAGATTTAGAAGACAATGATTCGAAAGAAACACGATTGACATTAATGGAAGAGGTGCTGTTGTTAGGACTCAAAGACAAAGAGGTACGAATATTAGAAAGTTAACGAAAAATTGATTTTATTGCAACGTAGATGTGTGTATAGTTGATGAGGGTCAAGGTGGAGATGTTTATGATGTTTGCATTTCTTTGTCATGACCTCACATGCTTACATCCAAATTTTATTCAAAACAAACATAAAAAGTTTCGTTGATTGCGTTCGAGTGTAGCGAATTTTGTCCAAAATGAATTGTCTGGTTTGTGATGCTACAAAATATCTACACAGTTTTAAGTTCGATTTGTGTAACGAATGACTCATTACACCCGAAAATCGTCAACGATCTCATGTAATCGCGTACTGTTACTAGATAAGAAAATCAACATTTTCCCGTTTCGTTGGCACATTAGCCGTTAGTTTGATAAGAATTGTTGGTGTTTTTCGTTAGCGTGCAGACGCACAAATTTCCAAGGCAATAAGAAATGATTTGATTACAGGGATACACATCGTTTTGGAACGACTGCATTTCAAGTGGATTGCGTGGATGTATTCTAATTGAGTTGGGCATAAGAGGACGCGTTGAGTTGGAACGAGCAGGAATGAGAAGAAAAGGACTAACATCTAGGTAAGATATCAGACATAAGATTCACTCTGTTTCTGTTGAAATTGCAATATCGCAGTCCGCTTGTCTAGCGTGTACCTCTATCTAATCAACTGTTAGTGCTAGAGTTCAAGTAGCTGCGAGATGTAGATGATGCTTGAGAACTCGTCCCGAAAATTCAAATTTACTTACAGAGAGGTCAGCGACTTCCAAAAATCGTGTGACAACATTTTTTAAAATCAAAGATTTTTTGAGATTTTCGTTAAATTTTACGTAACACTAAGCTGACAAGACTAAAAATTGCGAAAAAGGAGATTTTTTAAAGATTTTTTTAGCTCAACATGATTTTTAAGAGTCGCTTACCCCTGAGCCGCATAACTCACTTTTCGGACGAAACTATGTGTCTGTAAATGCGGCGGCTCTGGGATTTTTTAGGTTTGATAGGGATTTTTTGACGAAACGTTTGAGATTTTTAGAGATTTAAAAAGATGTAAAAGAATGTTTCAAAGATTTGTTGTGAAATTGGGAAAATCGGGAAAATTTTCCCAAAAGTCAAATATTTATTTCGACGGTTTTTTTTGCTATTTACACAAAAATGAATCGAAGACAATGCTTCGAGATGTCTATACACTAAGGGGTCGTGCATATATTACGTCACACTCAGAGGGGGAAGGGGGGTCACTGAAAACGTGACGGAATCGGACGGGGGGATGGGGGTGTCTACATGGAACGTGACGTCACGTTTTGTTCCAATAAAAAGGAAAAATTTTTATTAGACATTTAAAACATAAACTTCGCGGACCCGTAGGAAACCGATTCTGGTTGCATCGGGTTTTTTTCAAGAAAACCAAAAATTACTAAAATGACCCTCGCCGAACGGCTTCTGAACACATATTTCCAGGTAGGGGGGGAGGGCCGAAAATGTGACGTCATAGGGGGGGGGGGGGTAAGTCAAACGTGATGCAGCGTGACATGGGAGAGGGGGGAATAAAAAAATCGAGAAAAAAGTATAAATGATTTAAAGACTTCCTCACATTTAAACACTCGTTAAATAATCTGTACATCTTTTGCGCGGCTATCTTGCATAAATAGTACATTACTGTGGGGGGTGCGGAAGTGAGTCATTACATGAGGGATCAATTTTGAGAAATGAGCCAAACTCAAGAGGGTGTTTTTAAGCAAAAAGCTTTGAAAACTGTTTTTTGACGAGTGTAGATTTTGTATCCCGAGCCGAAGGCGAGGTATACAACTGCACGAGTCAAAACCGTGTTTTTAAAGCGAGTTACTTAAAAATACATGAATGAGTTTGCGAGTGTCACGAAATGATCCTCAATGGATGACTTACTAAGCACTCCCCACTGTATGCTATTTTAATCGGTGTCCCATCCGAAAACGCGTCATTACATGCAGATATACATGTAATGAGAAGTTTTCCTAACATACCAGTAATGAATAATTTCCGTTAGGTGCACATTTACATGTAATGACAAGTTTTCGGTGGGACATCGATTAAAAGTTGTTACCGAAAATAAAAATTCGCTCCAGTAGCTACTTTCATTCCAATATTTCCAAAAAGTACATACAAAGTGGTACTCAAATTTCTGCTAGTCATTACCAAACGACTTCATGTTTTGTGACATCATATCACAGGCAATTCGTATAAAAAATCACATTGTGTATCAAGTTGATATGTGACATATTTTTTATCAATGAACCCTTGGACGATGTGTCATTCTACAATTAAAACAGGGCCAATTGTATACCTCGTTTCTTTTTTAATTTATTTTGCTTTGCTGATAAGCGCTCATGAGTTCCATTACGTTCTGAATAAATTTTTATGTGGTTCTTAGAGATAACAAAAAATTTACTATTTGAAAAAATATGTTTGAATAAAGTAATTTGGTCCACAATCGTATGTAGAAGACATAAATAATGAATTTAAATAAATAATGCAAATGAGAAGTTCCACGGTATAGTTGGATAAAATGTAACGTAGGAAACGGTCATATCACTGTTTTCTGAATGAGATACAGCCTTACAATCTTCTAGAAAGTTGTTGGCCATTTGCGATTTAGGGGTCATTCATAAAGTATGTCACGCCGAGGCGGGGAGGGAAGATTCGGACTTGCGTGACAGGTTGTGACAGGGGGGAGGGGTGGGGGGTCTAAGTCAGTGTGACGTCACATTGAAAAGTCGTATGAAATTATCAACCACATGAAATTTGTACATTAAGAGTTCGAGAGAAGAATGGCACCTTTGAGTCGGGATCGATGACTAATCACCAGAAGCTCGGTTCCCATTTAAACGAAAAGGGTGAGACCATTGACGCAGAGCTAGAAACGAAAAACTTCGAGGCCGCCGGAAGAATATTGGAAGAAATTTGGTCCGAAACAGTGATTGATGGTCATCCTACTATTGTGCAGTACATATCGCGAGAAGAAAGCGAAATCGATGAAATAGAACCAATGTCAGCTGTTTGCATGACAAAACATGTTAGAGAAAGTCATTACTTTCTGCAAGTTGTGAAGTGGTCAGACCGAAGCTGCTGTAGTGAACCGAGAAGCAGCTACTTTCAAACAATGAAACAATTTGTTCATGCGCCAATGTGTATCGGAGAGGGTGCATCACTGACCGACGAAACTGAAAAAAAAAATTTCCTCTCTATTCTTGCGACTGGCCCCAAGAGACGATGAGTTTCAAGTTGGAACGGTGCGATAGGTACCTTTCGACCAGTGCTGTCCGTCCTTGGGGTAAAAGAGAGAACTTGCGAAGCCTGTGGAATTTATCATGGTACAAAAAAAAAAGCCTCAAGAGACATATCGTCAACTGCGCTGGCAAGAGAACGAATAAAAAAAACGACAATAGAAACAGTCATTACGTCCAGGCCGAAGCGAATAGCAGCTATCCGTCAGAGAGAAAAAATGGGGATATGGAAATCGGGGTTAAACGCTGAATAATTCTTCTAATTTTTGCTGTTTCATTTTGTGACATCGCTACAGCCTACTGCTTTCACTTAAATCACTTTTTGGTACCAGGCTGTGTTTCGGACTTGGATGTAGTGACACCACTCTTATACTAATGCCCGATTCTCACAAATAAGAAAACTTGACGTTTTCGGACTTTTTATGGCTTTTCGCTGTTTTTAAATATTTTTTCCTGTTACGTCACAAATCGAGGGGGGTGGTCTTGCGTGACATACTTTATGAACGACCTCTTAGTGGGAAAAAATGTTAAAGTCGTAAAAATCGCGGTGTGTACTTAATGAGATCCGAGTGTTCCAAATGCTGCCGGATATTGATCGGATCATAACTAGAAATAATCTCCAGAGCATTCCCGTAGCCCAACTAGGAATGGGTCACAGATTTACTCTGCAGGGACCGGATTTGACTTGAAAGTATGGCAGCAAGATTACTGATTATTACGGGTTGAATCGGTACATTTGATTTGTGAACACACTGAACATGTGATAGCCCTAGATTCTTCAAACTGAGACGCAGACTGCTGCGGAATACTTTGTGCTGCCATTCGAGATTTTCGAACTTGAATTTTCACTTCCAGACATCACTAGTCTAGTTTTAAGCTATCTACAACGTAGTCGTTAATTTCTTTGCAGCTATGACAATATTGTAGATGGGATATTGTAGAAATACACTTAACTGACTTTACTGAACAGCTGCATGACGTTTAAAATGACATAAAAGTTGTTGAATCAACTGTTCAACTATGTGACAACTATTTACGTAACTAAGGCCTCTACGTGGCGGCGCACCCGTTACTTTATTTAATTAATTGAATTCACGACGCAACGCAATATTTGAGAAATAATTCTCGTCATCATACGGTGTGTTGAAATTATTTCATGATGAAAACGCAACAACTCGATCGCCCGCCAAAGCAGATTTAAGAGTCTTATGAAATATACTAAATGTACGAAGTAACAAAAGGTTACTACAAACAACTTTATTGTAACATGGAGTAGATCGTGGAGGGTTTTTTTTCCCTGAAAGGTAGGGCCGTTTAAGTGGTTTTTGATCTTTTGTTCATAACTCGAGTAAATATTTTCTGATTTTCATAAATTTTTTTTGTTTGAAAGATCTGGGCATGGCTGACAATTTGTAGAAGAGACTTTTGATTTTGAGCCCTTGGACTTAACTAGGGCAATAAAAACGAGTCTCTGCTAGCGCCCTACAATCTTTTTGTACATAACTCGAGTATATAATAATCTCTTCCGATTTTCAAAAAAAAATTTTAATCGGAAGGTGTAGGAATGTCTCACATTTTATGGAAGAAAGTTTTTTGATAAGATGCCCTTGGACTCAGCCAGCACCCTGAAACTAGGGCCAATATGTTTTTGTTTACATAAATCGGGCAAATGTTAACCGATTTTGTTGATTCTTTTTCTATGTGAGGGAACCGTGTGTGTGCCGAATTATGTTCATAAACAAATTTGGACCTGTGCTTGGGGCTCTGGTCAGCCCTAAGGTCAGCCCTAACCAAAAAACAATTTTTTTGCCATGTTACAGAGCAGATTGAAGGAAATATTTTTGTCTACGGAAGTATGTATCATTTTCTTATGGCCCTAGGTCGGTCCTAAGGTCGGCCCTTAACAAAAAAATTGTTTTTTGCTAGGTTGTAGAGAAAATTGAGGCGAACATTTTTGTATATTTGGAGATCAATTTTGTGCTTTCGGGAGGGTTCTTTTACACCGTTTCTTCGGACGAGTTCTTCAATATTGCCCTATCGGCAATTTCCAATATAACTTAATGTGGACGTAGTTTCATACACTTTAAGAGTTAAGGCAATATTTACTTAAATACGTTCGAGTCTTTTCGTAACATCAACTCTGTTTGCCACATCTATTCTGATACGTACGGGTCCCTTCATATGTTTTCGTCTATATTTGCTCCAATATGCAAAATGGAGATTTACTGTGGAAGGCAAAGTTGTACAAAATAAAATTTTAGAGAACGCGGGTTTCAGGATATTTCCATATTTCCACATTTCAGATATTTCCACTACTAGAATTGGGCGGGATGACTAATATCTCTAGAACTATGGCGGTTAGAATGTTGCTTCCAAAAACAAAGTCGTAGAAAATAAAATTTTAGAGAACACATGCTTCAGGATTTGGGAAAACTGGCCCAATTCTGTAATTGAAAGGGATGGCTTATATCTCTAGAACTGTTGCAGTTAGATAGTTGCTTCCAAAGACAAAGTTTTAGAGAATAAAATTTGAGAGAACACTTGTTTCAGGGTTTTAGGTGCTCAATCCTAAGATATGACCATTTCGAGAATTGGGAAGTATTACTTGTATCTCCACAAAAATGCTTCCAAAGGCAAATTTGGTGAGATTTACATTTTAGAGAAAGTAGTTTCCGGATTTTTTGGAGAAACTACGTTGGTTTTTTTTTGTGATATGGTGCAGGGGAGAACATTTCGGCTAACGAAATCAATGGTCTGAGATGTCATAAGACGTACTTCGGTAGGGCCTTTGACATTTCCTTGGATAATTTCTGTGGATCTTATAAATTCTTATATTTCGAAAAGAACATAAAAGATTGACTTGATTCTCAGTTCTATTTAGAAAGGTTTGAGTCCTTTTGCAACATCTATTCTGTTTGCCATATCTATTCTAATACGTAGGGGTCTTATGTTTTCTAAGTTCGGTTTGATTGAATCTATAAAATCTCCTTCTTAACTTATCACTAGGCCGAACACTGGAATATGGTATTCATTATTTGTGATTTTATTGCAGAATTTGTGATTATATCGTAAAATTTTGGGATAATGTCTCATTGTCAACTTCAGATTCTGTGTGGAATTTGTATGGAAAAAAACGTAGATCAGTCTTTTTGGGATTCTATAAAAAGCAAATCTTTTAGTTTCAAGCTTTTTATTTTCCACATTAACGAGTCAATTAAAAAAAAACGAAAAGAAACATTTTTTTTATGTACAAGAAGAGAAATAAGCTTGCGCACCTTTTCTATTTCTCTTTCATCTCCCTTTTCACGTATTCGCTTCTATTTTGTTATTATTCTGTTTTGTTTGTTGTTTTACTGACAATGTGCCATCATGTAATGGATCATTTTCGTAGGGGGTATATTGACATGTAATGGTCAGCTTTCGCATGGTGTAGGTAGTAAATTGCGTTACGTTGTAAGTTACGATTACCTACGTTACAATAGTAAATCACTTTTTCCCTCTTTAGAACTATTGTAACGTTTCATTAAAGCGTGATAGTTCCACTTTTTTAGTTTTTTGCAGAAGTGGAACTATCGAAACGCTTTATGAAAAGTTATGGTAGAATTTTTTTAAAGATGGAAAAAAACAAACTGATAAATTGGTAACTATTGTAACTAATGACATACAAAAAAAATTTTACCCGAAAAAAAATTTTCTCAGAAAACAAAATTTTCTTAGAAAAAAAAATTGTCTCCGAAAAAAATGTTTCTGCAGAAAAATAAGTGGTTTTCCAAAAAACAGTCTCAAAAAAAAAAAAAAAATTTCTCCAAAAAAATTTCTACGAAAAATTTTCTCAAAAAAAAAAAATTTTTCTCCGAAAAACTTTTCTTCAAAAAAAATTTTCTCCAAAAAATTTTTTCCTTAAAAAAATAATGTTTCTCCTAAAAAAATTTTTCTCCAAAATATTTTCTCCGAAAAAAATTTTTCTCCAAAAAAAATTTTCTCCAAAACAAATTTTCTCCAAAAAATGTTTTCCTTCTTGAGATGGATACCTTTCATTTGATATCCCATTTACCACGATCTGACCACTACCGGCCGAGATATAGCCGAAGAAGTGCTCCCGTTGGTGGATTTTCATATATGGGGGTTGTACGAAAACTCTGAAGGCCCATAACTCAGTTCCAAGATTTTCGGGGCAGCCTTCGGCTGAATTTTCCATTTGGAACCGAAACTGAACTTCCCAAAAAATTTTAAGTAAATCACTCGGGCGATTCTCGAGAACAAAAAGTGGATTTTTACCATTTTTATATGGAAATTGGTCATCTTTGATTGGCGATATCTCGGCTCGTTTTCAACCGATTTTGATGATACAAAGTGCGTTGGAATCAGGATAGGAAGTAGTTGTTATAATTATAAATAATTTGAAAGGGGGGAGGGGGCCGGGGGAAAACTCCAAAGTTCGCCCATACATCGTGTCTTGTCCCAAAGGTTTTTGTATGGAGTTTTTTGGGTTTGTGGACGTTTTTTTTGGGGGGTTTGGGGACTGGCAGTCTTTGACAAAAAATTAACACAAATTGAAGCAAAAGTGAAAGGCTACATGTTTAGTAGTGTCGGCAAGTTACGTAAAATTTATGTGGATTACGTAATCGGCTTTAATTGTATATGTGTTGGTTTACGATATGAATGTTATACACTAATTACGTATTTTCTCTTTTTTTCACTTGATGGTTACGTAAAACATAATCTATATATTATTATGTCATTGATTGTAACGTAAGTGTTTTGTTTACGTTTAACCGCGATACGATTTTTTCATTTCACAGGAAAGTAGTATTGAAATCAGAGACACCAACCGGCGATGTTTTGTTGGACGAAGCCTTAAAACACATAAAAGAAACTGATCCACCAGAAACTGTTCAAAGTTGGATTGAATATTTGAGCGGCGAAACTTGGAATCCACTGAAATTGAGGTATCAACTGAAAAATGTGCGTGAACGTCTTGCCAAAAATCTGGTTGAGAAAGGTGTTTTAACAACAGAAAAACAGAATTTCTTGTTATTCGACATGACCACACATCCACTAAATGATAACGTGATCAAATGCCGACTGGTGAAGAAAGTTAGCTAATCGATCAGACATTTTTGCCCCCCAAAAAATGCAATAAAACGATTTTTTTTTCAGATTCAAGACTCTGTATTATCGAAATGGGTCAATGACCCTCAACGCATGGACAAACGTATGTTGGCGTTGATATTTCTTGCTCATGCTAGTGATGTATTGGAAAATGCTTTTGCGCCATTGAACGATGATGATTACGAGCTGGCAATGAGGCGGGTTCGTGACCTTTTGGATTTAGACTTTGAAACTGAATCGGGAAAGCCAAACACAAATGAAATCATTTGGGCGGTTTTTATGGCTTTTACAAAGTAAACAAATGTTTGGTAAGTTCATGAAGGAATGCAAAAGTTTCCCTTGACCCACTTTTTGTTTGCATCAATTAGTTTGAAACAGTTGCAAGAGTTCAATGGGAAACCATCGTTTTATATTTATCATTCGAGTCTTGACATCATAATTTTTGTTCGCTCCAGTCATATTTTCAATAATAAGATTTCTAAGAAGTCGATAAAATTTTCATATGCAATTTTTGAATTGGCACATCACGAGTTAACGCTTAATGACCATATAATGAACTGATTACTCGTCTTATCTTTTAGCCATAAATTAATTTTCTATATCGCTTTTAGTGCTGTTAATACCACACCTACATTTTATTGTTGCTGTGTTCTATTCAACAGGTGCCTGTCATCAGCCTTATTCAATGTAAGGGTTCGAAATAAGTTGATGTTTTTGTTTGTCTTATTATGAAAGACCAAGAGGTAATTACGACAGATTGTGCTATCCTACTTAATTGTACCTAGACGAGTATTATTATTTCACACAACCATTCACTGTTGATCTGCGTTAGATGCAGAGAAATAATAAGTTGATACGCCTGCGGGAAGATAAAATGAACAGAAAGAATGATAGGTGGTTTATATAGGAGAGAATAGAACCGATTTGTTTGTATTTTTGAGAGAATCCTCTACTATAGAAACCAGCTGTCATTCAAGCGCTCGTTTCAACAGCCCTACCAACTTGTCATTTCTCTGGTTGGATGATGTTTGCCGGGAGGTTGGTAATGCCACATGTTCGGCGACCTGATGGTGACATCTATTGTCGATTCAGACATCACGTTCACGTTCACGTTCAGGTCTTTCACGTTCACGTTCAGGTCTTTCACGTTCACGTTCAGGTCTTTCACGTTCGTGTTTGTTCTATTGACTGTTTAACCGACTCAGTTATGATTCGCCCGCTGACTTTGTAGTAGGCATTGTCAAACTTTTCCATCGGAATCTTGACGTTGCCTCCAAAGGCCAGTTAATTCAGCTGATTTTCTGCACGGAAACTGATCAGGCTAAACAGTCAATTTGTTTCTCTTCATTAGTGCCATATGTTCTTAGCTAGTGGTACTGGCGTAATGTAAAGGTATTCCCTCCAACTTCTTGTGTTGATAAGCCAAGCTCGTGCATTGTTAATCATTGAGAGTAATGTCACTCTACTAAATTTCAACTAAAAAAACGTATATACCGGGGATCTAGCCTGGATCCTCTTCGCAGCTTTAAAACTGATCAGTACTGATCCCTATTAGTTTTGCAACCAGAGCCTAAAATAACAAATATTGGAGGGGGAAAAGGACACCGGACGCCCACTGAAGTCCTCCAACGCCCTTCTCGTCCTCCCCAGCCTCTTTTTACAAACTCGATGAAGAATACAAAATCGTATAAAAAAACCAATGAATGTGGAGAATGATCGTCCAATTGAAAACTTCTTGGTGCTTCCTTAGTTGCGACACCAATAGGGTGGGTTCACTACATCGTAGAACAAGTAACCTGAAAACTGTGCAGCGATTAGTTAGCGACAGCTACTTTATATTTTCACCCTTCCTGGTGAATTATCAGTGATTCATTGATGAATGATCGGTGATTACCCGGTGAATCATCAGTGATTCCACGGTGAATCATCAGTGATTCCCAGGTGAATCATCAGTGATTCCCCGGTGAATCATCAGTGATTCCCCGGTGAATCATCAGTGATTCCCCGGTGAATCATCAGTGATTCCCCGGTGAATCATCAGTGATTCCCCGGTGAATCATCAGTGATTCCCCGGTGAATCATCAGTGATTCCCCGGTGAATCATCAGTGATTCCTCGGTGAATCATCAGTGATTCCCCGGTGAATCATCAGTGATTCCCCGGTGAATCATCAGTGATTCCCCGGTGAATCATCAGTGATTCCCCGGTGAATCATCAGTGATTCCCCGGTGAATCATCAGTGATTCCCCGGTGAATCATCAGTGATTCCCCGGTGAATCATCAGTGATTCCCCGGTGAATCATCAGTGATTCCCCGGTGAATCATCAGTGATTCCCCGGTGAATCATCAGTGATTCCCCGGTGAATCATCAGTGATTCCACGGTGAATCATCGGTGATTCCCTGGTTTCAAAATTAACTTCTTTGACTACACTCTGTCGCCACTTTCCTATACCAATGACAATGGTTTATTAATTGTATCGTAACAGCATCTTTTGCCAGGTGTTCAAATAGTGTAGTATCTAGAATACCGGGAAGTTTTTCGGCTGAAAAACGGGTTCCGGGAAATCCACTTGAAACCAGGTAATAAATTACAATTGAGAGGAAAGGAGAACAATGAAGAAGTAGTTTGCAAACAGTAAACGGCTGAAAAACGGGAAATAACTGAAAAGCGAGAAATGATTCAGAAAGGCGAAGTAGATTCTCCATACTATGTTTGAGTTCGAAATCTCGAAAAATTTAGCTACGCTCGCGATTTCTTCAAATAAAGTATTCGTGGGTCCATGCCATAGTCTAAATTTTTTTTCGCTCCCTACGGTCGCGCTTATTTACTCCTTCACACTGTGCTTGAGTTTGAAATCTTAAAAAAATTTGCTTACCGTTTTTTTCACAATTTTTTCGCAAACTACGGTCGCACACATATGTTCCCTAAGTAAGGGAATAAATATACATACTAGTTGTAGTAATGCACAAAATGAAATCACGCATTTTTTATATCTATTCCGACATATAGAGAGTATGGTAATTTTTAAATATTCACCGGGTAAATTTTGCTCGATTTTCGGAAATTGACTCACGCCAGCTGTTTCTACATTTATACAAAGAAGGAGAGGCGATTCCACCCTGCTAATTTGGACTTTTGTAAGAAATGCGATTTTGTTAAAAAAAAAAAATTAGAAGTGAAACAATAGTATGAAGTGAAGAGGGTCAAATGTTTTATATTAATAAATTCGCCCATTTTGGTCTTGAAAATTACGCTCTTTCTGTGAAGGTGCTCCCCAGTGGAAATTGCTTACTTTAGGCTCTGTTTGCAACTGATCAGCACTGGCCAGTACTGATCCGTATCAGTTTTGGAACTGATTAGTACTAATCATTTTAGAACTGTTACGTGTCAGATACTGATCAATACCGATCAGTTTCAAAACTGATCTCAAACAGTACTTACCAATCCCAAAAACGGATACGAATCAGTACTGATCAATTTCAAAACTGATCTGAAACAGTACTAATCAGTTTGAAAACTGATACGCATCAGTACTGATCAGTTTCAAAACTGATCTGAAAGACTCTTATAACTCTTATAAAAACTTACAACTTAAAACGTGAGCATAAAAGTCATAGCTATATGTTTATGTTATAAATTTAGCTTTGCCCAGACTCTCTATTAAACAAAACAATATCTATGACGCGTCATATGTCTGACGTCATTATTGTTTTTGTGATGTCATTGTGACTATGCACAGACGAACGGACGGACGGACGGACGGATAGGAAGGGTGAAAATATAAAGTAGCTATCGTTACTTAATAATGGCGTTATCCAGTCAGAGACAACAATCTCTCGTTAAATAGTTTTTATCGTAGAGGAAGAATTTTGCATCCGAATGTTCTTCTACCTGATCACACTTTTACCTGATTTTACTTGAACTGATCTGACAGTTCAAACTAACTCAAATTTCAGGTTAAAGAGTGACAATTCAAGTTCAGCTAAAATCAGTTTCAGGTAGACCTGCGATGTTTCGATCCTTGTTATTGAATTACGCTAAGGGGCTCCGGTGCTTTGTCAGAGTTTAAAAAGATATTCGTCTGCTGGTAAAGAGTTATTAGTCGCATAAATCACAAATAAATCACAGTAGTAATTTGATGCCATCATTTTCTTTTACAAAAATAATTCCATCATTGAATCTCAATAAATCCGAATACATCTCAATAAATCTGAATACCCTCTCCCTTCACACGAATTCATACGGAATTTAAATGCGTCTTTCTAATCGTTACAGGTCCAATTGTTAATAGTCAATCTTCAAAATTGCGGATCAGCCACATTACTCTATTTTATATTCATGTAATTAATTTCAAAATACCTAAATAAATAAAAATGGAGACAAATGAACATTAACTCAGTTGTGCTATAAAACGATTTACAATTTTCAATTTATGAATTTTAAATTGAGAAAAGAAAAAGAAATCAAATTTACATGCGTATAGAGATAGACGTTCAATCAAAATAGAATTACGAGAAAACAAAACTGTTTCCGTTTCCATTCTTCGTGTTTCTACTTAATTATTTACAAAATAAAATTGAATCAATTCCATGCATTAGGTTTAAACGAGTGGACACAGTTTTTGATATTTTGTTTAGTATTTGACTAATTTTGCTTTGGCAATTGACTTTCTGTCTGTACAACTCTTATATGTTTTCAGTAAATGAATTGTTAGAAATATGTTTTTAGTGTCAAAAGAAGTAAAGGTTATTTATGGGCAAGAAAAAATTAAACTCACACAGTAAAATACAAATAAGAGATCGTTACTTCCTAGCTAGGAACGATTAATGCAAGAAAAAATAATAAATTATTTAAACCTTAAAAACTATAAATAAAAGAAAAACGAAATTGTTGTACCATCTTATGTGTAAGAAAAATCATTTTAAAATAAATTTATAATAAAAACGATGTTAATAAGGCAAAGTGTTGTTGTTGTTATTTTTGACTGATACGTAGCGGAAGTTTTGCGGAAAAATTTGTTTATCCACTCAGTGGATCACATTACTTACCTTCAGTTCGGGGTGGGAATCTCCCCCTCGAAGATAAACAAATTTCCCCGTAGATACATAACTAAAACTGTTCAGTTAGTTCCATAATTGAGCACATTGCCAACCATTTGTTCGTGGACTAAGGAGCATATACACTTAACTTGTTGCCTCCCCCCCCTTGCGACGCGACGTACCCCCCCAAAAATATTTTTCCCGGATTCTGTGCAAAATTTTAGGTCAAACTGGCGGTGCTGCTACGAATGTGTAGTCGTCGACCCAGATTTTTATGTTGTCTACCCAAATAATTTGTCCGATGCGTCCGACACAAAAAAAAATTGTCCTACTTTGGGGTCTGATATATAGAGGTATACTAAAACACCAAAAAGTGAAAAATCGCTTTTTTGAAAGGTACATGTCGCTGTAACCCCACCCCCTCAATTTTTTTTGGGAGGGCTCCAAACCAAAGGGGCTGGTTAAGGGCTGAACGGGGCTGCAACTTCCAAGTTTAGAGCTGCTACTGGACTCGAGCATTTAATGGTTGAATGGGTCGAATCATGTCAAATGTGTTTTCTGCTGTCTGGTCATTATTTTTAGACTGCTCTCGAGCTATTACAAAGGGGTTAATTAAGAGCTGACGATTGAGACCAATCTTGAGTTTATTGCTGATATCTGACCAAAGATATTCAACGAAAACGTGGGTTACATCCCAACCAAATGGGAAAGAGTCAAAGTGACCTTCATCCCGAAACCGGGAAAACCTTCTCACTGCTTGGGAAAGGATTTTAGACCGATCAGTCTGACTTCCTTCATTATGAAAACATTAGAAAGGTTGATAGACTTTTATATCAGGGATGAAATACTGGCTAAGTTTCCACTTCATGACAACCAGCACGCTTACCGGACCGGCAGGTCAACGGACTCTGCCCTGCATAGTCTGGTAGCGAAGATAGAGAAATCCTTCTCGTTTGGAGAAATCCCCCTTATGGACATCGAAGGAGCCTTCGACAATACGAGGTTCGATATTATCCGTCAAGCCCTGGTTGAAAGAGGAGTGGGAGGAGTTGTGGTGAGATGGATAGAAAGCATGCTCAGGGATAGAACGGTTGAGGCTATTATATGTGGTCACAACAAAAATCTTTGGGCAGCCAAGGGATGCCCACAAGGGGGGATCCTTTCACCCATACTCTGGTGCATAGTGGTAGACTCCCTCATTAGAAAACTGAATGAGGAAGGAATCTATGCGCAGGGGTATTCAGACGACCTGACGGTTGCGCTGAGAATAGTGGAGAGCTGGTGTTTGGAGAAGGGCCTAAGGGTCAACCCCACTAAGACAGACCTTGTGCTATTCAGTAAAAGAAGTACAGGATCAGATCTGGTGGGGAAGATGAGGCTCTTCAGTGTGGACCTAGAACTCGCTCCAAGGGTAAAATACCTCGGGGTCACGCTGGATAGCAAACTAAATTGGATCGATCATACCGAAGACAAGGCACAAAAGGCCTTGACGGCGTTTTGGATATGTAAAAACTCCTTTGGGAGAAATTGGGGTCTGTCATCTAAAGCCATTCTGTGGCTATACGAGGCTGTGATCCGACCCATGATGAGTCACGGTTCTGTAGTATGGTGGCCAAGAATTGACGTGCAGAAAGCAACGAAGAGACTGAGTGAGATACAAAGGCTAGTCTGCATAAGCATAACTGGAGCTATGAAGACCACGGCCTTGGAGACGCTGTTAGCGATACCGCCTTTGGACTTAGTAATTAAGGCCAGAGCTTTCGCCACTGCGGATAGGATAGAGCAGTCAGGCTTATGGCCCCGTGCTTCTCTAGAATGGACGTTATTTCGGACCCGATTTTTGACATGTCAAAGGACCGGATGGCGCCAGTAACTGACTTCACTAGGCGTTTTGAAGCGATATTTCCGAGCAGGCAAGAATGGCTAGATGGGTGGCCAACCTGTTTGCCTAGAAATGCGAAAGTGTTTTTCACTGATGGATCCAAGGCCGTAGAAAGAGCAGGGGCTGGAATATACGATCCAGACACTGCACATGGCAGTTGGTTCCATTTGGGCAAAACTTCCAGTGTCCTCCAGACAGAGGTCTACGCAGCTCTCATGGGAGCTCAAGAATCACTGCCGGCGGGGACACAGTGAAGAGGGATCTTTATCTGTTCGGACAGTAAAGAGATGATTAGGGCGCTCATGTCACCCACCTCGACCTCCAAGCTGATGAAAGAGGGAAAGAATTATCTAAACTACATGGGACTGAGTAATCAGATTATCTTGGTTTGGGTACCTGGACACTCTGGCGTGGAGGGAAACTAAAGGTCAGATGAGCTAGCTAGTGTAGGCTCCGCTACCACAACAAGCGGAGTGGAGCCACGTCTACCAATACCCCAGTCACTATGCAATGATGCATTAAGCAACTGGGTGCGACGGAGACACGCAGAACGCTGGGAAGCGTATGAAGGAGGCGATAGTATCAGAAGTATCAGAAGGGTAGTAGGGGCGATCACTGGGCATTGTGGGCTGAACCGACATCTGAATAAGATGCGGTTGTCGGAGACCCCAAGATGTTCTTGCGGATTAGAAGAGGAAACGGGCATACACGATATATGTGATTGCCTTTAATGGGAATTTTACTGTGATACCATCTGAGGCTATAAAATGTGGACCTGTCATTTTGGACCGGTTCTTGGAAGCGACAGGAAGGCTCACATAATGATTTATATGATGAACGGGAAAAGGAACAAAGGATCCCAGGATCTGTGTTTCAAGACCAACAATAGGTCGTCCCAAACTGATAAATCTAGTTATCTTAAGTGAATCTTCTCTTCCTGTTTCAATACTCCGAAATGTAGAAAAGGTCGTTTCGGGTTATCTAGAAAGTGTGTGTTGCTTCTAGACATTTGAAAAGAACGCAGTGGGCGGGAAGAAATCGAGATCACGTTATGAAATGCGCCTTCGCAGCGTCGTTAGCAAAATTCTTCATTATAATGAAGTCGTAATTTCTTCTGAAATCAACCGTCGTCGTGATATGAGAAAAAATGCAGAAGGTAAAATATGGAATGAAGAAGGAACTGTGCCGTGTGCCACGAAAAATTTGAGCCCCGTTCGCCCCCTTCCTCAAACCCCACTTAAGAGAGAGAGAGAGAGAGTGGTTCTTATTTTTCCGAAGAGAGCGGCGCTTATGAAAGGCTTTCAAGAACTCTGGGAATTTGTGTACAAATTACATGACAAAAACAAAAATGTCGATTCTCTTCTAACAACAGTTTAGCTGATAGCAGACGAGTCTTTTTTCAGGGTCTTTTCGCGTCAGTCTATAAGGTAGTAGAAACTGACTGACTCGACTCTAGTGCGGAGGTTAAATATGTTTTTGTGCACTGTAGTATCATAGGATACTGAATGTGTTATGTCAAATATACATCGTCAGTTCTTATGATACAGCAATACTATTAAGAAGCGTTTTATTATATTTCTACAAAATACTACATGGACAACAGCCGAACGGATAGAATTTATTAAGAATAGCGCGAGAAAGCCAAACAAGATTATGAACTTCAAATTATGAATCCTACAACAACAAGCTGTGTAGCAATTACGGAGTAGAGGTGAGCGGGCTGCCCGCAAGTAGATTTTACTCGACTCGATTAAATTTTGGGTCAGATCGGGTCGGTTTTCATATTTGTTTTTTCCGGGTTAGGTCGGGCTCGAAGACTTCAATAAACAAAACTCGACCTGACGCGAAAAAATAGATTCACTGAACTATTTTCTCAAAATTGAGTTTAAACAAATGAAATATTTTTAAAAAAAGTTCGGGCTCGGGTTAGAACGACTTATGTCAAATATGTCAAAAGCCTGTCATCACCGGGATTATTTTGACGTGTACTCTACATGTCATACGAATACATACTTGTCAAGATGCAAGTTTTTGCTCATCAAATCACAGCCCGGATAGCTCAGTCGGTAGAGCATTGGACTTTTAATCCAAGGGTCCAGGGTTCAAGTCCCTGTCCGGGCGATTTTTTTTTTGTTGAATTTCAATATAATTTTGATTCGATACATTCACACAATTTTTTTTTTAATTTGTGTCGACGTCGTCGACTGTAAGAGAAAATTAATATTTACTCCATTTTTTTGTGGAAAATGATTTGTAATCGAAGAAAAAGATGTTAATTAACACGAGCGACACTCAATACATGGTGCTATCTCTTATTTTGCCGCACGAAACTCGAATAAAAACCCGGCCCGAATCAATTTGTCGGGTCAGATTTTGAATTAATTTTTGGGTCGGTTTTCATTTTCGCTTTTTTCGGGTCGGGTCGAGTTTGAATTTTTATTTTGGTTTGGGTTCGGCTCGGGTCCGATTTGGGAAAAAGGTCGGCTTCTAAAGGTTGTAATAGCCCAGGGCTGATCAGCTGTTTGGTGAAGAGTAGAACAAAAAGGCACCATCAAGAAAGATGGAACGCTCTCGAGACATGCAGACAACCGGAGGAATTTTTGGGATGTAAGGATCGGAATGGGTCGGTTCAGGTCGGGCCTGTGATCTGAAACCTATTGACCTGAAATTTTCAGGTCAGGTTCAGGTCGATATTTTCTCAACCTGAACCTGACCTGATGATATCAGGTCGGACCTGAACTGACCTGATTGACCTGAAATCATTTGAATGATTTGAATGTTCTACAAAGGAACCAAAAATATTTAGAGCTGACGAATATGAGAAAATTTTGGTGCAATCGATAATTTTATCTCAATTGACGAGATTGCATTGTATTTATACGGTATTTTGTGATCTATTATCACATCTATTATCTATTATCAGTTATGCTTTTTTATTGCAGAAGTGTTACACATAGGTATCAGTGCGTGAGTCACATAGGGGTCGTCCATAAAGGACGCCCGCTTTTAGAAAGAACGGGTTTTTTCCAAAAGTCCAGTTTTTTTTTTCTTTGGGGTCTTTCATAAAGCATGATACACATAAATGAAGGTTTTGCAGAACCCCTTCCCCCTGTCACACTACCTCTAACACCTCCCCTCTTCGATGTGTGACAAAAAAATTTCATTCCTCTTCCAACGATAGAATTCACTTGGACCACTACTTGAACTCCATAAGTTTTTTATTAGTGGTTCTTGTGAAAAACGTTCCCCTTAACCACCTCCACAGCATATTTTAAGTTTTTGTCAGGTCACAACAGCTTGGGATATCATCTCAGCAAGATCGTTAACGAACCGACTTGCAGAGGTTGCGACTTAGAGCCAGAAACAGCAAGACATTTTATATGCGCTTGCCCTGCTTTAAAAGCTCTGAGAACGAGGCTGATGCGCTTTCCTTCATTACAGGTAGCAAATGGCTAGACGGACCCGAAAGGAGAATCTGAAACAGAAATGTTAAAACGGAAGTACAGCACAATAGGCCCAACGAGGATTGGCCTCAGTGTTTTTGATCTGGCGCATCTCGGCTTCAAGAGAACTGCAATAACTTTGCTCAACAGTATTTGGTGTAGTTTAAATTGAATTTTGTTAAAGATCTAATTTCCGAATAAAACCAAACCAAACCAAAAGGTGGTCGGTTAGTTCCTAGTTAGTTTCCTACTACTTATGAAGGAGGAATGCACACAAAGCGTTTCTTCCCGGTGCCCGATGGGAAGTGGGCCAAAGAACTACTAAATATGGACAGGACACGCATCAAGAGGGTGGTGGGTGCGATCACCGAGCACTGCGGACTAAGCAAGCACCTGGCAAAAATGGGAATCTCTAATGACCCCAGTTGTACTTGTGGCCTAAGTGAGGAGACGGGCGTTCACGTCATATGCGAATGCCCGAAATTCTCCTCACTAAGGTTCAGGACACTAGGAAGTCATGTAGTCCAACCCGAAAATGTCTCCAAAATGGGACCTGCCGCTCTAGACAGGTTCCTGGTAGGGACTGGAAGGTTTTCGAGATTTACATGATGAACGGGTTACGAAACAAAGGATCATCAGATCTGTGTTTCAAGGACCAGTAATGGACCGGCCCAAACTGATAAATCTACTACAAGGTTGCAAGCTGTCAAAAATGAAACAAATTTATACAGAATGGAATTGTGAGAGCAGTCTACAGTCATGGCAAAATAGAAATGATTTTTGTATACTTCTGAGCAGGTTTTTAACACCGTAAAAACATGTGCAGAAGTACAAAGTTCATATGTATTTTGCCGTGACCGTACAAAAAAAATTCTGAATTTTTCGATCGTGTGGGCGACTAGTGTCACGGACTCATGAGTTATCAGGCAACATTTGTGTTTTCGAAATATGGATTTTTCCTTCGTCACAGAGAAGCTATTATTATCTGATGCGAACTTTGGACAGTTAATGCACTAAAATCCCAGCAATGTAAACGTCCCAGGAACACTGTAAAAAAGGCAACAAAACAACATCGTAATTAGTTTCTAGCTTTAATCATCATCAGCCCAATCATTTCCATCGTCACCCCAACCCGTTTCAAGTTCATCGCATTCATTTATTTTAATATCGAATCGACTGTTTTCGAGATTATTCAATTTGTTTGATTCATCTGTTTTTGTGTCATCCAGTTTTTCCTCTGTAATCAGTAAGACATTAGTCCTGTGAATAACCGGTTCCATATCTTTAAAAAAATCTATTTCCTCCGAATTTTTTCGTTTCGTTTTGATATCCAATTCCTTTACGTCTATAAATGAATTTTCTATGTGATGTCTTGTATCAGGTGTAATCGGCGCAGCGTTCGTTGTTACCGTTTCTTCTGCTTCCCAATCGCTCCATGCATCGTCTTCCAATTCTAAAGCTTCACTTGATGATTTTATGTCCTCAGCGCCATCTCTTGTTGGCATAATTAGATTAACAGTTGTCGACACATAGCTTTCACTTAAATCGGCGTTGTCTAGTAATGGACTGTTCGAAGTATATTTGACGGAATTCATAACTGGCGTGATCGAACGGTGTTCAATCCAATGTGCGGAAGAATTCATCTGAGACACACCTTGTGGTCGACCGTCCGCAAAATATTTACCACGATTTCGACCCACAACTACTGCTGATCCCAAAATTGGCACTAAGTCAGCTAAACAACGCAATGTTGCGGCCACTAAAATATCATTGGTGTCTTTAATGCCTACAAGTAGTTGTGGTAACAATTGGTCCGTTAGTTCATCCGAGGTAAAAAAGTTCATGTAATCAACAAAATACTCCAATAAAATTAAACGAATTTGCGTGTCTCGTACCGCAAAGATTTGCATTACTTTTGGTGTCACATGCGTCTTATACGTTTGGCCATTGAATAATTCCGGGGACAGTTCGTCTGATTTCGGTCGCAGTATGAAGGGTGTCACATGCTGGCGAGCTGTTGGATCCAATAACACTAGTCTAGACAGCAAAAGATCAATCAATTGAATAGCCACTGTTTCTTCGTCGAATTCACGAAGTCGGTCGACGAGGCTTGTAAAAAATTGTTGTTTTTCTTGTTGACTTTTCAGTGGTAGCTGGAAGACATAATATTGAGGTCAACTTAAATCTGTTACATTTAAAAACGGCTAGGTTACAGCTTAAGAAATTAGGAAGAAGGGACTGTAAAAGGTTGACAAAAAATGTAACGACGACGCCGCACCCTAAAGTCTGAGCTTCCCGTAAATTAGACAATGGATTTGAGGACAGCATGTCTGTGTCTAAAAAGTTTGTCAAGACATAAGTTTGACCCCGGAGTGGACGGAGTTGCCGCTTTAATGTGTAAAATATAAGCAAAGACCCGTACGTATCAGAATAGATGTGGCAAACCGAACAGATTTTGCAAATAGGTGCGAACTTATCAGAATTGCAAATTGTTGCAAAGTTTTTAAAACTATGAGAATTCCAACGACCTACAGAAATTACCCAAGGTAATGTCGAAAACCCTTTCGAAGTACGACGATTGAAGAAGTGGGTCTATTCCGGGATGGGGTCGTTTTCCCTTAAAACTCTGAAACACGTTTTCTCTAAAATTTTATTCTCTAAAACTTTTCATTTGGAATCAACTTTCCAACTGCCATAGGTCTAGAGATATGAGTCATCCCTCCTGATTCAGGAAGTGACTGAATCCCAAGGATTTGGAAATTTGTCGGGAAAACTCTGAGACACGTGTTCACTGTAATTGATTTCTCCACAAATTTTTCTTTAGAAACAACTTTCTAACTACCATAGCTCTACAGATAATGGGCCATCCCTTCCAATTCTAGAAGTGGTCATATCCGAGGAATCGGTCATTTTTCCTTGAAACCCTGAAACATGTCTTTTCTAAAATTTTATTCTCTACAACTTTCCCTTTGGAAGCAACTTTCTAACTACCATAGTTTTAGATATATGAGTTTTCCCTACAAATTCTGGAATTCGTCATATCCCAGGACTGGGCCGTTTTTTCCCAAAACCCTAAAACAAGAGTTCTGTAAAATTGCATTCCCTACATCGTTGCCTTCTACAGTAAATCTCCACTCCGATATTGGATTTCATCGAACAAAACAAAACCCATTTTAAGGACACTCCTCGCAGTATAACGCAAATACGTTCCCAGACAGTGGACTATATCCTTTCAAGAAACTCCGTTGGTTTTCAGCAAAACTGGGACAGATCTTACGGCAATATTAAAAATAATATGGAAACGCACATTGAAGGTCTCGCCCAGTACGGACGCGACGGTAAGAGGGATGACATGATAAAAGAAGCATACAGGAAATATATGTCGAAACCCAGGAACATTTAGTGAGCTAACAGCGGCAGCCGAGCTGTATGGATTTATCGTCTACATTTTTCAACGTGACGAATCAGACAATTTCATTAGCTACGAAGCGGGATCTACAGGGAACCCTACAGTAGAGCACAAAAAAAAAAGATTTTTTTTGCTACTCACAGGCCGCACGGAATCAGGTCATTTTCGAACATTAGAGCCATCAATTGCACCCACAGTCATCCAAGCTGGAAAGTATCGAATGATTGACAACCCTCCATTATTACAGGCACACAGCTCAAGAATCACGATCAGCAAATATCAACACCCTTCAGCCGTGAAACTAAATTTGCCAACCGCTTCAGATCCAAACGAATCTAGTCTGCAAACGAAACGTGGTCTTACTTCTCATCGTACGGCACACGCCAAAGATAACTCTGCCGAAAAGGTAGATACTTCAGAAGCGAAAAACTGCCAAGTGAAATCGCCGCCGCCTAAATTCTCCTGCGACATCTGTAAACAATCATTCAACACTAAACGTGGGCTTACCGTCCATCGAAGCCGTCATGTACAAGAAGCCAACCACACAACCGCAAACAGAATCAAAGACAGGATCAACAAAACAGATATAGCTACCTCTTTGTCAACGCAGAATAACGACACCGAAACAAGTAAAACTACACTCACATCAGACTGCGATAGATTTAGTAAAACCTTTGAGAACATTGAAAACAGCGAAGTCTTTGACAAAGAACTATTCGATGAAAGCGTAGACAAATTTCAACAGTTTCTTTTCACTGCAACACAACGCCTACCAGGCCTACTGCATCCGTCAGTCAAATTTTATAGATTGCGACAACAAAAGAAAAATCGAAATGTAACATCGGCACAACAATCACGTTCGTCTAACCCCCAAAGAACTGACGCTAAGACTAAACAGATGAGACGCGACAGATTCCAATACGACCTAGCTCAGTACTAGTATTACAACCAACGGAAAAAATCCGTCCGATTGGTAATGACCAAGGGCATGTCGAGGCAATGTAGAATCAAAATGGAGACGATGGTGAACCACATCAACAAGACATTCGAAGACACTAATAATAATGTCCTTGAGTCTTACCCAACCAGCGATAGTCATCATAATATAGTTTCAAGCGAAGAGGACATACGGGTGCAGATCAAACGAATGCTCTTGGATACATCGGCTGGCCCAGATCGTGTTCTAGTAAAAACACTACGCCAGTTGAATGTGGCCAAATCAATAACATCTATCGCTAATACTATGCAATACCAATGATCGAGTCAGACTTCTTGCGTCATCAGCAAAACCATCTTCAAAGTGGCTGCAAGCGGTACCGTCTCATCAATAGGGTCAACTTTTGGACAACGACACTACGAGAATAGCTGTAGCGTTACGTTTGGGATGCAATGTTTGTGAAGCCAACGTTTGCGTTTGTGGTAACATGGTCACATGGTCATATCATTGGGTCACCATGAGCTGTCGTGCAACAGGCAAATATGCCAGACACGCCGAAATCAACAAGATTATGTCAATGGCCTTTGCATCGGCTGGATTCCCAAACAAAATGGAACCACCAGGTCTATCACGCCGTGACGGTAAACGACCAGACGGTCTAACTAGCTATCCTTGGAAAAACGGAAGATCGTTGATTTGGGACGTTACAGTAGTTAACACTTTGGCGGCTACATACATCGACCAAACTTCCAACAAAAGTTGTGCGGCAGCTGATCAGGTAGAACGGGCGAAACACAACCACTACATTGATTTAAAGCGTCAATATCACTTCACACCAGTCGCTTGCGAATCGTTGGGACCAGTTGGTCCAGAAACGGAATTGTTTTTGGCGACACTTGGGAAACTGATGAAACGCAAAACGGGTGAGCCACAAAGCCGTGAATTTCTGTCGCGATTCAGAGAGGCAATGTAATCAGTATCCGCAATACCTTCTGTGACAATAGTGATAGTAACGTTTTTATGTGATATCCTAATTCTTCTCCGTGATTTTTATGTATCTTAGAGAGTTCTTTTTGTTTTGATGTATATTGACTGTGATGTATTTTGTTAAAAAAAAAATGCTTAAAACGACGCATGTTCCTAAAGGTTTTCGCAAAGGAAAATTGATTTTCATCGATAAGGAAGGTGACGTAAACTGCGTGAACAACTGGAGACCACTAACCATCACTCGGTGATCCGAAAAAGCACAAAGGATGTCACATCAACGCAAGACCACAAGACCACAAAAAAAATTACCAGTTATTTGAGATCAAATTTGACACCAAAATGAACAATTTCCGTGCTATACTTGCTGAGATATTTCACCGACCCTCGAAAATCCATGTTTTTGGACACTTCTTCGACCACATCTCCGGAACTACTTCACATCTACTATTACTACTACTTTGCTCATCTTTGAACTTGAATCATAAGACATACGTACCTTTAAGAAAAGTTTAGGGTGTTCGGTTGGGCCGTTTAGAAAAAAAGTGAAGACCGAAGGACTGACGAACGACCGGACATTCTTTTTTTTTGCCGGTTCGTCATTTCTAGACGATAGTAGATGTATCCCCCCCCCCCACTCCGCCTCGATCTACCCCATGTTATGGTAAAGTTGTTTGTAGCAAACGTTTAGAACCCTTTTATACTTCGAACGGGTCCAACTGGCGAAACAAAATGAGAAATGTTTCGTTCCGGATTCGTTAATTATTTCCTTAGACTCTGCATTTCCGATTTTCCTGACGTTTTTACATTTTCAACTTTTGCTGTTTTGATGTGTTACGATGATGTCGAACTACAGCGAAATAGTTATAATTTTCAACTTTTTGTGACATATCAATCTGATTCATCCCACGAAATTCACGTACACACAACCATACGTAAACGATACACCTGAGTAACGTGTTTCATCTCTTTCATTTTTGCAATGTAATTTATATTAACATGAGACAAAATACTAGTTCCCCAGCTTACAAGTGAACGAAAATGCATTTGTGTACACACTCAGTTGCTGAAGCATTTACATTACTTACAACGGTACAGCTGAGAGAATATAAACCACTACACTCTCCTGTATTTTGTGGGTTTCGTGTGGAGTATTTTTTTGTATGATTTTTTACATTGAAAATATGGGTTCCACACGAAACGAACGAAAACGTCAAAGTGTAGTTTTACATTTTCTCTTAGCTGTACGTAGCCTTTTATGAATCTAAATTTAGTGGAATGAATTGGATTCCCACAAAAAGCTGAAATTTATTTAGAAAGGTTAAGAACAAAGGGTAAGACAAATATATTAGCGTTGAAACCGATCAGCGAATCAGAGTCAGAGTCAGAAGTGATAGAAAAAGGTCAGGCGTTTAATCGTGAATTTTCCAAGCGAACTCTAACCAATTACCGAACTAAAATAGTTACAATTTCAAATCAAATTTACCTCAGTTAGGAATGAATGAATAAGAACAAACTCGTGATTGAAAAATGGGTGTAGCAAAACAGCGGACAGCCTTGGTCGCATCTCTGGATTTTTATGTTTGAGATGAACTGCACAATATTGTTGAAGTTCAACAGAGTGAGGCATTGTGTCTACGGCGAATGGAATCACATTATTCTAAGTAGAACAAAAAAAACTCTTGCTCACAACTTACTTTCCATATTTTTCAAAACTTCTTCACATAGCACACCGAAAGCATATTGCTCCAATCCGCTGCTTGCATTTTTGATCTCATTTGGATCGATGCTGGATTTATATCGATACGGTTGCGACTTTTCTAAAAGAGTTTCTGTTACCTCCTTCGCAGACCATAGCTGTTCCAAGCCAGACAGCTTCCACGTTCCATCTTGTTGCACGTAAATTGACGACAAACAAACATTCAAGTGTCGCATGGAAGCCTATGAATCAACATGAGATAAGCAACGCGCTTTGATAAAACAACGAAAGAAGTATCTCACTTGCTCCACTAGAAATATTAGTCCGCAGAGAACGTTTCGTAGTCCTAAACAAATCTGTACATTTCCTTGCTGGTTTATGCTAATTGCTAATGGTTTACATTGCTCTGTAGCCAGGAATTTATTGCAACCATCATCCCACGATGAAATGTATTTTAAAATTGACGGATGACGATAAATTTTCAAATTCTGTCAAGTAACACACAAATCGACATTGTAGATCGCAACAAACACCGACCAACCACTTACCCTAATACATCGTTCCAATGGACTTTGATTCAGCCAAAATTGGCCACTAACTGGCTCACTGCGAAAAACAGATACTAATATTGGTGGATCACTTTTCGGCACTTCTGCATAATGTAGCGACCAATAGTCAGTTGTTTCAATTGTCTTATTGTCTATCACAAATTTATTTAAGTCGGACTGGTCATTGCCCATTTTTAATTATCATCTTTTTTTTTGTTGAATGCTACGAAAACAAAACTGTGTGGAAATCGGTTGACAGAAATAATATCACCATCAGTATGGCTCTTTTGTAAAAGTGAACTTTAACATACAGAAATGTCAATGATGTGTTTGGTGCTTTGGATGATAGGAGGCGAAGTGTTTTGTTTTTTCGTTTAAACTTTTCACCAGGCCGACATTTTAACAGAAATTGAAAGTGTGAACATTTTTCCAGTAACTTTAAAAAACGAATGAGAACGCTCTTTATATCGGGAAGTTGAGGGAGTTGCTGCTGGTAGCACTAATAAAAATGAAGAGCAAACGATTTCATATAGAATCTATGAACTAAAACAGCAACCAACAAATATTGTAGGGATGTGAAAAACAAGTTGACCAAGACCTTCACACAAATCTCTTTTTCGATTCATAAGGTTATCTAGAACAACTTTGTAGAAGAAAGTAAATAAGAATAATCACTCTCCGAGCTGCGCAAGAGAGTTTTATTTTCCATATAATTCAAAAAAATTGATCAGCTGATTTAAAAAGTTCATGCGTCAATCAACTGATCACTTTTATTGATCAGCTGATCCATTTTATTGATCACCTGATCCATTTTATTGAACAGCTGATTCATTTTATTGATCAGCTGATCCATTTTATTGATCAGCTGATCCATTTTATTGATCAGCTGATCCATTTTATTGATCAGCTGATCCATTTTATTGATCAGCTGTTCCATTTTATTGATCAGCTGATCCATTTTATTGATCAGCTGATCCATTTTATTGATCAGTTGATCCATTTTATTGATCAGCTGATTCATTTTATTGATCAGCTGATCCATTTTATTGATCAGCTGATACATTTTATTGAACAGCTGATCCATTTTATTAATCAGCTGATCCATTTTATTGATCCATTTTATTGATCAGATGATCCATTTTATTGATCAGCTGATCCATTTTATTGATCAGCTGATCCATTTTATTGATCAGCTGATCCATTTTATTGATCAGCTGATCCATTTTATTGATCAGCTGATCCATTTTATTGATCAGCTGATCCATTTTATTGATCAGCTGATCCATTTTATTGATCAGCTGATCCATTTTATTGATCAGCTGATCCATTTTATTGATCAGCTGATCCATTTTATTGATCAGCTGATCCATTTTATTGATCAGCTGATCCATTTTATTGATCAGCTGGTCCATTTTATTGAATAATATGGAAAATAAAACTCTCTTGCGCAGCTCGGAAAGTGATTATTCTTATATACTCTCTTCTACAAAGTTGTTCTAGATGACCTTCTGAATCGAAAAAAAGATTTGCGCGAAGGTTTTAGTCAACTTATTTTTTAAGTTAACTGGACTGTATGGTGGAATACCTTAAAAAGACTATAATGATATCTGAAGAACTATTGCAACAAGCTAGTTAGAGAATTAGTTATCCACAGGGCAAACTGGCCCCAAAATTTCGTATGGCAGTTAGAGTTGTGTAGAGTGTAGGTATCTGGTTCATACACCGGCATCTCAGTTCTTAGAATTCTTAGAAATTATTAAAATCGAAGACATGCAGAGAAAGAGAACTTAATGATAATGTCAAGAAGAAAGAGAATCGGGAGTAAAAAACTCGATTTTGACGATCAAACTCTGGGTTGTGCATCGTTAATTAATTACATACTATTAGTTAGTCGGTTGGTCGATCGCACTGAAACTCAATTGTCTGTGGAGGAAGGTGGGTCTGGCAGGTCCCACTTGTTTGCGTATTGAAGCTGAATGCGGTACCTTTTTCCAATTTTTTCAGAAGTTTTGTAACTGGGAGAAAATCGTTATACCTTAGACGCCTAAGGCGTCACCCTTTTCTGATTTCAGAATTTTTGTAAGCAGACACAAAGACTTGCGTCTCACCTCCTCTGTAAGAGGTTTTTTTTGTGCGAATCTACATACGCTCGAGTCTTTTCGCAACATCTATTCTGATACGTACGACGTTTCCTGAGAAGACTCCCGAGCAGTTCGGCGAAGCTTAAGTTTAGTCGTAGGGGATGTACCCACTTCCAGGAAGTGACTTTCTAAAGTAGTAGATTTATCAGTTCGGGACGATCGCCTAGGCGATCTTGAAACACAGATCCTAGGATTCTTTGTTTCCTTCCCGTTCATCATTTAAATCTTCACGCGAGCCTTCCTGTCGCTACCAAAAATCTGTGAAGTGTGGCGGGTCCCAGATTAGCGATTTGGGATGGACCCACGAAAAATTCCCCGAAGATCTTACGCCTCAGCTGAAGGTACTTGGGGCATTCCCGAAAGCGTCAACTTGTACATGTGCCGATTCAACTCGCACTATCTAGTGATCGCTCCCACAACTCTCCCAATGCGACACCGGTCCATCACTAGCAAGTCATTAGCCCATTTCTCGTCAGGCCTCGGAAAGAAGCGCTTCGTGTGAGCACCTCCGTCATATTCCTCCCATCGTTTCACGTGTCCTCGCCGCACCGAGTTATTTAGCGCTTGCGCACACAACGACTTGGGTATTGGCAGGTAGGGTTCGGCTCCCATTGATATAGTCGTGGACCCCATTCTTGCAAGTTCATCCGTCCTTTCGTTCCCCTCCACACCAGAGTGCCCAGGTACCCAAACCAGCGTGATCCGATTGCTCGATCCCACATCGTTCAGATACTCCTTGCACTCTTTGATCAGCCTAGAGGTCACCACGGGCGATACGAGTGCCCTGATCACTTCCTTACTATCCGAAAGGATGAGGACGTGCTCTCCCTGCGTCCCCGTTAGCAGTGCTTGTCGAGCTTCCATTAGTAGCGCGAAGGCTTCTGCCTGGAGAACCCCTAAGTGGAGTCAGTTACCCTGCACAGCATTCGGATCGTATGTTCGAGCCCCTGCCCCTTCGCCTTGGATCCGTCTGTAAATCTAACTTTTGCCTTTCCACTCAGATAGGCCGGCCATCTGTCCAGCCACTCCTCTCTGCTTGAAAATACCGTTTCGAACCGCCTTGTGAAGTCAATCACCGGCGTCATTCGGTCCCTAGGCATGCTGAAAACTGGGTCCGGAATCATCTCACCGATTTTGCCATGTCCAACCCCGAAACGGGCGGCCCACATACCATTCTGTACCAACCTGTCCGCTGTAGCAAAAGCTCTAGCCTTTATAACCAAGTCCAGAGGTGGTACAGCCACGCAGCATTGGCCAGAATAATGCCAAATGGCTTTGGACCGCGCAGCAGCAAAAGGAGGCTCCTTGCAAGTGTCACCCTATCGATATTGCGCTACGGGGCACCAGCGTGGATACAGGCGCTAGATACGAAGAGGAATCGGAGAAGGCGTAATAGAGCCCAGAGGCTGGCAAGCATAAGAGTAGCAAGCGCATATCGAACAATATCCTTAGAAGCGGTATGTGTTATAGCCGGGACGATGCCCATATGCATAACGCTGACAGAAGACAGTGAATGTCATAGAAAGAAGAGAATGGAGGGGTCAAACTACCAAAACAGTTAGGACGAAATTAAGAGCCGAATCACTGAGACAGTGGCAGCAAGAGTGGGACTCCTCGGACAAGGGAAGGTGGACCCATAGACTCATACCAAAAATAACGACATGGGTCCAGAGAAAACATGGAGAGGTTAATTTCCACCTGACACAGTTTCTGTCTGGTCACGGATGCTTCAGGAAGTACCTGCACAGGTTTGGATTCACGGAGTCACCTTTCTGCACGACATGCGATAGGCAGGAAGAGACTGCGGAGCACGTGTTATTCGTCTGCCCCCGCTTCGAACAAGAACGAGGAGAGCTGTTGACTGTGAGTAGGCCAGATGTAAGTGCCGAAAACATAATATCGGAGATGTGCCGCGATGAGGAGGTGTGGATAGTGGCGGATAATGTAGTTGCGAAAATAATGACGAAGCTGCAAATTGCATGGAGAGACGATCAAAGAAGACTGGCAGTTGATCTAAGAGAGTAGGTGCGCAAGCACAGCTCCTCCCCGAAGTAATGCTGTGAGGCGGTTCCGGGGAGAAGAGAGCACGAAGACTTTAGGAAGACGAAGAGGTTTTAGTTGGTAGGTCATTGAAGAATGGAATCCAACACTACCTTGGTTCAGAAAGACCGGGTGTCTATGAAGATTTCCTCACCCTTATGAAAAAAAAAGAGGTGGTACAGCCAACAGTGCTTCCATTGCAGCGGTCACCGTGGTCTTCATAGCTCCAGTGATGCAAAGGCATACCAGCCTCTGAATCTCACTCAACTCGTTCCTCGCACACTCAACGTTGAGCCTTGGCCACCATACCACAGAGCCATGGCTCATCATTGGCCTGATCACAGCCTCGTACAACCATAGAATAGCCTTAGACGGTAGACCCCAGTTTCTCCCGAAAGAGTTCCTACAGATCCAAAAAGCCGTCAAAGCCTTCCTTGCTTTGTCCGTGACATGGTCAATCCAGTTCAGCTTGCTATCAAGCGTTACCCCTAAGTACTTTACTCGTGGAGCCAGTTCTAGGTCCACGTTGAAGAGCCTGATTTTCCCCACCAGGTCTGATCCTGTGTTCCTTCTACTGAACACACAAGCTCTGTCTTAGTGGAATAAGCTGTCAAGCCCCTTTCTCGACTACTCTCAGTGCATTGCTTACCCGGTCGCCCAGCGTACTTTCAAATTTACCTCTAATCAATACCGTTAGGTCATCTGAGTACCCTTGCGCATATATCCCCTCCTCATTCAGCTTCCTGATGAGGGAGTCCACCACCATGCACCAAAGCACAGGTGATAAGATTCCACCTTGTGAACAACCTTAAGCTACCCAGAGATTAGTCTTATGAGCACAGACGTCAGCTGCAGCCGTCCTATCTCTGAGCATGCTATCTATCCACCTCACCACCTCACCATCACTTGTCACACTCCCCTCTCAGTCAGAGCTTGGCGGATAATCCCGAAATTCGTGTTATCGAAGACCTCTTCTATATCCATGAAGCAACTTAGGGCTACTTCTCCAACCGAGAACGATTTTTCCACCTCCGCTACCAGACTGTGCAGAGCAGAGTCCGTAGACTTACCTACCTGGTAAGCATGCTGCCTTATATGAAGTGGGGCCAGCTCTAAAGTAGTAGAGAAGTAACTGCTTCTGCTAACGATGATGCTGACTTGATAAAAGGAGTAACTCATATGCGTTCAAGAAAATATTTGTCGAAATAGATGAGAAACTGAGCACAATACGATTGGACAGGAAATGTGGATCACTACTTATGGAACAAAAAAACAAATTTCTAAGCAACCCGGTCGTTCAAGCATTTGAGTTCAATACTTAACTTCGAAAATCATAATATAAAGAAGAAGAGATCAAAACAAGACTGCTGCAGGGGGAGAGACGTCGTGTTAGTCTGATTTCAGCTGAGGTAACATTTCTTATAAAGAAAGTAAAAATCGGGAGCCGAGAGATGTGGGTCAGATTACAGCTGAGAGAATCTTTTTTAGAAAGAAATTAAAGGTCGCGAGCGGAGCGAGCGAAAAAATAATTGTGGGTTTGATTCGTGTGATTCTAGCCGAGTGAATATTTCTTAGAAAGAAAGTGAAAATCACAAGCGGAGCGAGCGAAAATTTTTTTGTGTGCTCAGTGAATACTACTTAGAAAGAAAGCAAAAGTCGCGGAGCGAGAAATTTTACCGATTTTAACATGGGGGAATGCATTTATTATCGTCTAAATATTACGAATCAACAATAAAAAAAATGTCCGTCCGTCCGTCTTCACTTCTTTTTCCAAACGGCTCAACCGATCACCCTAAACTTTTTTTCCCTGAAAGATACATGCCTCTCATGATTCAAGTTCGAAGATGAGCAAAATCTATCAAGTGGTTCCGGAGATATGGTCGAGGAAGTGACCAAAAACATGGTTTTTCGAGGGTCGGTGCAGCTTTTTCGCAAATATCTCAGAAAGTATAGCACGGAAATTGCTCATGTTGGTGTCAAATGAAAGGATTTGATGTCAGAAAATTGGGAAATTTTTTTGTGGGCATCGGGTCAGGGGTTGGGGCACCGGGACCGATGGAATTGACGGAATTGAGTTTCTTGGCCATATACGAAAACAGTTTTTCGTGTTTATTTCCTTAACTATGCAATATGGAGATTCACTGTCAAAGGCAAAGTTGTAGAGAATGAAATTTTAAGGTACAGGTGTCTCAGGGTTTTGGGTGGAAATGCCCCACTCCTGGGATGTGACCACTTCTAGAATTGGGAGGGATGATCCATATCTCTGGAACTATAAGAGGTAGAAAGTTGGTTCCAAAGGCAAAGTTGTAGAGAATAAAATTATAGAGAACACGTGTCTCAGGGTTTTCGGTAAAAATGTCACAATCCTGGGATATGACTTAATAGTGTCCCGCCGACTGCCAATTTTCCCGTTCTTAATAATTTTCCGCCGACTGCCCAATATTTCCAGTTCAATAGTCATTTCCCATTATTTCCCGTTCACTAGTCATTTCCCATTATGTTCCGTTCACTACTCATTTCCCGTTCTGTAATTATATTATGTCTGCTTTTTAAAGGGAAGTACTACGAAGATAATATATAAGTGTTAGGAGACCAATCGAAGGAGATGGTGTAGTAACAATTATCGATTCACTCGAAAAAATAAATAAATAAAATTGATTTCCACTAAACAAATTTAATTTGCATTGCATTTCGACATAAAATTAAAATTGTTATCAAATTAAAATAGAGAGGGAGACACAAAGCCTATAAATAACAAGTTTCCCTTGTACAACTAACCAGAGCAAACATTAAACATTTATAAATGAATCAAAAAAAAATAAATGGATGACAACATAACGCATGCTTGGAATAAAAAATGAAGTCTTTTCTGACTGAAATTGAAAATTCGAAACAAATTTTAATATTTGGGTAATTGTGAATATCTAGGCGGAGTGTTCCACATAGCACTCGAATTACGCTTCAAATGTTTCGCATCAATATCAGGAAATATTGCAGCCAAATCGGGAGTAGTTGGTTTGCAAGAGAACAGCATGTCAATCGTATTTGCACTCAATCCAGATTGAATCATAATATTTGTCTTAGCATTGGCGCCTGTTGAGAAATGTGCAACAAAATTTATTTACAAATTCTAAATTCTTAAAATGTAGAAAAAGCTTACGTATACTCCAAGCTGGTGGATCGGGTCGTCTCTTCCGGTTTTGACTATGATCTTCTTCATCATCCGTTGAATCATCCGTTTGTAGCATGTCAAATGTGAGCAACGATTTGGGCTCTTCTCTTTTCTGTTTTAGATTCTCCAAATAAGCTTTTTCTTCAGCAATTTTTTTATTCAACGCTTGATCACGTTCTATTCTAGCCGCTTCAGCCAATTCAGCCTTCTGTTTGCGTTCTTTTTCCCGTTTCAATTCCAAAGCTCTGAGTTGCTTTTGCAAATCTTCTTGGTGCTTTTTCTGCTTCAAAGCTTCACGGGCAGCTTCTTTTTCCTACAAATGCGACATTTCGTAAGAAATAACAACGATTTCTGACGGACAGTTCAAATTTACCTGTTTGGCCTTCAACAATTTCTCAACTTTTTCCAACTTTTCTTTCTCCTGGGCTTCGCGTTGCATCTGAGCACGTTTGATGCGTTCTTCACCTTTTCGCTTTTTCTCCAGAATTGCCTGTAATATAAACATGTCGTCACATCAACAGAGAACGCGGCTGTTACTCGACGTACCTCTTTTGCACGAGCCATATCGTCGACACTGTTGTCTCGCGATCGAACTTTCATCGAGTTCGCACTGGGTGCTCTGTTGAGAATTCCAACCTTTGAAACTGGAGTTGCTACTTTTGATGAACTGATTGATGGGTGGTGACCTTTTGGTAGTTGTGAGAGTGTGTGTGGTGTGTGCTCTTTTAGTGGATATTTTATTTCAACCGACGGTGTTGTTGGCTTTGGTAATTTTGATGTGCTCTCTCCATTTTGTTTTGCTAATTGTCTGGTTTTGGTGCGAGTTTGACGGGTGGGTGGAGCTGGGCTACTGTATTCCAAGGCTTGTTTCTCGAAGGCAGCCACTTTGGCTTTCATTGGACTTTGAATGCACGGACTAATTGAGACGAAAATTTAAATCTTCAGTACGCAGTGGTTGGAGGATTGGGATTGCAATACCGGTATCAATACCGGGAAAATCCAACGCCGAATATCGGTTTTCACGAAAAAATACCGACAAATTGAAAGTATTTTTTCAATGGAAAATTTTAAAACTCTTCCGTTTACATGGCCTAACACATCGAGGCAATGCAACATAATTAAACATTATGAAGGTGAGCCGCTGAGCTTTATGCTGTCATTTTACCAAATATGTAAAATGACAGTATAAAGCTTAAGGATCTGTAAGAAGTAACGAAGGTCCTAAACATTTTCTGCTAACATTGTAACATTGGGTAGATCTACATGGGAGTAAAGGGGGAAATACTCTGAAATATGACTGTGGATGGTCTACTCGTCAAGTTGAATGAAGCGGGAAATCAGGCGGTAGGCTATGCTGACGGCATCGCTATTCTGATCTCAAGCGACTTTGAGGAGGTTTCGTGCTCATTGACGACCAGAGCGATTCGAATTGTAGAAGAGTGGTGCAAAGAGTCAGAGCTGTCCGTGAACCCAGACAAAACAGAACTTATTCTGTTCACTAGGAAGCTAAAGTGTGTGCCTCGGCGGATACTAGTGCTTTTTGGCACTTACCTCAGCTTGTAGGAAAAAGTCTAGTATCTCGGAGTCATTCTAGATAGTAAGCTAGAGTGGAGAGCACACATTGAAAAACGAACAAAGAAGGCGTTAAGAGTATTCCGGCAATGTCGAATCACGTTTGGAAAGAAGTGGGGCCTAAAATCAGTGGTTTTATATTGATTGTGAGACCCATACTAACATACGGATGCATGGTTTGGGCCCCGCAGACCGAAGTTGGCGTGTTTGAGTGTGACAGGAGTGATGACCTCGACGCCAACAGCGGCGCTAGAGGCACTGCTGTCGCTACCGCCGCTAGACCTGTTTATAAAACAGGAAGCTAAATTGACAGTGTACAGATTGTACAAGGGAGAGAACTGGACCGGATTTTTGGCCATGCCAGAATTCTCTCGGACTTGAAGCGGAAGTTCAAACAGAGATGCCCGAAGACAAAGTGCAGACGACCTTTTGTTTTGAAAGAAATTTCGAGACTAGTCCGCCAAGCAGGTCTGAATGGGAGAACGGAGTGCCGCCAATGGAGACAGACTTAGTAATTTATGTAGATGGATCTAAGAAAGCACGGGAGCAGGAGCATACTCAGTGGAATTGAATTACAATATGTCTTTGCCTCTAGGGGAGCAGGCTACCGCTTTCCAATCTGAGATCACCCAAGAAATGATCCGTGCTGGGATCAAAGACAAGAGAGTTCTGATTTCTACGGACAATGAGTAGTCGTCGGTCAAGTTTTCGTCTGGGTTAGTTCTCCAATGTTTCTCCATGTTAGAGACCCTATTAAGCAAAAATGACGTTAAGCTTGGCTGGGTACCGGGACATTCTGGAATATTAGGGAACGAAAAAGCCGACGAACTAGCTACGAGTGGAAGTAGTTCTGAATTGGAGTCGAACTAGCCGTCGGAATATACGCGGGTTTGATTAATAAGACTCTGGTGAGGAAGGAAACAGTAAACTACCATGAGAATAGGCTTTGACTAGTTGCAGAAAATCGAAGGAATTCCTGGTGGGCTGTAATAAAAAGAACACCAAGTTCCTTCCGAAGTTCTTTCTACAAACAAACGAAGGGCACTAGCATTGGTAATTCTTTTTATCGCAGTTTTATCGCAGAGTTATTTATGAGCGATTTCGAAACAAACATGGCTAAAGATCCTAACTTTCCGAGAATTTACTACAGGTATGTCGATGACATATTATGTCGTGATGAACGGAAGGAAGTTCGACCTAGTCAAAAAATTTTTTGAAGATAAAATGGACAGTATATCGACAAAGGTGCAGTCAGATTTACGATTGAAAGGCAAGCGAACAACGAGCTCCCCTTTCGAAATATTATGGTTGAAATTTTGGGTAACACATTGACGTTAGACGTACATCGAAAACTAACTAACACAAAACGACCGAGAATACGAAATAAAAGTAGTCCACAGTAATGACTACAATTTAAGAGACATGTTGGGCACATTGAAAGATATGCCTCCGGACATCCATAAATCTTGTATTGATTATACTACGGAATGACGATCAGGCAACTGTTTATACGATTTACTGAGCATATAATGTCTAAAAACTGGAAAAAGAAGAAGAAAACTTTAGTTGGTGATTGGGGTAGGGGGTAGTGTTAATGAGAGGGGTTCACCCCACAACTAAGAATCACTAGTTATTTGGCGGCGGTCACCTCTCTGAAGAGAGGGGGAGGTCAAAACTAAAATAAAAATGTTTTTCCTTTTTTTACATTTTTTGTGTACTAGGAAGTTTTGGGAAGTGCCGGGAAGGGCTTGTTGAGTGGTTAAAAGGTTGTGGAAGAGTAACGGAAGAGCGGAGTTTGCCATGAAGAAATATTGGCGCTTTAAAGAGCCCACATTAAGCAAAGTAGGCGCTTTAAAAAGTGGACATCAATTTTGTGTGATGGGGTAATGACGAACCGAGGGGTCCCCATCTCAGTACGAAGAAAAGGCCGTTTTCAGGGCCAATGGGTTACAAGTAAGCAACCTTCACGCGGCGTATCCTGGGTGAGTGCACACAAAATTGATGTCCACTCGATGTGGGCTCCTTAAAGCGCCCAATATATTTTCATGGCGACCGCTCTTCCGCCACTCTTCCACCACCTTTTAATCACTCATCAAGCCCTTCCCAGCCCTTCCCAACACTTCCTAGTACACAAAAAATGTAAAAGAAGGAGCAATTTTTTTTAGTTTTGACCTCCCCCTCTCTTCAGGGAGGTGAGCGCCACCAAATAACTAGAGATTCTTAGTTGTGGGGTGGCCCCCCTCTCATTAGCACTACCCCCACCCCAATCACCAGAAAACTTAAGTTTTCCCCCAGGCGGAAACTTCAGCAGCTGTTTTGGGAGCTAGATAAATTCAGCTAGAAGGACTGAATGGTGAAGACGTGTGCACTGATAGTGAATCAGCAATAAAAGCGCTGATATCACCCATTGTGACTTCTAAATTGGTAGAATGTAAAGGCTACTTGAACCAGATAGGGCTGAGCAATCGAGTTAAATTAGTTTGGGTGCCTGGACACTCCGGAGTGAACGGCAATGAGAAGGCTGGTGAGCTGGCAAAAACCGGCACAACGGAAATCTCATACGGACCCGAACCTCACATCCCCATCCCGAATTCGCTTAGTGCGAAAGCGTTGAAGGGCGGAGCATAGAAAAAGCTGGACAGCGTACGAAGGAGTAGTACATACCAAGCATTTCTTCCCCACTCCGAACGAGAAATGGACTAGGGAGCTCCTGAAGATGGGCCGGGATCGCATAAGAAGGGTGATTAGTGCGGCGACCGGACATTGCGGACTCAACAAGCACCTGACGAAAATGAGAATTTCAGGTGACCCAGACTGTTCCTGTGACTTGGAAGAGGAAACAGGCTGTTACGTTGTATGTGAATGCCATGGTTGTACTAGCGTCGCCAATCATTAGCGTCGCTTCTAGTGCCGCTAATGGCGATGCTAGAACTAGGAATTGCTCGCTAATAGCGCCTAGCGCTCGAAATTTTTTAGTTAATGCTTGTAAATAGCTATTTCTACATAGTTTGTCTGTTCACAAGTGATCTTCGACAAAAATATTTTGCGTTAGAATTTCAATTGAAACATTTGAAAGATAATGTAATTAGCGAGGGTTAATTACCGCTATTACCTAGCGCTAATATTTTTTGAAACTAGCGTTAGCGTTAGCGTCGCTAAAAAACCGTTAGCGAGCACAACCATGGTGAATGCCCTAAATTCCATCAGCTAAGACACAGGACACTAGACGACTACGTCGTGCACCCTTCGAAAGTGGCCCAGCTAAGGCCTATCATATTAGACAGGTTCCTGGTCGGCACGCAAAGGTTTTCATGATTTTTTAAATGATGGGCGGAAAAAGGAACAAAGGACCACAAGATCTGTGTTCCAGACCACGAAAGGGATCGCCCCAAACTGATAATAATCTAAAAAAAAACGGCGGATTGTTATTATTATTATGCCAGTACAGTATGGGAGCACAGTAGGCGGTTTGGTGATAAATAGTATATTATAACACAAGAGCTGTAATTTGAGATCTCGGTTCTTTGACCCTTCCAGATACTAAATCTCAAATTACAACCAGTGTGTTATACGACATTTTACAATACGAGAGCCTCAAACTTCAGTTTAAGGCCTATAATATGCATACTATACCCCCGAGTGTTATAAAAATCTTAGGAAGGCACCAGATTCTAAAGTACCGACACTCTCCTACTTCTACGATTTTTTCTTTACCCTAACCACTCATAAAATTCAGCCTGAATATGTCAAAAAATTAAATAATCTTTGATGACTAAAAATGCAGACATCCACTGATCGTGTACCTCAAGTAGCTGGATTTACGTCTCAACACAGCACTTTGCCTAGGGGTGCCATCCATGCTTTCAAAGTGAACACGGACTTTCATTAAATTAATTACTTAATCAATTGGAACAAATTCGTTGGACATTAGGCGCTACAGACAATAGTAAAAGAATCGTCATAAAAAAGGAATTTCGCATGGCAATTTGATAACGAACTTGACAATGATAGGAACTAAATATCCACTAGAAGAATTTTGTCGACTACTTACTTGAACAGTTCCTTCGGGTTTTTCTTAGATTTCGGAATTGGCAACTCTTCGTCGGAATCATCCTCCGTAATAATGCTGCTATACGAAGGCTTACTTTTAACAACATTATTGCTTTTTTGTACGTTGGAATGACCGTCTTGATGATTTTTTGCGAGCACGTTTGATGGGACAACGTACGTTGCACATGGAGCTAGTCCATTTGATGTTTGCTGCAAAATGAAGAGAAAATTTAGCTTCAAGAAACAATTCGCCAATTTGCATAACTTACAGAAGCGAACTTATCCGAAGCATCTTCGTAGACCGATTCGAATGTAGCATTCTTCGAGCCATTTTCCGGAGTAACTTCTTCAGCTGTGTCTTTCGATTTAGTTGATCGCTTTTGCCTTATTTCGTCATTCGCTACATTAATCTGTTCTTCTACTTTTTCCTCCTTCACCATGACGATAGGCATGACCGGTTTTTTCGGCTTTTTACCTTTTTTGGTCGTCGTTTTCTTCGCAAGTAAAGTCTCCGAACTTTGTGTTGAACTGTCTTCCGATGAATTTGTTGTGAATGACGCGGTATCTTCCTGATTCTTGCGTGTCTTTTTGCTCGGTAATTTTTTGGGTGGGTACATCGTCGGCGGTGGCATCTTCTCATTGTCGCCATCATCATCGGAAATTGTAATCACGTTCACTTCATTCGGTATTTCCAATACGTCTGATGGACGACTACTGTTCGATGAACCCCGCGTCACCATTGATAGTTTCTCGCGTTTTACATTTATCGAATTGAGATCATTTTCCTTTTTGTCAGAAACCTTTGAATTTGTTGATTTGTAACTAGTCTCCGATATCGGCTCAAGCTTGACTTCTGCGCGTAATTTCGTTCCTAGTTTTGGTTGTTTCTTTAAGAAATATAAAATCGACGAACGTTACTTTGGATGTGAAGAATGGGCGTTTCGGTTTTCTTCAAGTTTAAGAAAAAACGACCAGAAGAAAATCGCAATGAAAAACTTTGACAAAATATACGACGACAAAATCTTAAGATAGAAAAGAGCTTAGACGGCCGTGGGATGAGATAATTCCTAACGGGTCGCCCCCTCAGAAAATGTTATATGGAGCCTTTGCAAAAATTAGGACAAAAGCACTTATTGTGACATTCGGTAGGCCTTAAGATCCTACGGAAACTCCCAAAAGTCGTAAGTGATCCCACTTTACCATTTTGAGAAAATGGCTGAAACCCGAAAATTTCCGGGTTAAGTGTGAGGGGTTTTTCCGTGATCAAAGAAAGTTTTTATTTGGGAATTTTTCTTGTGGCAAATATTTTTTCTAAAAAATAACCTTTCCAAAAAGATATTACACATTAAATTTGATGGACCGGTGGGGAAGATACACTTTTTCAAAATTAACATTTCATGTAAAAATTTACCTCCGAGAAAACTTGTTTTGACTCTCTGAATTTTTGATGTAAGTGGCTTTTGTTAAGCAAATTCGTTCAAAGTAAATAACTTTTATTCAGCAGCTAGCGTCGTAGTAAGGTGCAGTGAGGTGTAGTGAGATGTAGTGAGATGTAGTGAGGCGTAGAGAGGTGTAGTGAGATGTAGTGAGGTGTAGTGTAGTGAGATGTACTGAGGTGTAGTGTAGTGAGATGTACTGATGTGTAGTGAGATGTAGTGAGATGTACTAAGGTGTAGTGAGATGTAGTGAGGTGTAGTGTAGTGAGATGTAGTAAGATGTAGTGAGGTGCAGTGAGTTGTAGTGAGATGTAGTGAGGATGTAGTGGTTAATTTCCACCTGACACAGTTTCTGTCTGGTCACGGATGCTTCAGGAAGTACCTGCACAGGTTTATTCAGCAGCTAGCGTCGTAGTAAGGTGCAGTGAGGTGTAGTGAGATGTAGTGAGGCGTAGAGAGGTGTAGTGAGATGTAGTGAGGTGTAGTGTAGTGAGATGTACTGAGGTGTAGTGTAGTGAGATGTACTGATGTGTAGTGAGATGTAGTGAGATGTACTAAGGTGTAGTGAGATGTAGTGAGGTGTAGTGTAGTGAGATGTAGTAAGATGTAGTTAGGTGCAGTGAGTTGTAGTGAGATGTAGTGAGGATGTAGTGGTTAATTTCCACCTGACACAGTTTCTGTCTGGTCACGGATGCTTCAGGAAGTACCTGCACAGGTTTGGATTCACGGAGTCACCTTTCTGCACGACATGCGATAGGCAGGAAGAGACTGCGGAGCACGTGTTATTCGTCTGCCCCCGCTTCGAACAAGAACGAGGAGAGCTGTTGACTGTGAGTAGGCCAGATGTAAGTGCCGAAAACATAATATCGGAGATGTGCCGCGATGAGGAGGTGTGGATAGTGGCGGATAATGTAGTTGCGAAAATAATGACGAAGCTGCAAATTGCATGGAGAGACGATCAAAGAAGACTGGCAGTTGATCTAAGAGAGTAGGTGCGAAAGCACAGCTCCTCCCCGAAGTAATGCTGTGAGGCGGTTCCGGGGAGAAGAGAGCACGAAGACTAAGGAAGGAGGTTTTAGTTGGTAGGTCATTAAAGTTAATGGAATCCAACACTACCTTGGTTCAGAAAGACCGGTGTCTATGAAGATTTCCTCACCCTTATAAAAAAAAAAAAAGATGTAGTGAGGAGTAATGACATGCAGTGTAGTGAGGTGCAGTGATGTTGTGTTTTATATTATAGATGTAGTGAGATGTACTAAGGTGTAGTGTAGTAAGATGTAGTGCAGTGTAATGAGATGTAGTGCAGTGTAGTGAGATGTAGTGTAGTGTAGTGTAGTGAAATGAAGTGTAGTGTAGTGTAGTGAGATGTAGTGTAGTGTAGTGAGATGTAGTGTAGTGTAGTGAGATGTAGTATAGTGTATTGAGATGTAGTAAGGTTTAGTGTAGTGAAATGTAGTAAGGTGTAGTGAGATGTACTGAGGTGTAGTGTAGTGAGATATACTAACGTGTAGTGAGATGTGGTGTAATGTAGTGAGATGCAGTTCAGTATAGTAAGATGTAGTGTAATGAAATGTACCGAGATGTGGTAAGGTGTAATGAGATGTACTAAGGTGTAGTGAGATGTAGTGTAGTGTAGTGAGATGTACTAAGGTGTAGTGAGATGTAGTGAGGCGTGGTGACATGTAGTGTAGTGAGGTGCAGTGATGTTGTGTTTTATATTATAGATGTTGTTTGTCGTTGTCGGGTTGAGGTCGGGGTGACCAAAAATTTGGCCACTGTCAACTATGTGGGCGCCACCAGCGCTTTTTCGTGAAAATCTATTTTTAGTCGTAAAGTATCAATCGCCGATGTGAAGGAAATAGTACATTTTGTTACTAGTGATGAAAAGTGGAATTTTTTAGGACTAATCGTAAGGTTGTACTAAAGGGGCGAAAGAACGAGGCGCCTGAGGATCATAATGAGACAAACCGAATCTTTTTAAAAACAATTATTCACGAAAAACACATTTCTCAAAAAAAATGGCGTTTCTTGATTGATCAATGTTAATTGAAAAAAAAATTAAAGCAAACGACAATCGAATTTCCCAAATCATTCGATAGTCGTTCTCGTCGTTCTTCAAAGTGTGTAACATAATTCTGACCTTACAATTTGTTGAAGTAAAGTTTTCGCAAAAATGAGTGATTTAAGAACCGACGCTGACTTTCTAGATTTTAAAATGGAAGCGGAATCAATAATTCAGAATTTATTAGCGTAAAAATCGATGCCATTATACGAAAAAGCGTATACCAAATTCAAAGATTGGTGCCGACGTAAAAATGCTCCCCGTACGGATGAAAGTACACTTTTAGTGTATTTTTCTACAGAACTAGAAAAATTAAGAGCATTAACTGCATGGTCGAACTATTCAATGTTGCATACCATTTGTTTCAAAGAAAATATTGATATCAAAGATTTCAGTAAATTGAGATCGTTACTGAAAAAGAACAGCAAAGGATATCACCCGAAAACATCGGCCATATTGACAAAAGAAGAAGTCTATCGATTCGTCAAGGAAGCATCCGATGACAGATTCTTGGCAATGAAGGTAATATTTTTGGTTTTTCTTTTGTCAAGAAGAAGCACTACTGCATGTGATTGGTTTTGTTCCAGGTCGCTCTAATCATTAGCGTTTTTGGATCGTCCCGTCGCGCAGAGTTAAAAGACATGTCGCTAAGTCAAAAGAAATTTTTCGATAGTTATCTATATATTACACTTCCGAGAACAAAAACCGACGTCATTCGACAGTTCGTAGTTGGGGAAGGTGATGATCCGGACTTCAACTTGTTCACCATCGACAAAAAATATGCAGAACTACGTCCGACCAATATGCAAAACGACCGATTTGTTGTGGCCTACCGAAAAGGTAAATGTTTTCGGCGGCAAATTGGGATTCTTTCCATTGCTGGTTATCCGAAAATTTTTGCGACTGGACACTGCCACCGTCGTTCAGGCGTCAGCATGACGGCAGAATCTGGTTTGGATAATCAGACATGCGACGGCACTGCGGTTGGGTTAACGAGAGTATGACTGAACGTTATATTGAAATGTCGTTGAACAGCAAAAAGAAAATTGCTGACAAAATTCTGGGACTAAAGCCGAAAAACGAGACGATCATGTCAGCTGCCTCCACAAGCAGTGCTCCAAACCCAGTTGGTGCAACCATCTCGGTCGTTCCTGGGGCAATTGCGTCCGTCGGTCGTTGGAAGTTCTTTGACTGGCCCAAGCACTATCGTCGATGGAATAAATCCATTGGGTTCGATGAATCGTACAGTTACTGTGATACAATCGCAGTCCCAAACAGTACATGTGCCGACGTCGCCACCTGCGTGGCGGTCAAAGAAACATTGAAATTATCAACGCTGCAGATACAAACAGCATAACAAAAAATTTTGACCAGTACTTCCAAATGTTGCCACAACAACGAATCTACTAAGTCAAAGAGTTTCTCTTTGAATAATCGAACAAACGAGATGTATATAAGGCCGCATATTCGAGGTGATTATTCACTCAATATGTGACCACACTGATATACACATGGTCTTGCGACAAAGGTGTACTGAAGAGGCGTAAACGTCCCAACCAGCCAAACTTTTTTTTCGTGGATTGTTAAAATATAGAATGGATAGAAACATGTAGCTATAAAAGCGACGTATTTATGCCAAATTTCTAAATTAACGCTAAATTTTGATCTTTTTCTGAGAAAATCGCCCGAAATATTTAAAAAAAATTTCGTTCGCGGCGGAAAGCTATAACATACTTCTTATAAAATGTCCAGAATAGTCCAAAGATGTTTTTAGGCCATTTATATCAAAAATTCAGAGTCAAAACAAGTTTTCTCGGAGGAAATTTTTACATGAAATGTTGACTTTGAAAAATTGTATCTTCCATACCGCTCCATCAAATTTAATGTGTAATACCTTCTTGGAAAGGTTATTCTATCTAGATTTTGGGAAAAATATTTGCCATGAGAAAAATTGGAAAATAAAAATTTTCTTTGTCACCGAAAAACCCTTGCACTTAACCTCGAAATTTTCCATTTTCACCTGGGACTTTATTTGGGAGTTTGTGTAGAAGGTGTGGAACCCTAAGGCCTACCGAATGACACAACTAGCCGCTTTTGTCCTAATTTTTTCATAGTTTAATACTCTAATGTTGCCAGCCTACTAACATATTTCACAGTGATATCTCTTCCAAGTGAGTGGAAACAGACGTCTCAAGCACGTCAATTTCACAAGTCAATTGTTCAAAGGTGATGGCATCACATTGCCATTGACGACGTCAACTTCTTCTTTTGAATTAGAACTAATTAGGCCGTTAGTTATCGAGTTTCAAATGGCTTTCATAAACTCTTCTATCAAAGTTTTGAACCCATTAACGAGTTGCATCAGCTGACGAAAATTTTCCCCCAGGGAATTATCCCCCAAGACCGAACAAAAATAGGAATTATCACCCAGGGAATTATCGCGCAGGAGTTATCACCCATCATATGAGTTATCATATGACATTTTCCTAATAAAAAAATCGTTTTCCTTATACAAATTGGTCGCCAAATCCAAGTGGCATATTTTCTTTGTACAAATTTGTCGCTTTAAACTTACTGGGTGATAATTCTCATTTATCTGGGCGATAAATCCTCAGCGATAATTCATGGGCACTTACACTTACGGAAATATATTTTTGCATCAAATAGAATTTTATACTTCTGCGCAAGTTTTTGCAGTGTTAAAAAGCTGCGCAGAAGTACAAAATTCTATTAATGCAAAAATATATTTCCGTGAGTGTAATTCTCTGGGTGAATTTTTTTCGGTTTGGGGATAATTCATGTCGCCGTTGCATCAAATCACCTGACAACGAATTTCTTAGCAGACCAATCGCATCATCAATTCGATCAAACGCTGCCGATATGTCCCTATTTCTACTGTTGCATTTGTGACAGAACTAATGTATGTTAGGACAGCCGTTGACTGTATTCAGCATCGCTTTGACAGCAGCAACACATTTGAGGTGAAACAGTTCTTCGCATGCTCTTCCAACGAAACGTAATCAGCATTGAGAATCGGAATGGTACAGGCATAGCACTTCGATGGCATGATTTAGAACAAATTACGATCAGTACGATGTGAATAATGACAATAACAACGACAATGTTCTCTCTTTCTGTTGCAAAAATTTCCTCTCTTTTAGCGATTGGCGGGAACGACAGCATAAACAATGAACATTAGTCAATTGTCAAAAAAAAAACGTGCAAAAAACGATGGAAATTCACAAAAATAACACTTTCTATGAAAACTAACACTATAAATCGATCTAAAATCTTAGCAGACAAATGTTCCAATTAAAACGAGCAAAAACGTCTACCATCGCACAATGACTAATGACAACTCCACTACAGTCATTTTGATCATAAGGTTACGCACTTTATGGTAGCGTATATTTGCGGTTGGTCCTGATGGGTTGAATGAAGAAACCCTCATGATGTTTACATCTTCTTGACATTCTAACAAAAACACTGGCCGAGGAGCTTATTCTTGAGGCTGTTAGTAATCACTAACTCGATTTTGAAATCAATCGGAAATGTCGCGATCTACAAGAACTGACAATTTTCAGAAGATACAAGAAGAATGGATAGAGAGTTTTTGAAGTAATGACCAGAAGAAGTAACGGATTCTGGAAGAAGTGGCGAGAAATGATACGAAACTCCTCAAGGATTCAGCGATTTTGTCGCCAGTGACACTTCAGGGATGAGGGTAGAGGAGATTAACTATCTTACCAAATTTTTATTCGCCAACGTTTTCGTCGATCGGGATGGCCTGGACGATGCTGTTGATGATGTTGCTGCTGTTAGTGTAGAAGCGTCTATGCCCGAGTCCGGTTCTGTTCGATACAAACAAATTGAAATCAGCGTAAAAAAGTGCACAAATTCAAACTAAACTACCTTCAGCATCTGCTTCAAGACTAGTTTTCTGCTTTTTCATCTCTGGAGCGACATAGTGTTGGAAAATGGATTTTAATTTTTCCTCAGTTTCCTGAAAGCGCAATTATTTCGTAAAAAAATTTTATTCGCCGAACGAAAAAAATTTTGTGCACAAAATTTTGTTCAGTTAAATCGTTAATAAAAGTTACGTTTTAGTTATCAGAATAATAATAATTGAGGCATACACGCCTGACAAACACAAAGATTATGTTTTTACCTTAACTCTTTGATCTTCCTCATAATTTTCAAATTTCTTTCGAATTTCTACTGATAATTCGAAGAACGACTCCATTGAATTAAAATATTTTCTCAAAATTATTTAAATTGCTTCAAAAAGTCTAAACAAAGTTTTCAGTAATTTCACTCGACGGTTGAAAATCAAATGACTTTGTGATGGAAAGCGAGCAATGGCGCTTTACAGCGAATTATGGTGAAATGTCTTATTTTTGTCTTACACCAGCCGTTTTTGCAGTGAGATGAGAAACCGAGTGGTGAGTTTATTTGGTTTTAGAAATGTTTGCATTAGAAACAAATATTTTGTTTTTTGTATTTCAAATGCTGCGCAAACATGTAACAGTTGTTACATATTTATATCTTTACGATCGGGTTACTGATAAATTTTTGGGATTCGACTTCTTCGGTCATTTTGATATTTTACGTGCGACAGGGCCGAAAAAGCACGTCGACGCAAATCCTGTAAAATGCTTGGTTTTATCTTACGTTATGGCAAGTATTTCTCTACCCCAGTAAAAAAAAAACCATGCGATTTGAGACTGTTTTTGTATATAGCACTGAGTACTGTATTTTCGAACGTTTTAGACTGTTTTGAGACCGTCATCATTATTAAAAATAATGAGTATGCTCATTTTTGCCTCAACCAATAAAAAATTTTCTGGTGTTTGAGACTGTTGAGACAGATGAGTATGCTAAATTTGAGACTGTTTAAGACTGTTGAGTATACTCATTTTGAGACTATTTGAGACTGTTGAGTATACTCATTTTGGGACTATTTAAGACAGTTGAGCATAGGGGATTTTCAGAGAGGACAAATGTCATAGTTTCTCCCACCACAAACTCACCACGTGTGTCTGGATATTTGAATTTTTTGGCGGGTGACGAATATTTGTTCTTTGTGAATATGAAATGTAAATAGTAAATTATAATTATTCATTCCGCGTTATTTTATTTATGATTATTATGGTTATAGCCGAAAACAATATTTAGATGTTACCCATTGCATTACTTTCATAAAATTTTTTAGTGGAAAATATTTCTTTTATTCTTTGAACCAACAACAAGTAGATGTTTATTTAGGTATGATAACACACAGAAACGATTGTATCTTCTGCTTTCTGTTTTAATCAAGGTCAGAATGTAATTCTTGTCAAAATATATTATTTTTATTGTTTCGTTGATTGTTCCGATTGATTATTCAAATTAATTTTTATTACATGTGTAACGTTTTCCTTGTTTTCGGGTAATATATTCAGCAAATTAGTGTGAATGTCGGCCATGGAATATGTAGATGTACAAGAAAGATATTCAGAAAAGGTTAATCAATTCTGTGAGAAAAACGATCCCTTCACGCTGAAAATAAATGAATGCCAGGACACACTTCCAAACAACTTCGGCTATTTCGACTTGGTCAATTATTGCATCCACAAAGACAGTCCATACACGAGAAATGATTTTAATAGCTGGAAGGCAATGGACGCATATAAATACTTTGAAAGTGGGTGGATTCAAAGTATTGGTTGCAAGATCATTGCTGATGGATCTATCGTCATTGCGGAAGTAAGTGAAACACGATAACTTACAATATTTGCGGTGCCTCCAGATCGAGCGTTTTACTTATTGCAAAACAACTTTTATGGTAGGTGAAACACTCGAATCGTCTTAAGGAAAAACCAAACAAATGCTGGACCGTGATTAATAAGGATGGCGTTCCGTTGTGCGGTCATTGTCGATGTATGGCCGGCGCTGGTGAAGTATGCAGCCACATTGCCGCTGTTTTCTTCCTCATGGAGGCCTGGGGGAGAGAGTCATCAGAAATTGGGAATCCAGTACGTGAAAGTTGTTTTGTTTAAAGTTTATGTATCTATCTACGTTCCTTTTTTGTACTCCTGTTGTTTCATTTAGGAATCCATATCATGCACAGATATCCTTTCGAAGTGGTTGGTGCCTCCGTCTAAGACTGCAGAAATGGCGAAAATAATAGACATTAAATGGTCTTCTGACATATCGCTTTCACCATCATCAAGGAACTCGTATCCCGCAATCTTAGAACCTTTCCATCACAGCGTAATTTTTTAAAGACGATCGACGAAGCTGGTGTATTAGTACCATTGAGTATTGGAAATCTGAAAAATGACCTATCTGCCATTTTTGAATGAGAGTCGCAGGCAGGGAAAATGCAACGATAAGGCATGACCCTAATTAAAATTAATCTACTAGCAACAAACGAAATAAAATTAACGATACAAAAGTAGCGTTACAAGTAAATTTATTAACAGTACACGATCTTTTACATGCGCTAATTGAATCAGACTCATAAGCTCATCATAGTCACAGTCACTTGTTGTTGGTTCAAAGAATAAAAGAAATATTTTCCACTAAAAAATTTTATGAAAGTAATGCAATGGGTAACATCTAAATATTGTTTTCGGCTATAACCATAATAATCATAAATAAAATAACGCGGAATGAATAATTATAATTTACTATTTACATTTCATATTCACAAAGAACAAATATTCGTCACCCGCCAAAAAATTCAAATATCCAGACACACGTGGTGAGTTTGTGGTGAGAGAAACTATGACATTTGTCCTCTCTGAAAATCCCCTATACTCATTTTGAGACTATTGAGTATACTCATTTTGAGACTATTTCAGACTGTTGAGTATACTCATTTTGAGACTGTTTGATACTGTTGAGTATGCTGATTTTTAGACTATTTGAGACTGTTGAGTATAGCTCCCCTACAAAATCCGGAGGCACAATGTCCAGAGGCGTCAAAATCCGGACAAAAAATCCGGAGGCTACAAAATCCAGAGGCGTCAAAATCCGGAGACGTCAAAATCCGGAGACGTCAAAATCCGGAGGCTTCAAAATCAGGAGGCGTCAAAATCCGGTGGCGTCAAAATCCAGAGGCATCAAAATCCTGATGATGATGTTGCGTCTGGACTTTGTAGCCTCCGGATTTTGTAGCGTCCGGATTTTTGTTAATACTAAGTATACAATACTGTATTTTGAATTTTTTTATAAATTTAACATTTAACTTAAAATATATCACAGCGAATGAATGATTGTAATTCATTGGCGACGCGACGCGACGGTCTTAATTATATTTAATATTTGGGGGGCTCTGCCCCCTCGTCCCCGCGCCTGCGACGGGCTTGGTAACGCCCTGCAGGCGGCCATATGTGCATGGGGCTCTGCCCCAAACCCCGCTAGGGGCTCTGCCCCTTAGACCCCGCAAGGTGGCTATTCCACCTTGACCCATTATGCGGGGCTGCCGCCCCTCGACCCCGCTTTTTTTTTATTTTTATTCATGGCCTGCGGTGCAGCAATACATATTCATAACACAATTCGTATAAATAAACTGTAGCTGCTGTAAATAACAATACATATTTCGTCCAGATTTTGTCCGGATTTTATCCTGATTTTTTATTTTCTTCTGGATTTTGACGCCATCGGATTTTGACGCCTCCGGATTTTGATGCCTCCGGATTTTGACGCCTCCGGATTTTGACGCCACCGGATTTTGTAGCCTCCGGATTTTTCGTCCGGATTTTGACGCCTCTGGATTTTGTGCCTCCGGATTTTGTAGCGGCACCGTTGAGTATGCTCATTTTTAGACTATTTGAGACTGTTGAGTATACTCCTTTTGAGACTATTTGACACTGTTGAGTATGTTCATTTTTAGAATATTTGTTTATAAACAAACTAGTATTCGTCTACTGTACTTGTCGCTTGTTAGAAACAGTCTCGAATATTGCTCAACAGTTTGGAATCCTATGTACGAACAATCCATTGATCAAATCAATTTCAAGTTCGGAATCGCTCATCCAAGACCACAATATTCGGTCCGGTTTAACTATCTTAAACTTCACTCGATTAAAATTAGCAATAACTGGCTTGCTATTGGGCTTCAACCTGTTAGTTTGGTCAATACACAAAATAAAATAAAAATAAATAAATAAATCATGGGCGCGCGGTAGCAATGCGCCCGTGACTTAAGTCCACATACGAACAAAAGATCAAGAAATATGTTTTTGTAGATTTTTGAAAAATATATACAGCTAAGTTTTGACTTCCCCCCTAGCGACGTACCCCCCGGAAAATATGTTTCTCGAATCTTACGAAAAATTCTAAGGCCAAGTGTATTTTTACTTATTAAAATCGGTTCAGTTGATGCGGAGATATGACCTTTAGAAAATGATCATTTTCAATACAAAAAGTGCATTTTCACAGAAGCCAAAGTTAATAAAAACATCCTACGTTTTAGTTAGTAAGTTACTGATTTCCATTGGCACTTGTACAGAGACAGAAAAATACCCAGATAACACAGATCACACTTTTTAAGCGGTTGCCCACATTAAATGTGCGAAATTCAATGTTGTTGAGAATATGTACATAAAATGTACAAAAAATGTGCCTGTAAAGTGGTACATATTTCGATGTATATAAAAAACACATTTTTTTGCTATTAAACTCGAAATTATTGCACTGGATAACAAGTACATTTGTCGCACATTTTATGTGCGTGATAAGGTGTACACTATTCCTATCACATTTAATGTACCAAAAATGTGCTTGTGATGCAGTACATTTTCGATGTAAATAAAAGGCACATTATTTGTGCTATTAAAAGCGCTTTTTTATACACATTTAATGTCCTGGAATTGGAGAACATTAAATGGGATCAGCACATTTTCCGATGGCACTTTATGTACATTTCGTGGAGTCAATTGTTATCTGGGATAAAAACCAGCACAACAAGCATAATTTTAGCTTTTAGCTTTTAGAATTTCAGCTTTCTGCAACTGTATGAAAAACGATTTTTTTGGCTCGTGCTCGAAAACGGTTCGATTCTTGACATTTTGCAGGGAGAGATAGGGGTCTGGAGCCAAAGGTAAAGTTGTTGGGTTGGGTGTGTAGTGTATCGCACTGACCGCCAAAACGGAAAATAGGCGGGGGCTCAAAAAAACTCTTCATTTGTTGTAGAGGAAGCGCTTCGGTTTTGCGGCGGCGACGGCTCAGAAAAATACGTTTGATTTGTTGTAAAGGAAGTTGTGGGAATCATTTTCGCCAATGGAAGTAGTAGCCACCGCGCTTTGGGTTGGCGGCGGCGGCAGCTCAAAAAAAAACTTTTAATAACATAGAGGAAGTTGAGAATTATTTTCGGTGATTAGTGATATGCGATAAGTAGCCGCAGCGCTTCGGTTCGGCAGCGGCGATGGTTCAAAAAAAGCGTTATGATGTGCTGACTTTCGGCCATGTGAGTAGTAGTCGCCGCGCTTCGGTTAGGCAGCGGCGGCTACTCGAAAAAAATTCAAGTATAATTCGTCGAAAACAATTTTTCTACTTCCAAAAAAACTGATAGCACAACAAAAGCCCCTTTCAAAAGGGAAACTAGGCTCAAGTCCTCGTCCCCTCTTCAAAAACAACTGATATCTACTTTGGTTACGCTTAGGGGCTGTCTGACTAGTTTGGAGTTATGAACTTTATGGATTTTATAGCAAGCGTGACGTCATTTAGGAACACCCCCTTAAAGCTTCGGAACGCAAAAAATTCTGTTGAAATATTTTCACTTTTGATCACAAAATTCCTCAGAAATTGCGTATTCTCCCAATGTAATAATTTTTCTGCGCTTTCAGATTTTATACGCAAAAATTTAATTACCCGTACATTACCTGTACATACATACAAATCTGAAATCGCAGAAAAATTGTTACGGTGCGAGGGTCCGGCATTTGTGACGCATTTTTTAATCAAAATTGGAAATATTCCAACAGAATTTTTTGCATTCCGAAGCTTTAAGCGTCACCCAAGTTGATATCAGGTGGATTGGAAGAAACAACGAGGACTTGCGTCACATTTGTTGTGATATATAATTGGTCTTAGTTGACAAACTAAAAAAATGTTAAAGCAAATGGCTGGTAATTTATTTTACACAAATCATTCACACCTTGGGTCACCTTTAGTTAAACAGAAATTGTTGAAATAAACATTTTCATTGCGTAAATTTATTTGATTATTTAAACTTCTGTAAATTCCCCATTTCGGCCGTTGGAAAGCATTACCAGTTCGCCACATTTCCAAATTGTTATTGGTGTAGTACATCAACGGTTGATCGTTGCTCTTTTGCTTAATGACAATATGGAACGTCCCAGCTGTCGCGCAGGTATATTCTACCGCAATGTGTATCCATTTTCCAGCAAAATTAGCCAGAGGTCCTTCCCATACCACAACTGGTATTGAATCCATACCAGAATGAATTAACTGAAGAAACTTTTTAACAAAAAAATAAAATTACGACAAAATATCAGATTTGGTCACAATATGTAGCTGCATACAGTGTTGGCAAATTAAAATTCTAGCAGAATGTCTTCAATTTGAGGGAATTCTAACTTTGCAGACATTGTAGAGTCAAAACTCACTCTATTTCCGCTTCGTAATCGTGGAGTGAGTGTTATGAAAGGCTGGCTATCTTCACCTCCCACCGGTTTCACTTGAAAAATATGCGTAAACGCTGTGGAAGGTTGAAATTCAGAATCCAACTTCAAGTCCCAAGAATAAGAAACTCTATCCCGATAAAATCCTATCAAATGATCTGGACTTTTATCGTACGTTTTAATTTCCGTACGCATGCGGTCAAATCTTATGCAGCGATCATTATCATTCTCAACGTGTGAATGAAAATTGAAAACCGGAATGTTCAATTCGATGTCGTGTACTTGAGTTATATGTTGTATGGGATGAACGCAGTCCGGCACTTCGACAGCAGTTCCTCCAAGAACAGAATTGATGAGATTGTATGTACCAACTGAATTCCCATCAGCACGTAAATAGACGCGTTGAGCGAAGGATGAGGATGCAACGAAAAGGATCATAAAAATGGACCGTTCCATTTTAAAGAAATTAATTTCAAACATTGACCGACACCGATTCACTTGTTATCTCAAAGAAATACTGAAATAAACGACAATTAACAAAGTCAGAAATTATCGTTATTTTCACAAATCTCTTCAATTGTTTCCTTATCATTGGAATAGAAAAATGTATTTATTGTTTATGCGCACCGATTTTAATCTCACATTAATAGTACATTACATCGGACCCTGCGAAAGTAACTCATTACATTACATTTCATTACATTACACAATTTGGTGATGCGAGCGAAACTCATGAGTGTTTTTTTGAGCAACAAACTTCGAAAACGTTATTTTGACGAGTGTAGAGCTTGCATATCCGACTTCACGAGTGAAAATAACTGTTTCCAGAGCGTTTTGCTCAAAGTAACACAAGTGAGTTTTCGAAATCGCAAACTTGTGTCTGAAGCAATGAAGTATTTGGCAGGGTCCAATGTGTAATGTTTATTGCCTATCCATTTGAAAGTTGAGCATTACAAATGTTTTACCTCACTAGTGAAAATCAATGTTGAAGGATTGAAAACAAAAGTTTTTACTTCACTAGTGAAGAAAAGAGTTTTGCTTCCCAAAAAATATCACAAAAAGAGCACACATGTAAAAAGAGCACACATCAACTTTCGGATGGGGCAGCAATAAAATGTGTTTTTCTTATACATTTTCCGAAGCAATGCCAAAGTAAAAAAAAACATAACCAAAGACCCGTACGTATCAGAATAGATGTGACAAATAGAATAGATGTGGCGAATAGAACAAACCTTGCAAAAAGACTCGAACGTATCTTAATATAGTAATAAGCAAATAATCGTTTTATGTTCTTTTATAACTACAAGAATTTCAAAGATCCATAGAAATTACCCAAGGTAATGTCAAAGGCCCTACCGAAGTACATCTCAGACCATTCAAATCTAGAAATGGTTATATCCAAGGATTGAGCCATTTTCCCCTAAAACCCTGAAACACATGTTCTCTAAAATTTTGTTGTGTACAACTTTGCCTTTGGAAGCAACCTTCTACCTCTTACAGTTCTAGAGATATGGGTCATCCCTCCCAATTCTAGAAGCGGTCATACCCCAGGATTGTGGCATTTTTACCCAAAACCTTGAGAAACGTGTTCGCTAAAATTTTATTTTCTACAACTTTGCCTTTGGAAGCAACTTTCTACCTCTTATAGTTCTAGAGATATGGATCATCCCTCCCAATTCTAGAAGTGGTCATATCCCAGGATTGAGGCATTTTTACCCAAAACCCTGAAACACGTGTGCCCTAAAATTTCATTCTTTACAACTTTGCTTTTGACAGTGAATCTCCATATTGCATACTTAAGGAAATAAACACGAAAAACTGTTTTCGTATATGGCAAAGAAACTCAATTTCGTCGATTCCATTGGTCCCGGTGCCCTGACCCCTGATCCGATTCCCACAAAAAAAAAATTCCCCAGTTTTCTGACATCAAATCCTTTCATTTGACACCAACATGAGCAATTTCCCTGCTATATATATGCAATTTCCGTGCTGAGATATTTGCGAAAATGCTTCACCGACCCTCGAAAAGTCATGTTTTTGGTGACTTCCTCGACCATATCTCCGGAACCACTTGATCGATTTTGCTCGTCTTCGTACTTGAATCCTGGGAGGCAGGTATCTTTCAGGGAAAAAAAAGTTTCGTTTGAGCCGTTTGAAAAAAAAATGGAGACGGACGGACGGAAAAGATTTACTCGAGTTATGTACAAGCGACCAAAAACCACTTAAAGGGCCCTAGCTCGGCGGCCCTTGGGCCGACTGTTCCCAAATTCAATCCTTTAAAAGATTTTTGAAAATCTGTGGAGTTTTACTAAAGTTATCGCGGTGACGGACGGACGGACATTTTTTTCATTGCTGATTCGTCATCTAAGGACCATGATCGATGTTCCCCTCCTACTCCGGTCCAAATTAGGGTGTTTACAAACGCCGTGGTAAGCGCATAAGACAGGTTTAAACATGGATCGAATGCAACCAATACGTGAAAAGTATATGTAAAATTGAGAGGATTTTCGCCCTTCGAAAACTTTTATCTCACATGCGTATCAGGCACAGTAGTACCAACTTATCATTTCTCTGCTTAACACTCATGTAAATAAAATCAATTGTATTTATGCCGCAGATGAAAATGATGAATCAGAACAGAATCAAATCGCTCCGCTTGCATTTAGATGATTCTTTCTCACATCGGCTGCCCTTGGGGAGCACATTGTAAATAGATTGTTTCTTCAATACTTAATATTTTCCAATCGTATATGACGTATACCATACGTACAATAAAGTGCGAATTTCAAGAAATGTCTCAGGCAGCACTTTATTGGACATATTAGATGCACGACTCTTTATCGGTATCTAAGAAAAGGTTCAAAGAATCACACCTCGGTACTAAATGTACTGAATATCAAAATCCATTGTTGGCTTTGTATTGAAATACTTTTTTGGGCAAGTCGTGCATTAAAATAGACACTGAAGCCATCCTTGTTGGGCTCATTGTGTCGTCCCGTGACTTATTTTGATAGAATTTTGTATTGCTTGGATAGACCAAATTTGTTGACAAGGCAACAGAAGAAAAGAAAATTACGCAAGTAATTCGCTATATCAACAACCATAAGTTTAGCTGATTTCGTGTTATCAAGACTCATCAGTACACCTATGCTGCGTGGCTATGTGTATATCAGCAAAAAACAGAGAATGGGGTAAGCAAACATCTGTCGTTGGCAAGGCTTATTTCCTCCGCGTTTTCAATTCTTGAGAGGCTGCAGCTATTTGCTGTCTGTAAAAAATAATAGAATATTAGGTAACGGTATGTACCTTTCGAAATTCCTCCAGCGTCAGGTGCTGAACCCTCTTAGCCTCGATAGGGCTTTGCCGTTTCCGCTACGTCTCCGCACCGTCTACAGTTTGGATTATCGTCAAGTCCCATTTTGTAATAGTGTCGTTGTGTCGTGTCAGAATTCCCACCAACAGCCTCAGCCGTGTCTTCTCTAAGCTTAAGAGATATTTCGTGATTTCGTGATCGAGTAAAAAACTCTTCAAGTTGTCTACAGGCATCTAGTTGTTGCCAGGCTCTCTTGTGCTTGTCTTTGGCCTTTTTCTGATGATTTCCGGCCCCAAACCAGTGTTACATGCCGAGTGATGGTTCTGCTGGTCCCATGAACTTACTTTCGCTCGCTTTTCTTGCTTGCTCGTCTGCCCTTTCGTTCCCCGTGACATTGGAGTGTCCCGGAACCCATATCAGGGTCATATTTTTCCTATCATATAAGGTGTCCAGTGCCACTCTACCTCGGAGAACTGAAATAGTTAATAACTTGTAATATGACAAAGCCTCCAGCAACGCCTCGCAGTCTGAGCAGATTGCTATCCGCTTTCCCTCCAGCCATTGTTCTAGCAACATTTCACAACCTTCGCGGATGGCCACCGTTTCTGCTTGGGAAATATTGGCGAAAATGCCTAGCGGAATTGATAGTTCTAGGCCCAGTCCCGCACAGCATATTCATGCTCCTGTCCCCTGCCCCATTTTGGATCCGTCTGTGAATATCTTCATCTATGGGCGAGCTCCCTTTGTAGCGTATCAGTTTTTATAACTCAATAATATTGTCAATCGAAGTAATCATTTTAATTGTATAGAATCAAGTGAGCTTTTCTTTACTAAAATTTGTATAAATAGGGAAGTCTGTGCAAATAAAAATCATTCTACTTCTGACTTTAGTCCGAAAAACATCTTGTTTTATTGAGCTTTAGTCTTAGTTAGAATCAAATAGAATCTTTGAGCTGATTGTTGGCCCGTTTCAACTCATAAGAAGTTGAAGTGAGTATAATTAACCTTAGCATTCTATATAGCATTCAATAGAATCATGAGCTGATTGTGGCCCGTTTCGATGTTTATCAGTCGAAGTGAGCACAGTTAACCTTAGTATTCTATACCTTCTTCCCATTCTACCCTATTGGGGAAAATGGTCTGAAATTTCTCCTCAAAACGAAACTCAGCTGGCACAAAGCCTTTTGGCATTTCAATCTCCCTGGTGTGTCTCAGTTCAGTTCAGATATGCGCCCAGCGAGACAATACTATATTTTGTCGTGTTTTCTGGCCGCGAGACAACAAAAAATTTATTATGACTTTCTAGTGTTACTCCACTATTCGAAAAGTTTTAAGTCTCGAGTCAGTTTTAATTCAACATTTAAATTGCCGGAAAATTATAAAAATTTTCCTTTATATCATCCCTACAATGCATTGTGAACACCTTTTTTCGAGGCATTTTTAATCGGTTAAAAATAGGTATTTTCAATGCATTGTCAAAGCATTAGAAAATGTAAACGTAAACACACCAATAAACAAAACTGCACATGCACATGGAATATCATGCTGCCAAGCACGCTGTACTGAAAAAGAAAGAAAGGAAAACAACAATATGATACAAACAATGAAATGAATGTGTGCATTACGGCGAGCGCATGTTTGTCGAATGTTTCGTTTCTTAAACTGCGAGAAGGGTGTATACAATTAGTAGTTTACTGTCAAGTTACGGATATTTTGTTGTTTATGAATGAATTTTTCGTAAAGTTGTGAGAATCGATGCCCATTTTCAATCTGTCCACAAATTATACCCGAATCAATTACACAAATTAAATTCGTTTTCTTTCAACTTGTAAACTTCTCATTTTCTGGAAATTTCTGAAATATCGTCGAATCAGTTTTTGCGCCCTTCATTTCCATTTAATCGACATTATCGATTCCGTTCGACACGAACAATCTACACTATCCGCACGTGGTTTTGCCAGTTCTACCAACGTGTTTTTAAGCTCGTACGAAGCAGAAAGGGTCTATGTGTTTGTCATTATCTTTTTAGCATTTTGAATTTCGACCTCGTGGGATGGCTGGTCTTCCCTTTTGAGTTTGATGTTTTTTATCGGAAGACTGTTCACAGTTCAAAGCTTTGCCCACATGTTACACGATCGATGTTCATTTTGTGTTTCAAGCATTTTCATTTCAAGCAAAGCTGTAAAAGAAATTGAGCGTAAGGTCATAGCAAAATAAACATGAGTTTTGTTCTTCTACGCAGGTTTTTGCGGTGTTAAAAACCTGCACATAAGTAAAAAATTCATATTCATTTTGCCACACCTGTAATACTTTTGCCCATGGGTCCCGATGCTTATGTTGAATGTCGTTTCCTGATGTTCCGATTTTCAAAAACTTTTTTTTGTTTCGGCCCTAAGGTCGGCCCTAACAAAAAAAAAGTGTTTTTTGCTATGTTGCAGAACAAATCGAGGGAAACGTTTTTGTCTATGGAAGTATGTGTCCAAGGCCTCTACTTAGGGCCCTATGTCAGTACTAAGGTCGGCCCTAGCCCAAATGGTTTTTTGCTATGTTGTAGACAAAATTGAGGAGAACATTTTTCTCTACTTGAAGGTCAATTTTACACCGTTTCTTCGGACGGGTTTTTCAATATTGCCATATCGGCAATTTCCAATACAATTTAATGTGAACGCAATATTTACTTAAATACGTATCAGTCTTTTCGTAAAAAACTCTGTTTGCGGCATCTATTCTGATACGTATGGGTCCCTTCATAAACCATAACATAAACAGCCCCAGCATTTCGGACAATTCTTCGAAATTCACTAAATTCACTATATTTTATGAAAGTTCAGTTTGTTGCACCCATACGCTTACCTGTACGCTTACTCACTCAAAAAATAAGGACGTCAGCAAGTCTCATTATCAAAGCAACAATCGAAATTTGTAAAATCAACAATTTGACTTATGTGAAAATTTCGATTTCAATAATTTCGAATAGTTGATCTGACTTTGCAGACTTCCATATGTTTTTAAGAGTACAAACAATTTTATTGTAACATGGGGTAGATCGACGAAGGAGTGAGGGGGATGCATTTAATATTGTCTACAGATGACGAATCACCAAAAAAAAAATGTCCTCTGGTGCGTCCCGTCATCTTTTTCCAAACGGCTGCACCGATCACCCCAAACGTATTTTTCTCTGAAAGGTAACATACGTTCCATGATTAAAGTTCAAAGATGAGCAAAATGGGTCAAGTGGTTCCGGAGATATGGTCGAAAAACAGACCAAAAACATTGTTTTTCGAGGGCCGGTGAAACTTTTTTTGCCAAATATCTCAGCAAGTATATTACGGAAATTGTTCATTTTGGTGTGAAATGAAAGGATTTGAACTCAAAAAACTGGAAAAATTTTCACTTGGGAAATTGGGTCAGTGACTATCATATTGTAAACAATTTGATATAAAAATAAATTGAAATCAATTGTAAACAATTTGAAAGAATGGGAAGAGTATTTTACGCGAAATAATCTAAAAAGTATTGAAAGTAATAACATAAATCGTGAAGAAGAAAGACATAGTCCGTGGAAGAGGAAAGTCGCAGGTGTTCGCGTTAGGGGAGCCAGGCAGAAGGACACACTCCATGCACCATTTATATGTCTCATCCTTGGAATCATAAAATGAAGATTCTATAGCCTCTATTCACCAATATTATCACCTTATCCCGGGTACTGGGTCTCTAGCAACCAGTCCTTCAAATCTCTTTTGAATCGTATTGTCGCGGCACTCCTAATCGACTTAGGCAATAAGTTGTACAATGCACATCCATGAGCTGAGATCGCTTTAGACCCAGTCTTTGTCTTAACGAAGGCCGGCACAATCGATTTCTTACCTCGCGTCTCATATCTGTGGACAATTTTTTTAAACTCAATGTTGCTGTATGACTGCCCGCTCAACGCCTCATGCACAAACGTACACGCGCTATACCTGACAATGCTGGACACATTAAGAATTCTAGGACAATGGACTCGGAAAAGCTCCTCCGTTGGGCACCGCTTTGGAAGCTTATTCGCATTCTTGAGGCACCTCTTCTGCAGCACTTGCAGTTGCCGTAGAGCACCCTTTGATGCTGCTCCCCATGCAGCTGGTAAGTATGTAATACACGAGTGTGCCAGCGAGAAATATATCTTGAGTAAAACCGACTTCGGAAGAACCCATTTCAGCTTGCATAATATTCCACTCACTGAACAACTTCCTGCACATCTTGGCAACCTGAGCTCTCCACGATAGCCTATCGTCAAGCAATAGGCCCAAATATTTGTAATTCACCTACCCGGTCAATATCCAATCCATCCAACGTGCCATCATAGACATTCCGTTCCTCCCGATCCTTAAAGTGCATCACTTTAGTCTTTTTAATATTTAGGGAGAGCTTATTGTTGTCCAGAAAATCCCTAACTATCAAGACGTCCGCGTTGATGTCAGCCACGTTACCGCTTGTGGACTTGGCCGAGTAAAAAAGTCCCGTGTCGTCAGCAAAGAGTGTGGCATTCCCCACCATCGGAAGTTCGCAGATATCATTAATGTAGACTAGAAACATCGATGGGCCGAGCACACTTCCCTGAGGTATTCCAATTTCGACCGTACGCAGGCTGCTCCTCGACTGTCCTACAACCACACATTGTCTACGATTGGTTAAGTAGTCTTTAAGCAATTCAAGTGGAGAGCCCCTTACCCCAGCATGGTGAAGTTTCTGCATAAGTATCTCGTGATCCACGCAATCAAAGGCCTTCCTAAGGTCTAAAAATAAGGCGCTCACCGTTAGGCCGTCGTCTAAATTCAAGTAGATCCGATTCAGAACTTCGTACACCGCGGTGTGCGTACCCGATCCCTCCCGAAATCCATACTGCCTGTTATAAAAGAAGCCATTCCTGTTGAGGAGCGACAACACTCTTCTGTAAATTAACAACTCAAAAATCTTATTCAGTATGGGGAGCATCGAGATCGGGCGGTAATTGGACGGGTCAGACTTGACACCTTCCTTATAAACCGAAACTACCAGAGCAACCTTGAGACAATCAGGGTATTTTGATTTGAATATAGACAAGTTGGAAATTTCCGTCAAAACTGGCACAATTAAGCAAGCGCACTCTTTCAGCATACGAGCTGTGATTCCATCAACCCCTGGGCTCTTGTTGGCGTTTAGCTGTTCTATCAACTGAAAAACTTCACCCTCATCCACCGGCTCAAGAAATATTGTGTTCAAAGAAAACCTAATAGTTCCATACTTGTAAATGTCACTAGTTTTGAATTTATCTGCTATTTTTTTCCCAATTTGAGTGAAGTATGAATTTAACGCTGACGCCTTATGTTCACAATCATGGTACGTCTGTCCCTCGTGGGTAATCTCTTCAATAGTACAGGATTTCCTGGAGCGCCCAAGAACTTCGTTGATCCTTCGCCAAATTTTCTTAGGGTCAGTCGCGTTTTCAAACATCTCTTCATAGTACTTAGCAGCGTAGTACCTCTGCCATCTATCAACGTCAGCATTGGAGAGACGGAGCCTACTCTTGAGGTACTCATTGTCCCTATTCTCTGGTCTCTTCGTCTTCTTGTAAAGATCAATGTTGTCCCTCACAACAGATAACAAATGGCCATTCATCCACGGACTTCCTCGCTTCGCAGATCCTACACGCTTCACCTCAACCAGAGTGCTCTTCTCACAAGCCTCTTTAAAAGCATCCACAAACGCTTCCATGTACATATTTGGGTCATCGAGATTTGTATTGTTAATAGCAGATAACTTACGCGAAAGTATCGAGCGCATCAACTGAAAATCCGTGCTCTTCTTCGAAAGTTCCTCAAATATAAACGGCAGTCTAGTCAAAACCGCACAGTGATCACTAAATTCAACATCTATCGTGGAATTAGAGAAGTGGATTTTATCACTAAAATTCGCAACCACGTGATCTGAAAGAGTACCTTTGTGCTTTCTCGTAACAACATCATTACATGCATTGAAGCCGTAGGACGTTAAGAGATTCGAAAGTTACTATCAAATAAAATTTTAGAGAACACGTGTTTCAGAGTTTTAGGGAAAAATAGCCAAATCCTGAGATAAAGCATCTTCTAGAATTGTGGGATGACGCATATCTCTAGAACTATGTCAGTTAGAAATTCGCTTCCAAAGGCAAACTTGGTGAGAATGACATTTTAGAGAAAATGGTTGTAGGATTTCTTGCAGAAACTACGTTGGTCCTCTTTTTGATATGGTGCAGCAGAGAACGTTTGGACCATCAAAATCAATGGTCTCATATACTACGGTAGGGCCATTGACAATGCCTTGGGTAATTTCTATGGATCTTTGAAATTCTCATATAAAGTCGCGTAAAACATTGGATCGTTTGCTCATTTCTATATTTAGATACGTTCGAGTCTTTTTGCCACATCTATTTTGATACGTACCGTTCTTTGGTTATGTTTTTGTATTTACTCAAAAAATCATTCATATATCATTCATAAAATGAAATTTACGACCGTTTGACACATTCGATTTCGATTTACGGGTCTGGCGCGTAACAATATTTTTCTTTAAGTTGTCACTCTGCAGCCGTCAGTTTGACAGCTATCTATTTCCTTTTTTCGGTTGCATATTTCTTTTCGCTGTCGATCCGTCTAAGTACAGTACACGGATTGAACCACGGTCGAGTTTTTTTTAAAATTTATTGAAAATGGTAAGTCATCTATCAAAACTATCAACGAAACTCGATACCGGAATAAAATCTAGTCAAAATAAATGTAAATAGACGATCATTTGTGAGATGATTATAAAGTTAAATTTGGATTTTTGTTTCGGTTTCATTGTATCGTAAAAATGTGATGCGATGTAAGTGAATGAACAACTTGTAATTTTCGGAATTTTACAGGGTTTTGTGAAGGTAATTAAGAACAAGCAATACTTCAAGCGGTACCAAGTTAAGTTCAAGAGGCGTCGCGAAGGTAAGACCGATTACTATGCTCGGAAACGTTTGACTTTCCAAGATAAGAACAAGTACAACACTCCTAAATATCGTCTGATTGTTCGTTTGAGCAACAAGGACATAACCTGTCAAATTGCATACTCTCGTATCGAAGGTGACCACATCTGTTGCGCCGCATATTCTCATGAATTGCCGAAGTACGGCGTTAAGGTAATAAATTTAGTTTTTGATCTCCATTTTTTTCCTCCATTTTGTGTTTACATGGAAGTTACTGGAATTCTTCGTGTTTTTTTTTAGGTTGGTTTAACTAATTATGCTGCTGCATATTGTACGGGATTGTTGGTAGCACGCCGGGTCCTCCAAAAACTTGGATTGGACTCATTGTACAGTGGTTGCACTGAAGTCACTGGTGGTGAGTATAATGTAGAACCAGCTGAGGGACAACCAAACGCTTTCCGTTGTTACCTGGATGTTGGCCTCAGTCGCACAACAACTGGAGCTAGAGTTTTTGGAGCAATGAAGGGGGCCGTAGACGGTGGACTGAATATTCCACATTCAGTGAAACGCTTCCCAGGATACAGTGCCGAGAATAAAACATTTAATGCAGAGGTTCATCGTGCCCACATTTTTGGCCAACACGTTGCTGATTACATGAAGACCTTGGAAGAAGAAGACAACGAGGCATTCAAACGTCAATTCAGCAAATATATTGCCCTTGGAATTCGTTCAGATGATGTAAGTACAGTTTTTGGTTTTGTTTTCTCATTACGTCCATTACAAAATTACCGCTAAATTTCAATTCAATGATTTTGTGGTGCCGAAGATGGACTAAAGAAAATTTCGAAACCTAATGTTCGAGGTTCTATGACATCAGTTCATTTAACGTCCTGTAACGGTTACACAAATTTATTTGGAAGATTTTTGATTTGACGGAATAGTAAAGTGCTTTTCTGACAACAAGATTGGTACAAAATTGTCTGCGGTAGAGTGCGCTTTTCTTCGATATTCTTTGTGTCGCATATTGGTGTATAAAATGCTTCTATTGCACACAAAATGTTTTTATGGCGGATAGTTTACAAAAGTTACATTGATTCTTAATGTCGTGAAAAACTTTGTATTCATTTCAGCCTCATATTGAACCTTATGTTTGAATCAAAAATCTACCCCTTGGTAGTCTTCTCATTGTAATTGTATTCTTATTTTTATTACCAACAGCTCGAACCAACTTACAAGAAAGCGCATGCCGCTATTCGTGCAGATCCATCTCACCAAAAATCCAAGAAGGCAGCACCAGCTACCGTTAAGAGATGGAACAAGGCTAAGCTCACTTTGGAGCAACGTAAACAATCTGTTAGCGAAAGAAAAGCAGCCATACTGGCTAAGCTTAACGCAGAAGCTGATGCCTAAATGCTTCTTTGTGGCGACCATTAATCGCCAGCATTTCCATTTTATAAAAATATATACATAACAACACGCTTTGTATTGAAGAACATAAATGGAATCAAAGAAAATATTTTTTATATTTCTTTAATTGTCTGGTTTTGAAGTATGTGGCGTGAGTACTTGGAACGTTGTCGAACATTTTCCTATTGTATGAATCGTCAATACGTCTACTAGCATGTACCCACGCACACTAGAGGCGTAAATTCTTAATTCTTCACTCTCTTTCTGACTAAAAAACATAAAGCCTTTCTCGTTTACTCATAGAGCACATTAAACTCACTCAATAAAAAGATACTCTCCGATCATCACCGCGAGTTTGTATGCTTGACGATTATTTGAGGAAGTTGTTCGACTTTCATTTTCTTTGTCCATCGTTACTTTCATGAAAGATTGTATGTGCGTGCGAAGTTAAATGGAACAAAGTGTTTTATTTGAAAAGCGAATATTTTTAGTCGCAGCATTCAAGCGTACTCTTCTCCCTCAATTTGCAATTACCATCGAAGTAAATCAATGGTTTTATAGTTGGATCTTCTCTCTTTTTTTTAAAAAGAGAGTAGATGAATGTTCGAGGTTATGCAAATTGTATGCTGCGCCTGAGTTTATTTGCTCTTTCTGAGAGAACTTCAAATGGCTAAAAAGTTTCAATTTAAGTGAAACTTACAATATACGATTTAAATAAAGAATACGAAAAAAGACAGAAATTGGCCACATTTGGTGTTAAATAAAGCTGATTTAAATTAAGTTTAACATTTTGTAATTGATTTGTGAGGTCCACTTTGACATTACCACCACTCGATTTTTAAAATAGATAGATCTATCTACAGTGAGAGACTTTCTTCATAATTCTACATAATTCAACCTTTCACCGATTTCAGTTATTTCCTATTGCTATATATTGCTGCCTATATAGCTGAAACTGATGAAACGTGTGAATGTGTGGATCCGTACGAAGTACAAAGGTCCTATACGTGTACTATAAACAATTTTATTGGAACATGATATAGATCAAGGCGGGAGTGAGATGGATGCATTTAATATCGTCTAGAGATGACGAATCAGCGAAAAAAAATGACCGTCGGTCCGTTCCACCGTTTTTTTCTAAACGGCTGCATCGATCACCCAACTTTTTTTTTTCCTGAAAGATATATATCCCATGAATCAAATTCAAAGATGATCCCGGAGATATTGTCGAAAAATGACCAAAAACATGGTTTTTCGAGGGTCAGTGAAACTTTTTCGCAAATATCTCAGCGAGCATACCACGGAAATTGTTCATTTTGGTGTCACAAAACTGGAAAAAAGTTTTGTGGAAATCGGGTTAGTGGTCTGGGCACTGGGACCAATTGAATGGACTAAATTGAGTTTCTTTGCCATATACGAAAGCAGATGGTTTTTTGTCCATATTTGCTCAACTATGCAGTATGGAGATTTATCTTCAAGGGCAAAGTTGTACAGAATACGCGTTTCAGGGTTTTAGGGAAAGACCATCAAATACCGGGATAAAGCAACTTCTGGAATTGGGAGGGATGACTCATATCTATAAAATTACGGCAGTTTGAAGTTGGTGAGAATTACATTTTAGAGAAACTAGCGTCAGGATTTCTTGGAGAAACTACGATGGTCCTCTTTTTGATATGGTGTAGGGGAGAACATTTAGTAGAACGAATATGGAACACGGAAGAGTTGCCTGACAAGTGGCTAGAGGATGCCGTTTTACCTCTACGCAAGATAGGTGATAAAACCTTACCTTGCTGAACACGGCTTACAAAGTTTTTGCTCGAGTACTATTCGAAAGACTAAACCCGCTGGCTGAGGGCGACATTAATTCTCCCCCTAGGTAATTATCCCCCAGGCAGAAAAAAATGCGAATTATCACCCAGGGAATTATCGCCCAGGAATTATCCCCCAGACAAATGGGAATTATCACCCAGGAATTATCGCCCAGACAAATGGGAATAATCACCCAGGGAATTATCCCCCAGACAAATGGGAACAAATGGGAAGCGGGTAATTTGTTCAAGGAAAATACCTCTTGGATTGCATCTAAAACACAAGATTTGTATAAAGAAAATGCCCTCCAGGGTGATAATTTCCTTGTACAAATTACCCGCTACCCATTTGTTCCCATTTGTCTTGGGGATAATTCCCTGGGCGATAATTCCCTGGGTGATAATTCCCATTTGTCTGGGCGATAATTCCCTGGGTGATAATTTCCATTTGTCTGGCGAGTAATTCCTGGGCGATAATTCCCATTTTTTCCAGTCTGGAGGATAATTCCCTGGGTGATAATACCCGTCACCCCTCTAGACAAGATAGGTGATAAAACCATACCTTGCTGAACACGGCTTAAAAAGTTTTTGCTCGAGTACTATTCGAAAGACTAAATCCGCTGGCTGAGAGTATCATTGGGGATTAACAAGGCGGATTTAGACGAGGTCGCTAAACAACTGATCAAATATTCACACTTCGTCTGATTCTGCAAAAGCAGAGAGTTTCAAGTCCGGACATACCATATTTTCAACGAGAAAAACTAATTTCGTTCCTTTTGTTGGTTTAATGTTTGGCAAAGTGGTAGAAAGGTGAAAGTTAAGTAAGTGGAGATCAATAGTATCTGGAAAACAAACCGGGAGTCAATAAATTACTCCCATTTTGCCACAATTAATTTAACAATAACATCAACGACAACGAGAAAGTAGTCGAATCCAATTTGGACAACACTGCTAATTTGCTGTGGCGCAAAATCAACGGAAATTGTAATACTGCAACAATTTTACT